>OX336388.2:927071166-928286166 GCA_946902985.2 Meconema thalassinum
TGCGCATTCCAGCCTCCGGCTCGTTACTTTTTGAACGCACCTTACTTTAATAATGGTCATGTAGTCCCGTGTACTTGGGTGAGTGTGGAATCTATCTATCAGATAACCTGTATCTTGGCTGTATTTGTGCGTGCATCTGTAATTAGGGGCAGAACACCTCCTCGTTCCGCCCCTGAAAACCTCAATAACTAACTAACTATCTGTAATTACCTCGAAACCTGTGGCACCACAGCCCATGAAGGGCCTTGGTCTACCAGGCGATCGCTGCGCAGCGATTCGGCCTGCAGAGTTAGTATTGTTGTTTTAAGGGGGTGGAACAACGAGGTCATCTGCCCCTCTTAACACAGATTAAAGTACTGTATACAAATTTCGAATGGAATTAATAATTTAGAGTTCGACACCTAAATATGAAAAGATCGAAAATTAATAAAACAAAAAATTAAATAAAAGCTACCGTAATATAATAATTAAATAAAAAATACGGAAAATCAAAAAAATTAGAATTCAAAAAAGAACAATTCCTTGAGTCAATGCGCACTGGAAAATGTAGGTTGATGGCCCCAACCCGCTCTCATTTATAAAGCTGATGACGACATCAGCAGCCCCCGCGTCTTCGGCTGATATAAGTTTGACTGTCATCTGCAGACCAAGGTTTCTTCGTAAGTCGGCAAGGTCCACACACTCGGTTAAAATGTGGGCGACAGTGAAAATGGCTCCACAGGTACAAAGTGGGGAGTCTTCGGCTTACAGATTGCGGGGAGACGCGTTATCAGTGCGTAACAGCACACCGATGTTTCCAAGAAACGCCTAAGCTTCCAACTGGCAAGAAGTGGACTGCAGAAAGGAAACAACAGCATCGAGAACTAGTGCTAAAGTACTGGGAGGATGTTAAAGCTCGATGCAACAAGAAACTGTTGAAATGACGTGGTCCTTAGATGGCCGAATCGAAAGAAGAAAAAGAATCGTATGGCCTGTGGTGCCAGGTGCAAGCTTTGTTAATTGACGCCCAGACGGCAGCTTGCATGTCGAATTTTATCGCTCCTAGGAACGCTATGAAGGTCAAGGAACTTAGATATCTAAGCTCCTAGACACTATAGCGCATTCTAGTAGAGAATGGAGGAACTTTTGTGTTGGCAGAAAATCCCGAGATTAATGTTGCCATTATTAATTTTGCCATGGGCAGGAGCGAACCTGCAAGCTTGGGGTTAGTACCCGACGCGATAACCACTCACCCACCGTGGCAAACACTTAGGGCGTTAGTCTTAGTTTCCTTGAGCGGGACACTGCGTCACTGTCAGACAGCTACTCAATTGCCCTCACGAGGATGAGTGCATCCCGTTCCAGTCCTCATGTAAGTTCCTAAAATCCCTGGCAGGGCCATGATTCGTACCCAGGGCCACAAGGTGAGAGGATACCCAAGGGGCTGGCCCAGTATTTGTAATTGGGGACCAGAATTTGCAAGGAGGTGGCCGTGGCCTTCAGTTAGGTACCATTCCGGTATTCGCCTGGAGTAGAATTGGGACTCCAGTGAATCCACCACTTCTAGGACGGCTGAGGTACGAATCGAACCAACCTCCTCTCAGTTCGGCCTTACGAGACTGAGTGAACCTCGTTCCAGGTCTCAGACCAGAATTAATTTCTTTCCAGAGTCGGGAATCGAACCCGGATCCAAGGAATGGCAGCTAAGAGCGATAGCAATTACACTGGAAGATGGATACTGAGGTAAGAGGCAAGCCAGCTACTTGTCTGTTAACCTGTGTTTCTGTGACTTCAAATAAGGTGCAAACCAAGCTTGCCACGGTGGGTGAGTGTTGTTTTTTTTATTATGATTATTATTATTATTATTATTATATTTTTTATTTTGTATTTGTTTTATTTTTTATTTTATTTTTATTTTTTTATTTTTTAAGCTTATGACTTTTAGTGCTGGGAGTGTCCGAGGACATGCTCGGCTCGCCAGAGTTTGTAGCTGCTTCTATGCGGACACCCATGGGGTGAGCTACAAGTACCGTCGCGTTGGAGTGTTGTCTGGGGAGGAAAGTGTGAATGTAAGGACAAGGAATTGGAAGGTAGCGGCTGCGGGCTATAGTTAAGGACCAACCCCGGCATCTGCCTGGAAGGATGGGAAACCGCAGAGGACCATCTTCAGGGTTGCCCGGTGGGGGGATGTGACCGACAGCCTGCAACCACACCGTAACGACCGCGGCTAACTCACCCGGTGGGTGGGTGGTTATCGTGTCGGAATACCAACCCCAATCTTGCAGGTTCGCCCCTTGCCATGGTAAGTGATTTTTGGAAGGCGACAAAAATCACGACACTCATGGCATACGTTGTTGGCATGTTAAAGAACCCATTTGAATTCAGTAGGCCATGTTCATAATGGCAAACTTAATCTCGGGATTCAGAGGCAGATGACCTCGTAGTTCCGCCCCTTGAAACCTCAATGACTA
This sequence comes from Meconema thalassinum, assembly GCA_946902985.2. Lineage (NCBI taxonomy): Eukaryota > Metazoa > Arthropoda > Insecta > Orthoptera > Tettigoniidae > Meconema > Meconema thalassinum. Next base: position 927,073,617 of record OX336388.2, read on the forward strand.
TCTACAGTAGACTATATAACTAATCTCGGGATTCTCCGCCAACACAAAAGCTCCTCCCTTCACTACTAGAAAGCGCTGGAGTGTCAAGGAGCTTAGATATCTAACTTCCTTGAGTTTCATAGCACTCCAAGGAACAATAATATTCGACATGCAAGCTGACGTTCGGGTGTCAAATAACAAAGCTTGCACCCGGCACCTGAGGTCATACGATATTATTATTATTATTATTATTATTATTATTATTATTATTATTATTATTATTATTATTATTATTATTATTATTATTATTTATTTTGCGCATACACTTACACATTCTCAGCATATTCCCTGGAAAGAAAACATATACAATCTTGGTGATCGCATTCAGTAGTAGCTTACTGCGGGGGGTTCCAATACAAGGCTGAGCGCTAATCTTCACGTGCCCCTTAAAATTAGACGCATCTCGTGGAATTTGACTCTTTGCCAATACGGCTCACCAGTTGAGAAACATCAAAGAAAGTCTCCGGACGACTTCACCTTGCCTGAGGAAGATCTGGGATGTGAAGCAATATCCTCCCTCGCCTTTGTGTTTCCTGTCTGCTCTGTAGTTCAGTCGGAAGGTTAATTTCATACATATTTGCCTTGTTTCTCATCTGCCTTATTAAAGAGCCAACTCTCTCTCTCCCAGCACTGTCAACAGGCGCGCTTTGCTGTAGCAATATGTTCCTCGCAGTCAAGGCCCACCAATATATACTCAGGGAATGATGATGATAATGAGGATTATTATTATTATTATTATTATTATTATTATTATTATTATTATTATTATTATTATTTTCTGCTTCGACTTTTTAATCATTTTTCTTGACCTTAACTACAGTGTCATTATCTATGTGCGCCCCGATACACACGGCAAGCTAAGCTGGCTGTGACTGGCCCAGATCACGGGCGCGCATACACGGTTTAGTCGGTGGTGGCGCGCACTTTCACACTTTTACCAAACATGTCCAATATTGTGTACATACAGAACTCATAGCCGATGCTGAAAACGTCCTCCCTCTCTTGTAACACACACCTGACATCCCCTGGTGAAAGAATGTCTGTCAACTCTTTTATTATTTACGGAGCCTGGTTTCCTTGAATCGTTTAGCGAGCCTCCTAATTTTACTGGCATTAGGCACAGGTCTTCCTGGAAACTTCATTCGAAATTTTTGTCTTGTTTCAGAAAAAGATTTTCTGCTTTTCATGTACGAATTATGGATATACACGCGAACGCGCAATGTGAATTCGTGTCTAGACATGACCAACAATCACAGTAATCAAATCACAATACTCACTAAACGTGCAACACTAATGTCCAAGCTTTGCAGATACACGTCCATATGAATGACAAAACACGTATGAACTAACGATATGAGTCAGCGGGGCGCGCCACCACCAGCTGAACCACGTACGCACGCCCGCGATCTGCACCTGTCACAGCCGGCTTAGCTTGCCGTATTTATCGGGGAGCACATAGATAATGACCCTGAATTAAGTGATATGTGCATGCTCGGTTAATGAATTTATATCGGCGATATACATACAGTATTATGTTGGCCAAATCGCAAGTATCATAACATAAATAGCCAAATACACCTAGTAAGGATTGTTTTCAAGTCATTTGGAGGTTAGAAGAAGCTATAACGATAGACTTTAATCTACCTGGAAGACGGATTTTCATAAGAAGATATTTTTAGCAAGTTGATTGATGATTACTACTTACAAGTCAAATATGCTTGAATATTACTTGCTATTATAGAATTTTTACGCACATTGTGTTGCCAGTGGATCAGATATATCTACCAGTGAAGAATCATCTTGAATTTTTGACCTGATTTTTAGCCTACTTTCGATTTTTGCAAAAAATGAAAGTAGACTTATGAGATCAACACAGGGCGAAAAGAGTGTGTCTGACTGTGTGTGTGGATGTGTGTGTGTGAGAGAGAGATTGTGTGTGTGTGTGAGAGAGAGTGTGTGTACTCTGAATGTATGTCCCCCCCCCCTATCAATTCGAACACGGTGAACGCGAATTGAACGAAATTTGGTACAAAGGTAGCACTAGCAAATGACACCTCAGTATCATGTTTTATATCGCCGCCATCTTGACGGAAACGTAATGGCGGCCACACAAATGTTCAAAGCTTAAATCAAATTACGACTAACCTAATCATCCGATCTCTACCCAATTTTGCAACAACATACCTTTATGGAGGAAGCGTCCGTTGACCAAATTAATAGGTCATTAGCCTAATAGTTTGCGGATGGCGGCCATCTTTGTGTGAAAATCGATTCCCCCTATTAATTCAAACACGGTGAAACCGAATGGAACGAAATTTGGTACAGAGGTAGCACTAGCAAAGGGCACCTCAGTGTCATGTTTTATATCGCCACCATCTTGACGGAAACGTAATGGCGGCCACACAAATGTTCAAAGCTTAAATCAAATTACTATTAACCTAATCATCCGATCTCTACCAAATTTTGCAACAACATACCTTAATGGAGGGTGCATCCTCTGACCAAACTAATAGGTCATTAGCCTAATATTTTGCGGATGGCGGCCATCTTTGTGTGAAAATCGATTCCCCCTATCAATTCGAACACGGTGAAACTGAATGGAACGAAATTTGGTACAGAGGTAGCGCTAGCAAAGGGCACCTCAGTGTCATGTTTTATATCGCCACCATCTTGACGGAAACGTAATGGCGGCCACACAAATGTTCAAAGCTTAAATCAAATTACGATTAACCTAATCATCCGATCTCTACCAAATTTTGCAACAACATACCTTTATGGAGGGTGCATCCTTTGACCAAACTAATAGGTCATTAGCCTAATATTTTGCGGATGACGGCCATCTTTGTGTGAAAATCGATTCCCCCTATCAATTCGAACACGGTGAAACTGAATGGAACGAAGTTTGGTACAGAGGTAACACTAGCAAAGGGCACCTCAGTGTCATGTTTTATATCACCGCCATCTTGACGGAAACGTAATCGCGGCCACCCAAATGTTGAAAGCTGAAATATAATTTCGACCAACCTCATAATCTAGTCTCTACCAAATTTTGCAACAACATATCTTTATGTGGGAAGCATATTCTGACCAAACTGCAAGATCATCAGCGCAATAGTTTGCAGATGGTGGCCAATTATGTGTGCAAATCGATTCCCCCAATCAATTCATACACGGTGAAACCGAATTGAACGAAATTTGGTACAGAGGTAGCACTAGCAAAGGGCACCTCAGTGTCATGTTTTATATCGCCACCATCTTGACGGAAACGGAATGACGGCCACCCAAATGTTAAAAGCTTAAATCAAATTACGACCATCCTAATAATTTGATCTCTACCAGATTTTGCAACAACATGCCTTTTTGTGGAAAGCATCTTATGACTGACTACAAGGTCATCAGCCCAATAGTTTGCAAATAGCGGCCATGTATGTGTGCAAATCCATTCCCCATATCAATTCAAACACGGTGAAACCGAATTGAATGATTTTTTTTACAGAGGTAGCACTAGCAAAGGGCACCTTATATTCATGTTTAATATCGCTATAGCACGTTGTATTTCAATAAGCTACTACAACCAACATTCAATTATACTCCTTGAAAAGGACAAAGAGTTATAACAATACCCATGCATTTAGGAGAAAGTAGGCTGTATGTTCTTTACTGAACATCTTGTTGTTAATATTTATTTACGTTTATTATAGAAAATTCTTCCTATTTTAACAACAAGTCACATGGCTTCTCACATATCTACATTCTAAGAAAGAGAAGTATCCTATTAATATATTTTTCGTAATACTAATAGAATATCAACATAGTATTTTAAACTAGTTTGTCTAATTGCACATCAATTCATATATTTACAAGTTTTTCATTAATTTAAATTAACACTATTCGTATGCAAGTCCATATTTTTGACAATGTTTAACTAGTTATTAATGTATAATAGTTTTCACGCTGAGGATGGAATCATTCATATTCCGAAACATGTACGTCATCTAATATTTCATTAAACAACTTCTCCTAGTATTGATCAAGCGGATTTTCAATGTATCAATTTGGATGATCACCTCATGAATTTGGAGAAATTGCTAGACAATTTGGAGAAGGCAAATTTCAAAATTAACATCCAAAAATCGATTTTTGGTCAGAAGGAGGTACTCTATCTAGGCCACGTCATCGATGGTGAAGGAGTACGTCCAAATCCTGCGAAACTAGAGGCTATTCGGAACTTTCCTGAACCAAACAGGGTAAAACACGTCCACCAATTTCTGGGCATTTGCAATTTCTTTGCAAATCATTGTCCCGGGTATACTGAGGCTGTAGCACCACTACAAGATATGCTTCGTAAGAACAGCTAGTGGGCATGGAAGGCAGTGGCGGCTCGTAGATCAAATATCAGGTGAAGAGCCAAACTCCTAATTTCATCAGTGCATGATGTTTGCGTTTGTGAATATTGACATCCTTTTCCTATTTTAATGCTAAAATATCTACTAAAAACCTAGTACTTAAAACCAAACCAAACATAAGTTATCGCACTAAAAAGTCAAACTCGCTTATTTGTATAGCTTAAATGAATCCTCCGTTCTCTAAGGTTGGCAATCTTATCTATGATGTCCTCATAGAAGGTCTTCAATCAATTTCAACTACAATTCACGATTTATGGAGATAGCCAATGATGTAATTCTGGAGTCAGATATTGTGTTACATGCAAAAGTATTGAATCTTTTCAAACAAGAGAAACTGCGTTGTACTGATGCACTTGTAGAAGGTATTGCCAGTACCCAATTAAGGTCGCCACGTACTCTTACACGATGAAAAAGTCTATTTTTGTGGCATCACTTTACTAAGTATTTTCTGGATTTATGCTAAAGGTACAGCTATGATTCTTGTCACATATAAGAAGCGGTATATTCTGAGCTGTTTATGACCATGTAGTGCTACTTTGCTTTTATAGGATGTGTGAAATGAATACAAATTTGGACAGATACATTTTCAAAAAAATGTTGTATAATTTGCTTCAGGTACACATTTCTCAGTTGTTTTTCAATAAAATATTCTCAAATTCTGTTCACACACTTGGAATGGATTATGGCAGATGAGTACCGGTAACCACTTTGTTTCATTATTATTGGGACAGAATGCAAGAAAAAAGAATCCGAACTCTTTCTTTTTAAATTTATTCAAAAATATGTATTAATTTTTCTCTTCCCAATCCATGCCTACTATGTTTTGGAAGTGCAAATAGGTTAATATTCAAGTACTCCATTAGGCAAGTTAATGTAAAAAAATTAGCCCTCTATCTTAAATGGTTTCCTTGTTATTGGTACCTAAACATGGAAAATGAGTATTAACGGAAAACAGCTGGCAAAGTTAAAAGTGAATTATTCAGAGCATGGGACGCTAATTTAAAAGAAACGAATTTAAGGTAGTTGTAGACATAAAAAAAACACAAACTATATATATTTGGATTCAGAAAAGAATGAAGAATTTTATGGCGCCAAAATCAAAAAATCGATATTTTCATCATGCAAGAGTACGTCGTGTCCTTAAGCAAAAGTTTGTAAGTCTCTTCTATTCACGGAGTTCTTGATGTATTTCTCCCGACTATTTTTACGTTGTAGGATTCATGAGCATAAAAGAGTGACAGTTCATTTCTTAAATGTGGGGTAGGCCTATTGTTGATTATGTTTGTTATACAGCTCAAATTTGTCGGAATCTATAAGACTTATTTAAGAATTGTAATTTATCACAGCCATGCGTTAGCATAGAAAAAAGCGGAACATTATTAAGAAAAAAATGAAAATTCACAGCCTGCTTCTAGTCTCCGATTGGGTCAGGAATGGAATGAATGAAGCCACCCCCCATCTAGCAGCGAGGATATGAACTGTGCCGGCTGCCGAGGCCTGACGCACTCCTCTGGGGCAATGATGAAATGAATGACAGATGAAATGAAATGATAGTGGAGAGTGTTGCTGGAATTAAATTTTTGACAGGGAAAACCGGAGTACCCGGAGAAAAACCTGTCTGCCTCCGTTTTGTCCAGCACAGATCTCACATGGAGTGACCGGGATTTGAACCACGGACCCAGCGGTGAGAGGCCGGCGTGCTGCCGCCTAAGCCACGGAGGCTCTAACATTATTAAGTCGGTCCTTAATATGATCCCTGATGTACTCTGATGTTGCATCAGTTATTTCCAGAGAACACACTTTGAATTTTATTTTAATAATTTTGAGGTTCTAAGGACTTTTTAGATGTCAGTATCTTCAATAATTCCTTAAAGCGCACACGGTTTAAAGAGGTCTTGTCATGTCCTCTAGAAGACGATGATGATGATGATAATTGTTGCTTTAAGAGGCCTAACATCTAGGTTATCGGCCCTCCTCTCTAGAAGAGAGTTCCTGTAAACTTTAAGTATAGAACAACTCTAATCACAAGTCCCAGGATCTGCCTATTTAAAGTCACATTCACATTACATTTAAGTGCACTTAGTCTTGCATTTTCCCGTAAAGTGCCAGATATCGTGCTTGTGTGCGTGTTCTAAGTGGTAACTGGTTCTTTAAATGTTGCTCACTGTCTTTGTGTTTGTCCAACCCGCGCGTAATGTTTTGGAAATTTGTTACTGTTACTGTATAGTAAGCAAGGCCAACAGAACAGTTCTATAACTACTGTACAACTATGTGAACTGTTCGAACCAAGATCCCTTGCGATGAAGGCTATAGGACTTTCCGGTTTTATTTCTTTAGTGCACAGTTCTATTAATTTCTTTGGCCGCCCACAAATTAATAAATTAATTAATAAATCCCTTTTTGTCTTCATCTTTCCACCTACTGAAGGGAATTTCTAATAAAATTAGTAACGTGTCTTTCACTGCAAACATTATACACTAAAAGCCATCAACCTTCATCAACAACAGGGTAGATAACGTTATAAATACATACTATTCATTGGGAAAGTAAATAAAAGCCTCAATATAAAAGAAAAAGAAGCCTGTTGCAATGTAAACTTTCATCAACTGAACTAGACGATATTGCCTTGCCGACACAGGAACATTTTCACTCGTCTGTCTAACGGCAGGTAATGACGTCACAACTGACGTCAGGTTACCATGGCAACGAGACGATGTAGCTGACATAAACAAGACACTTCGTCTCCTGCTTCCTTCCAAGTTACGGCAGTACAATCTAGCGACAGGGAGTACAACTGCTACAAGGACGTCATGCAGCCTTGCTTGCGCACCATCTAGCGACGGAGTGTAGAAATAACAGTACACTAAGTGAAAAAGTAGCCCAAGACAATGCCAACATTTTTATTTAAATAAGAAAAAATAATGTTTATTTTATTTAAGAGATGGCATGTGAAGAGGCTCTTCACTCTCTTCACCTGAATAGCCGCTACTGATGGAAGGAAGAATGCGACGTGGCTTTTCGGAAAACGAAGGAATTACTAACCAATAGTGTGGAGAATGAGTGAAAAGGAGCACAGGGAAACACACAGTTTGTTAACATAACGCCATCTTATTTCAACTCCAAAGAACATATGTACAGATAGGAACACTCTACACTATATACACAAAGTTCAACACACACAAAGATATGTCAGTCCTTCACATCCTCCCCACCCTGGTCGACCTCTAGAGGTATGACCAGCTGAATTGGACGCGTTATCCGGTTCCTGTCTGGCGTGCGAAGGATGACGGTCCTGAGTATTCCGTCTCGTCCAGGTCGTAGTTCCTCGATTACGCCTCTGCCCCATACGTGGCGAGGGCGGTTGTCATCTTGCAGCAGGATCAGGTCACCTACCCGGAAGTTCGGGGTTTTGCCGCATGTCTGTCGTACGTGGTGATGGTTGCGTAGTTCCAGAAGATATTCCTTCATCCAGCGTTTCCGGAAATCTTCTGCCGCTTGTTGCTGGAGCCTGTATTCCCTTTTCAAGTCCTTCTTAATAGCAGGCTCAGGTCCTATAGGGATTGTCGTCAGCATGTCGCCGTGGATGAAATGGCTTGGAGTCAAGGCTGTAGTTCCTTCATCCTGAAGGAGAGGACGGGAATTTATGGCGGCTTCAATGCTAACGAGAATGGTGTACAGGCTTTCCTCATTCACTTGCCGCCGGCCTAAAACTTTGCGCAAGCAGCGTTTCGTAGTGCCGACCATTCCTTCCCACCATCCTCCCCACCAAACGAGCACAGGGAAACACACAGTTTGTTAACATAACGCCATCTTATTTCAACTCCAAAGAACTTATGTACAGATAGGAACACTCTACACTATATACACAAAGTTCAACACACACAAAGATATGTCAGTACTGAACGCTTTTCCCTATGTTGGTTAAATGATTCTACTTTTTATTTCTTCAATTAATAAATATTTCAACCAGCATCATGAAAGTATCCAGACAGTGATGAGGAAATTTCAAGCATTTGTTGGAGACAGTAGGGACATACCTGCGACAGTTTAACAAAAGGCTAAATACTTGAGCTATGAAAAGAAATAGCATAGCTATGTATCACAAGGACAGGTGTGGCTACCTCAATTTTAGAAGCGACGCGCGGTGAGACATGGTTCTGGTATGTTCATTGTGTTATTCGCGCCTAGAAGAAACATGATGCAGTAACGTGAATGGCTGATGAAGAAAATAGACACTCCCAAGACGCCAAGATCTACTAGAAACCGCCAAATTACAGAAAATGGAGAACCAATGAGAAGAGAATGCCTACTTGCGCGCCAACTCCGGCTGGGGTACGCGGTGGCTAGCATTCACGCGGGAAATCGCCTAGACAAAATCTCTACGATCGATTCTAGGATTAATGGGCATATTCTTGACCTGTGCAATATTACGAGTTCAGTGATATTTATTTCATTCCTGTATCACAATTATTTCGAGAAATTTTTACATAAAATCCCCCTCCATCTAGACCCAAGGGCCAGTTCATTTATAAGTGTGTCGAAGAGCCAAGACATTGACTATTATTATTCTGTTCGTCTACGGACGTAGACTTTTATTCCGTGTGTCGAGGACACAGGACTTTGATTCTGTTCGTCTGAAGAGATAGACTTGTATTTGTGTGTCGAGGACACAAGATATTCATTGTAAAGTGTTAAATTCAGTGATAGATAGTCATAGTACTATAATTATAGGGGCAGTATCGTCGATAATTCGCCAACGAACAGTGACAGGGAATTTAGTACCTGAACAAGCGAATTTAGTAGTCAGACATAAAGTGTATAATAACCTAATTTTTGTATCAGCGCAAGTGATGACGTCGATGAATGCAGAGGAAGTTTGGAATTCTCAACACTCCGTGCAGATGGCTGATATGAGATAAAGAATCATCCAGTTGGGGAATGGCGTCTGATGTTCTTTGATGGGTGACTACAAAAAGAGATGAGTACATAATAATATTATTTATTATTTGTTAAATTAACTTATGGTTTATGGGACATATTTTTGTAAATACTTTGCTTGTGTGATTAATGTAGTATATTTAGTTTCGATCTGACACACTTTTGTTTGGAAGCAGCTCGCACAATTGTAGTTGATGGAAGGTTCTTTTCTTTGTGTTGTGTTAACTAACGTAGCTATGTGAACGGCCGTGTTCGCCCATGTTACGAAGTGCGGTTAAAAACGTCTCTCGGAGATATGTCGTGTTTCAGAAGTAGGACTGAATTAATATAATTATATAGTAGATTGGAGGGTAATAAAATTTTGGTGAGATTTATTATTGATCAGATTCAGTGTGATTATTGCCTTTTGGAGCAATGTAATTTGTGACGAAGAGTATTCAGCTCTATCGTAAGTTTTAAATATTGTGTTAAATGTTTGCGAGCTCTAATTCAGCAGACCCGTGTGAAAGGCGTCATGTCAGTCCCAAATGTGTGTATTGTGAGTATATTTTGTGGTATTACAAGCGGGAATTTCAGCAGAGACTGATTTCTGTCAGCTTGGTACCAGATTCATATTGTATCCTTGCGAGGACAATTATGGATATGTGATTATTGTCTGACCATATGTTGAGTTGGAGGAGATGTTAGTTGCTGTTGATTCCTTGAGATAACAGTCCAGCTGGTCGGCTATTTATATACACTGGAAGGGGGACATGACTGGTATTGTGGAAAGGGTGAGTTGTTGTCACAAGGGCTGGCAGAGTTTCGCAAGCAAGCTCATCATTAGTGGAGTGCACGTCTGGCTCCCAATTACTTGAAAATAAATATAAATGTGAGAAACTGATCAATGGTAAAATTGTTTAAATAAATGGGAGTTGCCTACGAAACACGATAACCTTCGAAGCGTTTCCTTAACATGCAGTTTTGTTAATATGAAGTAATCTTAACCACTCAGGTTGTTTGTTGTTGTTGTTGGTTTATTCTATGTTTATTTTCCATGTCAGTGACCCGTGAGTCACGTGCGGCGCTGTGTTTCCTTGTTGTTGAGTATCTGGCCATTGTGGCAGCTCGTTTGGTTAAGTGTGTCACCACACTAATAAGGGTCTCAGAGAGATGCCTGTAAATAGTAGAGTTGTAATATGTGTGTCAGAGTTAGATTTTAAGGATTTTTATTAATGTTATGCCCATATCCATAAACGTTGATTTACGAGATGATTGTTCGTGAGCACCGTGGCTGTTAACCCGTTGTGAACGAACGATCATCCAAGTACTCATTTCTCGTAGATAGTCATCACGCGAACATAAATTCATATGCAAGGTAGTGGAACTTGGATCCACATTTTATTAGAAAAGGGGAGATCCATCTGACTCCTCAAAGTGATAAATATTCCTGTCAGGGGAAAATTCAGGGAGGATTTTGTTTATTTTTGTTTGTTTTATTCTTTTATGCACAAATTAGTTATTAAATCTTGTTATTATCTTACGTTTTGTCTCCTTACTTTCTTAGTTATAGTTTTTATCCTATAACCCTTGCCTCAGAAAAGCACGTAGTTTGGCGGACGTAAACACCACACTATGAACTGAACGCGACCCCTTGATCTAAGATTCTTGCATAAAACACTGCTATTCTGAAGGGTTCATAGGTGAAAACTGGCGCGACCAACGGTGGGGCTATTCACTGTGGTGTAACGGGGAGATTACACATGTCAATAGTGGCATATTTGAGTAAAACTGGCATGCCGCAAGTGCAGGCAGATATGACAGTATTTAATCACCGGGAAGTGATATTTTATTAAAAGTAGTTGAGGCGAAGTGGATACCGCCAAATGTGTGAAAAATAAATTAAAATCAGGAGTTTGCAAAGTAAAATACGGTTCACGTTTTTGTCTTTTAAATTAAAGTAAAATTAAGATGTGATACCGGGCGCCCAATGATAAAGTTAAAACTAGATTTGTTTAGAAAGTCAAACTCATGGAAATATTAGGAGGCTGTAGCCTAAAATGACAATTAATACTTTGTTAATTAGTCAGTGTTAATATCAGATCAGGATAACTGATTAATGACTAAATATGTGCTTGGGTTAAAATTAAATTGAGTAAAACTAGAACTACTCAGAGATGCAATCAACTAATGGGATTAAAGGTAAAAATAAATGAACTGAGTAGGATAAAGAAATTAAATGTGCATTGAATTTATGTGCGTGTCAAAGGGCATTGGCGTATGCCATTTCCCATATGTCTCATATAAATTATAAAACATGGCAACGGTGGCGCAGATCCAGGAGATCATTGAAAGTGCAGCGAGGAGAACACAGGAATTGTTGGATACTAAACTAGCAGAACAGAGTCAATCTATAAACACTAGTATGTTAGAGCAAAGTGAAGCGTTGAATACAAAATTATCTGAACAAATAAACACTAGTATGTTAGAGCAAAGTGAAGCGTTGAATACAAAATTATCTGAACAAATAAACACTAGTATGTTAGAGCAAAGTGAATCGCTAAATACGAAAATGTCAGAGCAAAGTGAATCGCTAAAAATTAAACTGTCAGAACAAAGTGAATCGCTAAAAATTAAAATGTCAGAACAAAGTGAATCGCTAAATACTAAACTGTTAGAACAAAGTGAATCATTGCGGACACAGTTAAATAACTGTAGAATTGAACAAAATGAATATCAGGCGGAACAAGCTAGGTTATTAAAGAGTGAAATTAATGACACTATAAATTCACAGTTAGAGGCACAAAATAATAAAAACACGAACCAATTAGCTTCGTTAACCGCAGAGATGAAAGAGCACACAAACCAACAGATGGTATTACTGGCCCTTGATGTAAGCAAAAATAATGAGAAACAATTAGAGCAGATTAAAAAAATGGAAAGTATTTTTGATAAAAAAACATAGCATTCTCGATGAAACGGTGTTAGCTAAATTAGAGCAGATTGAAATAGCATGCACAATGAATACAAGCGAGGTCAAAATAGCTCAGGATAAGTTGGAAGGACGGTTTAAGGAGATGGAGAAAAGTGGCAGGGTCATTCAACGACAAATATCAGCAGTAGATGAGAACATATCAGGCATAATTAAAGATATGGACCGTCTCGAGATAAAATCAGCGGAACAGTGGAAAAGCCTAGAAACGGAACAAGAACAATTTAAGAGTACATTAGATGAAAGGCTAAGCCAGATAGAAAATAATCAGGATGAAAATAAGAGCCAGATAGAAGAAAAATAAGCACGATTAAAGAACAGATCAGGAAAGATTGGAAGAAAATGAATATTGATTCTAGAGAGGAAAGATCCACCATTCTTAAAACAGTAGGCGAAAACCACACGCGTATTCAAGCTTTGGAGCAAGAAGTAAAAAATAAACTTAAAGAGCAGACAGACAGGATCATTAAAGCCGAACTCCGCTCATTAGAACAATCATCTATATTTAAAACGGGAGCATCGAAAGACAAGCCGGATGACTCACATAGTCCCCAACCCAGCATAGCAGGAAGTCAGACTCAAGCAGAGAGCCCATTAACAACAAACACGGAAGGATTTCGCAAGAACGTAGATAGGAGCTCAACACCACAGGACGGTCATCAGCCCACACAACGTATTCAAGTAATTCGCTCAAATGACTACAAACCGCAGAAATACACCGAAAATTCAGGGGTAACACCTAAGGCCTTTATCAAAGAGATTGAAGACCACTTTAATGACACTGGGGTACCTGAAGCACGTAGATTGAGAATGATGGAGAGATTTTTATCAGGAAATGTTCTCACCTGGTTTTTAAGTTTCAAATATACATTTGGAACCATGTCAGACTTTAATTTAGCGTTTCTGCGCAAATACTGGTCTCCCGCCATACAACAGAGTTTAAGAATGGAGCTTTACTCTAGAAAATACCAAACTACCCAGCAGACGAAATACTCAGATTTCTTTAACAAGCAAATGCTAAAATTTCGCGACCTAGATTACCCATTAAACGAAGCAGATTTGGTGATGACAATAGCAAGGCAAATGCCAGTTAATGTACAGCAAGTACTAGTCGCAGCAAACGTTAGTACGGCCCTACATGCAGAGCAGATATTACGGCAAATAGATGAGACCACATCTCATAGTCATTTTAGAGGAGGAAGACAACTGGAATTAGTCAACACCACAGAGGTCGTAAAAACAAAACAGGGAAATACTAAAACGCATGGTACTAATACAAGCACCTCCACACCTAGGCGAAACCAGGAAGAAGGGGAAAACAGACCATATCAGCGTAACGAAAATCACTACAACAATAGATACCAGGGCAACAATAGATACCAACAGAGAGGATATCAACAATGGCGTGATAATCGAAGGAATGACAGGCCTTATGGAAGATACGGTGATTACAATGCCAATCAAAGATGGAAATGAAGGAGAGATCAAAATCAAGGAGAGCAACGTAACTATCGAGATGACTGGGATGATAGGCACGCTCAATCACAAAATTACTTAGAGGAGTTACACGCTAATCAAGGTGGAGAGCTAGGAAGATGGGAAAAGGCCATTGGGAACAGAAAGAACCCAGATACACATACTGAGGAAGCTGGAAGTCTACTGAGACAAGAGGAATATCAAGGACATGAGCGACAGAAGGATGATGGGAGTCGAAATGGAGCTAAAAAAAATGTTAATTTTGGATCAAGGAGACAGTCTCCAAACACAACAGTCGGAAGTTGAAGATGGATGGATAGTAGCGAACATACAAGAATGGATTGCTTTACCAGAAGACTGCCTGGAGGAGACGGTGAAACCACGGAACGATGAAATTAGGCAATTACCCATTATTCACGCAAGGATTGGTGGAATTAATATAAGATGTTTATTGGATACGGGGTCACAGATCAGTCTAGTATCGGAGGCCTTGGTTCGAGAGTTGGGACGGACTCAGAATATTCCTGTAATTCCGGTACCACAGCTCAAAGTGAGGGGTGTTATTCCTGAACGCACCGTCACTTGTAAACGTCAGGCATACTTAGAGCTGAACATATTGGAACACACTTTTGGGCAAACATTCATTATCATGGCAAAGATGAATTTCAATATAATTCTTGGTGCAAATTTCATTTGTGACTATCAAGCAGTGATAGATTTACACAAGAATACAGTCAGTTTTAGAGAATATGACCAGCTGAAAAACGTGGGATTGCATATGGATGAAATCACTACCGGAAGAGATGTAAATTCTTGGGCATTGGAAGCAATATCAGAAGAGACGGAAGAGGAGGTACGAAAGGCGGAAGATAACATCGTAGAAGGGGCTGTTGTGGAACTAGATGAGGAGATAGAATCCCAGGAGATATGGTCTTTATTAACAGAAGGAGATGACAGTGATGCACAATTTGAAGAGTTACTACAGGAGCGGCTCAATGACATTCAACTTGGGGGTGAACACAGAAAACAGTTGGAAGAGATTTTAAGGAAGCACAAAACAGTATTTGATACAGTACCTGGGAAAATTTTAAATTTCAAGTACTCTATGCAAGTCGAGGACTGGTCACCTTTCAAAAGCAGATTGTACCCAATTCCTGAAAAGTATCGTGGTCAAGTTAAAATCATTATAGATGAGATGTTAGAAGCTGGAGTGATAAGGAAGACACCTACACCTTATCTAAATGCGATTTTGGCAGTCACAAAACCAAATGGATCTATTAGACTTTGTTTAGATGCCAGAAATCTCAACATGAGACTCATTTTTCCTGAGTATGACAGAGCGCCAATTATCAGAGACGTATTAAAAGGCTTTAAAAACAAGAGCATTTATTCATCAGTCGATCTGACGAGCTCGTTCCACCATCTTGAATTGGATGAGAAGTCACAGCTTCTAACTGGCTTCTTATTCGATAACCAGACATATTGTTTCGTCAGAATGCCTTTTGGAGTCAAAACAGCGGGCTGTGCTTTAATCCGAGCACTGGACCGGAACCTAACCGAGGAAGTTAAGGAGATGACGGTGCGATACATTGACGACATTCTGTTGGCATCCGACAACATTGAAACTCACATGGAAAATTTAGATAAAGTATTGGGCAACTTGAATGCATCGAATTTCAAAGTAAACCTGAAGAAATCGCATTTCTTCAAGAGCGAGATCTTATATTTGGGTCACGTCATTGACAAGGAGGGAGTGAAGCCAAACCCAGCTAAGATCGAAGCGATAAAGAATTTCCCTACACCAACGAGAGTCAAGCACATTCGGGCTTTCTTAGGCGTAACGGGATTCTTTAAAGAAAACTGTCCAGGTTATACGGAGACTGTAGCTCCAATGCAAGAAATGCTAAAGAAAAATAACAAATGGTCATGGAACGCGGAATGTGAGAAGGCATTCCAAGCAACAAAACAGCTATTGGAAAACTGCATTAAATTAGGATATCCAGATTTCAAGCTCAAATGTATAATCCAAGCGGATGCTTCACTAATTGGGATAGGTGCTATGCTCTACCAAGAGGATCCAGCTAACCTGCAGCACAAAACATATTTGGCATTTGTCAGCCGAAAAGTGCGTAAGCACGAGCGAAATTATACTGTAACCGAGCTAGAATTGTTGGCCATCCTTCATGCGCTCCAACAATGGAAACGAATAATCTATGGTTACCCTATTGTTGTCAGAACTGACCACAAGGCATTAATATTCTTGTTTAAGACGTCAATGGCAAGCGAACGTGTGACACGTTGGTCTATATACATTCAGCAGTTCAGCATTGAAATTGAACATTGTCCAGGGAAGATGAACGTGATACCGGATGCACTCAGCAGGAACCCAGAGCCTGATAATGAAGAAACAGCGATGGTACAACACTTGGAGTTAACACCGAAGGACCGGTAATTCTTGGAGGAGTTACGTGAGATACAGCGAGAACAGGAAGCGGAACCATGGATGATGCTATTAATTCAATACTTCAAAAAGCAACTACCTACAGGAACACCTGCATTTCGAGAAGCGAAAGCCAAAGAAGGAAGATATGTTTATGTCAACAATTTGCTGCACAAATGGGTAGATAATGACCACACCAAGTTACGCATATTAGTACCTGCATCGTTACAACGAGGATTGACATGGCATACGCACGAAAGTTACGGTCACGTGGGCTTAGACAAGTGCGAAGCGACAATAGGAGAGACATTTACATGGCCACGTATGAGAACAACTATATGTGACGTCATTACAACTTGTGACCCGTGTCAGAGAACAAAGCCGAATAATTATTTACTGAGGCAATATCCTAGACCATTGCTACCTCAGAAACCATGTGAGCTACTGGCGGTGGACTGTCTTGGTCAAATTCCGAAGGGAAGGAGAGGTTGCCGTCATTTGCTAGTGTGCATTGATGTATTTTCTAAGTTTGTAGTACTATGCCCTATTCAGAAAACCACATCGAAGCAGGTACTCAGTCGCATTCGTAATAGAGTTATTCCAACCCTTGGAAAACCAGAGTTTATATTATCAGATCACGGCAGTTATTTCACAAGCGCCGAATTCAAGAAAGGAATGGAAGACATGGGTATAAAACATGTTTTAAGCAGTATCCGACATGCCCAAGCTAATCCAAGCGAGAGAGTAATTAAATGTGTAACTTCATATTTGAGGATCTTCATTCCGAACGAACACCACAAATGGGTCGATAAAATTAAGGACGTAGAGACATGCATGAATTCTACCAGGCACGAGTCAACAGGACAAATCCCTATGGTCCTACACAAGAACGAGTATCCAGTAAGAACGTGGAAAAGCATCATTAACTGTCCACAAGATCCCATGATAGCACCAGACCTGCGAATTGAAAGAACGAGAGCATACATGAGAAAACAAGCTGACCGCAGATTACGGCGAGTAAGAAATAAGAGGTTCCACGGTGATCTTGAAGTCAACCAGCTCGTTTTGGTGAAACGACCTGCTACATCGGACCCAGAAAAGAAAATCTTTAGTAAATTCTGCGAGAAGTTCATAGGACCCTATTCTATCGTAAGAAACCTTGGAAATAATGCTTACAGAGTGAAAGAATTGAGCACAGGAACAATGTCAATTTACAACGCTGGCAACCTAAAAAAATATCGTCGAAGTGAACCATGGTAGCGCCGAAATAATGACGCTGTTTGAATATACGGACGTCCTACTATCAACAAAGTCAACGGGGAGCAGTTGAGTACGGCACGTGATGAAGGAGGAAGTAGAGCTGTTGTTGACAAACATTAACGAGGCGAGCAAGATGTTGCCGCAGGCATCCGAGCGTCACGCAAGATTGGAAGGGGGAGAGACAAGCAGGATATGAAAACGAGTAAATGCCATTGAAGACAGGAGCGATTAGACCAAGTAAGAAAGAGGGGTGATTCTGGAATTAAAACAAATTGGCCTACGGAAGTATTGTAAAATTGTCGACTTTATTCCTAAGTTCGAAATTTTGTGAGTGGGAGAGTTGTGAACCCTTTACCCTATGTTGGTTAAATGATTCTACTTTTTATTTCTTCAATTAATAAATATTTCAACCAGCATCATGAAAGTAGCCAGACAGTGATGAGGAAATTTCAAGCATTTGTTGGAGACAGTAGGGACATACCTGCGACAGTTAACAAAAGGCTAAATACTTGAGCTATGAAAAGAAATAGCATAGCTATGTATCACAAGGACAGGTGTGGCTACCTCAATTTTAGAAGCGACGCGCGGTGAGACATGGTTCTGGTATGTTCATTGTGTTATTCGCGCCTAGAAGAAACATGATGCAGTAACGTGAATGGCTGATGAAGAAAATAGACACTCCCAAGACGCCAAGATCTACTAGAAACCGCCAAATTACAGAAAATGGAGAACCAATGAGAAGAGAATGCCTACTTGCGCGCCAACTCTGGCTGGGGTACGCGGTGGCTAGCATTCACGCGGGAAATCGCCTAGACAAAATCTCTACGATCGATTCTAGGATTAATGGGCATATTCTTGACCTGTGCAATATTACGAGTTCAGTGATATTTATTTCATTCCTGTATCACAATTATTTCGAGAAATTTTTACATAAAATCCCCCTCCATCTAGACCCAAGGGCCAGTTCATTTATAAGTGTGTCGAAGAGCCAAGACATTGACTATTATTATTCTGTTCGTCTACGGACGTAGACTTTTATTCCGTGTGTCGAGGACACAGGACTTTGATTCTGTTCGTCTGAAGAGATAGACTTGTATTTGTGTGTCGAGGACACAAGATATTCATTGTAAAGTGTTAAATTCAGTGATAGATAGTCATAGTACTATAATTATAGGGGCAGTATCGTCGATAATTCGCCAACGAACAGTGACAGGGAATTTAGTACCTGAACAAGCGAATTTAGTAGTCAGACATAAAGTGTATAATAACCTAATTTTTGTATCAGCGCAAGTGATGACGTCGATGAATGCAGAGGAAGTTTGGAATTCTCAACACTCCGTGCAGATGGCTGATATGAGATAAAGAATCATCCAGTTGGGGAATGGCGTCTGATGTTCTTTGACGGGTGACTACAAAAAGAGATGAGTACATAATAATATTATTTATATTTGTTAAATTAACTTATGGTTTATGGGACATATTTTTGTAAATACTTTGCTTGTGTGATTAATGTAGTATATTTAGTTTCGATCTGACACACTTTTGTTTGGAAGCAGCTCGCACAATTGTAGTTGATGGAAGGTTCTTTTCTTTGTGTTGTGTTAACTAACGTAGCTATGTGAACGGCCGTGTTCGCCTATGTTACGAAGTGCGGTTAAAAACGTCTCTCGGAGATATGTCGTGTTTCAGAAGTAGGACTGAATTAATATAATTATATAGTAGATTGGAGGGTAATAAAATTTTGGTGAGATTTATTATTGATCAGATTCAGTGTGATTATTGCCTTTTGGAGCAATGTAATTTGTGACGAAGAGTATTCAGCTCTATCGTAAGTTTTAAATATTGTGTTAAATGTTTGCGAGCTCTAATTCAGCAGACCCGTGTGAAAGGCGTCATGTCAGTCCCAAATGTGTGTATTGTGAGTATATTTTGTGGTATTACAAGCGGGAATTTCAGCAGAGACTGATTTCTGTCAGCTTGGTACCAGATTCATATTGTATCCTTGCGAGGACAATTATGGATATGTGATTATTGTCTGACCATATGTTGAGTTGGAGGAGATGTTAGTTGCTGTTGATTCCTTGAGATAACAGTCCAGCTGGTCGGCTATTTATATACACTGGAAGGGGGACATGACTGGTATTGTGGAAAGGGTGAGTTGTTGTCACAAGGGCTGGCTGAGTTTCGCAAGCAAGCTCATCATTAGTGGAGTGCACGTCTGGCTCCCAATTACTTGAAAATAAATATAAATGTGAGAAACTGATCAATGGTAAAATTGTTTAAATAAATGGGAGTTGCCTACGAAACACGATAACCTTCGAAGCGTTTCCTTAACATGCAGTTTTGTTAATATAAAGTAATCTTAACCACTCAGGTTGTTTGTTGTTGTTGGTTTATTCTATGTTTATTTTCCATGTCAGTGACCCGTGAGTCACGTGCGGCGCTGTGTTTCCTTGTTGTTGAGTATCTGGCCATTGTGGCAGCTCGTTTGGTTAGGTGTGTCACCACACTAATAAGGGTCTCAGAGAGATGCCTGTAAATAGTAGAGTTGTAATATGTGTGTCAGAGTTAGATTTTAAGGATTTTTATTAATGTTATGCCATATCCATAAACGTTGATTTACGAGATGATTGTTCGTGAGCACCGTGGCTGTTAACCTGTTGTGAACGAACGATCATCTAAGTACTCATTTCTCGTAGATAGTCATCACGCGAACATAAATTCATATGCAAGGTAGTGGAACTTGGATCCACATTTTATTAGAAAAGGGGAGATCCATCTGACTCCTCAAAGTGATAAATATTCCTGTCAGGGGAAAATTCATGGAGGATTTTGTTTATGTTTGTTTGTTTTATTCTTTTATGCACAAATTAGTTATTAAATCTTGTTATTATCTTACGTTTTGTCTCCTTACTTTCTTAGTTATAGTTTTTATCCTATAACCCTTGCCTCAGAAAAGCACGTAGTTTGGCGGACGTAAACACCACACTATGAACTGAACGCGACCCCTTGATCTAAGATTCTTGCATAAAACACTGCTATTCTGAAGGGTTCAGTACTTCACAAATAGCATTAAATTGGGTTACCCCGATTTCTCGAGAAAATTTAAATTTCAAACCAACGCCTCACGAATTGCAATTGGATGCATGTTGTACTGTACCCGATACCTAGTTGAGGCTATCGGCTACGCCAGCAGACATTAAGCCGTAGTTGAGATTATGGGAAGAGTTATGAAAAGATAGCGCTCAGATCGAGTCAAGAGGAATGTCAAGATGACGTAGAAGGTCTAGGATTAAGAAGGCACTGACTGCAGTCAGGCAGATGGAATTATGGATGGAAATTATGAAGCTTTATTAAGATCTATATGGAACATGGTATTTAAACATCTCAGAAGAGAAGATATAACAAGCAGTATATATGGTAATAATTTGAAGGAAGTCAGATAACCCTTAAGTTATTTTATAACTTAATAGCCGAGATGATGGGGGTTCGAGATTATATTTGTGACGCAAGACCACAGAGGTGGGGAAAACGTCACGTAACTGCGCCAGGGAGGTTCAGGTCAATGCAGTCTAGAGACAGTCAGTTGAGCTCAGTGAGCCACGCAGTCGAGCTCTGTAAGCAGAGGAGTCAAGTACAGTTAGCACGGCAGTCAAGGTCAGACAGCGAGCTGAGTGGGACATGCGCCGAGCGTATGGTAAAAGTCGCGCGGTGAGCAGCATTTGTCACGGAAAGTGAAAGCGACAGTTTTAACTTCACCAAGCAGCGAACGAAAAGTAGGTCAGTGAGCCGGGCGGACACCCGCAGTAGGCAGCGTGAAGACCGGTTACAGAACCAGCTGTACGGCCGAGCAAGCATGAGAAGGCCAGGGTTTAGAACAGTACGGTAAAACGAGTTGGAGAACTTATTTCAAGCTGCTTTTTGGTAACGCAGAACAGCATAGCAGAGCGACATGGCGAGGCCAGCTTTAGGCGGAGATGATTCTATAGCATTGCAGTAGGGCCGAGCGGGTTATTTCCAATTTTATACGCAGGCATTATGACAGAAGCTGAACTTCATTACAACATTGAGTTGGAACGTTTATTCAGCATTTAAATTGTACAGGCAGATTGTTACGAGATACTGCAACTGTGAACTTCAACTGAACATAGCTTTTCAATGACATTACGACTATGCATTTCATAACGCATTCCAAATAACATTAACGATTTCAGGCAAACGGAATGTTGTAAGCATATGCACTCATGAACATTGGCTCGTGCATTAATGCAATTCTTTCTTATGAAGTGTTATAAATTACCGAGTACGAACACAGCTACAGGGTGTTTCATAAACTTAGACACTCTCATATAAAATTCTATTTTATGAAAGTGAGACTTAGCAGTTATTGGAGATTGAACTTTCAACACTCAAACCGAACATTGTATGGAACAGTGGCGTAACGTAGAAGAGGAATAGGGGGTCCGCTGTTTCTATGAACTTTTTCGTGAGGATTTGGACAATATCCGCTATGGATAACCAGAAGTTCATCATGTCGGAGTAAACGCAGACAGAGACGCGATGGCACCACAGAGCGATGGATTCGATTCCTGACGAGGAGGAGGTCCACCAGCTGATTCACTTGGGATTCGAAGGCAATCGTCATTGCATGGATGGAATGATATCCACGCCGATCTTTCGAGAAATTCATTACATAAGGAAAATCGACGATCTTTGAAATTTAATAACAGCTGATTATGAGAAGGTACTGTAAGAGTTATAACTTCCTGATATGACTATTTTCATGAATACTGGGCACACATGTATATTTTTCTAATAGGAGTGATACGATTATTTAGACATGGCTTTGACTTTATATGCTTCGAATTTGCTAGAATATGGCGTGACCATATGATATGGCAGGCATCATTATACGAAATTCTCACCATTGGTTGGCTTTATTAAGCAGATGTTTGGTCTTTTAGACATTTTTCCAGCAAGGATAGTTTTCATGAATAGTTTTTTTGTGTGACGAGTGTTTCGAACTCGTGATCTGCAATTGATTATCTAAATTACTTCGTCAGTTCATTGCATACTAGCGAGTGTGTATTATTCATCAGTAGGGATTTTTTCCATTGGATTGTTTGGAGATATTAAGATGTTATTCACTTTAGTGAATAAATATCGCTTTTATATGACAACTAGAGACTTGTTGATTCCTATCTGGTACATTCACTCATTTAGTCTTCGAGATGGGGTCTTTCGTATTTATACGATTGTATGGTGGTTACTCATCTTACCCATCGTTCAGGGCACTATCATGTTAGTCGACGAGGCGAGGTCTCTCGTATTTATACGATTGTACGGTGGTTACTCATCTTACTTGCCATTGAGGGACTCATTTTTATCATCCGAGTGTACATGAGATTGTAAGTGAATCAAACAAGGAACTACTAGTCACATATCAGTGGAAATTTTGTTAAATAAATTAAAGATAAATGTTAGCAGGGTTACATTTAGTAATTCTTGTTTGCCAATCCAATATTTTGTTGCTATACTCTTTTGAGAGTACTTTCAGTTTAACAGCTGGTACAGCTGATGCTTTTGATGATTTTTATAATTGTGTTTGATACTTTTGAGAAGGATTTAAAGTAATTGAATCTTGTAAGATGAATCATTAATGGTCAGATTTATTTTAAGGCAGATCAGTATTGCAGTTTTTGATATGAGAGATTATAGCACATTGGTGTTTTTCTGTGATGTGAATTATGAGAATCGTAAGAGAATTTATGCTATTTGAAAGCAGATCTTGAATTACTAAGGTAATATTTTTTCCAATTGTTTAAGAAGTTGTCTAGATGTGATCAGATTAATTACAGTTATTGGATATTGTGTGCGTTGATAATTTGAAGCCAGTTATATATTTTTTGTAGATCATGCAACATGGTTAAGTGAAGTTTGTGATAGGCATTTTGTGGAAGTTGCCAAGTGGAAGTTGCAATGTTGCTAATGTATTTTGAGGCAGACATGAGGTTGTCGAACCCAGTCTAGCGTAATTGTTGAGATTCAGGCTGTATGCTGAATATTTATGGAGTTTTGTGGAATAATTGTGGTATTCAAATGTGATATTTGAAGAAGTGCGGATATATAATGTAGTTGTGGATAGTCAGATCCAACGTGATGTCGTGAAGGCAATAATATTTTTTGGCATGATAATTAAATGCGAGATATAACTTGGAAGTGATAAAACTGTAAGACAACGTTCTATAATCCATATTAAACAATTTGTTAGGAAATTAAACAAATAAATAAAGTTGATAATACAAGATTTTCTGAGAATAATGATTAATGAAATAATAATCTGAAATTTAAGCATATTAATGATCTGACCTAATGAAATAAAAATCAGAATGACTAGATGAAATAATAAAAATCTAAATAACCAGAAGAATAGAATTTAAATAATTTAATAAATTAAATTTTGGAATAAATCAATGAATTAAATAAATGGATGAATTAAAGATTGGATAAATAAACTGATTTAAATAAATTAATAGATGAATGGATAGATGATGAATACCTGAATTAGAAGGTGATAATTAATTAAAGAAGCTGATGATTAATGAATTTATATGGAATTAAATAAATTTAATTGAGATATAATTTGAGGAATTGCAACTTGAGTTGAGGAATTAAACGATTTATATTGATGATTTAAGATGATTTAATCTGAAGGAAATGATGAAATAAGAGTGTGTGAATAATTAGAAAGTATAATGAAGTAATGATAATAATTTTCATTTAAATGATTTAATGGTGATGAGTTAACGATTCTGACAGGAATATGTTGAATTTTGAGATGAGAATTAATGTGAGAAATATTTAACTTTGATGATGATGATGATCACAACCAATGAGCAGTGGATTTTATGTAATTCACGAACAAGCAATTATTAATGACAATGTAAATAATGTAAATTAATTATTCGATGTTTAGGAGCATTTTACTAACGTGTTTAACATTTAAATTATGCCATGCAAGCCATAAATTGCGTGATATTTAAAATATGTGATTATAATATGTGTATGTTTAGACAGATTAATAATTTTTTCAAATCCACATTTATGATGTTAAATTAAAGAGAAATTAGGTCTCAGGTATCACAAATGTCAGTGACGAAAGACATAGTGCTACAGTGATACTGAGAACCCAAGAGAACTTTAGAGATTTTTCCTGTTTTATGTGGATGAAATATTTTTGATTAGAAAAGAGATGGTTCGATTTTTGGACAATGACAATTTAACGTTGGCATTCGACCATACTCTCAGGTAGGATGAATATTTAAAATGTCTGTCTGACTATCAAAGTGAAATAAATTTGTTTTTATCTTAGTTGTGATCTGATGATGGTGTGATTTTCCTTTTTCTTTCCTTGTCTTGATTAAGGCTTAACCGGAAAGGATGTGGTTTGCTAGGAGTTCAGTTGATGGCGCCCATTTATATTTGCATTTTTTTTATTAAACTTAAGCCCGTAACGACCCTAGAGATACTTTGTCTCGTGTTACCCACTGCTTTTTCGATATCTCAGCTGAATTTCCGACACATTCCTTATTTGACTAGAGGTTTATTTAACTCCGCTCTGTCCTGGAACTCCTGGAATGCGATGTAATAGCAGATGGGTCATCGCATCCCCAGAACGAACGGGTACAGAGAGAGAGGGAGAATTGGCTTTACCCACCTGTGGGGCTTCGATTTTGTTTATTCTATGGAATCACATCAGATTTAGATTACTGAGAGATTGATCTCAAGTTCATTTAATTGTGTTACAAAATTTATTAAACTTAGTCAGACAATATACTTGTGTGCCCATTCCAGTGTTCATGTTAATCGTATTAGTATTATATCATGTTAGTTATAAGTCATTTTTCCTATACCCAAGTGAATGCAGGAATTGAGACATTGTGATGTGTTGTTGTCTAACGTCTCTGAATAAAACGTATATTGAAAATATAATTATGTTGCCGGAAGATTTAGCTAAGGTGTTAGGAGAGTTACAGAGTGGTATGTCTGGTATTGCAGAAACTATTTCTAAAATGGAAACGGAAGTTAAAGAACAGATAAATAGTTCAGAAGCTAGGTTAGAAGCTAGATGTAAACAAATGTGCAAGCATTACAGACTAGTAATGAGAATAATTTAAAGTCATTAGAGACTAGGCTACAGTCAAATAGTAAAGATGAGTTGATGTCATTAGAGACTAGGTTACAGTCAAATACTGAAAGCCATTTGAAAAATAGTGAAGCTAACTTGAAGGATAGTTTTAAATCCTTAGAAGAAAGATTACAGTCAAATAGTAAAGATGAATTGATGTTATTGGAGACCAGATTACAGACTAGTACTGAAAGCCATTTGAAAGCTAGTGAAGCTAACTTGACGGATAGTTTTAAATCATTGGAAGGGAAATTACAAGCTCGTAGTGAGGAAACTAACACAGAGTTAGAAAACAAGTTAACTAGGTTAGAGAATAGATTAACTTTAAAGAATAATGAAATGCTTAAGACTTTACAATTAGATATAATTGCAGTAAATATGAAAGGAGAGGAAAATGTTCAAATATTAAGAAAGAATATTATTGAATTAGAAAGTAGAGGAGAAGAAAACATTCTTACTTTAAGAACAGACGTTATGTCTATACAGAAAGACATTAAATCGGATGTATCGAAGTTGAGATTCGACATCGATGGTTTAGTGGCAGATGTAGGCAAAATTCAAGACTGGTCTACCGAAGTATCTTTCGAAACTAAAATCAAAGGTCTAGAGATGAATCTAGGTAATGAGATCAAAGATTTAAAGTCAGTAATTGGAACCATTAAAGAGGAAGTCTTAGGAGAGATTAATTCTAATTTAAAATCATTAGAGAATCAATTGCAGAAAGATATTAGGAAAATGGACGATGATATAGAGCAAAAGGTTAATGAAAACTTAGCTTTATTCAAAAATAGAGTCGGTGCAATCGTGGAAGAACGGTATAATGAGGTCGACGCCGAAGCAAAAGAAAAACGTGCAGGATTAGATGAGAAATTAATCGCAGGTGTGGCGAACTTAGAAGCGAGATTTACGGAGAACAAGGAAGCGATGAAGATAGATTCAACTCTATTTAGGACAGATGTTGATCTGTTAAAGGAACAAGTCGCGTCAGTAAAGAATACATGCGAAGACAAGATAGACAAGTTGAAAAACGATTTAGACGAGAGTAACAAAACGCAGAATGTTACGTCGTTAGATGAGTTGAAGACTCAGGTCAAGACCGTAGAGAAATTGGCAGAAGATAGGATAACTAAACTAGAGTCTATGAGTAATAATTTCTCAAGTCAAAATATTACATCAGGGGAAATATCGATAAATCAGACAGCGATAGACCGCAGTATGAGTAATCAAGAAGTTAGCATGGGAGAAGACCGTCAAACGCAACCGAATGTGACATTCGAAAGGGCGAGTTCAACCCCTCAGGATAATCCGAGTTCGAATAGGAGTACGTTGGGTACAAGTGAACGATACTCAGGTCCAGTTACCATTATCAGAAATCTGGATGACAAGCCGAGGAAGTTTTCTGGAAATACAGGAGTCACATCAGTCGAATTTCTGCGATTTATTCGAGATTACATGGCGGAACATAGAGTAGCCAAGGAAAGAGAACTAAGGATAGTCGAACGCGCCTTAGACGGGCCTGCGTTAACTTGGTTTAGAGCATTCAGAAGCAATTTTGCGAATATGGAAAAATTTGCAATAGCATTCTTAAGGAGATTTTGGAGTGCAGAGGATCAGCTGAACGTAAGAGCAGAAATGTACTCGAAGCGTTATTCTACATCACATCCGACGCATTATGCCAATTATTTTACTTCGCAATTGGCTAAATTACAGTTTCTGATTCCTCCATTGCCAGAAGAAGAGCTTTTGCAAGCTATAGCGAGACAGTTACCAATTGAGGTACAGCGATCACTAATAGCGTCGGGAGCAAACACACTTGAGCACTATGACGACATTTTACGGCGATTAGACTATACAAGCGCTCAAGTTACGCCTAGAAATGCAAGAAACGACAATCGAAACACACAAGAGGTGAATGCGGTAGTCGTTGATAACGCAGCTCAAACGGACAGAAGAGATTCCTGGGAAAACAGAAGGAACGAAGGAAATCGAGGAAACATCCGTAACGTTCGTGGAAATGATCGATATAGAGGACCATATGAAAGGCCATACGATCAGGAAGCAAGAGACAGCCGATACAGAAATTATAATCAGAATTCCAGATATCAAGATAGGAATCGATACAACAATAGATATCGTGGTAGAAACAACTGGAGCCAAGGTCAACAGTATAATCGGAACGACAGGCAGGATGGCCGAAGAAATGAGCCAAATGAAAGACGAGATAATCGTGAATATGAGAGATCGAGTCAAGAAAGTAGACAGCCTAGTGCACCACCCGAGGAGACAGTCAGAGATGTCAATCGAACAAGCACGAGTGGCGAAGGAAAAAAAACGTCAAATTAACTTTAGAGCTAGATGCTAATCATTGGGAATCGATCATCATTGTGGAAACGTATCAGGTCGAGGACGAGGATTTAATTGAAGAGGAAGACGTAGTACATCGAGAAAATAGACATGAATTGCCAGTTATCAGTGTGGAAGTCATGGGAAAGGAAATAAAGACACTTGTAGACACGGGGGCTATGGTGAGCTTGATATCCCTAGGTTGCCTGGATGAGTTGAAATTATCAGGAGAAATTACGATGTTGCCAACTGTTGTTAGCAAGATTCAAGGGGTGATCCCAGACAGAAGTATGAAATGTAAAAGTCAGGTACTTTTAGATGTTGGGATTGGAACCAGAAGTTTTGAACAGATGTTCCTAGTAGTGGGTCAACTACATTTCGACATGATCCTAGGAGTGGATTTCTTAAGTGAGAGTGGCCTGATCATAGATATGCAGAGTAGGCGCATGTACTTTCAAGAAGGGGTCATGGAAAATCAGGAATCTGAGATGACATTCTTTAGAGAGAATATATTGGATGAGATTGTATGCAGCATTGAAAGGTCTATAGAAGATAGAACTAGCATGACAAGTAAAATAAATCCAGAAATTAAGGAGCAATTTGATCAAGCAATTTCAGAATATGAGGGCATATTCAATGACAAACCAGGTCTCATAGAAAATTTTACCTACAGCATCAAGCTGATGGATGACAAACCTTACCATAAGAATTTATATCCCATTCCGGATAAATGGAAGGAGGAAGTTAGTACAATGATAAGCGATATGGAGAAAGATGGAATAATCAAGAAGATGCCAACTGCTTATTTGAATCCTTTAGCTGTTGTCAAGAAACCTAATGGTAAGCTGAGGATATGCCTAGATGCTAGAGCCCTTAATGAAAGAGTTCTTCCTGAACACGACAGGCCACCTGTTATTCGTGAATTGTTGCGCAGATTCAGAGGAAAGAGTTTATTTTCTACTATAGATCTGACTAGTTCTTATTATCATGTGGAGCTAGCAGAAGACTGCAAACAATACACAGGGTTCTTGTTTGACCATAAAACATATGTATTCAATAGATTACCTTTTGGAGTGAAAAATAGTGGTCCGGTGATGATCCGAGCACTAGATGAAAATTTGTCAGATGCAGTTAAGGAGCATGTGGTGAGCTATATTGATGACCTGATTATAGCGTCTGAGACAGCGGAAGAACATATCAGGCACCTTCGAATGCTTTTTAAAGATCTTAGGAGGACGAACTTCAAGGTGAATTTCAAAAAATGTCAGTTCCTTCATGAAGAAATTGAATTTCTTGGACATAGAATCGATGGAGATGGTTATAGGCCCAATCCAAAGAAGATCATGGCTATTTCAGAGTTTCCAACCCCACGAAAGATTAAAGAGGTACGGCAGTTTTTAGGCATGTGTCAGTTCTTTTCAACACATTGTCCTGAATATACTGAAACGATGGCACCTCTGCAGGATTTACTAAGAAAGGGAAATCGATGGAAATGGGACGACAGATGCAATCAAGCGTTTTTAGCGGCTAAGAACATGCTGATCCAAAATATCAAGCTTGAGTACCCAGATTTTACAAGAAGATTTTTTGTGGAGACAGACGCATCCAAAATAGGTATCAGTGGGATCCTATATCAGCTGGACGATACCAACAAACACAGGTATTTAGCTTTCATCAGTCGCAAGCTCAGAAATTGTGAGAAGAATTACTATGCAACTGAGTTAGAGGCATTAGCAGTGGTTCATGCTCTTAAGACGTGGAAGAAGGTGTTGTTTGGACATGACATAACAGTGATCACAGATCATAAAGCCCTCCAATTTATTATGACGACAGACTTGGCGAGTGACCGCATCACCAGATGGGCTCTGTTCTTACAACAATTTAACCCAACTGTTGTACATAGACCTGGGAAATTAAATCTGTTAGCAGATGTGTTGAGCAGAAACCCTTGTGAGGAAGTAATTGTCAACCATATAAATTTAATTCAAGAGGATAATGGTACTCTAGAAAAGTTGAAGTTGTTAGCGAAAACTCAGAAGAGATATGCACCTTTGCGAAGAATTTACCGTTTTTTGACACGCAGGATGGACAACGCTGATCCAGATTTTCAAAGAACTGAGATAGAGGCTAGAAAATATCATATTATGGGAGGTGTTATATGCCAATATATCGACCAGGATCATACTAAACTTAGAGTAGTGATCCCACCCAAGCTTGTCAAACCAGTTATTTGGATGATACACCGAACTGCAGCTCATGTAGGTGTAGACAAGACTTTGGCTCTCGCTCAAGAAACCTTCGTTTGGAGACAAATGGGACAAACGATTCGCGACGTCATAAAGACCTGTGACAGTTGTCAGCGAAGTAAATATTCATCTAAGCTAATGAAAGAAGTTCCTAGATCAATATTACCCAGCAAGCCAAGAGAACTTTTCGCTACGGACATTTTCTGTCCGATTCCTCGTTCGACGAAAGGAAATCAGTTTGTTTTGGTAACAGTAGACGTATTTTCTAAATACGTATCTCTATGCCCTATCCAGAAAGCTACATCCAAGTACGTGATAAACAGATTAGAGAAAACAGTTATTCCAAGTATGGGGAAACCTGAAGTTTTGTTGAGTGACCATGGATCACAATTCACCAGTATGGAATGTTCTACTGCTATGGAACGTTTAGGAATAAGGCATGTGTATAATTCTGTGCGGTATCCAGAGGGAAATCCGTCCGAAAGAATTATGCCGGAAATCAGTAAAATGTGTCGCTTATATGTGTCAAGGCAACACCATAGATGGATGGAAGTGATACCCATCATTAGCCAATGCTTGAATTCCACAGTACATGAAAGCACAGGACAGATTCCGTCCATGCTTCATCATGGATTGAAACCTGATAGACCATGGCACCGAGTCGTGAGAGCACCAGCAGATCCTCCACCCACACAAGAAAGAAGAGTCGAGATGGCAGGAGAGAGACTCAGAAGACAGGCGGAGAAGAGAGCCAGGAGACAAGCAGGAAGGAGGTTCCACGAGCCATTTCAAGAAAATGATGAGGTGCTGATTAGGAAGCCAGTCACTTCGAATCTTCAACTGAAGATCTACCATAAATTTGCGCCATTGTACGCTGGTCCATTCCGTATTGAAGAAACGTACCGAAATAATAGCTACAAGATTGTCAGAATGGATAATAATGAAGTTGTGGGAACTTTTAATGCAGCTAGCATTAGAAAGTACCATCATGCTGATTAAGAGGATTGTAGAGCTATCGTGTACATGTGTAGTATATAGAATGCTTGAGAGTGTATTTTTTTTCTCAATCCTGATAAAAAAAGGAGATGTACGGGAGAGATGTACCCGATACCTAGTTGAGGCTATCGGCTACGCCAGCAGACATTAAGCCATAGTTGAGATTATGGGAAGAGTTATGAAAAAATAGCGCTCAGATCGAGTCAAGAGGAATGTCAAGATGACGTAGAAGGTCTAGGTTTAAGAAGGCACTGACTGCAGTCAGGCAGATGGAATTATGGATGGAAATTATGAAGCTTTATTAAGATCTATATGGAACATGGTATTTAAACATCTCAGAAGAGAAGATATAACAAGCATTATATATGGTAATAATTTGAAGGAAGTCAGATAACCCTTAAGTTATTTTATAACTTAATAGCCGAGATGATGGGGGTTCGAGATTATATTTGTGACGCAATACCACAGAGGTGGGGAAAACGTCACGTGACTGCACCAGGGAGGTTCAGGTCAATGCAGTCTAGAGACAGTCAGTTGAGCTCAGTGAGCCACGCAGTTGAGCTCTGTA
This sequence comes from Meconema thalassinum, assembly GCA_946902985.2. NCBI lineage: Eukaryota > Metazoa > Arthropoda > Insecta > Orthoptera > Tettigoniidae > Meconema > Meconema thalassinum. Next base: position 927,105,488 of record OX336388.2, read on the forward strand.
AGCAGAGGAGTCAAGTACAGTTAGCACGGCAGTCGAGGTCAGACAGCGAGCTGAGTGGGACATGCGCCGAGCGTATGGTAAAAGTCGCGCGGTGAGCAGCATTTGTCACGGAAAGTGAAAGCGACAGTTTTAACTTCACCAAGCAGCGAACGAAAAGTAGGTCAGTGAGCCGGGCGGACACCCGCAGTAGGCAGCGTGAAGACCGGTTACAGAACCAGCTGTACGGCCGAGCAAGCATGAGAAGGCCAGGGTTTAGAACAGTACGGTAAAACGAGTTGGAGAACTTATTTCAAGCTGCTTTTTGGTAACGCAGAACAGCATAGCAGAGCGACATGGCGAGGCCAGCTTTAGGCGGAGATGATTCTATAGCATTGCAGTAGGGCCGAGCGGGTTATTTCCAATTTTATACGCAGGCATTATGACAGAAGCTGAACTTCATTACAACATTGAGTTGGAACGTTTATTCAGCATTTAAATTGTACAGGCAGATTGTTACGAGATACTGCAACTGTGAACTTCAACTGAACATAGTTTTTCAATGACATTACGACTATGCATTTCATAACGCATTCCAAATAACATTAACGATTTCAGGCAAACGGAATGTTGTAAGCATATGCACTCATGAACATTGGCTCGTGCATTAATGCAATTCTTTCTTATGAAGTGTTATAAATTACCGAGTACGAACACAGCTACAGGGTGTTTCATAAACTTAGACACTCTCATATAAAATTCTATTTTATGAAAGTGAGACTTAGCAGTTATTGGAGATTGAACTTTCAACACTCAAACCGAACATTGTATGGAACAGTGGCGTAACGTAGAAGAGGAATAGGGGGTCCGCTGTTTCTATGAACTTTTTCGTGAGGATTTGGACAATATCCGCTATGGATAACCAGAAGTTCATCATGTCGGAGTAAACGCAGACAGAGACGCGATGGCACCACAGAGCGATGGATTCGATTCCTGACGAGGAGGAGGTCCACCAGCTGATTCACTTGGGATTCGAAGGCAATCGTCATTGCATGGATGGAATGATATTCACGCCGATCTTTCGAGAAATTCATTACATAAGGAAAATCGACGATCTTTGAAATTTAATAACAGCTGATTATGAGAAGGTACTGTAAGAGTTATAACTTCCTGATATGATTATTTTCATGAATACTGGGCACACATGTATATTTTTCTAATAGGAGTGATACGATTATTTAGACATGGCTTTGACTTTATATGCTTCGAATTTGCTAGAATATGGCGTGACCATATGATATGGCAGGCATCATTATACGAAATTCTCACCATTGGTTGGCTTTATTAAGCAGATGTTTGGTCTTTTAGACATTTTTCCAGCAAGGATAGTTTTCATGAATAGTTTTTTTGTGTGACGAGTGTTTCGAACTCGTGATCTGCAATTGATTATCTAAAATACTTCGTCAGTTCATTGCATACTAGCGAGTGTGTATTATTCATCAGTAGGGATTTTTTCCATTGGATTGTTTGGAGATATTAAGATGTTATTCACTTTAGTGAATTAATATCGCTTTTATATGACAACTAGAGACTTGTTGATTCCTATCTGGTACATTCACTCATTTAGTCTTCGAGATGGGGTCTTTCGTATTTATACGATTGTATGGTGGTTACTCATCTTACCCATCGTTCAGGGCACTATCATGTTAGTTGACGGGGCGAGGTCTCTCGTATTTATACGATTGTACGGTGGTTACTCATCTTACTTGCCATTGAGGGACTCATTTTTATCATCCGAGTGTACATGAGATTGTAAGTGAATCAAACAAGGAGCTACTAGTCACATATCAGTCGAAATTTTGTTAAATAAATTAAAGATAAATGTTAGCAGGGTTACATTTAGTAATTCTTGTTTGCCAATCCAATATTTTGTTGCTATACTCTTTTGAGAGTACTTTCAGTTTAACAGCTGGTACAGCTGATGCTTTTGATGATTTTTAGCCTACTTTCGATTTTTGCAAAAAATGAAAGTAGACTTATGAGATCAACACAGGGCGAAAAAAGTGTGTCTGTCTGTGTGTGTGTGTATGTGTGTGTGTGAGTCTGTGTGTGTGTGTGTGTGTGTGTGTGTGTATGTGTGTGTGTGTGTATGTGTGTGTGTGAGTCTGTGTGTGTGTGTGTGTCTGTGTGTGTGTGAGTGTGTGTACTCTGAATGTCTGTCCCCCCCTATCAATTCGAACACGGTGAATGCGAAATAAACGAAATTTGGTACAAAGGTAGCACTAGCAAAGGACACCTCAGTGTCATGTTTTATATCGCCGCCATCTTGACGGAAACATAATGGCGGCCACACAAATGTTCAAAGCTTAAATCAAATTACGACTAACCTAATCATCCGATCTCTACCAAATTTTGCAACAAGATACCTTTATGGGGAGCATTCTTTGACCAAACTAATAGGTCATCAGCGTAATAGTTTGCGGATGGCGGCCATCTTAGTGTGAAAATAGATTCCCCCTATTAATTCGAACACGGTGCAACCGAATGGAACGAAATTTGGTACAGAGGTAGTGCTAACAAAAGGCACCTCAGTGTCATGTTTTATATCGCCGCCATCTTGACGGAAACGTAATGGCGCCACACAAATATTCAAAGCTTAAATCAAATTACGACTAACCTAATCATTCGATCTCTACCAAATTTTGCAACAACATACCTTTATGGGGGGAGCATTCTTTGACCAAACTAATAGGTCATCAGCGTAATAGTTTGCGGATGGCGGCCATCTTTGAGTGAAAATCGATTCCCCCTATTAATTCGAACACGGTGCAACCGAATGGATCGAAATTTGGTACAGAGGTAGTACTAACAAAAGGCACCTCAGTGTCATGTTTTATATCGCAGCCATCTTGACGGAAACATAATGGCGGCCCCACAAATGTTCAAAGCTTAAATCAAATTACGACTAACCTAATCATCCGATCTCTACCAAATTTTGCAACAGCATACCTTTATGGGGGGAGCATCCTTTGACCAAACTAATAGGTCATCAGCGTAATAGTTTGCGGATGGCGGCCATCTTTGTGTGAAAATCGATTCCCCCTATTAATTCGAACACGGTGCAACCGAATGGAACGAAATTTGGTACAGAGGTAGTACTAACAAAAGGCACCTCAGTGTCATGTTTTATATCGCCGCCATCTTGACGTAAACGTAATGGCGGCCACACAAATGTTCAAAGCTTAAATCAAATTACGATTAACCTAACGATCCGATCTCTACCAAATTTTGCAACAACATACCCTTATAGAGGAAGCATCCTTTGACGAAATGAATAGGTCATCAGCCTAATAGTTTGCGGATGGCGGCCATCTTTGTGTGAAAATCAATTTCCCCTATTAATTCAAACACGGTGAAACCGAATGGAACGAAATTAGGTACAGAGGTAGCACTCCCAAAGGGCATCTCAGTGTCATGTTTTATATCGCCGCCATATTGACAGAAACGTAATGGCGGCCACACAAATGTTCAAAGCTTAAGTTAAATTACGACTAACATAACCTTCCGATCTCTACCAAACTTTGCAACAACATACCATTATGGAGGGAGCATCCTTTGACCAATCTAATAGGTTATTAGCCTTATAGTTTGCGGATGGCGGCCATATTTATGTCAAAATTGATTCCCCCTATTAATTCGAACACGGTGGAACCGAATGGAACGAAATTTGGTACAGAGGTAGCACTAGCAAAGGGCACCTCGGTGTCATGTTTTATATCGCCGCCGTCTTGACTGAAACGTAATGGCGGCCACACGAATGTTCAAAGCTTAAATCAAATTACAACAAAAAAAGTCAACCCCTGGCACCATCCAGCCCATGACGGGCTAAGACCGACCAAGCGACCGCTGCCCAGCCATTTGGCCTGCAGATATTGGGGTGACGCGTGATCAGCGCGTCGGCTCCCCTCGGCCGTTAATCTTGGTATTCGTGATCGGGGTGCTGTCTCACTGTCAGACAGCTACTCAATTGTCCTCACGAGGCTGAGTGCACCCCGTTCCAACCTTCACGTCAGTTTTAAAATCCATGACGGAGCCGGGGATCGAACTCGGGGCCTCCGGGTGAGAGGCAGGCGCGCTACCCCAACACCACGGGGCCGGCTTAAATCAAATTACGATTAACCTAATCATCCGATCTCTACCAAATTTTGCAACTACATACCATTATGGAGGGAACATCCTTTGACCAATCTAAAAGGTCATCAGCGTAATAGTTTGCGGATGGCGGCCATCTTTATGTCAAAATTGATTCCCACTATTAATTCAAACACGGTGCAACCGAATGGAACGAAAATTGGAACAGAGATAGCACTAGCAAAGGGCACCTCAGTGTCATGTTTTATATCGCCGCCGTCTTGACGGAAACGTAATGGCGTCCACACAAATGTTCAAAGCTTAAATCAAATTACGACTAACCTAATCATCCGATCTCTACCAAATTTTGCAACAACATACCTTTATGGGGGGAGCATCCATTGACCAAATGAATAGGTCATTTGCCTAATAGTTTGCGGATGGCGGCCATCTTTGTGTCAGAATCGATTCCCCCTATTAATTCAAACACGGTGAAACCGAATGGAACGAAATTTGGTACAGAGATAGCACTAGCAAAGGGCATCTCAGTGTCATGATTAATATCGCCGCCATATTGACAGAAACGTAATGGCGGCCACACAAATGTTTAATGCTTAAATCAAATTACGACTAACATAACCATCCGATCTCTACCAAACTTTGCAACAACATACCTTTATGGAGGGAGCATCCTTTGACCAATCTAATAGGTCATTAGCCTAATAGTTTGCGGATGGCGGCCATCTTTATGTCAAAATTGATTCCCCCTATTAATTCGAACACGGTGGAACCGAATGAACGAAATTTGGTACAGAGGTAGCACTAGCAAAGGGCACCTCAGTGTTATGTTTTATATCACCGCTATCTTGACGGAAACGTAATCGCGGCCACCCAAATGTTAAAAGCTAAAATGTCATTACGACCAACCTAATAATCTAATCTCTACCAAATTTTGCAATACCATATCTTTATGTGGGAAACATATTCTGACCAAACTGCAAGAACATCAGCCCAATAGTTTGCAGATGGTGGCCAAGTATGTGTGCAAATCGATTCCCCCTATCAACTCAAACACGGTGAAATCGAATTGAACGAAATTTGGTACAGAGGTAGCACTAGCAAAGGGCACCTCATATTCATGTTTAATATCCCTATAGCACGTTGTATTTCAACAAGCTACTACAACCAACATTCAATCATACTCCTTGAAAAGGACAAAGAGTTATAACAATACCCATGCATTTAGGAGAAAGTAGGCTATATGTTCTTTACTGAACATCTTGTTATAATTGTGATTGATACCTTTGAGAAGGATTTAAAGTAATTGAATCTTGTAAGATGAATCATTAATGGTCAGATTTATTTTAAGGCAGATCAGTATTGCAGTTTTTGATATGAGAGATTATATCACATTGGTGTTTTTCTGTGATGTGAATTATGAGAATTGTAAGAGAATTTATGCTATTTGAAAGCAGATCTTGAATTACTAAGGTAATATTTTTTCCAATTGCTTAAGAAGTTGTCTAGATGTGATCAGATTAATTACAGTTATTGGATATTGTGTGCGTTGATAATTTGAAGCCAGTTATATATTTTTTGTAGATCATGCAACATGGTTAAGTGAAGTTTGTGATAGGCATTTTGTGGAAGTTGCCAAGTGGAAGTTGCAATGTTGCTAATGTATTTTGAGGCAGACATGAGGTTGTCGAACCCAGTCTAGCGTAATTGTTGAGATTCAGGCTGTATGCTGAATATTTATGGAGTTTTGTGGAATAATTGTGGTATTCAAATGTGATATTTGAAGAAGTGCGGATGTATAATGTAGTTGTGGATAGTCAGATCCAACGTGATGTCGTGAAGGCAATAATATGTTTTGGCATGATAATTAAATACGAGATATAACTTGGAAGTGATAAAACTGTAAGACAACGTTCTATAAACCATATTAAACAATTTGTTAGGAAATTAAACAAATAAATAAAGTTGATAATACAAGATTTTCTGAGAATAATGATTAATGAAATAATAATCTGAAATTTAAGCATATTAATGATCTGACCTAATGAAATAAAAATCAGAATGACTAGATGAAATAATAAAAATCTAAATAACCAGAAGAATAGAATTTAAATAATTTAATAAATTAAATTTTGCAATAAATCAATGAATTAAATAAATGGATGAATTAAAGATTGGATAAATAAACTGATTTAAATAAATTAATAGATGAATGGATAGATGATGAATAACTGAATTAGAAGGTGATAATTAATTAAAGAAGCTGATGAGTAATGAATTTATATGGAATTAAATAAATTTAATTGAGATATAATTTGAGGAATTGCAACTTGAGTTGAGGAATTAAACGATTTATATTGATGATTTAAGATGATTTAATCTGAAGGAAATGATGAAATAAGAGTGTGTGAATAATTAGAAAGTATAATGAAGTAATGATAATAATTTTCATTTAAATGATTTAATGGTGATGAGTTAATGATTCTGACAGGAATATGTTGAATTTTGAGATGAGAATTAATGTGAGAAATATTTAACTTTGATGATGATGATGATCACAACCAATGAGCAGTGGATTTTATGTAATTCACGAACAAGCAATTATTAATGACAATGTAAATAATGTAAATTAATTATTCGATGTTTAGGAGCATTTTACTAACGTGTTTAACATTTAAATTATGCCATGCAAGCCATAAATTGCGTGATATTTAAAATATGTGATTATAATATGTGTATGTTTAGACAGATTAATAATTTTTTCAAATCCACATTTATGATGTTAAATTAAAGAGAAATTAGGTCTCAGGTATCACAAATGTCAGTGACGAAAGACATAGTGCTACAGTGATACTGAGAACCCAAGAGAACTTTAGAGATTTTTCCTGTTTTATGTGGATGAAATAATTTTTGATTAGAAAAGAGATGGTTCGATTTTTGGACAATGACAATTTAACGTTGGCATTCGACCATACTCTCAGGTAGGATGAATATTTAAAATGTCTGACTATCAAAGTGAAATAAATTTGTTTTTATCTTAGTTGTGATCTGATGATGGTGTGATTTTCCTTTTTCTTTCCTTGTCTTGATTAAGGCTTAACCGGAAAGGATGTGGTTTGCTAGAAGTTCAGTTGATGGCGCCCATTTATATTTGCATTTTTTTATTAAACTTAAGCCCGTAACGACCCTAGAGATACTTTGTCTCGTGTTACCCACTGCTTTTTCGATATCTCAGCTGAATTTCCGACACATTCCTTATTTGACTAGAGGTTCATTTAACTCCGCTCTGTCCTGGAACTCCAGGAATGCGATGTAATAGCAGATGGGTCATCGCATCCCCAGAACGAACGGGTACAGTACCAAGAATATCCAAACAACCCTCAATAACGATCTTACTTGGCATTTTCTAGCCGTAAGCTAAGGACACACGAGCGAAATTACACAGTAACGGAATTGGAACTTCTATCCATCATTTTCGCTTTACAACTATGGAGGAAGATTGTCTATGGTTTCGAGATTTTGATAAGAACCTATCACAAGAGCCTTATTTTCCTATTGAAAACTCCCATGGCTAGCGAGCGATTGAACAGATGGTCGTTGTATATACAACAGTTCATTATTGACATTGAACACTGCCCAGGAAGATTCAATGTGATACCCGACGCATTAAATCGAAATCCAGAACAAGGAGAAGGAGTACCGTAGTATCTGTACATCATGTTGAGCTCACTCAGACAGATCAGGAATTTTTGGTTAAACTGGGAGAAATTCAGGCTGAGCAACTTAAGGATCCATGGATTATTATGGTCGTCGATTATTTAAGGGGAAAACTGCACCAAGGGACACCCGCGTATTTGGATGCGGAGAAAATTTCGACAGGTTATAATTGGCATAATAACATGTTGCACAATTTCATGGATACCGATCACACGAAATTAAGGATTGTGGTGCCACCTTCTTTACAGAGAGGTGTAGCCTGGCACGCACACAGCATATCTGGACCTGGAGGAATCGATAAGACAAGTGCTCTTATTCAAGAGGCATTTTTATGGCCAAAATTAAGGGAAACCATTCGCAGTGTGTTGAAGACAAGTGCCAAATGTCAAAGGGTTAAGCCAAACTCATGCCTCATGAAGCAATATCCCAAACCTCTACTGCCACAGAAACCGTGAGAACATGTCGCCATGGACGGTTATGGTCCATTACCAAAAGGCAGAAGAGGATGTAAATGCATTCTCGTCAGCATCGATGTATTTACAAAATACGTGGTGTTATGTCCAGTTCAGAAACTAAACACTAAACAGGTACTGAACAGAATTAAGGCAGGGGTAAGTCCAACGTTAGGTAAGATGGAATTCTGTCTTCCAGACCACGGCAGTTATTTCCCTAGTGCCGAGTTTAGGAGTGAATGGTGAGGTTAGATGTCCGGCACGTGTTAAGTTCAGTGCGCCTTCCTGAGGGAAATCCATCGGAAAGAATAATGCGAGAGATCGCAAAATATTGCCGAATTTACTGTTCTGATCAGCATTGGAAGTGGGTCGACTTATTGACAATAATGGAATTCTGTATGAACAATACGATCCATGAGAGCACAGGACAGATCTCTACGGTCCTTCATTTTAATCGATGTCCGGATCGACCCTGGAAGAATATCTTGTCGTGTCCATTGGACGCAAGACCAATATATGAATTAATCATACAGGCTACGGCAGCTTATTTGAAGAAACAAGCTGATCGACGATTACGTAGAGTGCGTAATAAAAGATTTCACCGTCCTTTGGAAGTGGAAGAAATGGTCTTGGTGAAACGACCAGCAGTGTCCGATCCAGGGAAGCAAATATACGCAAAATTTTGCGAGATATTCTATGGACCGTACCGAGTCATAAAGGTAATTGGAAATAATGCTTATAAAGTGAAGCACATACGCACTGGAGTGGAGTCTGTCTATAACGCACAGAATCTAAAACTGTACTATCCAGCCGAAGAAGATGAGGTCCAACATCGAGTCAACGTAGCGGAGAAGAAAGAAGAGGGAGAAGATCCACTCCAAGTAGAAGAACTTTCGGAAGCAGAAGAAGAGATCCAGGGAACAACTGATCACGATTGTCCATGGGTAACGCTCCTTGAAGAGTTGATGATGCTAATAGAGAGTAAACTGAGGATAAATGCGGAGCTAAAAGCTGAGAATAAGATGCTGCGTGAAGAATTTTATGATCAAAATTAATTTGCAGTCCACCAGAAAGCTAACTTCGAAAGAAGGTTAATGAAGAAGATATGACATTGTTAAAATGGATTATGTTGCCGAGTATTGTTTGAATTGGAAAAACTGCTGAGGTTATTAAGGAGGGGGAAGATGTGCCCTTTGTCCTATGTTTTAAGCCAAGGACACATTACATTACTGGAATATTTATGTAGGGCAATGTAATGATGGCAAATACCGTGGCTTGAGAATGAAATCATCATTTTGCAATGATGATATTAATATAACTAGGATTTTTCCACCGTGTTGAGAGCTGCAAATACTGGGGAAGGCTTGGCTGTTTCGACAGGGGGAAATTTATGAGTCTCACACAATGGACCGAGCAGGTGCACCAGTAGTTGTTTACACGCGAGTTTCAGGGCATGAGCACTCCGGCGAATTCTGAGAATCTCGCTAAAACCCAGGGACCCTCCGTAGTTAACACGGATAAGATGCCTGACTCCGCCCTCAAAAAGTACATTTCAGTTGTTTACGAGAGATCAAGACATTACATGAATGGTCTGGAACGCCTATATTGAATCAAAATATTATCAAGATTTTTTGGAATGTAGTAACAAATTAAATATCTCGGTATTCATCGAATATAAATAGTTCTCCGCGCAAGATTTGGCAACGTCGAGTGTAAGACAGAGAGGGCATGGCGTCCTCTAGCAGCAAGTTAGTTCTACCCAAGCGCGATGAAATTAAATTAACCTATGATCGAGTTCCGACGTGAACCATATAGTTAGCAAGGCCATATTTTTAAGTACAAATTAAGGTGCCTGATTATTGTATTGTGTGATTGTGAAAGGAGCATTTGGTGTCGTAAGTGTAAAACTGTGAATAGGTAGCCATTTTGGCATATATGCGGGTAACGAGCTGGGACGCGTTAGTAGTTGTCATTAGTCAGTTGATGTCAGTTGTTGTTAGTCGTTGTCCATGTGACACCGTTACCCCACGCTCATGCAGGAACGCAGTAGCTCACAAGACGCATAGTCCATGCTTGGCTGATGCGAAATAATATAATGTAATATGAATATTGAGCTGCGAATGTATATTAAAAAACAGTGAAATTATATGTAATTCAAGTGATAAACATAACAGGGAAATGTGTTTGCAACAAGTGTGAGAATAGTGCAAGAATTTGTCATTGTAGGACGAAAGTGTGATGCCCACTAGTGTATTTTTTTTTAAGTGGTGCGTAATTTAATTATATATATATGTGTGTGTGTGTGTGTGTGTGTGTGTGTGTGTGTGTGTGTGTGTGTGTGTGTGTGTGTGTGTGTGTGTGTGTGTGTGTGTGTGTGCATTTAAAAAGGTTGCTGGCACACAGTAACCTGGTGATATGGAAGATTGCAGTGTTAGTAGGGAGTGTTTTAACATCATTGTGATGGAAGCTGAAATGACCATGGAGGTCATGTGCTAAGTTATTTGGCATGGGACCGATGGTCCGACTTATGCAGATGATGGGAAAAGTCGTCGATATGATAAGTACCTTTTGATTATTTTTATATCAATAATTCATGGCTTTCATCGCCGTAAGTTAGCGTATTATTTTTCTTTTGATTTGTTTTGTTTGTGTTGTGCAATGACTGTGTCAATGGCGACCACAGTTGTGCATTTGACGGAGCTGGGTTCACTCATAATGATTAATTATTACAGTAATTATTTTAATGAAATAAAAGTGCCTAAATTAACGTAAGGATGATCTAAATAATCGTATCCGTAACAAAACACATGGTAGAATTTCCTATTTGTTTATAAGTGTGTGTTTTAGAATTATTCCCTTGTATTTTCGCCCTGAATGAGGAGGAACAAAGCATGATGTTTTATAGAGTTTCAAAATGACCAGAGGTAGTGAATTTATGTAACTGCATTCTGGATGATTTAATACCCGAGGGTTTTGTTGATTTTGGGAAGACCATGGCGGAGAAAATGGAATGGGTTGAGTTAATTTTACAGTGTAATGGTAATTAGAATATAGAGGACAGTGACTGCTGATCCCGGCCTCACTATTCGTCATAATGATTATTATAAAGTGCGTGTGATATTTAAGGCCATACAGGTAAGTTGTTATAAGGAGAAATCTACGATGCTATAAGGCAAAATGAGTGAGGTAAGCAAGACCTGAAGGAAACGTCGAATAAATGTGAGTATAATGGATCTGCGATGGTATAAGGTAAAATGTAAGCAAGACCTGAAGGAAACGTCGAATAAATGTGAGTATACTGGAATCCACGATGATATAAGTGAATGTTGTGTGTAATGTAATGGCCCATCAACGCAGGTAAAAGAGTGCTATAATTAATCTATATTTGATTGAAATCATATCGTACAGAGGAATAAAGGTCAGTGGTTCACATTGCAATAATATTTGACAGGTATGGGTTAACGCTACTCCGAAGTGAGCCCGTGCTCAACATCGGGGGCGTATAACGGTACTGCATTCAGTGAGAATGCCTGGTCTCGCCAGCCGGTCGTATGGCTGGGGGTTGAGATGACACGCAGCGATGATACATGTGTTTGGTCCCAAGTTTTTATTTTCGTAAGGGTACGTTAGGTCAAAACCCTGAGGTCTTTGGTTGATAGTGTTTATTTTACTGATCATTTTGATACAAGGGACGGTTTTGTCTGTTGTCCATACAGTCCCGGGTTCGAAATCCTCTTGTTTGTGCCTGGTCGAGCAGTCATTTTAAACGGGTACTAGCTAGGCAGTGACCTTATAGTCCTGAGTTCTTTAATAATTATTTTCCGTCCTGGAAAATAATTATTAGATTTTTTTAAAATAATGGTTCAAAATTATTTAGAAGAGTTATTTCTCAATAATTATGAACAGTCCATGCTTTGTTCCATTGTAATTTGATTCTACAAGATAGGGATACTCAAGGTAGGAAACCGGTAGTTACATACAAGGATACAACAGTATAATTGTGACCTGATAGAAGTATGCTATAGATACATTTTGTGTCATGCATATTTATCTCAGGGGTCTCCGGTTCGATTGAAGAACATTCACCGTTATTTAATATAACACTTATACAATGCATCTTTGTGTCATGCATATTTATTTCAGGAGTCTCCGGTTCGATTGAAGAACATTCACCGTTGCTTAACGTGACACTGATTCGATACGATTACTTTAATAATGTTTGGTTGGAATTAATATTCTGATTTCCACATCAGATGAATGTATTAATTGTTTAGTATGTCTGTCCAACCCAAGTTTGGTATGCGGATTAAAGTCATCATTTTTCATGATGTACATTTTTCATGATGTATACTTTTTAAAGACACTTTACATAGTTTGGTTTATTGAATATCCATGAATTTTTAGCCTACTTTTCACATTTTGCAAAAATGAGGAAAAGGAGACTTATGAGATCGGGCAAATGTGTGTGTGTCTGTCTGTCTGTCTGTCTGTCTGTCTATCTGTCTGTCTGTCTGTCCTTCTGTCTGTCTGTCTGTCTGTCTGGCTGGCTGGCTGGCTGGCTGTGTGTGTGTCCCCCCTATCAACTCCTAAACGGCTGCAGCAATCGAAACAAAATTTGGTAGGAGTAAAGATCTATACCTGAGTATCTCACGGCCATATTTGAAAATGATGTCAGTGCTACCAACTGCTGAAAAATCACAACTGAAATTTGAGCTCAATGTTGGATATCTTGGAAGGTATGAATGGGAGTTATTTCAAAATTGGCACACGTATAGATAATAATATTGCAGTTTGATTTCCAGGAGGCCATACATGGCAGTGTTGCCAAAATGATTCTAAGCCTGCTGATAGGTCAAATATTTAAATGCATATAACTTCTACACTATCAATTGGATTTCAACCAAATTTCGTATGTACTACGTGTAGACAGACAGATATGACTGAGCGAAATCTTAAGAGCCACGAGGGCTGCCAACTGTTAATAAATGCTCTCAATTGTTTTTATCCAAATACCCATATATCAGAAAGTATGCAAGCCGACAGCCTTAAACTATGCACACGTGTAGTACCTGACATTCTATATTAATTTGGAGTAACTAATATACGTCAGTGCTACCAACATGATTCTAAGCCTGCTGAGAAGTTCAATTATAAAGACATGTAACTTCTTTACTATCATTTGGATTTCAACCAAATTGTGTGTGTGCTATGTGTACCATAACAGATATGACTATGCCGATTCTTAAGAGTAACCAGGGCTGCCAACTGTTAATAAATACTGTCTCTATTTTTGTTACCCTAATATCAATATATCAGAAAGCCAATAGCTCTAAACTTTGCACACGTATAGTACCTGGCATTCTAGATTAATTTGGAGTAACTAATATAGGCCTACGCCAGTGCTGTCAACATGATTCTAAGCCTCCTGATAGGTCCAATTTTAAAATGCATGTAACTTCTATATTAACTAATGGATTTCATTCAAAATTGACACAACAATAGATCATATTATTTCAGATTATTTCTGACCAATACATGTATGTCATTGTTGCCAACATGATTTTACGCGTGCTGTTAGATCCAGTGTTTAACTGCATGTAACGTCTATGCTATCCATTGGACTTCAACCAGATTTTGTATTCTGTACCTCAAGAGATGGGACTAAGAATATATTCAGTCACCAGGGCCGCCAACTGTAGTTCTCTATTAGGCTATATTATGCCAGGTATATTTCGAACTAATTAAAAATTTCGATATTACCAACTTAATTTCGTCATTATTCTAGATAGATCCATATAGATTAATTATTGGCATGAATCTTAAATTTTAAGAAAAGTAGGCTCTTTAGTTCGTCACGGAACTTCTTGTTTGACAAGGCATCGAGTTCCTTGTTCGAGATTGTATCACGTCGAACGAAAGTGCCGAAGCCAAATTTGTAATGTGTGGCAATTCGTAAGTGTGTTTCAAGGCTAAAACTAAACGACTTCATAATTCAGCTAAGTTGTTTCAAAGGTAAGACTTCCAAAGCAATGTCGGGATTGGACATTTGGATTTCGTACAGAAAAGGCTTCCATAATTGATTTGCAAGAATATGTAATAAAGGTGCATAAATCATGTTCATGTTTTGCACATAGAAATACATAATTAATGCCACGAAGGTTAAGATTTGAGATGAGGGTAAACTTGTAATTAAAGGAGGGATTTCAGTAAATGTTAATAAAACACCATTAATAATTGGATGAGCCAATGGCTATGCTATAATGTATACTTCGGAATGGCCATGGATGTCTTTGATTATGACCATACCATTCATCTGAAACGTAATTGGAAGATATTAGGCTCGATGATCATTATGTTTACTCAGATTAATATTTTAATTAATTTTGTATAATTGGATTTCTTTTTCATAATCCATATTGATGTTGCAGTTGACTAGACCCTCTTGATCCCTCAACTCTGAATAACTTAAATTGTTGGTGATATTTTATTATTGTAATTCATTAATTAATTACGGCAATTAAGGTTAATTGGTGTTAACCAGATTTCATTTCAATTAATTTTATTTTATTTTGACACATGATTGGTTTTTATTTGTTAATTAATTTCATTGTAATCTTAGATCATGGTTATTATGATAGTGTTAATTGATGCTGATTAGCATTAAATTGGTGGTAATTGGACATTAATCAGTCCATTGTTTATATTTTTGATTTTGACTTAATTTTATTGATTCCGTAACTGATTTATTTTACTTTTGAGTTATTATCATTAGTTTTAAATTTCTCTTTCTACTATTTTTTTGTTTTTATTTTTATTTACCGTATTTCTTTTGTTGTACTGGTGTTTGGTGCATTAAATTTGTTTATTTTCATTCAGAATCTGTGTGTGATGAATTTTGTTCAGCCCTAGTGATCTTCCTATAATATCCAGAACAGTTTTATATTCAAGCTAGTGTACCGTTCATGCCCCGACGACAGAATCCTGTTCTGAAGGCCTTGTGCAAGGGTACAGTATATATGTGTATGTGTATTTATTTATTGCTCATTTTTGCTGTTTTATATGTTCCTGACACGAGAATAATAATACTAGTAGTCTGTGTCTCTATAAGAATGCTGGTGTTTATACGCCAGTGTTGCCATGTCACATGAAGAATTCTCCTCAAGCGTTGCTGGTGATATTGCAACACCAACACCTCAATAGGAATAAATACCAAATCTGAGCCTAAAATTCAAATAGATTCATATAGAAAGCTTTCTTTCTTTATATAGACTAGCGGACCCGTGCGAGAACTCTCGCATAATGGGCTGTGTGCGCCCCATGTGTACAGACTACCCGCCCGGCTCTAGTGTTATGCGGGCTTTACGCGACACAGTTCTTCTTGCTTGTTTAAAATCACCTTACAATAAATAAATATATTTCCGTTGACTTTTCAAGAAATGCAAGATTTTTTTCTGTAATATTGAGACGATTTGAAAGATTTTTGGTACAAGTCACACTTTCTAACTCCCTCTGGTTTAGGAGCTTGAGGTTTGTGAAACATACACCTTAGCGTATTATATAATAAGTTTAGGCCGACACGAATTTGATTGTGGAAACGTGTAAATACTGTTGAACATGCGATCTTCCTCTTGGAGAGTGAATGCCGCATGGTTACAGCGGTGTTCTCGTCATCGTGTTTATTGACCAAGTCTCTTCTCCCAGAATACGACTGGACAAGTGTGAAGACAATGGCTTGGCGCCCAACAATGGGACTTGTCCGTGTGTTGCCGCAAGTGCGCGGGTGGTCCACCCCTCACCTCCTCACTGTATGCATTTCTGAGTATCTCAAGCTCCGGTGTGGAAATATGAGCGTCATGTCACCCCCGAGGAAATGTACATAAAACCACCCCCCACTGGAGTCTCCGTCTCTACACAGTGACATCTTTCCGCCAAGGATAAGCAAAGAGCATAAAACATTCATATCAACTACTAGGCAGCCCCTTCCTTCCTTTTTCTTCTCTGTAAAACATCTCATGCAATTTTTTGTCATCTTTTTATCTTTCGTCCCCTACTCCTTGCCTTTTCTCATTGTACCCGGCCGTATTAATATTGCAGAGCCATTACTTGCCCCCGCCGGACCTGAAGCGTACATACAGGACCAACGTTTGTTTTGCCCGTTGCGACGACTATTGACTCGCACGACATACATTATTACATCACACAATCCACGGACTGTACCATTAGAGATCTCCCGGCTTATAATTCATCCTCCCAATGAATACCATCATCATTATGTATTAAACGTTAATGTGTGTGTTTACCAAAATTCAAGCTCTTAAACCAGAGGAAGTTAGAAAGTGCGGTTTGTACGAAAATCTTCCACATCGTCTCAATAGTACAGGAAAAATCTTGAATAAAACTTATCTTGAAAAGTCAACGGAAATATAGTCTATATTTTTGTATATAAAGTGCGTTAAATCAAATAAACAAGATTGTTGGTTGGTTGGTTCCTCAGTTTAGGGGCTGCAAAAACGCGGTCATGTAGCCCCGTGTACTTTGGGTGTGTGTAGAATCTGTCTGATAACCGGTGTTAATTGTGATGGCTGTAATAGTGTGTGTTATCTGTAATTCAGATAAGGACTGCAGATGACCAATTTCAAGTACTTCCTACTTATGCTACCGTCAACGACGCCTAGCTGTGAACTTGGCTACTAGATGCCACCGCTACCGGCACCTGGTGGCGAACGTTGGAACTTAATAGAGCGTTTGGTCGGATGAACGCCGTGCCCAACACAGCAAGCTAATGAAAACCTACTGGATCAATCGTATATTGAATAAACGCCAGAATGTATAGTGGAACTTATCGTGGTCCCTAGTTGGCCGATTACCGAATAATAAATAAATAAATAAATAAATAAATAAATAAACGAACAATAAATAAACCGCGCTGTGGCATGTAACCGATAAGTCAGCTTCACTTGTAGGCTATACACAGCACTGAAGTTGGCATACGTTCAACAGGCGGGCAGCCCTGCAATGACTTCCACTATCTCGACTCGGCGAACAGAGTTTAGTGCTAATCTCAGACGAATTTCGGGACTACTAGAGCCAATATCACTGATAGCGTTGGGGAACACGATTGAAAATCCACAGCCTGCTTCCAGTCTCCGACCGGGTCAGGAATGGAATGAATGAAGCCCCCATCTAGCGGCGAGGATATGGACTGTGCCGGCTGCCGAGGCCTGACGCACTCCTCTGGGGCAATGATTAAATGAATGTCAGATGAAATGAAATGATAGTGGAGAGTGTTGCTGGAATTAAATTTTTACAGGGAAAACCGGAGTACCCGGAGAAAAAACTGTCTGCCTCCGTTTTGTCCAGCACAGATCTCACATGGAGTGACCGGAACCACGGACAACGGACCCAGCGGTGAGAGGCCGGCGCGGCGTGCTGCCGCCTAAGCCACGGAAGCTCTCCGGGGAACACGATTATTGGTATCAAAGATATGAATTCCTTTTTGTAATCTTCTTGTGTCTTAGACTCTGAAAATGGAATTAGTTTTAGCAAAGCAACTCTCTTTCTCGCAGTAATTAAGTAGTTTCGGAAATAAGTTCTTTAATTTGGAGCTAAATTTTATCGCTGTAATATTCATTAATGCATTAAGCCCAGCAGAAAGACAACGGCACCTTCAATTAGTCATATCGCTGATAACAAGTTTTGTGATTTTCTGATTCTTAGCTGTCACTCCGGAGGCCCGGGTTCTATTCCCGTCTCTGACTAGAAATTTAATTCTTGTCTGAGGGCTGTAACGGAGTACACTCAGCCTCCTGTGGCAAATCTGAGAAGAGGTGGGTTCTATTCCTACCTCAGTCGTCCTGAAAGTAGCTTTCAGTGAAGTCTCACTTCTACTCCGGGCAAATGCCGGGATGGTGCCTAACAAAGGTCATTGGCGCTTCCTACCATACAAATACACGCATTATACTCTGATTTACGAAAGATGAACGATGAAGGCTGTCATCCGCATTAAGGGCGAGGTGAGGAGTGGAGACGAGAGGGGTAACGGTCCCCATGGCAACACCGAGCAGTGTTGCAATGAACTGTAAGCCGACACTGCAGTGAGCACATGGTTTGACGCAGTGTTTTACTGTGCTTTGACTTGTCACTGTCATTAGTATCGGGCGCCCGAGAATGTTCTCCGCACTGGGTACGTTCAGCTGTGAGTGGTTGAGTCATGAGTTCAGTTGGCTGCACTGCACTGTGTCCTTCAAAGCGGGACTCTCCCGTGGGGGCTGTCAGTGAGAATTGCGATAAGCCAGCGAGCCTGTATGTCTTCAGTGTGTATTACAGTAAGCGAGCGTTCAGATAGATTATTGGAAGAGGAAACAGTATACAGGCGGTAATGTTTAATACTGAATAGAGAGTTCTTTTTTGGTGGAATACGTTTTTCGCGAATGCGATCGGTTTACAGAAAATGTAAAATTAAGATTTCAGGCGCGGATTCCTAATTCAAAGTGTCCAAACCGTGATACCGTTCGGGATTTGGTAAGTAAATTCCGTGTGACTGGCTCAGTTCACGATGTACCAGGAACAGGCAGGCCTACGCTTTTAACAGACGAAAACCTTGATGAAATCTCCGATATAATGCTGCGTAGTCCAAGTAAATCAACACGAAAATTAGCTCAACAAACAGGAATCTCTAAGTCGACAGCACATAAAGTTGTAAGAGTCAAGCTTCAGTTGTTCCCTTATAAAGTTACCGTGGTTCATGAATTAAAACAAACTGATTACGGAAAAAGAGTGATGTACTGTGAATGGTTCCAGCATCTGTTATGAATGGCTGTGGTGAGTACGAAGTTTACTGTTTATTTGTTATGAAGCAAGCGGCAGCCGTGCTACCAACATAACTGCTGTAGCTAGCTCTCGCAGACACATGTAGGCGCTGCGGAGAACATTCCCGGACTCAGAGTATTATTCCGTGTATCTATTGAAGTGTATTTACTTATTCTTTCATAGGCTACATTAAGCGTTATCGTTCGGTGTTTGTTTGAGGCGTGTGTACTGCATATACAGATATTGAGTTTATTACTTGTATTCGCATCGTCGTGTCTATTTTCGTTGCATAAAAATGACATCGGTACGTGCTCGCTGAAAGCCCAGGATCCATTCTCCACGACATAGAACAACTTCAGGCCGTGGTGTGACTCTCCATAGCCAAGCAAGGGAGAAGGTATGTGCTGTGAGGAATTTTATGGAGGAAGAAGAGGAAAGTATGTGTTTACGGGAGGAACCTCCGATTCCATTTTTTCAGGTGGGGCAAAGAACAGCAAAGGCTCTTGGTGAGAGTGAAACCACTATACGCCAAGTGACGAAAGAGTAGTTCCCGTCTGATGATGCTGGCCCGTCTAAACTTTCTACTCCAGGGAAGAAGAGGCAGAGGGAAGGCGTGGTCACTAATTTAGGTAGCTTTCAACAAGATGTTGTTTGACGGCATATTTATGGGAATTATTTTAGGAAAGAAATTCCAGCATGTCGCCAACTTCTTGTTTCTCTCAGAGGGCAATTCCCGATCCGATTCAGACACAAGTGACGAAGAGGAGGCTGTGAATGAAATAGAACCCTTAATTAGTAGCAGCGATAGCAATTAGGTAAGTTTTATTTATTTATTTATTTTGATTATGATTATTATTATTATAATTATGTGTTGTGATTTTGTTGCATCGATTGTGCCCTTCCAAACGAATACGGCTGACACACCACAGACCCCAGTATTTGTGTCTTCCTGCAAGACTCTTGGTATGTTATGAGTCATGACCTGTATCAGTGGCAGAGCAGCATTTCCCCACGACAGACGTCAGCGTTCATTATTGATAATATAGAGCATTGTACAGACATCACCCTAACACTGGTTATCAGACAAATTCTACTCATGCTCAAGTACAAGGGGCTACGTGACCACGATATAGCAAAGCCCTTTGCGAATCAACAACAACGACAATTTTCTGAACATTCTCAATAGATAGTCCAGCAATAATCCGCCGTCACCTATGTGTATCCCATCGTCCATGATATCGTTCTTCCTTGGTCTTAACGTCTAACATAATAAACTATCAAAAACTAGACAATGTCCAAAAAAAATCATCTCGGCACGCCGGAAGGCAGAGGTAGATTTCATCGGGCAAACTTGGGGATAGGCGAAAATAGGCAGAATATGCACGTTTTCGTAGAAGGATCAGACCTCATTTATTGCGAGAAAGTAGTTTATAATTGGAGCTTAATTAAGTTTGTTTTTCATCATTTTATGCATATTTTAAACATTTTATTGTCTTATGGGGACGGTAACCTTCTTGTCATTTGGGGTACACATTTATACTTGTGGTCACACTGTCCTTATGCAAGGTTTCGACACTGATGTGTAACTATGTAACGGTCTGTTACTTCTTCACGCAAAATTATATCTCCCGAAGAGATTTTGGTTGGTTCCTCAGTTTAGGGACTGCGACAACGCAGTCATGTAACCCCGTGTACTTTGGGTGAGTGTAGAATCTGTCTGATAAACAGTGTGAATTGTGATGGCTGTATTAGTCTGTGATTCAGGTAAGAACTACAGACGGTCAATTTCAAGCAGTAGTTCCTAATGTTGCTACCAGATACTACCGTCAACGACACCTAGCTCTGAACTTGGCTACGAGATGCCACCGCAACCAGCAACTCGTAACGAACGTTGGATCTTCCCCTCCAAAGGAAAGCATACTGAGGGATTTTAGCGCTCTTAGAAAATCCGACGACTTCGGCCGGCTTTGAACCCGCGACCTTGGGCATAGAATTTCAGCATACTACCAGTTACGTCACCGTGGCCGCTTCTCACTTAGTCAGATGGAAAACTGAATGCGATCGCGTGCAAGTGCGTTGTCATGGCAACGTCTGATTGCTCATCCCTCATCAATTTAGTAGTGTTGTCATGGCAACCTCTGATAGCTCTTGGCATTTTCTTATAATTCCGAAATCATTTTTCTCATCCCTTGGCGTAATGGTGGGTCATATCAAAAATTCTTTCAGACAAAAGTTTTAGGTAATTATCAGGGGAATATTGTCCATTTTGTACGGTTTTGATATTGTGCCTATTAAGAGAGATATGATTAATGTTTCCCGAAAAAAACACTTTTTCCCACCCCTTTGGTCAATGGTTGGTGCTATCAAAAACTCTTCAAACATAAATTTTTGGGCCTTATTCGACACATAGTATGAACTTAGAATGGATTCGATATTTCAAATATTAAGAGAGTTATAGCGATATTTCACTTTTTCGAGAAATGACCCCCATTTTCACCCCCGTCGACCGATTGTGTCCATTAACGAACTCAACCGAGATTTTATAGGGATACATATTATGTAAAAAATTCAAATTGATTGGTGCAAAATTGCGGTAGTTATCGTGTCCACAAGAAAGTGATATATGTGTGTATATATACATAAATTATATATAAACTTTTTAACAGACGGTGGTTTTGGGGTCTAGGGGATGTGAAACGTGAAGATATGTCGAAATTTTCCGGAAGTCGAAACATGGTACCCATTGCAATAGTTAGCTTTCTAATGAAATCTACCTAAAATGAGCTGCAAAAACAAAATGGGCAGCATTTTGGAACCAGCAGCGAGATGTACTTAGAATCAGATTAAAAATTTTGGACAGCACCCAAAAAAATAAATTATGTTCACCAGTGTAGTCGATTCCAACAGACAAAATTATCTACCACTTTTGGCACGCAGAGTAATAATTGAAAATATTAGCTTAAGTGAATTTAGGCCCACCCAGGGACGTATTGCACAAAATAAATGCCAAATATAAAGCAATGTTTAATATGAAAAAATTCCTCTCGGCCCGCCGGAAGGCGGAGGTAGATTTCACCGGGCAAACTAGGGGATAGGCTATAATAGGCAAAATATGCAGGTTTTCGTAGGAGGATCAGACCTCATTTATTGCGAGAAAGTATTTTACAATTGGAGGTTAGTTAACATTTTTTCGTCTTTCTATTCATATTTTTAACATTTTACTGTCTTATGGGGATGGTAACCTTCTTGTCATTTGGGGTTCATTTTTATACTTGTGATCACACTGTCCTTATGCAAGGTTTGGAACTAATGTGTAACTATCTAACAGTCTGTTACTTCTTCACACAAAATTTTATCTCCCGCAGAGATGTTGGTTGGTTCCTCAGTTTAGGGGCTGCGACAAGGTGGTCATGTAACCCCGTGTACATTGGGTGTGTGTAGAATCTGTCTGATAAACGGTGTTATTTGTGATGACTGTATTAGTCTGTAATTCAGGTAAGGTCTGCAGACGGTCAATTTTAAGTAGTAGTACCTAATTTTGTACCAATTATTAACGTCAACGACACCTAGCTGTGAACTTGGCTGCTAGATGCCACCGCAACCAGCAACTTGCAACGAACGTTGTAACTTCCCCTCCGAAGGAAAGCATGCTGACGGATTTTTAGTGCTCTTAGAAAATCCGGCGACTTTGGCCGGCTTTGAACCAGCGACCATGGGCATAGAAGTTCAGCATGCTACCAGTTGGCCGCTTCCCTCATAGTCAGATGGAACAAGAAGTTCCGTGACGAACTAAAGAGCCTACTTTTCTTAAAATTAAGATTCATGCCATAGATTAATCTACAGTATATGAACCTATCTAGAATAATGACGAAATTAAGTGGGTAATATCGAAATGTCTTAATTAGTTCGAAATAAGGTATACTAGGCATAATGTAGCCTAATAGAGCAATACAGTTGGCAGCTCTGGTGACTGAATATATTCTTACTTCCATCTCCTAAGGTACAGAATACAAAATGTGGTTGAAGTACAAAGGACGTTACATGGATTTAGACATTGGATCTATTAGTACACGTAAAAGCATGTTGGCAACAATGTCATGCGAGTGCTGGTCAGAAATAATCTGAAATATTATATCTTTTTGTGCCAATTTTGGATGAAATCCATTTGTTGGTATAGAAGTTATATGTATTTAAAAATTGGTCCTATCAGCAGGCTTAGAATCATGTTGGTAGAACTGACGTACATAAGTTACTCCAAATTAATGTAAAATGTCAGGTAATTTACGTGTGCATAGTTTAAAGCTGTCGGCTTGCATACTTTCTGATATATTTGGATACAAAATAGAGAGCAATTATTAACAGTTGGAAGCCCTGGTGGCTCTTAAGAATACACTCAGTCATATCTGTTTATGTACACATATTACATACAAAATTTGGTTGAAATCCAATCAATAGTGTAGAAGTTATATGCATTTAAAAATTGGACTTATCAGAAGGCTTAAAATTATTTTGGCAACGCTGTCATGTATGGCCACCTGGAAATTAAACTGAAATAGTATTATCTACATGTGTGCCAATTTTAGAATAGCTCCCATGTATATCTTCCAAGATATCCAACATGGAGCTCAAATTTCTAGTGCGTTTTTTTAGCAGTTGGTAGCACTGGCATCTTTTTCAAATAAGGGCCTGAGATATTCCGGTATACATCTTTACTCATACTAAATTTGGTTTCGATTGCTGCAGCCGTTTAGGAGTTGATATGGACACACACACACACACAGCCAGACAGACAGAAGGACAGACAGACAGACAGAAGGATAGACACATTTTCCCGGATATATCTCATAAATCTACTTTTTCCTCATTTTTGAAAAGTGTGAAAAGTAGGCTAAAAATGAATGTGATCTCGTCAATGGCGTTGTCTTGGCAACCTCTGATAGATCATCCTTCATCAATTTAAAAGCGTTGTTATGGTAACCTCTGATGGCACTTGACATTTTTTAACATTCCGAAATCATTTTTCTCATCCCTTGGCGTAATGGTGGGTCATATCAAAAATTCTTTCAGACAAAAGTTTTAGGTAATCATTAGGGGAATATTTTCCATTTTGTATGGTTTTGATATTGTGCCTATTAAGAGAGATATGATTAATGTTTCCCGAAAAACCCACTTTTTTCCACCCCTTTGGTCAATGGTTGGTGCTATCAAAAAAACTTATTTGACATAAATTTTTGACACTTATCCGACACATATTATGAACTTTGAATGGATTCGATATTTCACGTATTAAGAGAGTTATAGCGAAATTTCACTTTTTCGAGAAGAAAAAAAGCCCCCCATTATCACCCCCTTCGACCGATTTTGCCCATTAACGAACTCGACCGAGATTTTATAGGGATACATATTATTTAAAAAATTCAAAGTGATTGGTGCAAAATTACGGCAGTTATCGTGTCCACAATAAACTGATATATATATATTGTATACATAAATTATGTATAAACTTTTGAACTGACGGTGGTTTTGGGGTCTGGGGGATGTGAAACGCGAAGATATGTCGAAATTTTCCGGAAGTCGAAACATGGTACCCATTGCAATAGTTAGCTTTCTAATTAAATCTACCTAACAACAATACTGTAATATCATCACCTGG
The DNA here is from genome assembly GCA_946902985.2 of Meconema thalassinum. Taxonomy (NCBI): domain Eukaryota; kingdom Metazoa; phylum Arthropoda; class Insecta; order Orthoptera; family Tettigoniidae; genus Meconema; species Meconema thalassinum. The sequence goes on from OX336388.2 coordinate 927,130,244, forward strand.
CCCACCCTAAAACTTTGGTTGGTTGGTTGGTTGGTTGGTTCCTCAGTTTAGGGGCTGCGACAACGCGGTCATGTAGCCCCGTGTACTTTGGGTGTGTGTAGAATCTGTCTGATAACCGGTGTTAATTGTGATGGCTGTATTAGTGTGTGTACCTGTATTTTAATTCAAGTAAAGACTGCAACTTTGAATTTTTCAAATAGTTCCTACTTTTGCCATCAAACGCCACCGTCAACGACTACTAGGCTTAGTTCAGAACTTAGCTACTAGACGCCACCGCAGACGGCTCTTGGCAACGAACGTAGAAACCTAAGAGCGTTGTTTACATTCATCATTTTTCTTTCTACGGCTTTTCCCAATTAATTGGGGTCGCCGGAGCCAACCAGGCTCATTTTGGTTTTGGCTGGGGATTTAAGGCCGGATGCCCTTCCTGACGCCACGTGTTTTTTCAGGTGAAAATTCCACCCCGCTGTCACCGGGATTCGAACCCCGGCCGTCCGGGTGAAAGCCGTGCAGCTAAGCCACTGCGCCATCACGCTCCCCCGTTGTTTACATTCATAACCTATACAATTTAGCTTCACACAGGTGTAATTAGTGGAAGGTTCTTTAACATGCCATAAATCTATGACATGGGACCGCCGGCTTTACTTCCCCTCCGAAGAAAGGCATACTGAGGGTTTTTAACGCTCTTAAAACATCCGACGGCTTCGGTCGGATTTGAACCTGCTATCTTGGGCATAGAAGCTAAAACTTTAGTCATGTGACTTTATAAATACGCTTACAATGCTGTTAGTGGCAAAGTTAACATGTGTAGTGCGAGGGGCGATACGTAATGTCTTGACGGTGAAGAAACTCTTCACAGTTAGTGTGAAAGATTCATCACGTTCTTGAGCAACACGCTGCTGTGAATGGCCCTCCACCTCCACGTCAGGTCTCAATGCAAATCAAATTACTCCGCCCTAACAAGCGTGGGGGCGCCGAACAGATAAATAAGATGCAAGTCAAACACGCCGCCTGCAGATTGCGTTAGCCGCCCTGTTTGCTGTATGACGTCATGGTAGGAAATGTTGTTTGGTTTGCTGGATTCCGGTAGCTCTTAAATTCTCAGTACACAACAGCACAACGAAGTCAGCTGACATGTCGAGCAAATAAAGAACAATTGGTTCTTGATTGCATGTTTGCACTGCATATAACGTTCATCTGAAAACATTTTCCTGCCGTCTAGCTCGTATGTCTCGAGTGGCTGTTCCTCAAATTTCACATACAGTAGGCCTACTTAGAAATAATTTTATAGCTCTCTTTGCATAAATGAACAAAATAAATATTATGTCTGGTCTTTGGTCAGATTTTTTTAAGTATCTCTCGTAGTAATTTTCTCTAGAAGTAGCAAAAACCAATTAGTCAGCATGTAGTTTTAGCCTATTTTCATTTATGACAAAATAGGCTTATGAGATCACCTTTTGTCCGTGGGTGTGTGTTTGTGAGCGTATGTGTGTCTGTCTGTCTGTCTCTCTAATAACTTCTAAACGGCTGGACCGATTTCAATGAAACTCGGTATAGTACGGTGCAATTAGTCCTAAAAACGGTCGAACCTCAACATCCAAAGCAAAAGTTTCCCTCCAAGCCCAAATTGTTCTATACAGTCCACATGTTGTTCGGTAAAAAGTCTCACCATTTTGAGCGTCGGGTTTGAAGGGAAGGGGGGGGGGGCGCAGAATTTGGTAAATTAGTAGTTTTTATCAGTTTTTCTTAAATATTTCGAAAAATAAGCGGTTTAGTGCAAAATGTGTGATTTACAAAAATAATCTACATTAAATTGCGAACAAAAAAGGTCACATGCATAATCTTGCTAAAGTGAACGGTTCCAGAATTACGGAGGGTGCGATAGTAGCAATTTTTCGTATTTTGTTAAATTTTTTGGAAAAATGAAATTATAACTACTATGTAAACAGAAATAACTAAACAATTTTATTAAAAAGTAATATTGTACAATCGTATTGTAGTCCAAAAGAGGCTGAGGCCCCACAAAGAGTTAGAAGCGTAAAAATACTGGGAACAAAAACCGGTTTAGTACAAGCGCGGCCGCCAGTACAAAGCCGTGTGTAAGGGGCCGGTCGACCACCTCCATCCTGCACTGGCCGCCTGCCCCCTCCCACTCACACACTATCTCATCTACTCTCTTCCCCTCATTCGTATTGGGAGACCCGTTGAATGCGTTTGTTATTTCTAGTGAAGTTCTGCTGTCATTTTTTATTGTTCGTCTTTAGAATACTCTGCCAACTATGTGGTTATACTGTGACAGATCTAGGATCTCCACAGGCACTCCTCATCATTAATCATTATATTAATTTAATCATCTCATTTTGGTATCAAGCAATACACAGTATTACTTATTTTCGTCCGCGCCATTACCTCATATATTATGTTAATTATAAGTAAAAGGGATATGTATATTTTTAGATTATGTAAATTAGTCGGAAAGTGCCAAGTTAGGGATTGCAAAAAAGCAGCCAGGCTATTGACTGATGGGCTTGGGCTCATTACGAAGCAGGTATCGCTACTGTGTATGAGATGAAGGTTATTGATATAATTGTATTCCTTTGTATGGGATTCCCTCCGATTGTCTACGCGGCAGAAGGATTACCTGAAGGTTGGATCCGCTGTAATTTGACTGCTCTCGACATAAATGAAGGCATAAAGTAGTGACACGGACTACTGTCGAACTAATGCGCTATAAAGATTGGAAATCAAGAGTGATCTAAATGGCGGTGACACGCTGTATACAAACTTTTTGGTTCAATGAAAATTACACCGTATGGGAAAGTGCAAGCCAACATAGCTCTTCGTACTAAACTTCTAGTCTTCAACGACCCCAAAGCTCACCCCAGCTGACGCTGGAAAGTATTTCCTTCTTGCGATGTTTGGAGCCTAGGACACTAAAGATCAAGATTGTTTTCGCTACCAGTGTTACTTGCAGGCTATTGCAAAGCAGCCTATACAATCATTGTTCAAGTTCGCTGCACTTCCCCCCACTCCGGCAGCTTCCAGGCAGCATTCATTTAGAACCTACCACCAGGTGCAGCAGTGGCTGAATGAGAAGAAGAATACGCTCGAGTGGGGGTGGAAGAAGATTGGCAAACACCTGAAACCAATTACTACAGCACGTCCTGCAGCTCCCCAGGAATTTCTTTCCCTCATAGTGTGCGCTTGCAAAGACGAATGCGTCCGTAATTGCGAGTGCAGAAAGAGTGGTCTAAACTGCTCGAGCATATGCGGTAATTGCTCAGGCCTAGGATGTGATAACAGGGACACGAACATCATAGGCGAAGATATAGAACAGGAAAGTGCTTTGTTTGAAGAGTACTGAATACTGATGAATAGCCTACTTTACATTAATTTAAGGTCGAATTTAACATTCTACATTTTTATTCGTTTTAATAGTTCAGAGTGGGTTTCTCAGTACCACAGATTTATATGGCTTAGGCCTGTGGAAGCCTCTTTTCCCTTAAAAAGTAGCGCCCCTTGAGAAGGTGGTGAGGTTGACGCTCCTTCAAGGGCTTATCACTAACATACCACCGGTCATTACGGGGTTTGAAGCCATTTTTCAGTGTTGCCTTGGTAAACAAAAGTTTGGTGCTTTTCAGTCGGTGAACACGAATGTACCCAAAATAGTTCAATTACATGAGATGGTAGGTAATTATTAATCTCATTTAATTTTTTTTTTCAGGATTAGGGATTGGGTACATTCGTGTTGACCGACTGTAAAGCACCAAACTTTTGTTTTGTATACCACCGGTCAATAAAATCGGTATTTTCTTTTACAAAACACAATCCTGTGTAAACAAAATTAGTTTCCTTAGTGATAATGTCATATTATTTCCAAAAAAAACAACGAAAAAGTCCACTTTTACACCCTCCGTAACTCTGGAAGCGTTCACTTTAGCAAGATTATGCATGGGACCTTTTTTGTTCGCAATTTAATGTAGAATATTTTTGTATATGACACATTTTGCGCTAAACGGCATATTTTTCGAAATATTTAAGAAAAATTGATAAAAACTACTAATTTACCGTCGCCGCCCCCCCTCGCCCCCCCCCCCCCTCGCCCCCCCCCCCCCTTCTCTCCACCCCAAACCCCCCACCCACCCCCCACCCCTTCCCCCCACCCCCAATCCCGACGCTCAAAATGATGAGACTTTTTACCGAACAACATGTGGAATATATAGAACAATTTGGTGCTAAAGGGAAACTTTTACTTTGGATGTTGAGGTTTGGGTCTAATTGCACCGTACTAGTAAGGTCATAGCGCCATGTCGGGCGACCCCGACCGTGCCCTTCAAACGTTACTACGTCTCACCACTCCAACATAGCGACTGTGTGAAATATTTCACCACCATTCTATATCTCCGAAACTATTACTGATATCACCCTGAAATTTTGTACGGTACTACTACTACTAGAAGTTCAGCTATGAGACTTCGATAAAAAAAACTGTAAAATACAAAACGAACATGGCGGCCAAGCAAAGGTGAAACATTATAATAGACTGTTCTTGCGATTTAAACATCTGAGCCCAGTGAAATATGGTACAGTAAATGTTTACACATTGTAATGCACTGATATCTAATTTAGTTCAATTGTTCACATAAACTCAAGATGGCGGCTGTGCGAAATTTTAAAATTACGTTTTCATTTCTTGTGTCGTAATCATGCGATCGAAGGGAAAGTTTGAATAATGAACCTACGCAACAATTTCTTTTAATGGTGCATAACTCTATGTCCTATACATATAAAAATCCAACATGGTGACCATCCGAAATATTTAGACGGTTCTCAATATCTACGAATCTATTACAGCAATCAAACTGAAATTTTTGATGTGCATAGAGGCTATGAGACTTATATCATGGTGAGCACAAATCCAAAATGGCGGTGACGCGAAATATAAATATTTAAATTGACGTTTCTCGCAATTTAACCATCCGAGTGCAGTGAAACTTGGTACGGTAAATGCTTATACAAGTTTTAATCCACTGGCATCAAATTTAATTCAATTACTTTCATAACCACAAGATGGCAGCTGTGTGAAATTTTAAAATCTCGTTTTTATTTCTTGTGTCCTAATCATGCGATTGAAGTTTGAATACTACACCCACACAATAATTTTCACGTAATAGTACATTACTCTAATACCTACATTTATATAAAATGCAATATGGCGACCATCCGAAATATTTAGACGTTTCTCAATATCTACGAATCTATTACAGCAATCAAACTGAAATTTTATTTTGATAGAGGCAATTAACATAAGTAGCACATGGTAGTATATGAAAATAGGCTTTTGTTCTTCACGGAACTACTTGTTATCAAATGATTAAAACGTGGAGTATATTCTTAGATATACGGTATCCTATCAAGTTTGGCAGCCAGTGGGGTAAGTTACTCGATGAAAAGCTACATTAAGTCCGGAGATTGGAGGTCCGAATCCAAGGCAAATGCGGGGATACTACCTTACTCTGAGTCCCGAGGCACCTAGCTCATTCTTGACCTTAATAATTATAGTAATCGAATATCAACAGCGGAAAGAGCAATCACGACCACACCAATTATTCAAAAATGACCATTTCAAGGTGTCACACGAACAATCAAACTAATAGATGATTTAGAAGAACTGGAACCAAATCTGAAAAAGGTAGCTGATTAGTTAGTTCCCTTAAATACATGTAAAAGACATGCCTGGTGGATATTAGAATGTGATAAAATTCTTGAAGAAAGCCACCAACTATGGTTAAAACACAAACCATTAGGTTTGTTAGATTGGTGTATAATGGTAGTAATTGTAGATTATCGAACTACGAAATGATGACCTAGAAGCCAATGTAAGAACTTTCGTAGGATTGTAGTAAAAACATATCTACAGAGTTATCAAGCTCGTTGAGAAAGACCAGTGCAATCAATACTCAGGAATTGTCAAGGGCCACAGTTTTCTTTCTTTTTCTTTTTTCTTACAACCCTTTTAACTACTGTGGCTCTTAGAGACGCCGGGATGCCGGAATTTTGGCCCGAAAGGGATCTTTAACGTACCAGTAAATCCCTCGAATTTAAGCACCCACAAATGCCAACTGGCTGCGCCGATATTCAATCCTTCAACCTTGGACACAGCAGGCAAGAACCACTGTGGCACACAGCCAGTTGGGCTGTGAGCTCTGCCTGGTGATGCGGAGAGGAACAAGGAGCGGAATCAACTCCAAAAGGGTTGTACAGTCGACTCTGTTTGTCAGACACTTTTACAGAAAGAAGAATGTCTCCATGCCCGTGGTTCCGCAGAAGGTCTCACACATCACTGTAAAGACAAATGTCCATACTTTCAAAGCCGGTGGAGTAACTAGGATTTGCTTTTGGGAGGGCATGAGTGGAGTTAATTGACATTGGGGATAGGGGTTCGGAAAAATGAGTCATAATCAACGGAAAGAAAAGTAGGACACTCGAAAGAACAAAACCTCTATTCACGCTTTTTTCATGTTTGGTTTCGATATAATTTGAGACGTTATATCTGCCCCTATCTAAACGTATGTGTAGAAGCTCCAAATATTTACATTTCGCCATGGTCAAACATAAAAGAACAATTTTGTTTAAGCGAGAAAACTCAGGCATTTGAAATGCTCTTATGCGGCTTATATGAGGATTGCGTTCGTTGAATGTTGTGAAAGTGAAAATTGAGGAAGTGAATATACTAGGGAGAGTCAAATGAACACCTTAATAAATATAATTTTTAATTTAATTTATTGAACAAAAATGAAACACAATTGTGTCATTATTCGACACAGTCTCCCTGACGTTCAACACATGTCACCAACGCATAGGAAATTCACGGATTCCTCTCGGGAAAATAATCTTGTGATCTTGTGCACCGCCTGATGCACCTCTTCATCGGAACATATTTGTTTCCTCCCATCGCCTCTTTGAGTGGTCCAAACATGTGGCAATCATGGTAATCACTCAGGGTGAGGTCTGGTGAGAATGGTGGTTATGGAAGAGTACCAAAATGAAGGCCAGGGGTGGTACAACTGTTCCACGTGCAGTATGAGGCAGAGCATTGCCATGTTGCAAAATGACACCTGTAGTCAGATGTCCACGCGCGTCACATTGATCCGATTGCAAGCCAAAGATGATTTTTCAACATATTGTTATATGACTCACTGCTGACGGTGTTTCCCCTGGGCTTGTACTGTTTCATGATAAGGCCTCGTTCATCCCAAAAGAGTCAGCATAACCTTCCTTGCAAATGGCTGCATCCGCAACCTCTTGTGTTTTGGTGATGAGGCATGGCGCCAATCCTCACTTGCTCTCTTGGTTTCGGGTGTATGGTAGTGTACCCAAGTTTCGTCTCCTGTGACGATTCACGCAAGGAAGCCCTCACCTTCTGCTTAAAAGCGCCACAAAATTTCTTCACAGACGTCAACGTGTCGTTCTTTCAGTTCTGGAGTGAGATGTCGTAACATCCACCTTGCAGACGTATTGTGATACTTAAGCACGTCATTAATAATGTGATGTACTGAGCCATGACTTATGTTCAGATTTGCGGCTCTCATCCACCATCACAAGTGATTGTCCATCACAATGACTTCAACTGCTGCAATAAAATCCGGTGTGTCTGGCACAGAAGTGGCGTTAACTTATGTTTTGGTGAAAAAATCATTTTCCTCGTTTTTCATGTTTTGGGTTGTCAGGATATTAAAATATCATAGGAAGTTTCTTTGGAGCAAAAAGGTTAATCTATTTCCAAGAATAGAGTTTCTGAAGTTTGTCAGGTTTGGCAAACATCTGCCATTTCTTTATTGATCTATTTGCAGACATTTCTTTGACAGCCATCTTTTACAACTTTTATTTTTATGCAAATAAGGTGCATTGTCTCACCTAGAATAATGACTACAGTATTTATACATTACTTCAAAAACAATAGTACATTATGCAACGAGCCAATAATGGCTGTAATTAAGACACGAGTATTTTTATAAAACGAGCGTATGCGAGTTTTATAATTTCCATACGAGTGTCTTAATTACCATTATAGGCGAGTTGCATACGACTGTTTATGTTCGACGATAATTATAACTTTATTATACGTTTTAACATAAATATTCATAAATATCTGTTCAGTCACTAAAATGTTGTGATCGGGTGCTGCGGTGGGTAGTATATCTCTGTTTTCCAAGCTCTCTGGACAACCGACGCATGCTGTCTGTGTGCTTCAATGCCATATGTTCAGATTGTGCTCCAGTATTCAGTAAAACTATCACCGAAGTCGTTTCAAAACCACGCGCTGTGTAGAAATTGATTTTGGGGATATTAAGATACAGTGCTATTTCTTGTCTCATATCCTATGCGCGAAGGTATCCTTATCTAATTGGTCACACAACTGTTTCTTGAGCTCTGTTTGGTGGGAGAAACTGTTTCATAACGAAAAATAGTGTTATAATGAGCCTCATTATGATACAGTTTTCTGACACATAATAGTTAGGGTCGAACATAAAGCTCTTTTTAAACGTTTTGAACCCGCTGAGCTAAGGTTCATGTGATATATGTGATATTTTTCATGACAACACATTTATGATGGGTTGTACTAACTTTGAACACACCCAGAAAGCTACGAGAAGCTGAGAGCTTATACAATTCTCTTTGGAGTAGCGGAGAATCGCACTTTTGACTTTGGTGAAGTCAGCTAATTATTTATCTGAGGTCTTATTAATCAATTTTATCGTTCTACGAGACTCAGAATATTCCATTTCGTCATTCAGCATTATTGAAACATTTTGGAGAATGTTTTTTTCACTTTAAGGTATGGTAATATCATTGCAGATACGCAAATAGGAATGTAAGTAGTCGCTCAACGACTTAGTTTGACGACTTGATTCCACGAGGAACACAGTTCCGTGCACTACGTCTGGAGAATCCGCCCTGTTGAGGCGCGTTGTGATATCCGTCGTATAAGACGTGGAAATTGTCCGCTTTTCAGCGAGGAAATATTATCAAGTGCCATCGAGCACCATTGTATTGCGAATCACAGTTGATAAAGTGTAGTGATTAGCACGAATAGTAAAGTGAACTTATTTGGCAAGTATTGTGAATTTACGATAACTCTGTAGCACCACATTTTTATACCCACGTGATTTGTGGAGGGCCAAGAGCCAGGTGCAAAATATACAGGTAAATGTGATATTGTTACTTTAGACTAGTGTTATACTAAAAATACATTGCATATAAATTGCAACGGTGGATTTCTCCACAAGAAAACGACGCACATTTCACGGATGCCACGTGATTGGAAAAGTAGCGTCTGTGCACGTGTGAAACCGCAGATCAGTGCATGGTCATTTTATTAATGATATCTGCAAAGTGTAGAGGCTGTGTTACCAGATACATGTTTAAAGCCTGTGATATCTACGAAGCATACTGTAATTTTCAAGTAATAATGAACTACATGAAGTCTAATATTATCGACCACTTGTTCGACATTTACAACACCATGTTCGAGTCGGAGATAATGGGCTAAGTACCATTATGGTATGAGGGAGATGTCTTGGACGGAACGAGCATGATTATGGAACTTCAAGAACGTCGAACGTGAAGGAAGGAATCGAGGATGCCTTTCCTAGGCATGTCCAACCCATTCACGATGTCAACTACAGGGACAGACCGAACCCTGGTCTTTGGGAGAGCCAAGATGGAAGTTCTGATAAGGACGATGCCAATCCTGAAAGCCAGAGGTGCTTTTGTTCAACCCTTGTCGTTGAACAGAGAGCTAAGTGTGGACTCCTTCATATCGTGAGTTTGTACAACCCTTCTTTGTTCTAGTCATTGGTGGTATAGTTAGATTAGTGTAGATTGTAAATCAGCCGAACTTAGTGACAGCCATTTCATAGGTAGGGAATGTAATTAGTTTAATTAGATGTCATTTATTTACAGTGATTGTGAGTCACCCTTGGGTTTGATATTTTGTTCAACCCTGGTGCAACCTGATGGACGTCATAGGACGCCAATTTCTGTCCATTGCTAAACGTGACTGTAGTCATTTCGAGGCTACTTTGTTTAACCCTGTCTGGGGTGATTTTCAAGTCTTAGCAGACTTTTGTTATGGCAAACTGATGCCATGGTCATGATTCGTTAACTGCACGTTTTGCAGCCAGTCAATGTTACGCCCCTGACTTCATTAGAGTAGTCGTATCATTTGGGTAATCGACTGTAATTACCAGTTTTGTAACTGCATTTATATTTCATTCGAGATGTGCTCAGAAGCCATCCAGGTCAAGTGTGGACCTTGCAAGTAAAAGGGACGTTTCGTTGTTGCCTAGCATCGAACCCTGTTCCCAACGTACCATTAAGCAGATCCAGCAGAGTGGTGTTTGCGCCATAATATTGTTTTGTTAGTGTCAAGTGTAATGACACGTGATTTATTTGATGTTTGATACAAGATACTAATGAAGTATTTTATCTTTGAGAGCAGAGAGCTCCAGCAATGACGGACATTGCTACCTTTTAAACGTCTTTGCTATGAAAGACAGAGTTATATGTTTGTATTCAGCTTTATAGCGTGCTTTTAATGCACACATTCTTCGAGGTTTATAACCTATGGTAAAGGTATTATTATGCGGCCAGTTTTGCAGTTATTTTCATGCTTAAATTGCCAGCCCAGTTAATGTGTTGTGTCATATAGCGCAGGGAGCCTGCGTCTTGCTGTGACACGAACAGGTTTTTGAATACTTCCCAGCGCCCGACTGAGAGCGCTTGCTTCTAAGTGAGACAGACTGATATTAACACAGGACGGAATGCTTGTAGCATTCATTTGTTTTTCATTGCATTGATAGCTCACGGAACCCAGTATCCACTTCTGTGTCTGAGCATATGTTATGTAGATTGTCATTTGTTAGTTAAACGCCTTTTGCGTGTACCGTTGTTTCGACGAGTACAGTTATGTCAGGTTTCTTATAGTATGTTGGAGGCTAGCCCCGTGAAGGAGGTTTTTCATGTATGAAGGTATTTTGTGTACCATGTCCGGGACTGTTCCCGTGGACCAGATATTGTCCAGGCCCGTCCCAGAGTTATTGAACGCGAGCTGTGCGCCGCTGATAACTTGTGTTATTGTGTGTCCGAGTTGTTATTGCTCGTTGATTGTAGTCCGACTTTTGAGTCGAGGCTTTTTGGCAGAGATGATCTCAGGGAGACGCTCCGTGCCGAGGCTTGTCAGCTATTATTCGCCATAAACCAACGATAATCTAAACCGACATCTTAATAATAAAACGCATAATTTTGATAAACAAAATATAACTAACGAATCCTTTCTATTTAACCTTGTTCATTTGCATTTGGAACCTGCTGACATAGCCGTGCTAATGAAGGTATTTCCTGGAGGAAATGACTTTAGGACAGCTGACACTTTTTGTAGCGATTGAAGCTTGCTCGAACCTTTAGTTCGTAGCTAGTGGAGCGCAGGCCATACGCAGTCGTCACCGTAATTACACACGTTAAATGACTATGGCTTACAAACAGTAAACCAAGGTGTAGGCAGGCTTTGAATAAAACTGTGGTCTGGTATTTATTTATTTGTTGATGTAAAAGTGTACGAATCCTCTATGTTACCCTTTTGTGTGCCGATTAGCACCTAGTTTGTAAGGATGTCTTAGATTTTTTTATGGCTTGTCACATAGCTTTGATTGTAACTGTTTGATATTACGGACGTCACCGCCGTAAATTTTGTAATTAATTGATAGGACTTAGCTAGATGAATTAATATTAAATGTAAATGTGGAGATGGTATCATCCTAACTTAGATTTGTTTTGCTACCCTGTTAAATGTAAATTCCGATATTAGCTTGATCTTGTAACTTGACCTAGGGTTTTTCGTCGTACCATTTTCCTAGTGTTGCTGTTGTTGCTTTATTATTGTGAGACAGATCTTTCGCGAGGGTTTACTGTAACTTCTCAGGTAGGGACCTGCTCTTTATTTTTGATTATTTATTAGCTTGCAGATTAGCCTATGGAAACCCTCCGAACTAGGATAGGGGTTTGTTAATTTTATAATAAATTTTCACGATGTTTTACATAAGTCTGGATGTTTCCTTTCTCAGTCTAGCTTTTAAGGTGAACCTTTCCTTAGGCAGTCTATGACCTTTCGTCACCATGTACCACGATCCCCGTGGACGAAAGTTTCTCGGGCCGCTTTGGCCTATTTGGAAGTTCACCTGATCCTCTCGGCAGTTAGGTCCGGCGGATGAGATGTTAGGGAAGTCATTGCGGTTGTTGGCTGCCCTGGCAGCTCCTCTGACGGGCTCATAACATATAACTATTATTTTGAATGGCGCCCAACTCATGTGCCGACGTTAACGTGGTGACCGTCAGTTCCATGTTATTTAAGAGGATCTTAATGTTGATCAATGGTAAATTGACCGGACTGGGACGAACTTAGAAAGTTGTACTGCAGATCAATTAACCACATGGCATTCATGTTTGATACAAGTCCATGGGGTGAGGCTTTTGTGTTAGATAAGCGATGGATAGGATTTTCTTTGATGATGCCTCATCCTGAGTAAATGTAATACTTTGCTTTGCTCGCCGTTGTCTTTGTAAATGTAGAAGCACTTAGTTTGCATACTCCAGCTGTACTCGTGATGCTTATTTAAATGAAACAAGCTTTATACCACCAAGTAACTAATCAGAGCTGTAAGTTCCATTCGAGATTGATCCCTCTCTTTCTCAATAATTTCTTGTCATGGATGAGGAAACAATTCGTCGTATGTTTGGGGAGATGATGGCAGGTGTCAACGCCAATCTCCAGCAGATTACTGCTGACTTAGGTGAAGTCAGGCAGGAAGTAGATACTGTAATGACTGATTTAGGTGAAGTCCGGGGTGACTTAGGTGAGAATACCCAAGCTGTCAACACTGTCAGTGGTCATGTGGTCCAGGTTAGACAGGATTTAGAAGTTAACACCCAGTCAATTAATAATGTTAGACAGGATCTTGAGGTTAACACCCGATCAATTAACAATGTAAGTGGTCATGTGGACCACGTTAGACAAGATCTTGAGGACAACACACAGTCAATTAATAATGTTAGGGCTGATCTAACGCAGGTCAGGGCCGACATGGACGCTCATAGAATAGAGGCCAGAAATGATCTTACGGCAGGTTTAGCGGCTGTTAGGGTTGACGTAATACGACACCATCAGGAGGCTAATCAGCGTATTGATAGTTTAACAGATCAAATGAATAGAGCTAGGGAGGACGTGCAGACCCGATTAGAGGAGCACACCACTCAGATTCAGACAACGATTAATAGAGTCCAGATTGATATGAGGGCCGACTTAGACCATACTCGAGAGGAATTTGAAACTCGATTAACTCACGTCGAGGGATTCATGGACAACGTCAAGAAGGACATGGCTACCATGAATATACAGATGAGAGGTGCAGCGAACGCCGTCAACAATAACGTCAAGAGGATCGTCGATGGTATGATCGAGGTCAAGGACGAGTTGAATACAAACCGAAAGAACATTACGGAATTAACCGATACCGTAACAGGGCTACGAGAAACAGTAGATATTCATCGAGAAGAGAATAAAATCGTTGTAATGCTGTTGAGGGGTGACCTTAATGAGCATAAGACCATTATGGAGGCGAAGGTAGCCGAGGTCAAGGATGACGTAGGTAGGATCCAGGACAACATGTCCAAAGTCGAGGAAGAAATTGACTCACTACAGAAAAGATTTGAGGAAGTCGCGATAACCGAGAGGTTAGACCTCAGTTACAACTTGAGGACAGCTATTCGTGAAGTCGACACCAACCTCAAAGGTAAAGTCGAGAGAATTGAATTGCAGCTCAACGATTTGGGAAACAAGGTCGCAGCTAAGACTATCCCAGGGCTCGAAGTTATCGAGAGACGTCTCGACCTACTTGAGACTCATCCAAGGGAGATACATTTACCTTCACAGATGGGAGACTCTCAGACAACACCAGGACCGCAATCCGCAGGGATAATGCCTGCACACTTTCGACCTAGCGCACCCATGGAACCGCAACCGTCTCAATTTACCGGTTCAGCGCAGAGTCAAGCGTTAAATTTTGACACGCATCCTTTCCAACCCGCACCTAATCGACAAAGTCAAGAGACGAGTACGCCAACGCATAATTACATGCCGAGTTCATTCAGACCCGCGCACACACAGGGGAACGTGACAATCATCCGATCGCGAGAAGAGCAACCAGCTCGATTCTCAGGCACTGGAAGTGGCATCACTCCCGTTGAATTCTTGGCGAATGTGGAGAGCTACTTAAGAGACACTGGTAACTCCGGAGAGAGAACTCCGTGTCATTGAGCGTTTGCTTGAGGGGCAAGCCAGCACTTGGTTCAGGGCCTTCCGTTATTCATTTGTAGGCTACCAAGACTTCAGAGAAGCCTTGCTGAGGACTTACTGGTCAAGCGACACCCAGAAAACTATCAGAGCTGAGATGTACACTCGCCGATACAGCTCGAACACTCCGACGCGGTATGCGAACTACTTCGCAACCCAGCTTGCGAAACATCGTTGTTTACAACCCCCAGTGTCAGAGCAAGACCTTGTTAATACCATCGTCTGGAAATACCCTGCAGACGTGCAACGAGTATTGATCGCTGCAGGAGCATCTACATTCCAGCAGTGCGATCAAATCTTACGACGATTGGACGCCAATACCGAACAGTTTCCAACACACCGTCAACAGAAGGCTGGCAGGCGTGAAGAGCGACACGTTAACTTGACGACTGTGGACAAAGTGTGCCAGACGCCACAGCAAACACAGACTCAAGAGAGCTCTGAACAGCGCAATGACTATAATCGTGGTCGGAGAGATTGGAATAACACTCCATACGCTAGAGACCGGGGAGATGACCGTCGTAGTTACTGGAACCGACGCTTTGATCGAGGGACGAACGACGACCGTCGTCACGATAACGACCGTCGAGGGAATAACAACCGGAACCCACATCAGGGAGGTATCCGTAGGGATTACCGCTATAGCAGAGGATACAATCGAGATCGGGACCCCAGATACCAGACCGATCGAGACTGGAGAGGAAGAGCACAGGAGAGTCGTGAATACCTTCAGTAACTCCGAGAACTCCAAGAAATCCAAGAAGGGGGAGATCAGAACCCGACTTCGCGGGAGACACGAAATATTCCGGCGGAAGAAATGGAGCGAAACCAGCCCGGTACTTCCCGCCAAGAGAAAAAAAACGCCGAAAAACCAGTAGATTCTTACCCGATTGAGCAGAGAGTAACTGCCACTATCTTACTCTGGGAGCCGATTCAGGAAGATCTATTAGACGAACGACGAACGACGAACCACAACTACGAATTGACGCGTCTACCGAAGATTGTAGCTAACCTGAATGGATGTGACGTAGTCATTCTCATCGATACTGAAGCGATGATAAGTGTCATTTCCGCCGATTGCCATGCCAGACTGAAAGCAAACTCTGAGGTGACAGAGCTGCCAGTTTCTGCAGTAAGAGTCAGAGGAGTTATACCTGACCGTGTTGCAACGTGCAAAATTCAGATTTTATGCACATGGAAAATTTCGAGCCACGTGTACTTGCACGAATTTCTAGTGATGAAAGGCTTGCATCATGATGCCATATTGGGTGCAGACTTCATTCGGAAATACGATGGAATCATTGATATGGGACGTAATACGGTGGAGTTTAAGCCGAACGAACCCATTCAAATGAATTTAGTAGAGGAAGAACCGGAATTTGAATCCGAAGTCAACGTTGTTGAGAATTTAAATGGCAAGGAAATTGAGGAGACACAAGATGCCGACGAAAAGGCAGAACAATTATCAGCACCCGTACGATAGAAACTAGATGCAATATTAAACGAATACAAGGATATATTCGACACCACACCTGGTGAGATATTGGACTACGAGTACGATCTTATACTACTGGATGATTCCCCGTTCCAGAAGAAGATTTATCCTATCGCAGAGAAACACCGCGAGGAAGCTGCTAAGAAGATCCATGAGATGGAAGCTGCAGGTACAATTAAGAAGTCACCGACTCCTTTCTTGAATCCTATAACACCTGTGGTTAAGTTGGATGGAAGCTTGAGACTTTGTCTCGATGCGAGGACCTTAAACGAACGCTTAGCTCCTGAGCATGACCGACCGCCCAAGATTAGGGACATCCTCAGAAAATTTAAGGGAAAGAAGATATTTTCGTCATTGGACATAGTACAATCCTACTACCATATAAGATTATCTGAGCATACTCAGAAGTATACAGGGTTTCTGTTCGATCAGACCACCTATGTCTTTCGAAAACTACTCTTTGGAGTGAAAAATGCCGGAGCTGCATTAATTAGAGCACTTGATGCGAAGCTAACTCCTGAAGTAAAACAGACGGTGATATGTTACGTGGATGATATCATCATAGCTTCGGAAACGGAGGAAGAACATTTAGCAACTTTACGCCTTGTTTTTGAGAATCTTCGACAGGCTAATTTCAAAGTGAAGTTCGACAAGTGTCGATTCTTCCAGAGAGAAGTCAAATTTGTGGGACACATAATCAATGGAGATGGATACAGGCCGAACCCGGCGAAGATCAGAACCGTTGCTGCATTTCCGACACCAACCCGTGTGAAACACGTGAGACAATTCCTGGGAATTATCCGATTCTTTGCTGCTCATTGTGAGAAGTATTCTGAGACTGTCGCACCACTTCAAGGTCTGCTGAAGAATTGCAGATGGGCTTGGGACGACGAGTGCGAGACAGCTTTCAGAAAAGCTAAACAGATGCTGGTTGATTCGATTCAGTTAGAATATCCAGACAACTCCCGGAATTTTATTCTAGAGACTGATGCATCCGCCATTGGGATAGGTGCCATCCTATTGCAGGAGGATGATGAGATGAAACGTCATTACATCGCTTTCTTAAGTCGACGTTTGAGAGCGCATAAATCTCATTATTTCACCACTGAGATTGAAGCACTTGCGATTGTTTACGCCCTTGAGTACTGGCAGAAACTTTTGTTAGGCCAGAGGATTATCGTGAGGACCGACCACCATGCGCTGAACTTCATTTTACGAACAAGACTGGCAAGCGACAGGATCACACGTTGGGCGCTGTTTCTCCAACAGTTTGACTTGGAAATTGTTTACCGACCAGGCAGAGAGAATGTGTTTGCCGACGTTCTCAGCCGGAATCCTGAAGCCACTGTGAGTGCCATTGACATCGAGGGAGAATGCGAGGAACACCTTCGCCGACTTCGTCATCTACCAGAAGGACAACGACGTGAGGAGGAACTCAGGAACATTATCCGCTTCCTGGAACGACGAATGGATCCACAGGATGCTCACTATGCGAGGACAGCTGCTCTTGCAGATGACTATTTGATCTATCATCGTGTCTTGTATAAGTTTGTGGACGAGGACCACACTCAACTGCGTGCAGTCATTCCGAGGAGATATCAAGAATCTGTCATTCTTATGGTTCATCTATCCATTGGACATGGTGGGACGGAAAAGACCATTGCGACCATCAAGGAGTCTTTTACATGGAAAAGGCTAGGAACCACCGTTAGACAGTGTTTACGTGCTTGCGACGCATGCCAGCGGAACAAGTACACGTCACACTTGTTGAAGGAACATCCTAGGCCAATACTCCCAACTCAACCTAGAGAGTTATACGCACAGGACCTTTATGGCCCAATACCAAAGGCCCGCCGTGGGAATCGCTTCATTGTTGTAACCATTGATGTGTTCACGAAATATACGATACTTCATCCAATTCAGAAAGCTACCGCACATCAGATCATCCAGAGAATTAGACGACAAGTGATACCGGAGGCAGGAAAGCCACAATTCCTGATGACTGATCATGGATCACAGTACACCTCCGCAGAACTCGCCAATGCTATGAACGAGTTGGAGATAGATCATGTTTTATCGTCTATTCGCCATCCAGAGAGCAACCCAGCAGAATGGGTAATGTCTACTATCGCAAAATTCTGTCGATTGTATTGTCAGGAAGAACACTGGCGTTGGACCGAAGTCCTAGTTATCATGGCAAAATGTATTAACTCAACAGTCCATGAGAGCACTGGTCAAATACCCATGGTTTTGCATTTGAACCAGATGCCGATGAGAATATGGAATCGTGTGATTGTAAATCCACCTTGTTTACAACCATCACACGCCAGCAGACTTTTAGCTGCAAGGGACACTTTGGACAGACAAGCTGCGTAACGTTTGAGAAGAACTAGACACCAGAGATTCAGAGAACCACTAGTTGCGGGAGAACTTGTCCTTATAAGGAAACCCGGAATTTCAAGTCCTATAGACCGCATATATGGGAAATTTCTGTCTTTATATTATGGCCCCAGTCGTATCCGATAACCTCTGAACAATGGAAGTTACGTGATTGAAGACATTCGGACAGGAGAGCGCATTGGAAACTTCAACGCAGCTAATCTAAAAAATATCACTTATGAATGAACTTTGAGTCAAATAAAAATGTCGTCCCTACATTTTATTTGAAACGACGGATAAGCAGATGAACCCGCTGAGCTAAGGGTCATGTGATATATGTGATATTTTTCATGACAACACATTTATGATGGGATGTACTAACTTTGAACACACCCAGAAAGCTACGAGAAGCTGAGAGCTTATACAATTCTCTTTGGAGTAGCGGAGAATCGCACTTTTGGCTTTGGTGAAGTCAGCTAATTATTTATCTGAGGTCTTATTAATCAATTTTATCTTTCTACGAGACTCAGAATATTCCATTTCGTCATTCAGCATTATTGAAACATTTTGGAGAATGTTTTTTCACTTTAAGGTATGGTAATATCATTGCAGATACGCAAATAGGAATGTAAGTAGTCGCTCAACGACTTAGCTTGACGACTTGATTCCACGAGGAACACAGTTCCGTGCACTACGTCTGGAGAATCCGCCCTGTTGAGGCGCGTTGTGATATCCGTCGTATAAGACGTGGAAATTGTCCGCTTTTCAGCGAGGAAATATTATCAAGTGCCATCGAGCACCATTGTATAGCGAATCACAGTTGATATAGTGATTAGCACGAATAGTAAAGTGAACTTATTTGGCAAGTATTGTGAATTTACGATAATTCTGTAGCACCACATTTTTATACCCACGTGATTTGTGGAGGGCCAAGAGCCAGGTGCGAAATGTACAGGTAAATGTGATATTGTTACTTTAGACTAGTGTTATACTAAAAATACATTGCATATAAATTGCTACGGTGGATTTCTCCACAAGAAAACGACGCACATTTCACGGATGCCACGTGATTGGAAAAGTAGCGTCTGTGCACGTGTGAAACCGCAGATCAGTGCATGGTCATTTTATTAATGATATCTGCAAAGTGTAGAGGCTGTGTTACCAGATACATGTTTAAAGCCTGTGATATCTACGAAGCATACTGTATTTTTCAAGTAATAATGAACTACATGAAGTCTAATATTACCGACCACGTGATCGACATTTACAACACCATGTTCGAGTCGGAGATAATGGGCTAAGTACCATTATGGTATGAGGGAGAAGTCTCGGACGGAACGAGCATGATTATGGAACTTCAAGAACGTCGAACGAGAAGGAAGGAATCGAGGATGCCTTTCCTAGTCATATCCAACCCATTCACGATGTCAACTACAGGGACAGACCGAACCCTGGTCTTTGGGAGAGCCAAGATGGAAGTTCTGATAAGGACGATGCCAATCCTGAAAGCCAGAGGTGCTTTTGTTCAACCCTTGTCGTTGAACAGAGAGCTAAGTGTGGGCTCCTTCATATCGTGAGTTTGTACAACCCTTCTTTGTTCTAGTCATTGGTGGTATAGTTAGATTAGTGTAGATTGTAAATCAGCCGAACTTAGTGACAGCCATTTCATAGGTAGGGAATGTAATTAGTTTAATTAGATGTCATTTATTTACAGTGATTGTGAGTCACCCTTGGGTTTGATATTTTGTTCAACCCTGGTGCAACCTGATGGACGTCATAGGACGCCAATTTCTGTCCATTGCTAAACGTGACTGTAGTCATTTCGAGGCTACTTTGCTTAACCCTGTCTGGGGTGATTTTCAAGTCTTAGCAGACTTTTGTTATGGCAAACTGATGCCATGGTCATGATTCTTTAACTGCACTTTTTGCAGCCAGTCAATATTACGCCCCTGACTTCATTAGAGTAGTCGTATCATTTGGGTAATCGACTGTAATTACCAGTTTTGTAACTGCATTTATATTTCATTCGAGATGTGCTCAGAAGCCATCCAGGTCAAGTGTGGACCTTGCAAGTAAAAGGGACGTTTCGTTGTTGCCTAGCATCGAACCCTGTTCCCAACGTACCATTAAGCAGATCCAGCAGAGTGGTGTTTGCGCCATAATATTGTTTTGTTAGTGTCAAGTGTAATGACACGTGATTTATTTGATGTTTGATACAAGATACTAATGAAGTATTTTATCTTTGAGAGCAGAGAGCTCCAGCAATGACGGACATTGCTACCTTTTAAACGTCTTTGCTATGAAAGACAGAGTTATATGTTTGTATTCAGCTTTATAGCGTGCTTTTAATGCACACATTCTTCGAGGTTTATAACTTATGGTAAAGGTATTATTATTAGGCCAGTTTTACAGTTATTTTCTTGCTTAAATTGCCGGCCCAGTTAATGTGTTGTGTCATATAGCGCAGGGAGGCTGCGTCTTGCTGTGACACGAACAGGTTTTTGAATACTGCCCAGCGCCCGACTGAGAGCGCTTGCTTCTAAGAGAGACAGACTGATATTAACACAGGACGGAATGCTTGTAGCATTCATTTGTTTTTCATTGCATTGATAGCTCATGGAATCCAGTGTCCACTTCTGTGTCTGAGCATATGTTCTGTAGATTGTCATTTGTTAGTTAAACGCCTTTTGCGTGTACCGTTGTTTCGACGAGTACAGTTATGTCAGGTTTCTTATAGTATGTTGGAGGCTAGCCCCGTGAAGGAGGTTTTTCATGTATGAAGGTATTTTGTGTACCATGTCCGGGACTGTTCCCGTGGACCAGATATTTAAGGAGGGTAACTGATGTGTCCAGGCCCGTCCCAGAGTTATTGAACGCGAGCTGTGCGCCGCTGATAACTTGTGTTATTGTGTGTCCGAGTTGTTATTGCTCGTTGATTGTATTCTGACTTTTGAGTCGAGGCTTTTTGGCTTTTAATAATAAAACGCATATTTTTGATAAACAAAATATAACTAACGAATCCTTTCTATTTAACCTTGTTCATTTGCATTTGGAACCTGCTGACATAGCCGTGCTAATGAAGGTATTTCCTGGAGGAAATGGCTTTAGGACAGCTGACACTTTTTGTAGCGACTGAAGCTTGCTCGAACCTTTAGTTCGTAGCTAGTGGAGCGCAGGCCATACGCAGTCGTCACCGTAATTACACACGTTAAATGACTATGGCTTACAAACAGTAAACCAAGGTGTAGGCAGGCTTTGAATAAAACTGTGGTCTTGTATTTATTTATTTGTTGATGTAAAAGTGTACGAATCCTCTATGTTACCCTTTTGTGTGCTGATTAGCACCTAGTTTGTAAGGATGTCTTAGATTTTTTATGGCTTGTCACATAGCTTTGATTGTAACTGTTTGATATTACGGACGTCATCGCCGTAAATTTTGTAATTAATTGATAGGACTTAGCTAGATGAATTAATATTAAATGTAAATGTGGAGATGGTATCATCCTAACTTAGATTTGTTTTGCTACCCTGTTAAATGTAAATTCCGATATTAGCTTGATCTTGTAACTTGACCTAGGGTTTTTCGTCGTACCATTTTCCTAGTGTTGCTTTATTATTGTGAGACAGATCTTTCGCGAGGGTTTACTGTAACTTCTCAGGTAGGGACCTGCTCTTTATTTTTGATTATTTATTAGCTTGCGGATTAGCCGATGGAAACCCTCCGAACTAGGATAGGGGTTTGTTAATTTTATAATAAATTTTCACGATGTTTTACATAAGTCTGGATGTTTCCTTTCTCAGTCTAGCTTTTAAGGTGAACCTTTCCTTAGGCAGTCTATGACCTTTCGTCACCATGTACCACGATCCCCGTGGACGATAGTTTCTCGTGCCGCTTTGGCCTATTTGGAAGTTCACCTGATCCTCTCGGTAGTTAGATCCGGCGGATGAGATGTTAGGGAAGTCATTGCGGTTGTTGGCTGCCCTGGCAGCTCCTCTGACGGGCTCAGTATCTAGGAGAAACAATAAATTTGAAAAACTCGAACCATGACTCTATGTTGGATTGCAAGCCATCTTCTTCAAAAGTATTTAGTTTCAAATCTTTAACTTCGATAGTAAGGTCATAAATGTGCCTTTATATTCGACGATGCCGAAATGTAAATATTATATGTCAGAAAACTGTATCATAATGAGGGTCATTATAACACTAGTTTTCATTATGAAACAGTTTCTTCCACCAATCAGAGCTCAAGAAACAGTTGTGTGACCAATTAGGTAAGGATAGCATCGCACCTGCGCTCACTTCCACGGACTCCTATTTTAAATTTCACTACGTGGCCTAGTGTCATAGTAGGGTATTCGAGGAGGCCATGGTGGAATACAAAGTATCCTCTGCGTCCCATGAAGCCTCCGTGGCTTAGGCGGCAGCAAGCCGGCCTCTCACCGCTGGGTCCGTGGTTCAAATCCCGGTGACTCCATGTGAGATTTGTGCTGGACAAAATGGGAGCAGAGAGGTTTTTCTCCGGGTACTCCGGTTTTCCCTGTCACAATTTCATTCCAGCAACACTCTCCAATATCATTTCATTTCATCTCTCATTCATTTAAGCATTGTCCCAGGCGAGTGCCACAGGCTTTGGCAGCCGGCACAGTTCATATCCTCGCCGCTAGATGGAGGCTTCATTCATGCCATTCCCTGACCCGGTAGGTCGACTGGAAGCAGGCTGTGGATTTTCATTTTCTCTGCGTCCCATGCGCTCTGTTCAGTACATAAAACTGGCGAAATCTCGACAGATATTTATGAATATTTATGTTCGAACATTAAATATTTATAATTATCGTCGAACATAAACAATCGTATGCAACTCACCTCTAATGGTAATTACGACACTCGTATGGAAATTATAAAACACGCCTCGCTTTTTACAAACAAACTCGTGTCTTAATTATTGCATTTATAGGCTCGTTGCATAATGTACTATTTGCTTAATATTTTGTTTTAAAGAATTGATTAATATTATAATGATGGTAACAGTGAATGATATTGCCTTTTTAGTAACTTAACTATTTTACCTTATAAAGGCAAATGTTGATAAACTTTCATAATAATTAATTCAGTAGTTAGTGTGATAGGATCCTATTAAGAAACGGAATTGTTTCCTTCAACTATTCAGTTAGCGCCACCTTAACTTCCTACTCCACTCGTACACTTGCTGCCGTGATAAACATGCCTCGCCATACTGGACTTCATTCGCCGATGGATTTCAATAACAAGAGTTTAGTGCTTTTCAGTCGGTCAACACGAATGTACCCAAAAGAGATGGGTTATGCCCTAATCCTGAAATAAATTACATGAGAATAATAAAACACTAGGATGACCAGTTTCGATCGTCAAGCGATCATCATCAGATCCAATACACTTAGGCTATAAAATCTATGTTTGAAATACAGGTGAAAATATTTACAATATGTACAATTATTTAGTTGTAGTATTGGTACTGCAACTGTCAGTGTATGCTAAATGCAGTATATATGTTAGGTGAAATGCTAAATGGTGATGGCTATCCGGAGATTGTACTTTAGAGAGATTATATGGTTGTAAACTATGGTTAAACTATAAAATTTTAGGCTAACTACTTATCTGATTGTCTTCCGTACGACAGCTATTCGCAGTTTCCGTGCTCACTTGAACTCGCTGTGCGGTCGACTGCTTGAATTTCTTGGCTTCACGATTTGCCTGACTAGCCGTGAACATTGTGGTGTTTGAAGCCATATTTTCAGTGTTGCCTTAGTAAACAAGAGTTTAGTGCTTTTCAGTCGGTCAACACGAATGTACCCAAAAGAGATGGGTTATGCCCTAATCCTGAAATAAATTACATGAGAATAATAAAACACTAGGATGACCAGTTTCGATCGTCAAGCGATCATCATCAGATCCAATACACTTAGGCTATAAAATCTATGTTTGAAATACAGGTGAAAATATTTACAATATGTACAATTATTTAGTTGTAGTATTGGTACTGCAACTGTCAGTGTATGCTAAATGCAGTATATATGTTAGGTGAAATGCTAAATGCACAGCGAGTTCAAGTGAGCACGGAAACTGCGAATAGCTGTCGTACGGAAGACAATTAGATAAGTAGTTAGCCTAAAATTTTATAGTTTAACCATAGTTTACAACCATATAATCTCTCTAAAGTACAATCTCCGGATAGCCATCACCATTTAGCATTTCACCTAACATATATACTGCATTTAGCATACACTGACAGTTGCAGTACCAATACTACAACTAAATAATTGTACATATTGTAAATATTTTCACCTGTATTTCAAACATAGATTTTATAGCCTAAGTGTATTGGATCTGATGATGATCGCTTGACGATCGAAACTGGTCATCCTAGTGTTTTATTATTCTCATGTAATTTATTTCAGGATTAGGGCATAACCCATCTCTTTTGGGTACATTCGTGTTGACCGACTGAAAAGCACTAAACTCTTGTTTACTAAGGCAACACTGAAAATATGGCTTCAAACACCACAATGGATTTCAATAAGTTTCATACCTTCACTACTCAAAAAACGTAGCCTATAGTAGAACGTTGTTCTTCGTTGGTGCATGTCGCAAGCGAGGCAACCATTTTAAGCTGGTATTGTGACAGCGTTTCACTTGTCTGGAGTATGCTGCCACCTGTAGAGTATTATTTAAAGCATTGATAAGAGTACTGCCACCTTTCAGAACATCAACTTTTTTTTATTATTTTTTTTTTTATTTTTTTTTTTATTTTTTTTTTAATTTTTACAGAGCCTCCGTGGCTTAGGCGGCAGCACGCCGGCCTCTCACCGCTGGGTCCGTGGTTCACATCCCGGTCACTCCATGTGAGATCTGTGCTGGACAAAACGGAGGCAGACAGGTTTTTCTCCGGGTACTCCGGTTTTCCCTGTCAAAATTTCATTCCAGCAACACTCTCCACTATCATTTCATTTCATCTGTCATTCATTTAATCATTGCCCCAGAGGAGTGCGTCAGGCATCGGCAGCCGGCACAGTTCATATCCTCGCCGCTAGATGGGGGCTTCATTCATTCCATTCCTGACCCGTTCGGAGACTGGAAGCAGGCTGTGGATTTTCATTTTCATTATTTTTTTACAAACAAACCTACTATAGGTCTATCTACCACTTCATACTATAAAACATCCACCCACTAGAGGTCTGTCTTCCTTTCATAAAGCTTAAAGTTACAACTTCAAAACCTTCATATTTATTATTATTATCAATCTGAAGCGACTGCTGCTGTCGCGCCACGGCCGGGAGGCCATGTGGTGTGCGATGCTCGAGCGAACGAGGCGGAAACCTGTAATAACACCTTTATATAACGAATAATAATTAATAACATGAAACAACGTAACATTTAAAATATAAATATTACAAACTTCATTCTCTACGTCAGCTTAAAGCCTACCAACTTGAAATCACGTCAGGCGCATCCAGTGAGGCTGCCGGTGGCTTCGCGACCGACAGCTGCCTTGGCGGGCACCTCTATTTTTTTTATTTTTTTTTTTACTAAAATTATATTACTACAAATCAACCTCTAGAAATTCAAATTTAACATCCCAATCAATATATACACCAGGGTAAGGAGCGTTTAGTCGCACCGCGTACCTGGCGCGAGATATCGTACTTTTATCACGTATTTAAGGTTTTCATTTTACTCACCCTGTTATATAAATTTTAAGTCATAGGTTGATATTTTTAATCGCCTATCATCCAAGCTCAGCTTCACCCATGGACTCGGCGAGGGCTCATTCATCTACCGCCAGAAGGACAGTGCCTTGTAGCTGGACACACTTTGTCAGCAGATACAACTGGGGATAGTAGCAGATCGATCACCCAGGCAACCACTAACTTGAGTCTAATGAAGGGAAGGTCAGGGAAGGGAGTGGAAAGTAAGATGACTGTGAACCTATTGAAAAGAATCGTCCCAGCATTTGCCTGGGGGGGTGGAAATGGGAAATAGGTCGATACTAGCGGACCCGTGCGAGAAATCTCACATGTTCATAAGCCATACTTTCCACAATAGGTTTATAATGAGAGACTTAAGGAGAAAGGTTGTTATGTTTTTATTTCAACCAAACGATTAGCCTATAGAACACTATTTAAATTTCAGTTAGAATTCCAAGCTCTACGTTCTCTAACTTAAGAAGGCAATCACTGAAAATTGGATCTTCATAACACTCACCAGTTATTCGATACTTATGAAAGCATCTTGGTCAAGATTTCCTGCTTTATCTAGTTGGCTGAGGAGCCCCTTTCTCCCTTATAAGGACAGCCCTCGTTAGAAAACTTCTTCACGCCCCGCTTACAGTGAGGCTTCCTTGTTCCTAAGTGCAACGATCAGCGTTTAACTCCTTAGCACACTACCTGCAGGGCAGCTTTCCTGGTTCTGTGTGTAGCGCTCAGCGCTAAACTCCTTTGCACGTTACCTACAGGGGTGCTTTCGCTTTCTTGAGTGGAGCGTCAGCATGAGAGCGTGCTGTGGCTGGTTTCTATCTTGGATATTTATGAAATTAGAAAGTTATTCGTCACTGTTAATGCCATTTGTGTGCTGAGTCCATTTATTCACAGCTTAGCCGTAACACTCACCGGTTATTCGATACATTAACTTTCAGTCAGAATTACAAGTTGCACACTCCCTAACTTATGAAGGCAATCACTGAAAATTGGATCATCATAACACTCACCGGTTATTCGATATTTATGAAACTATACGATTTGAGTACCCAATCCATTGATTCACTCATTCTGAAAACCATGGGAAATGATAGAAGAAAATCCTGAAAAAATTAATGTTTAATAGTTATAAGGTTTTAGATGCCGTAACACTCGCCGGTTATACGAATTAGAGTACTCAATCCATTGGTATACTGTTTCTGAAAACCATGCGAAATGATAAAAGAAAAACTGTAAAAGAATTAACGTTCAATAGTTTTAAAGTTTTAGACGATAACTCATAATTGCAGCATGTTACAGCAACAGTATTTGCAAATAGCACACTTCTTACAAAAATTGATATTTATGAAATCAGAATGCAATTCGATGAGGCCTATAAGATGATGATGATATGATGATGATGATGATGATCGTTTTAAGGTTATAGACGACAACTCATGTTGTAGCATGATGCAGCAACAGTATTTGCAAAAAGCACACTTCTTACAAATATCGATATTTAAGGAATTAGAATGCAGAAGGAAAACCTGTACCCAATCCATTGATTTACTGATTCTTGCAAATATTTGGGCGTTCACGTAAGAAATGATATGAAATGGAGTAGTCATATAGGATGTGTAGTTTCTAAAGCTTACAAATCCCTGCACTTTGTAATGAGGGTATTAAAAGGAAGTAGTACCTCTGCTAAAGAATTAGGATATTTGTCACTTGTAAGACCTATTCTGGAATACGCCTCGGCGGTTTGGGATCCATATCAAGTAGGGCTCATAAATGAGTTGGAAATGGTACAAAGAAAGGCCGCTAGATTTGTGATCAGTGACTTTAATCCCAGGAGCAGTGTGAACAGTATGTTAAAGAAACTTGGGTGGGAATCACTTGAGGCTAGGAGGATGAAATCTAGATAGACTCTGCGCTATGTACAACACGTATACAAATCAACCAGCATAGGGTGAGCTTAGCAAACGTATGGAAAAGCCTACTTACATGGGTAGGAGCGATCATCCTTTCAAAGTTAAGGGCCGACCACAGCGAACAAATTATGGTAAATATTCTTTCATATACCGTGCCATTGATAATTGGAACTCTCTACCTGCCGCAGTCTTAGAGCCTTTTCCCAAACATATAGGTGTGTTTAAGAAAAGACTGACTATTTCTGTAAATACTCCAGTTTAATTGTTAGTGAATTGTTATACACAATTATTTATTTGTTATGTATATCTAATTTGCCACCGGGGGACACACCCCCAATTGCAAATAAACGAATGAATGAATGAATGAATGAATGAATGAATGAATAAAGAGTAAAGGAGGAAAAAATGAAAGGTCGTTTTATTTATTTACAGTATGGCCAAGCGCAAAGCATCTAAATACAGTATGTTGCATTTTATACTCTAACTAGCTGAGGAACCCGTGCTTCGCTACGCGTCATAAATAAAATAAAATGTGAAGGTGACAGTTAAAACAGGGGATAGGCGAGGTGCTGCGCAGAGGGAGATTAAGGATGGAACATTTTGTCCAACTACACCGCTCGGCGTTGACCGTGTTTTAAAGCACAAATTTAGGTTTTACTCGCTAACGGTTGGAGATACCTTTCGGATAGAAAATGTAATTTTAAACCTCGTATATGCCATCAAAAGTTTGTTATTTCTTAGCGTTCTCTTTTTATTTGAAATGGAAATATGAAAGTTTGAAACCAAAGGGTGTAGTGACGTCACTAAAATGGTCGCCATCTTTAAATAGTGCAAAGTATTGAAATCAAAAGTAACCTATATGTTAACCAGGTAAATCAGCTAATTCCATGTAAAATTCATGTAAATCGGACCAGTGGTACTTGCGTGATTGAGTAATACACAGACACACACCATCTCATTTTTAGCCTCGCTTCGCTCGCGTCATAGTCGTGTCATATTGTTATTCAATGAAATGCAGGTTTAACCCCGTTAACACCCCTTTATAACCTGAATATCCAAAAATTCCTCCTTAGTAGACGTTTTCGACACACAATAAACATATCCTCAAAATATAATTCTTCTAACATTAATAGTTTGGGTTGGTCGATGAGAGTGAACATCCAAAAATCCTTCTTTAATGGACGTTTTTCTTCCAGAATGTCACCCCTCCCCATAGGCCCCTTAAATTGGATTTATGAAAAAACGGTCGAACACCTATTTATTTATTTATTTATTTATTTATTTATTTAATTATTTATTTATTTATTTATTTATTTATTTATTTATTTATTTATTTATTTATTTATTTATTTATTTATTTATTTATTTATTTATTTATTTATTTATTTATTTATTTTTAAGCTGATTGATTTCCTCCGAGTTTCAAACTCCTCGCCTATGTCGTTTAAGAGATACACGCTCCGTTAAGAATCTTTCAATCCCCACTTTTCATCCCTTTCACCTCATAATATACACTACATCGAAAAAGCATTAGACATGTGTCAGCTTATTTTTAATGATTAGTATATATGCCAAGTATAACATCCCCAAATGAAACCACTCGTGAGATATTGTTATTCAATGAAATGCACGATTAGCCCCTTAACACCTATTTAGAACCTAAATATTCAAAACTCTTTCCTTAGTGGACGTTTTCGACATATAACGAACATATCCCCGAAATTTCAAGTTTCTAATTTCAATAATTTTGGCTGGGCGATGATGAGTGAGTGAGTGAGTCAGGACATTTTCTTTCATTTATTTTTGATAATTTCACCCCTCCGCATGAATCCCTTAAATTGGATTTATGAAACAAACGGTCGAACACCTATTTACTTATTTAAAGCTGTTTTCCCCCTGAGTTTGATGAGTAAGTGAGTCAATCAGTTAGGACACTTTCTTTCCTGTTTCTTTCCCCCAGAATTTCACCCCTCCCCATTGGCCCCTTAAATTGGATTTATGAAAAAACGGTCGAACCCCTATTTACTTGTATTTTAAGCCGTTTTTTTTCGCCGAATTTCAAACTTCTCGTCTATGTCGTTTAAGAGATACACGCTCCGTTAAGAATCCCTCAACCCCCAATTTTCACCCCTTTCACCTCCTAATATACACCACATCGATAAACCCTTGGATATATGTCTGATTATTTGTAATGATTAGTTTATATACCGAATATCACATCCCCATAGAAACAACTCATGAGATATCGTTATTCATTGAAATGCACGTTTACCCCCTTAACATCTCTTTAAAACCCGAATAAACAAAAATCATTCCTTAGTTGACGTTTTCGACATACAGCGAACATATTCTCAAAATTTCATTTTTCCAACTTTAATAGTTTTCGCTGGGCGTGATGAGTGAGTGAGTCAGACAGGACATTTTCTTTCAATTATTTTTACCATCATTTCACCCCTCCCCATGGGCCCCTTAAATTGGATTGATGAAAAAACTCTCGAACACCTATTAACTTATTTTTAAGCTGTCTTTTTCCCCCGAGTTTGATGAGTGAGTGAGTTAGTCAGTCAGTTGGGACACTTTCTCTCCTTTTCTCCCCCAGAATTTCACCCCACCCCATTGGCCCCTTAAATTAATTTTTGAAAAAACGGTCGAACACCGATTTAATTATTTATTTAGCTGATTTTTTTCGCTGAGTTTCAAATTTCTCGCCTATGTCGTTTAAGAGATAGGCCTACACGCTCCGTTAGGAATCCTTCAACCCCCAATATTCACCCCTTTCACCTCATAATAATACACCACATCGAAAAACCCTTAGACACATGTCTGCTTATTTTTAATGATTAGTTTATATGCCGAGTATCACATCCACAAATGAAACCACTCGTGAGATATTGTTACTCAATGAAATGCAGGTTTAACCCCCATAAGACCCCTTTAGAGCTTGAATATCCAAAAATCCTCCCTTTGTGTACGGTTTTGATATACAACGAACATGTCCCCAAAATGCCATGTTTCCAACTTCAATATTTTTGGCTGGGCGATGATGAGTGAGTGAATGAGTCAGAACATTTTCTTTCATTTGTTTTTCTTCAGAATTTCACCCCATGAACCCCTTCAATTTGATTGATCAAAAAAACTGTCGAACAGCTATTTACTTACTTTAAAGCAGTTTTCCCCCTGAGTTTGATGAGTGAGTCAGTCAGTCAATCAGTTAGGACACGTTCTTTCCTGTCCCCCCCCCCCCCCCAGAATTTCACCCCTCCCCATGGGCCCCTTAAATTGGATTTATGAAAAAATGTCAAACACATATTTACTTATTTTTATGCTGATTTTTTCCGCTGAGTTTCAAACTCCTCGCCTATGTCGTTTAAGAGATACACGCTCCGTTAGGAATCTTTCAATCCCTACTTTTCACCCCTTTCACCTCATAATATACACCACATCGAAAAACCCTCAGACACGTGTCTTCTTACTTTTTAATTATGAGTCTATATGCCGTGTATCACATCCCCCAATGAAACCAACCGGGAGATATTGTTATTCAATGAAATGTAGGTTTAACCCCCTTAAGACCCCTTTAGAACCTGAATATCCGAAAATCCCCCTTAGTAGACGGTCTTGACATACAATGAACATATCCCCAAACTGTCATGTTTCTAACTTCAATAATTTTGCCTGGGCGATGAGTGAGTGAGTCAGTCAGTCAGTCAGTCAGGACATTTTCTTTCAATTTTCTTTTTTCAGAATGTCACCCCTCCCCATGAACCCCTTAAATTTGATTTATGAAAAAAAACTGTCGAATAGCTATTTACTTACTTTAAAATAGTTATTTCCCCTGAGTTTGATGAGTGAGTCAGTCAGTCAATCAGTTAGGACACTTTCTTTCCTGTCCCCCCCCCCCCCCCGAATTTCACCCCACCCCATGGGTCCCATAAATTGGATTTATGAAGAAAGGGTCAAACACATATTTACTTATTTTTATGCTGATTTTTTTCCGCTGAGTTTCAAACTCCTCACCTATGTCGTTTAAGAGATACACGCTCCGTTAGGAATCTTTCAATCCCCACTTTTCACCCCTTTCACCTCATAATATACACCACATCGAAAAAACCTCAGACTTGTGTCTTCTTATTTTTAATTATGAGTTTATGTGCCGAGTATCACATCCCCCAATGAAACCAATCGGGAGATATTGCTATTCAATGAAATGCAGGTCTACCCCCCTAACACCCCTTTAGAATCTGAATATACAAAAATCCTCTCTTAGTGGGCATTTGCGGCCCTTGAGGAAGCTGCATACCAAATTTCATTCCAATCCGTTCGGTGGTTTCTGAGATTTCGTGATGAATGAATGAGTGAGTGAGTGAGTGAGTGGTATTTGACAAACATATAGTAGAAGATAGTGTCAAGTCTTTGTTATGCTAAACTCGGTTGACAGTGCTGTGTGAGTAGGTGAGTAACTAACGGGATTTCAAGTAAAGATGCTCATTTTCTATACCGGTAGTGCAGAGCGCAAATGGCATCCAGTCGGCCGTGTCTCGACTTGAGCTATGTTGCCATGGAAACTATCTGCCTTGCCATTCCTTCATGATATGATTAGCCTGTGCTTGAGTGCAAAAGGGCCGAAATCAGAAGAATGAGAAAGACTATCGAAAATGCATGTAGCCAGCGGTTCCTTCTGGGTCCTAAACTATGTGTATGCAAAATTTGGTTGAGATTGGTGGAACGGTGTAGATTTGTATACAGAACAGACCTACCCACCCACATACATACATACAGACTTTCACTTTTATATATAAGATTGAGAGGATAGAAGAGTGAGGGGAACGTTTCATTGAGCTGCCCACCAACTTCAATTCTGAGGCGTGTCCCCACTTTCCTCCTGTAGACTCTCAGCACTTTCACAAGATAGATTCCACGCTGGTTCTTTCGTACTCACAATTGTCTCTTTTATTGGAAATTACAGATTTGCACCCGAATTTCAATAAAAAAAATCATGAATGGTACTCTTGACAGTTTTCAGAATCCCTGCTGACTTCCAAGGCATCAACTGGCTTGAGGTGTCGTACCTTAAGTGATGGTGACGATTGTTGTTTTAAAGGGCGCCACATCGAGGTCAACTACACAGCCGTATCTTTACTCAGAATTACCCTCAATTGTCATCTTGT
Organism: Meconema thalassinum; assembly: GCA_946902985.2. Lineage (NCBI taxonomy): Eukaryota > Metazoa > Arthropoda > Insecta > Orthoptera > Tettigoniidae > Meconema > Meconema thalassinum. Next base: position 927,163,337 of record OX336388.2, read on the forward strand.
AAGAGGTTGCAGCATATTTGCTATCAAACAGTGCGTCTGCACACGAAAGACCCAAACATACAGTTCACTTGTCAAACGCACTTAGAACTTCCCGGACCATCAGGACCTCACTATCTGACTGTTGGATGATTTTCCTTGTTGTATTTAAGGTGAACTAGGGGACCTGTACGAGAAATCTTGCATGTTTAGTAACCACCCGTATGGCTTTACTGTTATGCGGGCTTCTATAAATATGTTTATTTGTTTAGACACACTTTTTAAACAAATTGTTGATATTTATGTAATCAGAGTGCAATCTGTCACTGTTGCGGGAAATTCCGTTTGAATATTCTTTCCAATGAACAATGGTTTGTGAACGCCCCATGTGTACAGACTACCCGCCTGGCTCTAGTGTTATGCAGGCTAGACGCGACACAGTTCTGCCAGGGGCTATCATCTTGTTTATTTGTTTAAACACTCTTTTTAAACAAACAAATACATATATTTTCGTCGACTTTTCAAGAAATGCAAGATTTTTCCTGTAGCATTGAGACGATTTGGAAGATTTCGGCACAAAACTCACCTTCTAACTCCCTCTGGTTCAGGAGCTTCAGTTTCTTGTCGTTTGAACTTAGCGTATTATATAATTGATCCGAGGATAAACTCTTTTATTTATTTATTTATTTATTTATTTAATGAATTGTTCCCCTTTAGGAGAGTGATTGAACTTAAATACATGATTTCATCTTCTGGCGCTTTCCGGCTTCTCTTCCCAAAAGCTCTACATCCTCTCAGAATGCTCCTTCTTCCGATCAGCTCTCCATTTTCTACCAGGCTGCCGTGATGGTCTATGGTCAAACTTAAGATTTTTGCACTCGGTGCGGTCCTCAAGATTTTCAATGTTGACCTGTTGTAGGTCTCTCTGGACCTCTGTCAGCCGCTCAGTGCCACACTTACTCCGTGTTATATCGTTGAGCAATTTCTTCGCCGTTCTGAAGATTATTTATTGATTGATTGATTGATTGATTTAACCTCGAGACTTAGTGACTACCATTCTTGACTGTGACCTCCCAGGTCCGGGGTAGATTTCTACCTCTTACAAGAAAATTATTTCTGGTCTGAAGAGAGCTTTCTGTTGTTTCTCACCGGGATGGCACCGAAACTATGGCCACGGTCGTATCTACCGAAATTCTATCCCCAATTACAAATACATACACTTGTGCAGCCATCACAATGACACAGGTTATCAGATAAATTCTACACTCCCAGTAATTAAAAGCACGGGGCTGCATGATTACTCTAAATGATATGACAGCTCGTTGCTGATGCCAAATGTGAAGTACTCGGCTCGGCTGGGCTCCTCTTTGCATGATAATTCCCCCTCTCGCACTGGTCCACGGAGGGCAAGTGTGTCACTGACCTACTCCCGGCCACCCCCATCAACATTCCCCCCACTCCCTTCGTGCCTGGCTATGAGGGGGACATACTTCTGCCGCAGTAGTTTAGAGCACACATCATACACGCTTTTACCAATCGTGATAAAAGCAAAGTGATTGAAAGTTAACCTTTGATACGATTGATACTTCCTGATGCTCAATACAGTATAGCCCGTGTCACCTTAAATAAGTTACTTATGATGTAACCTTACCATTTGTCCCCACCACCACAAACGTGGAGGTTTATGGTATAACCTCGTGTTTTTATTCACTGTCGCCGCCCATGTTTTAACGTCATCACGTTTTCAGATACTGAAACTGTCACTTGTAAGGTAGGTTGGTTGGGTGGTTCCTCAGTTTAGGGGCTGCGACAACGCCCCGTGTACTTTGGGTGTGTGTAGAATCTGTCTGATAACCGGTGTTAATTGTAATGGCTGTATTAGTGTGTATTATCTGTTTTTAATTCAAGTAAGGACTGCAGACATTCAATTTTCAAGTAGTTCCTACTTTTGCCACCAAACGCCACCGTCGACAATAACTAGTTGTGAACTTGGTTAATAGATGCTACCGCAGTTGGCTCCTGGTGATGAACGTTGGAACCTGAGAGCGTCAGTCAAATGAAAATCCACAGCCTGCTTCCAGTCTCCGACCGGGTCAGGAATGGAATGAATGAAGACCCCATCTAGTGGCGAGGATATGGACTGTACCGGCTGCCAAGGCCTGACGCACTCCTCTAGGGCAATTATTAAATGAATGACAGATGAAATGAAATGATAGTGGAGAGTGTTGCTGGAATGAAATTGTGACAGGGAAAACCGGAGTACCCGGAGGAAAACCTGTCTGCCTCCGTTTTGTCCAGCACGATCTCACATGGAGTGACCGGGATTTGAACCACGGACCCAGCAGTGAGAGGCCGGCGTGCTGCAGCTTAAGCCACGGAGGCTTCAGCGTTAGTCAAATATAACCTATAATTTAGCTTCACACAAGTGTAATTAGTGGAAGGCTCTTTATCATGCCATACTGTAAATCTGTGACATGGTACCGCCAGCTTTACTTCCTCTCCGAAGGAAGGAATACGGAGGGATTTTTAACGCTCTTAAAAACGACGACTTCGGCTGGGTTTGAACCCGCGACCTTGGGCATAGAAGATCAGCATGCTACCAACTACGCCGCCGAAGCCACTCACTTGTAAGGTAACTTCAAAGTTGGCAACATGAGTTGATCATAGTCTGTCGCTGTGACGTCATTTTGAGTTCGCCATTCTTCACATCGTTAGCCAGATACAGTTCACGTCACGGTTTTTGGCCGGTCAGCTCCAGTTTCGTAGTCGTACAGAGAACAGTCGGTGTGCTTCAGGCTTGTACAATTGATTCGTGAGCTATCAGTTGTACCGAAAGCAACTCGCGTATCAATTGTACAGGGTCTTTCATATAAAGTGTGTACGGCAAGCGGCGGTTTTATTATCCGCTGCTGCGGTGGCCTTGGCCAAACTTGTGGTAGGCCAAGGCTCCCTGCTTTAAGCGTGTGTACAATCCTGTATGAAATATTACCTTATAAAAGATGCTGGAAGTGTCGTCCTTCTTGGGTTATACAGGCATTGTATCTGGTAACCACATTCTTGCTGACGCGAGTGAGTTCTGCCACTGTAAATTTTCTGATCTTTTATTTTATGTCTTTTATTGAGCACTGAGTCAGTAGTGTCAAACTTATTTACGTGAATATGTGCTAGTGAAGGTGGCACTTCATCAGGAAATTTCTGAACAAATGCATCACGTACCCGCCGAGCCGACTCGTACTTAAAAGAAGTTTTACATACAACAACAAAAAACGATGTTGTAATGATAACTGTCTCACCGTGTTAACATCTGAGGTTCAGACTGGCGACTGAACAGTGAACACCTGCACGCGTAGTGTAACGATTCGATCCCATACCTGTTAGATTTAAAGGGTTACTCATTTATTATCATATTTATTATTCTTATTAATTAGTACATCGATGAGATGATTTTTATGTCATATTTGTGAAAGCGGTTTTCTTTAAATTATTACAGTCAATTAGGTTTTATTATCATAGTCAGAAAGATTTGTATTAATATTCACTTGTAAAGAGACGAAGTATTATATATTGCAACAAGATTGGCAATAAGGACCAACCCTATGTGTCACATACAGAACGACGTAGTAGTTATTTCACCACGGCAGGTAGAGTCACTGTCATGGGATGCTAAGAAATCCACAATGAGTAAGAATCACGTGTGGGCCATCGAGGACATTCGAGAAGGAATAGAACAATATATTTCAAACTATGGTGTAACCAATACGTCACTACTGCAGCCAAAGTACGATGCTAAATATTGCAAGTACTGATGCAATTAGCCCTCGTGAGAGAATGAACACTGAAAAGATGATGATGATGATGATGATGATGATGATAATTGTTGTTTTAAGGGGCCTAACATCTAGGTTATCGGCCCCTGAACACTGAAAAGAGGGAAGCTTACTAGGGTAGGAGACAGCCGAAGACCACGTGATCAGGAAGGTATTAGTACCTGCGCGCTCGACAAGACATTCATTGATCAACAGCTTTCGAGGAAAGGAAGAAGTAGTAACCTTGCTTTCTGGGTCCTAATGGACTGAGCATACAGAGTTGACACTGAACGATGTCCTGCCGATATCTATATTAGTACATAATGGGTTATATCCCTGCTCAAGAGTCTTTCTACAGATGGCTACGTACTTAATGAGGGTATTTCATATCTAATGAGATTTCACAACATTTTTTAACATACGCGACGTAATATCTAGATCATCGGTCATTACTTAATATGACGAATCTTCGACTGGGTGAGCAAGCAATTAAATAAAACTATCGTCTCTATTATCATTTAACTTCAATTAATATTCAATTCATTATCAATGTTCATTTTCATTTAAATAATTAAACCGCATTTGGTAATTTAAATTATTTGTGTCACTATTAATATTTTGCTTTTGATTCAATAAATTATTTCTTTAAATTCATGACTATAACTTTTATTGTAGTTAGCACATACTATAGGCAAATTCAACTACTCCTTATAAATAAATACTGAATGGTTAGTCAACTAAGTTACGTCACGACCAGGGGTAAGTGGTCTCGAACTCTACTGCTGATAGCCGAGGTTAATTATTAAATTTCGATTCACTGTCTTAAATAGGGATCTGGCGCTCAACAACTTATTATATTATACTATCACAGGTAAGGTCACACCACAGTGTATTTATTTATTCTTATTAACTTGTTTGTTTATATGACCAATTACATTTGTCACCACATCGTAAGGCACATATGATAAATATTACAGTATTGCTAGGTCAAGTGTATACTGTACTACACGCGCGCTTTCAATACTACAGCAGGGGGCCGTGGCGCGCCACAAGCTCGGCCAAGGTCACTGTAGCAGAGGATAACAAATCCGCCGCTCTCCGTTCTTACTTTATATGAAAGACCCTGGACATGCCTGAGGCTCACCGACTGCTCTCTGTACGACTGCGAAACGAGCTGGCCAGCCAAAAACTGTGGCATGAACTGTAGCACCCATTGAACAGTAGGTACTAGTGGAACAACTCCTCCCCTGGCAACTCTCACTGAAAACTGTTTCCTGTTCATCTTGCCTGGTGTTGTACGGCAGTATCGACATAATATCTGGGTTGGAAGTCAGGTGATGTGTCGTGTTTCATCATCATCTTCCTAACATTTGTCCCGCTTTGGAGCAGGGTCCGCTACTTTACATGCCAATCTCCATTTCTGTCGGCCAAGGGCATCGTGCAGACACAGATTAACTTGTCGCATGTCTTCTCTAAGGCGATCAAGCCACCTCTTCTTAGGTCGCCCATGAGGTCGTTGACCATCCGGGTTGAGGCACAAGGCAGTTTTGGCCACTGATTGTTCGTGAGTACGTATGACGTGGCCGTACCAGCGTAGACGAGCCACCCGCATTTTATCCTGTATGGGCGCAACTCCCATCCTCCCTCGGACATCGCAATTCTTGATATGGCCAAGTCGCGTCAGACCAAGCACCGAACGAAGCATGCGCATCTCCATCATAACATGCAGGGCTTGCTCGTGTTTAACAGAGGTCGGCCAACATTCAGAACCGTAGAGGGCGACTGGGCAACGACGGACTTGTAAATCTTGGCCTTAAGATACAGTAGGTAGGTATCCTGCGGTCGAAGAGTACTCCAGTTACCTCACTCCATTTGAAACACTCACACGAGCTCGGGTATCAGGGAGGGTGTCGCCATCTGAACGAGTCAAGGAGCCAAGATACCCGTATTGGTCGACTCTTTGAAGATCTTGACTACCTACAAGGATGGTGCCAGACGTCGCAGAACCATACTCCATATAAACGGTTTTCTGGACATTCAACTTCAGTCCATTCTCAGCCAGCCTCGCATTCCAGGCTTGCAGTTTCTTTTCAAGAACGTCGCGTTCTTCTGCAGCCGGTAGGACATCATCAGCATACAGAAGCGTCCATGGATGTAGCGATTGGATATCTGATGTTATTGTATCCATGCATAGAATAAACAGAAATGGTGATAGGGCTGATCCTTGATGGACACCGACTTGAATGTGGAAAGGAGATGGGATTCCCGCGGGACATCGCACAACACTACTGCACTTATGATACGTAATTTGTGTCCAGCGGACGTATTCTTCAGGAAAACAATGTGAACGGAGAGCATACCAAATAAGTTCATGTAGAACCCGATCAGATGCCTTCTCGAAATCTAAAAAGGCTATATGAATAGATCTGTTCTTCTCACGGTATCTCTCAGTGAGGAGCCGAGCTGCGTGAATCAGGTGATGTGTCGTGTTTTATTAGTAGATATCTGATCGTACGTCGATTGTGTGATATAATTAAGATACCGTGCCCATTTCTTGTGTAGCATATAGGCTACTGTAGATGCTCCAAAAGCCAGTAGTAGAAAACGATGTGAACTCACAAAAAGGCTTTATCTCGACAGGTAAGCACACTCTCTGTACTAAGTTATAAATGTGGTATTTTCCAATGATACGGTAGGCCTACGGACTACCTATAGGTTATATTGACATCATCATCTTCATTTACCTTTGTCCAGCTCCTACCAGGTACTCCTCCGCCGTTGACATATTAGGCCTTCAAGGCATATGAACAAATATACACGTAGACCTATTATAGGTTAACTTATAAGGTAGAATTATCTATTTACAGAGTTATAACTTACCTAATATTACAGATTTCCGTGAGAAACGTCCATAAATATTAAGGAAATGGGTTATAGCTGTGAGGAGGAAGGACTGGACCTCAACAAAATACACTTTTATCAGCAGTGAATAATTTTCTGTTACATGTATGGTTCATATACAAACAAACCTCTTCTTAAAGATGATCCAGTACCGGAAATGTTCAATTTTCTACATCATCTGCTGCAGCTTAAGGATTATTATTCTAAACATTTTGAACAGAATTTGGCAGGGAGAAACTCCACCCCATAGAGAGCAATCGTCATACCCATCCATAAAAAAGGTGATGTCAAAGACTGCAATAATTACAGAGGAATCAGTTTACTCAACACTGGTTATAAAATCTATTCCAGCATTATAAGACTAAGACTACAAACCTTCTATGAACCACTCCTGGGAGAAGAACAAAATGGATTCCGGAAAGGCTGATCATGCGCCGATGGATATTTCACACTGAACATACTCATTGAGAAAAGGAAAGAATTTAATCTGCAAACACATTTAGCCTTTATTGATTTTGTGAAAGCTTTCGATAAAATATACAGAGGGATAATTTGGAACATTTTAGAAGAAAGTAATACTCCATCGCATATAATAAAAGCAATTAAAATATCTACAGTCAAAATGTGATTGCCGTCAGAATTGGACAACAGCAGACGGGATGGAAACCCATTGGCCAGGGAGTTAGACAAGGCTGTTGTCTCTCACCACTGTTGTTCAACATACACTGTACATAAATAAAATCATCAGTGAATGGAGACCAAAAAATACATGGTCACATTAAGATAGATAGACAACCTGATATAGACTCTACTGTTTGCAGATGACTTGGTACTTTTTGCAGAATCTGAAGATGATTTACAGAGATCAGTATACAATCTTCACACAACAGCAAGAAATTACAACATGAAGATTTCCCTTACCAAAACTATGAGAGGACAAAAATTGCAATAGAAAATACAACCCTTGAGCAGGTATCAACATTCAAATATCTCGGCTATAACTTCAGTTACATCCAAGAAACCGATATGCAGCACAAAATCATCAACTTCACTAAGGTCACAGGACTAATAAATAACATCTTCAGGCCATCTGTAGTCCCGAGGCACACACGACTCAAACTATACAACATCCTAGCCAAACCTACCCTTCTATATGGCAGAGAGGCTTGGACCCTTCGCAAAGGGGATGAACGAAGACTAACGAGTGCCGAGATGCGGTTCATGAGGATACACACTATGGGATAGGAAAAGAGCTGTAGATATCCTTAAAGAACTAAAAGTACAGCCAATTATCAACACAGTGCAGAATTACAGATCAGCTTGGAAGGACCATATACTGCGTATGAAGACCGGCCGGATCACCAAACGAGTCCTCAAATACCAACCAACAGGCAGAAGAGACGTAGGTCCAGGGCCGGATTTAGATTATATGCGCTCCTAGGCCCGTGGGTTTTTGCCACCCCCTCTTCGTACCATCATGATGGAGGGAGAATTTAGACCTCAGAAAGGTCTTTGTGAAGGATTTTTTATTCTAATGTATCGTGAAGTAAAATCAATTAAATAAATTAAAATAATGAGAGAATCGACTGTTTCTAAATTTGTATATAACAAGAAGTTCCGTGACGAACTAAAGAGCCTACTTTTCTTAAAATTTAAGATTCGTGCCAATGATTAATCTATATGGTTCTATCTAGAATAATGACGAAATTAAGTTGGTAATATCGAAATTTCTAATTAGTTCGAAATACTGTATACCTGGCATAATGTAGCCTAATAGAGAACTACAGTTGGCAGCCCTGGTGACTGAATATATTCTTAGTTCCATCTCTTAAGGTACAGAATACAAAATTTGGTTGAAGTCCAATGGATAGCATGGACGTTACATGCAGTTAAACATTGGATCCAATAGCACACGAAAAATCATGTTGGCAAAAATGACATACATGTATTGGTCAGAAATAATCTGAAATAATATGATCTATTGTTGTGTCAATTTTGAATGAAATCCATTAGTTAGTACAGAAGTTACATGCATTTTAAAAAATTGGACCTATCAGCAGGCTTAGAATCATGTTGGCAGCACTGACTATATTAGTTACTCCTAATTAATCTAGAATGCCAGGTACTATACGTGAGCAAAGTTTAGAGCTATTGGCTTGCATACTTTCTGATATATTGATATTAGGGTAACAAAAATAGAGACAGTATGTATTAACAGTTGGCAGCCCTGGTTACTCTTAAGAATCGGCATAGACATATCTGTTATGCTACACATAGCACACACGAAATTTGGTTGAAATACAAGTGATAGTATAGAAGTTGCATGTATTTAAAGTTGGACCTCTCAGCAGGCTTAGAATCATGTTGGTAGCACTGACGTATATAAGTTACTCCAAATTAATATAGAATGTCACGTACTATACGTGTGCATAGTTTAAAGCTGTCGGCTTGCATACTTTCTGATATATTGGTATTTGGATAAAATAAATTGAGAGCATTTCTTAACAGTTGGCAGCCCTGGTGGATCTTAAGAATACGTTCAGTCATATCTGTTTATGTATACATAGCACATACGAAATTTGGTTGAAATCCAAATGATAGTGTAGATGTTATATGCATTTAAAATTTGGACCTATCAGCAGGCTTAGAATCATTTTGGCAACACTGCGATGTATGGCCGCCTGGAAATTAAACTGCAATATTATTATCTATACGTGAGCCAATTTTGAAATAGCTCCCATTCATACCTTCCAAGATATCCAACATGGAGCTCAAATTTCAATTACAATTTTTCAGCAGTTGGTAGCACTGACATCATTTTCAAATATGGCCGTGAGATATTCAGGTATGGATCTTTACTCTTACCAAATTTTGTTTCGATTGCTGCAGCCGTTTAGGAGTTGATAGGGGGGGGGACACACACAGCCAGACAGACAGACTGACAGACAGACAGATGGACAGACAGACAGACACACATTTGCCCTATCTCATAAGTCTACTTTTTCCTCATTTTTGCAAAATGTGAAAAGTAGACTAAAAATGAGATGGTGTGTGTCTGCGTGTTTGATTTCGATATTTTGCACTATTAAAAAATGGCGACTATTATCATATTTCCATTTCAAATAAAAAGAGAACTCTAAGAAATAGCAAACTTTTGATGGCACTACGAGCTATAAAATTTAATTTTCTATCCGAAAGGTCCTTATCAATTTTCGTGTATCTCCAACGGTTAGCGAGTGAAACCCACATTTGTGACGTCACTACACCCTTTGGTTTCATAATTTCATATTTCCATCATCATACAGATATATAAAAATGAGATGGTGTGTGTCTGTGTGTTACTCAATAACACAAGAACCACTGGTTCGATTTAAATGAAATTTTGCATGGACGTAGCTGATTTACCAGGCTTACATATAGGCTACTTTCGATTTCGATATTTTGCACTATTAAAAATGGCGACTATTTTCATATTTCCATTTCAAATAAAAAGAGAACGCTAAGAAATAGCAAACTTTGGATGGCACTACGAGCTCTAAAATTTAATTTTCTATCCGAAAGGTCCTTATCAATTTTCGTGTACCTCCAACGGTTAGCGAGTAAAACCTAAATATGTCTTATAAAACACGGTCAACGCCGAGCGATGTTAGTCTATGTTAGTCTCTACATGAACTGTTTTATTTATAGAGGTAGTTTGTGGGGTCCGAAACTAGACGTGATTTTGAGTCTAATTTTATATTCTTTGTGCCGGTTATTGTATGTGAGTATTTGGATATTTGCGCTGTTTCACAATGTTATAGGGCTTTGTACTTTGCACGGTATGCTTTCATCCTTTTTATCGATTTGTTTTTCGATAAATGAATATTTCAGTTGGCCAATATTTATCTGCCTTTTGTCGTTTTTTACCATGATCAGAAACCCAAATTTACAGACGAATGTGTCGATGACTATCGACTGTCACATTAGTTTATTTAATGTTCATATTAATCTTACTGCAGAACTGGGCAAATTTATTTCAATAAAGTAGGTATTTTGACTTTCGCGGCCAATAAGAAAACCCGCACGAAAGACGGCGTAAACCTAGAAAAGTTGCTGAGTTTTAATTGATTGGCCCTGAAATTGAATATACAATCATTTTGGAAGCCTTTATAGGGAGGTGAAAGACTGTTTTAACCTTTAGCACTCGCATTAAAGTAGCTGAGGTGTTCTAAATAAGAATTGAGGTATCGCACAGTTTGCCACTCCTTTGGTAGACCGCGAATAGACCACAAGAGTCCGCTGATGAACCATCTCGGAGTTACTAGGCGTAATCTCGCACAAGACACGGCATAAACTTGGAATTTTTTTCTGTGATTAATTTGTTTTTGTTATTATTACTTGGGATGATTGAAGTTTGTTCCGTTACTGCTACTCTTTATCATGACATGGTACGTACTTTCCGCAATATTACTCAATGCGGATATGATAATTGCTATCAAGTTTGATGTATTTTTAGCATATTGTTTATATGTTTAAATATAGTATGAAGACGTTAAACGATAGGTGTTCAATATTTAAGACAGGTTATTTAACTTTTACTACATAGAAGCTGATATTTATTTCCAATATTTAAACGCACTTTGTCACCTACAAAGCGGAGGCAACAGGCTTTTCTCCGGGTACTCCGGTTTTCCCTGTCACAATTTCATTCCAGCAACATTCTCCACTATCATTTCATTTCATGCGTCATTCATTTAATCACTGCCCCAGGGGAGTGCGGCAGGCTTCAGCAGCCGGCACAGTTCATATCCTCGCTGTTAGATGGGGATTTTATTCATTCCATTCCCTGACCCGGTCGGTCGACTGAAAGCAGGCTAAGGATTTTCACTTTTCTACCTCTGATTAATAATTTGGTGAGTGAAAATGCATGTAGTCTACACATGTAGTTGGTAACATGGAAATAACATAACTACATTAGGAATGTGTGATTATTAGAGCTGGGTTTTTTATGTAATATCAAGTGGCATAATATGTACATAAATATGTAACAAAAAGCACCAAAATATGCAACAAAATATGTAATACCATATAATTAATATCAACTTACCATTTTGTCAGTTACAACACACTAAACACGCTTTATATTACATTCTGTGGCACAGTGAACAATTAAGTATCTTTCGATGTTCTTTGGAGTTATATTTTATGAATATATCACACACATATTCAATAGAAACTTATTATTTTCATAACTAAAAGCACGTTTATTCATTAAATTTTGTAGCACAGTAAACTATTAAGTATTTTTCGATGTTCTCTGGGGTCATAGAAAGGAGTTTGTCACTTAGGATGTTCTTATATGCAGAGAAAGATGAAACGGGGGCAAATTTTAGGAGAGGATTTTTCGCTGGAGAAATGTCGTCGGGAGGATCAACGTCATTTCCATTTAGAATTTGGCACACACTGTGAAATGTTGAATAACCAGGATTTCTGTCCGACACTTTTTGCAATTTACTCAATACACTTGCACCAGTTTCCCCATGCACAGCACTAATCATCCTATCAACCTCTCAAATACTTGTCACTCATAATTACCTTAATCCCCCTGTTGAGAGGACAGACAACAGCCCCACATTAAGTGTGTAACTTCAATTCAGTAATTTATTTCATATAAAAACAGGAAAACTCTGAAATATGTAATTTTATGTAATATCACTAAGAATATGTAGAATACCCACAAATAAGAAAAAATATGTAAAATATGTAATTACATAGAAATCCCAGCTCTAGTGATTATATATATTAATGATTTAGGCCAGCAAGTACCAAAAGCCGTTCGAAGAACGGGTACTACAGCTAGTAAACTATAAATAAATAGGACAATGAGATATTAAAATATCTATAAACCATTTAAGACTCATTATACACTTACATATATTCAGATATAGGGCAACATATACACTACATCTTACAACCTACAACTATGCGTAATGAATTATTCAAATTAAACTGATATTAATATTCAAGAATTAAATGTTCTCCTAATAAATGATAAAACATTCCTGTTCTAAAGCTGAAGTCAAAAAATCTGCTGTTGCAAAACATTTGTAGGAAAATGATGGCCACAATACAAATTAGAAATGCGTCAAAATTTTGGGAAGTTTAATTTAAATCATAAAATTATACGAAATACTTGTATTGTAGTCTATAACATTTTCTGACCCAAAAAAATCGGATTAATTTTGCGGCGCCCCTCAGTATGGAACGCCCCTAGGCCGGGACCTATGGGGCCTATTGGTAAATCCAGCCCTGCGTAGGTCGACCTACAAAGAGATGGAACGAGACCGTAACAGGTCACCTTGATAGGAAGAAGAAGAAGAAGAAAATTATTATTATTATTATTATTATTATTATTATTATTATTATTATTATTATTATTATTATTATTATTATTATTCTTTAATCGTATCGGCCAACTAAGGACCACGTTATTTCAACTGGCTTCTCTGGGCTTTGATCTTTGCCCAGTGTTCCTTCATACGTTGCCGGTGTTGCTCTTTTCTTTCTTCCGTCCACATCTTTCCCGTCTTCAACTTCGGTTTTTCCTGAAAACCCTGGTGGTCGTGTAGTTTCTTCCTGAGGGAATTGCGTTCATGAATATCCCCACAGGTAATTTCCATCTCTTGCAGGTCACTTTCCACCTCTTCGAACCAGGCTGGCTTGGTCTTCTTATTTTTAAAATAGTTAAAGATCCGCTTCGTCAATCGTGTGGGTTTCATTCTAAGCAAGTGGCCATAAAATGCAATCCTCCTTTTCCTCATTTATTATTATTATTATTATTATTATTATTATTATTATTATTATTATTATTATTATTATTATTAATCGTATGGCAGTACATCACTTTACAATACAATGAACAAAGGTATAATATCTACAGTAATACAGATTATACATAATGATACACAACATAATATTTACAAGATTATACACGTATGTAGTCTATCGCCTCTGGGGTAACATCCAGGAAGTGTGAGAAATCACCAGAGTAGGTGCTCAGAGGTCTTTAACAATGTGAGAAACTGTCTATTTTGGAGAGCCGCGCGTGTATGCTGGTGGCGTGATTTTTCCCCTTTAGAAAAGTAGATCACCACACCTGCCGTGGTTGGTTCGTATTCTGTGAAGTCTTGACCACGTCTTGCGAGGAAGATCTAATTCGCGAGACTTGCTGTTGATATGAAGAAAACCTTGGAGCTGCAGAGATACATTGTTACACCATTCTTGTGTCCAAGCCTGTTAGAGAAAAAAATTATGCTCTCTGAGACTGTTGGCTGTTCTCATTGGTGGCCTGAGAGCTATGCAATCCAGCAGGCAGTGGTGAGCATGTGAGCTGTGTAATCTAGCAGGTAATGGGTGTGCCTCCTGCGGCAATATTCTACAAAATCCATTTTATCTTCGAAAATAGCGAGCTTGTCACAATCTTGTGAAATCCATCAGGCTATTGATAATTGGAACTCATTACCTGCCACAATCTTAGAGCCTTTTCCCAAACATATTGATGTGTTTAAGAGAAGACAGAAATTTTGTGAAAATACTACGAAGTAATTACTATAATTGCCAAATCGCGACTGGTGAGTGTCTGATGTTATTGTTGGTAAGTTTCCCAGAATCCGTATCATTGCACCTTTTTTTAATGTCATTCCAACCTTAGTTTATCAGTTCAGTCACAAAAACAATCAGTTCACAGCCTCAGTTACAAAGTTCAGATAACAGAGGTTGCACATGACGTCACGCACACCTAATGTAGCTCGGTCGTTTATCTCATCAGTTGGCGAGTGACAGGCCAAGCGGTAAGTCAACACTGTGAAACTTCACAAGTCGAGTAAGTACAGTGCATTTATAGTATTTTGATAGTGCATGTTAGCTTCATGTTTATTTGTTGACTTACTACTATAGTTTTTCTTTATTTGTACACAAGTGTAGATAGCCTACAGTTTTTAAACATTTTTATTACGTAATTCATACAAAAAACCGTCAAGACATAAACGGGATTCACCATTGAAATAATTCAACCGAGACTAACTACTACAATACTGTAGTAGCAACTTAAATTAAATTCATTAATTAATTATTATTTAGTGTAAACTTTAACCGCTACACAGTGATCAAGATATGAGTAGTCAAGTTACAAAACTCGTTTAATCCACTTGTGAATAAGAATCATTTTCATGAGAAACGTTTCTCTGGACTTTGCCTCACGTATCTTTTGTGTTTGTTGTTTTCTACTTTTAGGTTTGTGTTTTTGGTTTTTGGTTTTGTGTTTGCTTTGTGCTTTTGATTTTTAATTTTACTTTTTGCTTTTCTTTCTTGGGTTTGTGTTTGTTTTCTGCTTTTGCTGTTTTTGAATTTTGCTTTTTGCTTTGTGTTTCTTTTTTGTTTGTTTTCTGCTTTTGCTTTTGTGTTTGAATTTTGCTTTTAGCTTCGTGTGTTTTGTTTTTTGGTTTTGTGTTTGTTTTCTGGAAAATCAAAATAAAACAAAATAAACAAAACAAAATCAAAATAACACAAAATAAAATAAAACAAAATAAACAAAAGAAAATAAAAACAAAAACAAAATAAAACAAAACAAAAAAACATTTTAAACAAAACAAAATTAAATTAAACAAAATAAAATAAAGTAAAATAAAATAGAATTACTAAATAAATAATTTTACGACATGATCCTTATTCACAAGTGGTTTAAACGAGTTTTGCAACTGGACGACTCATATGATGATGGCCAATTGAGGGTTGAAGCGCGTAATCCTAAACTGCCCCATTATCTGTGATAATCTAATTAATACATGTAACATTTTCCAGGAGTGTCGTTACATATTTATATCTTGTACCGCGCCCGTTCATTGGGCACAATCGTGTTGACCGACTGAAGAGCTACAAATTAACAATTTGGTAATTTACTGTAAGTGTACTATTTTTTCCGGGGAAATTACCCCCATTTGCAAATAAAATAAATTAATGAATGTCTTGATATTCCTGGTGTTTGCATGCCTCCTCCTCGTTTACCTCGAGGATACAGCGTATTGATAATGCATTAACAATTCAGGATAGCTTCTTTCTCCTGCCGCGATCTCGCATCCTTCACCTCGGCCCTCGTTCCCCACATCTGCCGCTAATGTCATGATTTATGACCCGGAGTTCATTGCGAGGAAAGATTTGCTCCCTTGTAATAGAAATCAACGATTGTAGGGTTGAACAAAATCCACCCTTAAGAATGTTTGCCCGTTGTGGGATAAGAAACGTTCTACTACTCTACATAGCAACACCAACATGTACGGAAATTCTTGACTGAGAGTAAACATGTCAAGTTTATATCATTGAACTAAGGTACTACTTAAGTTCAATAGTTTCTAATGTATATGTAACAAAACACGAAGTTTCGTGAAAAACTAATCCACATATTTCCATGTGCAGACGTGGTCAGATGCACAGATCGATTATGATATTGAATTAAAGACACTCCAGATGTGCCAATTCTCCTTTAGAAATCTAATAATAATTTCGTCACACCTGCGAGAAGTACGTTTTGGGTGCATTTACACACAAAAAACTCGTAAAAACTACATTAGAAAATTAGGTATTTCCACCATTGCATTATTGATGTCAATAATAAATATTCTTCCCGGCGTTGTAATCAGAAGTCGCATAGAATAGCACGCTGTGTCTATAGAAAAATGTTATCTTGCTTCAACAATGACATCTCTACTCAGTCTATAAAACAAAGTCCCCGATTCTTGGATGTCACGGGTAATCGCGAGAACCACTGGATGGATTTTGATGCGGTTTTCACCATTCTGTAAAGGATATCTCGAGGAAGGTTTCTGTAGAAAATAATTTATTTATGATCAAAGGAAGCCAACCAGTAACGATTTCAGTGAAAAAGTAGAAAAAAAAACTGGCGTCCGTGGACTTCTTAAGCTTACGCTGGGAAAACCGTTAAAAATAGCAATATGCTTTGAGTGTAAGAATTGTTCAGCATAAAAAGTTATACAAAAAAAAATCCTCTCGGCACGCCGGAAGGCGGAGGTAGATTTCACCGGGCAAACTAGGGGATTGGCTATAATAGGCAAAATATGCAGGTTTTCGTAGGAGGATCAGACCTCATTGATTGCAAGAAAGTATTTTACATTTGGAGGTTAAAAATCAACTTTTTTTCGTTTTTGTATGCATATTTTTATCATTTTATTGTCTTATGGGGATGGTAACCTTCTTGTCATTCGGGGTTCATTTTTATACTTCTGATCACACTGTCCTTGTGCAAGGTTTGGAACTGATGTGTAACTATCAGACAGTCTGTTACTTCTTCTCGCAAAATTTTATCTCCCGCAGAGATTTTTGTTGGTTCCTCAGTTTAGGAGCTGCGACAACGTGGTCATGTAACCCCGGGTGTGTAGAATCTGATAAACGGTGTTAATTGTGATGACTGTTTTAGTCTGTAATTCAGGTAAGGTCTGCAGACGGTCAATTTTAAGTAGTAGTTCCTAATTTTGTACCATATCCTCACGTGAACGACACTTAGCTGTGAACTTGGCTACTAGATGCCACCGCAACCAGCAACTTGCAACGAACGTTGGAACTTCTCCTCCAAAGGAAAGCATGCTGAGGGTTTTTTAGCGCTCTTAGAAAATCCGACGACTTTGGCCGGCTTTGAACCAGCGACCTTGGGCATATAAGTTCAGCATGCTACCAGTTAGCCGCTTCCCACAGTCAGATGGAAAAATGAATGTGATCTCGTGCAATGGCGTTGTCTTGGCAACCTCTGATAGCTCATCCCTCATCAATTTAGAAGCGTTGTCACGGTAACCTCTGATGGCACTTGGCATGTTCTTTAATTCCGAAATCATTTTTCTCTTCCCTTGGCGTAATGGTAGGTCAGATCAAAAAATCTTTCAGACAAAGTTTTAGGTAAGTATTAGGGGAATATTTTCCATTATGTACGGGTTTGATATTGTGCCTATTAAGAGAGATATGATTAATGTTTCCCGAAAAAAACACTTTTTTCCACCCCTTTGGTCAATGGTTGGTGCTATCAAAAAACCTATTTGACATAAATGTTTGGCACTTATCCCACAAATATTATGAACTTTGAATTGATTCGATATTTCACGTATTAAGAGAGTTATAGCGACATTTCACTTTTTCGAAAAAAAAGCCCCCCCCATTTTCCCCCCTTTTAACCGATTTTGCCCATTAACGAACTCGACCGATTTTTTAAGGGGTTACATATTATGTAAAACATTAAAGTGATTGGTGCAAAATTACGGCAGTTATCGTGTCCACAAGAAACTGATATATATGCATATATATACACACACATATATATAAACTTTTGAACTGACGGTGGTTTGGGGTCTGGGGGATGTGAAACGCGAAGATATGTCGAAATTTTCCGGAAGTAGAAACATGGCACCCATTGCAATAGTTAGCTTTCTGATGAAATCTACCTAAAATAGGCTACATAATTTAAAATACTACCATCAACGACACCTAGCTGTGAACTTGGCCACTAGATGCCACCGGAACCATCAACTCGCAACGAACGTTGGAACTTCCCCTCCGAAGGAAAGCATACTCAGGGTTTTTTGGCGCTCTTAGTAAATCCGACGACTTCAGCCGGGTTTGAACCCGCGACCTTAGGCATAGAAGTTCAGCATGCTACCAGTTCCGATACCGAAGTCGCTTCCCACAGACATATGAAAACAGAATGTGATCTCGTGCAGTGGCGTTGTCATAGCAACTGCTGATGGCTCAACCCGTATCAATTAAAAGTAAAGTTGTCATGGCAACCACTCTTGGCACTTGGAATTTTCTTATAATTTAAATCATTTTGCTCACTCCGTGGCGTAATGGTGGGTCATATCGAAAATTCTTTCAGACAAAAGTTTTAGGTAATTATTGGAGGAATATTGTCCATTTTGTATGGTTTTGATATTGTGCCTATTAAGAGAGATATGATTAATGTTTCCCGAAAAACCCACTTTTTTCCACCCCTTTGGTCAATGGTTGGTGCTATCAAAAAACCTATTTTACATAAATTTTTGGCACTTATCCGACACATATTATGAACTTTGAATGGATTCGATATTTCACGTATTAAGAGAGTTATAGCGAAATTTCCCTTTTTCGAAAAAAGCCCCCCATTTTCACCCCCTTCGACCGATTTTGCCCATTAACGAACTCGACCGAGATTTTATAGGGATACATGTTATGTAAAAAATTCAAAGTGATTGGTGCAAAATTACGGCAGTTATCGTGTCCACAAGAAACTGATATATATATATAGATAGATAGATAGATAGATACATATATACATAAATTATATATAAACTTTTGAACTGACGGTGGTTTTGGGGTCTGGGGGATGTGAAATGCGAAGATATGTCGAAATTTTCCGGAAGTCGAAACATGGTACCCATTGCAATAGTTAGCTTTCTAATGAAATCTACCTAAAAGTCCGGGAGAGCATATCTCTATATTCAATACGTCGCCAACTGTAAGTGTTTTACGTTTTCATTTCTTCCAACAATCTCCATTCAATCACTGAGACGACAGTTTACGAGGTAGCTAGGGGCGATCCTATGACCCCAGTTACAGCCTACCTAGCGGGCCAGCCTATTACCCCAGATACAGCCAGCAACTAACTGTCGAGTCGTTTTGAGTTAAGACTTCAGAGAAGAGTGGTTGTGGTTGGAGTTTCCCTGAAAGTGCAACTCGGCTTTTCTTCATTTCACCTGTGAACTTTTCGTTCCACAATATACACAGTCAAGTTAACCCTTAACTTGGCAAACGAATAATATTTATAGAAAAAAATATTTCAATACATTTTTGGGATATTTAGGGATTCTCAAAACTGATATAATACAAAAAAGTATTACCTTTTGATCTGAACGGACTTTATTATATGTATCCTATAAGATAAATTGCAAAGTTTCACAATGTTTATTACATAAATTTAAAATCTTGAATTCATGGTATATTATTACTAATTATTAATAGTGTAAGAAGAATTGGGTCAAGTGAGGAAAATTAGTTTATCAAGCTAATAATTGGTGGAGAGGTTCCTTGAATAGACTGGATCAAAATACTAAAAGTCCCAAAAATCCCTCATGGGGAACATGCCGCCATCTTGGAAAAATGGCCGGCATCTTGGATTTCGTGTCCAGCATCGCATTGAACGTCATAACTCGGTACCTAAGGGTGATAGGGACATGCGGTTTGGTCAGGATAACTTACCAGAATATAGGCTATCATTTTGACACTACTTAACCTAGATAACGATCAAAATAGTTATTATAAATCACTTGAACAAACTCTCAAAGGGTAGCGTTAAAAGCCATCTTGATGTTCAATGTCGATTTTGCACCTTTTACAGTCATGGTATTGAAACAAGTACTGAAATAAATGTTGTTAATCTCATCAAAACGCACAAATACATCTAATCATTACTTCCGTAAATCAAAAATTACGGGTGTGAGAAGCTGTCAAACATGCGCATGCAACTCGAGGAGCGGCGCTTCACAAAGCCGGTGCAACTGGTGATGTAAAGATATCCTGTAGGCGCAACTATGCCCCTATTTTAATGATAAGTAAATATTTGACACTTTTATATAGAAGGATAGCATCTTATAACCTAATAAATAATAAAAAGCAATAATTGATTTGTTAATACAGAAACTTTGCGCTTTAAAACTCTCTTTCTTAGCTACGTATATTATATTAATATAGAAAAGGAAAGATAAACGTTACTGTTAGAAAATAAATTAAGCAGCTATTTGTTTATTTGCTATCTTATAACACACCATAAACACACTAACGTTTAAGCTCATTAGAATTTCTTTTGTACAAACACGGAAAAGAGGCGATTCTGCTGCCACGGGATGCTGTAGTGCGATGTGCCTGTACAGGAAAAGGCCAACTATTAATTATATCGTACGCGTTTAATATTGGTCATGTGTTGGTAAAAAAAACGTGACACTTGCCTTAATCTTGACGCTTTTTCTTTGGTAAGGTTGAACTTTCAGAAGAGTCTACTCTGCGGCGAAGAGGTGGCGAGGATCTGCATGGCAAGCAATTCTTCGGGGTTGTCCTCCTGTTCCTCACTCGCCATATCGTCAAGAGTATCTGGCTCTGGCTTGTTAGTACAACCATCACCAGTGCAATTGCTGCACATTGCTGAACAGGAGAGACCTTGTCTTCGGCAACCGCAACATCTGTGCCGCATCCTGTCTTGCACTCACAGCTGATGAGGTTTAGGAGGAAGTCTGGTGCGGGAGGAGATTCTGCAGGAATCGGTAAAAATTTACCGATTCTGTTCTTCTTCCATCCCCACTCTGTAGGTGGAAGAGAGATTCCGCGCCATTCTTGCACTTGGTGGTTAACTCTTAGGCTATGCTGTCGAGATGCTGCTGATATTGGTGGAAGACTTGAGAGGTCGAAGTCTGCATGGAGACGTTGTTTGGCAATGGTCTTAGGTACTGACTATATTTTGTCTTGTTTAGGCTATCTGTAGTTCTACCTCCGTATAACGCTACGAAGAATTCTTACCCTGCCTTCACGATCTCTTCCACTGCAGCGTCTGCGCTGTTAAAAACAGCAACTCTTTGGCGAAGACCTGGGTTATTGTCTAAAGTCTTGAACGCGTGTACTTTCCCCTTCCTGAAGGGAGCCGAAGTTGTGTCGCAACCGGACATGGCATTGAGGAAGAGAAGATTGTCGGACATGTCCCCAAGAGCCTTCTGCAATTCCGTAGAGCAAAAGAGTTTCTTCGGATGGGCTTTTGATGGTGGCACCAGCATATAGACGTTTCTATCGTGTTCTGAAAGGCTCGAAAAAAATACCAACAAATTTGTATACTCTCCAACAATTGCCACATGACCTCCCTTCTCTGCTTCCTTGATCGCTGTTGTCACGATGAGACGATCAGCATCAGACTTGGCATGAATAACTGGAATCCCCTTTTCTTCGAAACAACGACCTAGAAGTGCGACGAATCTTGATTTTTTTTGAAGTGTAGGCTAGGAACTGATGCTGCAACGAGACCACTTGCACTTCCAAATCCACCAAAACTTCAGAAGATGACGTCTTGGCACGTCGTCTCATATGCTCCATGTCTTTTGTGGTACTTTCGGAATAGCCGTCGAACACTAAGTTACAATAGCTTTCCCTTCAAAGTTTGCCTTGATGTACGAAATGTAGTTCTTACAAACACCATCGAAGGTGCCCGATTTCGGCCATACCACCCGGTGCAGGAGATCTCCACCGTCAAACACGTAGGTAAGGTCTTCGGGAAGACTGGTCATTGGTGCACACAACTTCTCTATCACTGTCCGTAAAGTTGATTTTGTACCTTTTCTGATAGTTGAAGCATCGAACAGCGCTGGCGGCAATAAAGCCAACTCGTATTCAGGGATCTTGTCCGGTAGGAGCCCGCCTGTTCAGCCCTCTACCACCGGCGGCTCGCATACTGTCACGTCCAGCACCGGCTCCAAACGTGCCCTGGCGCTCCCCAGGCAGCGGCATTTCATCCGAGGCATTACTCGTTAATTTCTCCATCATGCATTAGATGGGTTTGCCTTTTATAACTACAGCCAGGTTTTGTTATCAGCCGTCCCTAACATGGGATACAGACGCTGTTTGCAGCCGCCCGTTCCGGGTCAGACGCTACCATTGTAGGTTTAATTTTATTATTATTATTATTATTATTATTATTATTATTATTAATGTCGTTTAAGGGGTCAGTTACAGGTTACCACGGACAAATTTTAATGATTACGGTATCTTTTTCTTTTTCCTTCAAAACCACAACAGTTACAGCAATGAAATGTTGTGCACATGAACACTGGCACTATTTTATATGAAAAACAGCATTACATTCATGTCAAAAATAATTTGGGTATTTTTTCAAAATTCGAAATGGTGGTTGTTCATCACACAAGGCTGCAGCGTTTTAGTGATAACTCCTGGAATGTTCAACATACAGTATTTAAGTTGTGTTAATTTTATTTTATTGCAATGATATTCCTCTAGAAATGCAAGTACTTTCAGCAACATATCTTAACACAAAATATTTTTTACTTTTGTATTGAAAATAAAATGTCGACATTTTACAATATTTTTGCTATTTTTTAATTACAGTATCATGGAGAGAAACGTGAATTTACATCATTTTGTAGATATGGTAAGCAGAAATACACTCAAAAAGTTCATTAGTGTTTTTCAATTAGTTTTTGAGTTATCATTAAAACGGGTGTCAAAAACACAACTCAGAGAAAATTAGCGATAAACATTTGTGCATAAATCTTACATACCATTAACCAGGACGGTGCAGGGCTGTGCCTTTTAAATCATAACTCAAAATCTAAGGCGCATAACGATATAATTCATGCACCAAAATGTTCCTAAAGGATAGGAGCATAAAATAAAAAAATGTTTTGAAAAATTGATTTTTTGACGGTCATAAGCTGTGCATGACCCCTTAAGTGCGTTGCCTGTGATCTATTGAATTATTAATGTGAATAACTTCAGGAAAGGCTAGACACAGTCAAAATGCGCGACTCGCGAAATCACGAAAAGCTTAAAACATATAAACATTGGTTTAGAACATGTTTTCAACTCTCGAAACACTCGCGAAAAAATCGCTAAAAAAAATCCAAGACTCGCGAATTTAGAATCTTTTTTGTCGTTATTCGCCAAAAACACGGAATTTTTCTGCAATTAGTAAATTAACTAAATTTGAAAATGTTAGATTGTTTTTTCATAATATTATTGGCAATTTCCAAAACAGTAGGTTACTGTTTTCTGCCTTGTCATATCTGAAAAAAAATCCACAAGGTTTGGAATGTTGTCGCTAGATGGTATGAGTTGAAATGCTTCGTAAACGACTTGATAGGTGGCAGGACTATCATTTCTATTTTCACAGTTGTCATGACGTGTGCTGACAAATAGATGGACGAACCTTTCAATGACCAACTTGGAACTGTTGTATGCGTGCAACTCTCAATAACTAATTATTACTGACATAATAAATTAATAAAGCAGTGTGAAAAATTCAGTTTTACTCAAGAATTTTACAAATTCAATCCGGAATTGTTATCCTCATTAACCAAGAATTTTGACTGTCTCTAGGAGTGACATTATCTATACTATTTTGTAAATTATGCTCTAAATCAACTGTTCCTATTTAAACTGGTATAATAATAATAATATCGTATGGCCTCGGGTGCCTGGTGCAAGCGTTGTAATTTGTTGCCCAGAGGGCAGCTTTCATGTCGAATTTAGTCGCTGCTTGGAGCGCTATGAAAGTCAACGAGGTTAGAAATCTAAGCACCTTGACACTATAGCGCTTTCTAGTAGAGAAAGGAGGAACTTGTGTGTTGGTGGAAAATCCCGAGATTAATTTTGCCATTATGAACACGGCCTAGTGAATTCAAATGGGTTCTTTAACATGCCAACAACGAATGACATGCATGCCGTGATTTGTATCACCTTTCAAAAATCACTTACCGTGGCCAGGAGCGAACCAGCAAGCTTGGGGTTGCTGGTCCGACTCAATAACCACTCACCGTGGCGAACATTCAAACTAGTGGCCTAATTGTATTGTAATATCTCGATGTAGTGAACACACAACTGATACTCTGCACTAAGATGGAATAACGATCACTAAATTGATACACTCCTTGATGAGTCATGGAAATTAAATTCTAAGGAATTGACAATCATTCCCAACAAGTCATCTCCATGGTCCCCTATTAGCAGTTAGCTCTGTGGTCTCCTCTGCTTCTACACCTCTCACTTTGAAGTCGTTCACTGAATCTAGCCATTGCCTTCTAGGTCTACCTCTGCTCCTCTTACCCTCTACAGCCGAACTCATTAACCTCTTTTAAGTAATTTTTCCTCCCCCATTCTCTTCACATGATCCCTTCATCTGAGTCTGCTCATACACACAGCTTCATCTAGCGTGTTCATTTCTAACTTAGCCTTTATCTGTTCATCACAAGTACCTTCCTGCCATTGATCCCATCTTCTTCTTCTTCTCCTTCTTCGTCGTTAGGGCCTACTGAGGACCACGGTGCTCGTATCTCATCGTCGCGTTGTCTTTTCTCTTCTTCCAGTACATTTTCATCATCTGACTATGAGCCAGCTTTCTTTCCTCCGTCCATTGTGGTCTGCTGACTCCGGTGTTCTTCCTAGCTGCCAGTGATACAGGAAAAACTCCCTGTCGGATGGCTTGCCGGAAGTGTTGGCGGTCCTGTATGGAGTTAAGTGGGATCCCTAGGTGGTTTAAATCCGTCCTGACCTCAGAGATCCACTTGGTCCTAGAGGCCTTCCCTCTTCCTGCCACTGTGAAGATCTTACTGGTGAGCCGGCAAGGGATCATGCGGGTCAAGTGTCCATAGAAGGCCAGGCGCCTTTTTCTTATACAAGTCACAATGTCTTCTTGATGGCTGTAAAGCTCATCATTGTACCGAATTCTGTAGGTGCCTCCCTCTTCCCGTATAGGTCCTAGTATCCTCCGCAGGATCTTCCTCTCCTTGAGTTCAAGTTTCCTAAGTGGGTCTTTCCTGGCCATCACGAGGCACTCAGAGGCGTACAGAACAGATGGTTTTCCTACTGAATTGTAGTGTCTGAGTTTGAGGTTTTGGGAGAGGAACTTTGATGCGTAGATGCTGCGGCAGGAGTGGTAAGCCCTCTCGAACTTGGTGCACCTGGTGTCTATGGCCAGATTCTCACTCTGGTTTGCCGAGATCCACTCTCCTAGGTACTTGACAGCAGGGACTTTTCGGACGATGACCCCCTCAAGTGGAATTGTAGACGGGGCTTCCTTGATGTTGATCTTCAGGCCAGCCCAAACCACTACATCGTGAAGACTCTGTAGGTGGTGAGTAGCTTCCTCTATAGTGTTGGTCAGTATGGCGAGGTCGTCGGCAAAGGCCAGGCATGACAATTGAAGGTTATCTTTCTTGTATCCCATCTATTTGTCCAAGAAATCATTCATGCCATCCTCATATCAGTTGCCTCTAGCTCTTTTTCTTTCCTCGGCATTTCCCAATTAATTGGGCTCTCCGGAGCCAACCAGGTTCATTTTGGTTTTGGCCGGGGATTTAAGGCCGGATGCCCTACCTGACGCCACGTGATTTTTCAGTTGGAAATTCCTGGATTCGAACCCCGGCCGTCTGGGTGAAAGACGAGAAGCTAAGCCACTGCTCCATCTCGCTCCCCCAGTTGCCTCTAGCTTATGTATCAGATATCCTGAATCTACCCAGCTCTCACTTCCATACAGCAAGGTCGGTCAAAATACTGAGTGATGTCACTACACTAACTCCTTTCTTAGAGAATACTGTAGATTGCAACTGAGAACTCATTGCATCGGCTTTTCCTTCCCCATACTACCATCCTGAGAGGCCGTGTTCATAATGGCAAAATTAATCTGGGGAGTTTCCGCCAACACAAAGTTCCTCATTTCTCTACTAGAGAGCGCTATAGTGTTCAAGGAGCTTAGATATCTAACCTCCATGACTTTCATAGTGCTTCAAGGAACAACGAAATTCCACATGCATGCACTCTCTGGGTGTCAAATAACAAAGCTCGCACCCGGCACCTGAGGCCATACGATATTATTATTATTATTATTATTATTATTATTATTATTATTATTATTATACTTATTATTATTATTATTATTATCATACTGAGAGAATACACAGCACAAGTACTTAAAATGTTACACCTGCTCCAATTTAGTTTATGCTAGAGTATCAGCAAGAAGAGCTTGCCGAAACTCAACGATGCGCAGAGACCAATATCAATCGGCGTAATTTAATGCTCATTGCGGGGCTCCTGTGTGTCCCCCGAACGCTGATTACCGGGCTCACTGCTCACAGCATTCTTCAACCATGCCGGCTCGCTGCGAGACGCGGTCTACAGCTGTAATTCAAGCGTAGATTGCAAGGAAGCAGCAAGCAATATAGGCTAATTAGGGTATAGGTTACTGTGACCTGGCTCAGGTAATAACTAATGTGTAAGGAATTACATACACTCGCTGAGATGATAGATCTCACTTGAATCCCAGCCTCTGGCTGGGCAGACGATCTGTTCAGAACTGCTGCCAGCGAGCCATTGAAGCGAAGTGGGACGGGCGTGTTCTGCCACTACCGAGCCCACCCGAACATTGCCGAAGTTATGCGCAGGATTCTGAGGCAAGCTCTTCTTGCGCGTATTCGACCTGGCATTCTATTTTCTTGCGTTTCTTCCCTACCGACATAACCTTCGTCTTTGAAATGATGATCTTCTTACCATACCCCATACCTACATATCTGTTCAAGTTCAAACATGTTGGCTTGTCACTACTACCAGGTCATCAGCATCGGCCAGACTACATACCTGGTTTCCACCTAATTGAATCCCACCCACCCAGTTTATGCCCTTCAGCAAATGGTCCATATATAAATTAACAGTAGTGGTGAGAATTTACAGCCTTGCCTCACTCCTGTAATAACTTTGAACCAAGAACTCATCCTACCATCAACTCTCTGATTGTCAAC
Source organism: Meconema thalassinum (assembly GCA_946902985.2). Classification (NCBI taxonomy): domain Eukaryota; kingdom Metazoa; phylum Arthropoda; class Insecta; order Orthoptera; family Tettigoniidae; genus Meconema; species Meconema thalassinum. The sequence continues at coordinate 927,190,596 of OX336388.2, forward strand.
ATTTTATTTTACTTTGCGTATGGCTTTTAGTGCCGCGAGTGTCCGATGACATGTTCGGCCTGCCAGAGGCTGTAGCTGCTTCAAGCGGACACCCATGGGGTTAGCTACAAGTTCCGTTCAATTTCAAGTAGTTCCAACTTTCGCTACCAGATATCACTGACACCTAGTGGTGAGCGTTGGACTTTTGATAGAGCATTTCAACGAAATCTAACCTAGAAATTTAGCTTCACACAAATTTAGTTAGTGGAATAAATCTATGACATGGGATCGCTGGCTTTACTTCCCCTCCAAAGGAAGGCATACTGTAGGATTTTAACGCTCTAAAAATCCGACGACTTCGGCTGGGTTTGAACCCGCGATCTAGGACACAGCAGTTCAGCTTGCTACCAACTACGCCACAGAAGCCGCTATTGTCTACATAAATACCTATAACAGACTTTCCTCGGTAACATAATCCCTCAGGATGCTCAGCATCTTCTCCCTGGCTACTCTATCATACGACCTCTCTAGATCTACAAAACACAAACACAACTAGATGGTATATTGGCTTTAACGGGCAGTGAATTAAAACTCAGCAATTTTGCTAGGTTTGTGCCGTGTCTTGTGTGGAGTTTCGCCTAGGTCACCAAGTTGGCTCATCAGCAGGCCCTTGGCGTCCCTACCCGTACCCCCACAGGAGTAGCGAACTGCGCGCTACCTCCCTTTTTGTGAAGCGCACCTGGGCCTCTTTACTGCGAGAACTAAAAGCTCAAGCAGCCATAACCTCCCTATGAAGGCTTCCAAAAAGATGGTATATTGGCTTTCACGGCCAGTGAATTAAAACTCAGCAACTGTCCAAGTCTATTCCTCTCGTAGGATTTCTCAATAACATGGCGCATACTAAACATTTGATCCTAACATCCTCGTTGTAGTCTAAAGCCACACTGGTTTTCATCCATCTTACTCTCGGTCAATGATCGAACTTTCCTTTCTACCATACAATGCCTGAGTACACTTCACCAGGGACACTTATCAAAGAAATCCCTCTATAATTTATTTCAACCTTTCCTGTTACCTAGGTTATAAATTGGGGCGATTATTACTTTTGTCCAGACAGTGGGTACCTCTCCTATCCTACGCAACCATTTCAGGCCTGCTTTCCCATTATACAGTACTTTACTACAGGGCGACAGGGAATGTTCTCCGCATCGGTTACGTAGTGCTGCGAGAGGTGGCGTCACCAGTTTAGTTGGCAGGGCGAAGGCCACATGTGTGGGTTGTGGGCTGTCGAAATCGTCACTGTGTAAAGTTAGATTATTGGAAGAGTGCAACAGTATACAGGCGGTAATGTTTACTACTGAAGAGAGAGCTTTTTCGGTGATATACGTTTTTTGCGAAGGCGATTGGTTTACAGAAAATGTCAAACTAAAATTTCAGGTGCGGTTTCCTAATTCAAAGTGTCCAAACCTGATAAGTAAATTTCGTGTGACCGGCTCACAAACTAACCCAAAAACGATTAAACTAAAAGTGATTATCATAAATTATGTGCAGTCCATTACGCAAGAAACTTTAGTGAAAGTCTTCGACAATATGTGTCGACGTGTTGAAGTCTGCCTTCAAACACAAGGACAACATTTCCAGCATCTGTTATGAATGGCTGTGGTGAGTACAAAGCTTACTGTTTTTTTTTTGTTTCGATACAAGCGACAGCCATGCTGCTAACGTAACTACTGACGCTATCTCTCCCAGCAACAGGTAGCTGCGCAGAACATTCCCTTGCGCCCTGTACTTCTGACCTAATTTCTGGCCACTTTGTTGCATTGTAGTTTATTTGTCACTCTGTCTACTTCCTCAACCATGATCCTGTTCCTGTCCTCATTCTCCTCCTGAATTATCTCAAAATCTGTCACATTGCCAGATAAGTCTCCATTAACATTTAGCAAGTTTTCGAAGTATTCTTTCCATTTTCCCAGTGCTTCCTTGTTGTCTACGATGAGTTTCTCTGAATTATCCAGAACACTGCGCAGTGACACTGCCCATTTCTCTTTTCCCTCCACAACTAAGATTCTTCATAACACTCCAGAAAGGTTTTGCTGCCGCTTGACCTATCTTTTGTAATTTATCTCCAAATTCTTCCCATGATTTGCTTGTTGATACTGGTGTTATTTGTTTGGTTTTGTTCCTTTCCACTACATATAACTCTCTGTCTGCCGGATTCCTCATTTGGAGCCATTTTTGTAAGCCTTCCTTTTACCAACAGAGTATAGTATCCACTAATTAATAGTTTAATAGCGGCTTCGGTGGCGTAGTCGGTAGCATGCTGAGCTTCTATGCCCAAGATCGCGGGTTCAAACCCAGCCGAATTCGTCAGATTTTTTAAGAGCGTTAAAACCCTTCAGTATGCCTTCCTTCGGAGGGGAAGTACAGCCGTGTCATAGATTTTACGCATGTAAAATTATCTACAGAAAAGGAATCTGTTGACATCGAATATAGGTTTAGGTATTAGGAAGACATTCTTGAAAACCTTTGTCTGGAGCGTGGCACTCTATGGAAGTGAAACTTGGACTATTGGTGCAGCAGAAAAGAGGAGAATTGAAGCGTTTGAAATGTGGTGTTACAGGAGAATGATGAAGATCAGATGGGTAGATAGGGTTACAAACGAAGAGGTATTAAGACGAGTGAGAGAGGAGAGATGTATCTGGCGACTGCTAATGAAAAGAAGAGATAGGTTGGTAGGACACATACTAAGACACCCAGGAATAGCAAGCTTAGTTATGGAAGGAAGGGTCGAGGACAAGAACTGTAGGGGTAGACCAAGGTTAGAGTATGTTAAACAGATTGCCTCGGATGTAGGGTGTGGTAGCTATGTAGAGATGAAATGATTAGCTCAGGACAGGGAGGCATGGAGAGCTGCATCACACCAGTCAAAAGACTGAAGACTCAAACAACAAAACAATCTTCCACTAATTAAACTTGTATGGAGCTAAATTATAGATTAGATTTCGTTGAAACTCTCGATCAAAGTTCCAACGTTCACCACTAGGTGTCTGTGATATCTGGTGGTGAAAGTTTGAACTACTTGAAATTGAACGGAACTTGTAGCTCACCCCATAGGTGTCCGCTTGAAGCAGCTACAGCCTCTGGCGAGCCGAACATGTCCTCGAACACTCCCGGGACTAAAAGCCATACGCTAAATAAATTAATTAATAAATTAATGAGTATAATAATATATTTGGTTCGAATAGGATCATTTCGTCAGGCCGACAGCAGGAGTTACGTTCGCTAGGCCATGGGGTCAAGCTATCTGTTGACTTGGTAGACGTTGGTTCGAACCCTAGAGCCGACCGTCCTTGAAATTGTTTTCCGTGGTTCCCGATTTTCAACTCGAGGAAAATGCTGGGACGGTACCACGTTAACACTTATCGCATGTCATCCCCGAACCCTTTGAAAACGGAAATAAGACGTTACAGTTTAAATATTTTAATGCTGTTGTTGTTGTTGTTGTTGTTGTTGTTGTTGTTGTTGTTGTTGTTGTTGTTGTTGTTGTTTTAAGGACGGAACAGTGGGGTCATCTGCCTTTAATTTTTGCCGAAGTCTCATGCACGGCGACTGTTAACTACACAAAGAGTTATAACTATGCCCATACATTTAGGAGAAAGTAGGCGGTATTTGTCAATGAATACTATTTTAGGATGTCATGGAATGTTACCTTATCTGAGAGTGTGTTGTAGGGGCAGATGACCTCGCTGTTCCGCCCCTCTGAGAGCTGCTCTGACAGCCACTGACTCTCTGATACTGTTTAATTTCTATGTAGGAATCACATGTACATCTCAAATCGAAGAAGAATTACTTTAGGTATCAGATCTTGTGTGTTTGGCCAGTTAAGGATTAAAACGTTTGCGTAATCGTCTTCCATACTATAATCATAATAATGCTCGTCTCTTAGCTTGCCACGGTGGGTGTAGGTCTACTAACCCCAAGATTGCGGGCTCGCTCCTGGCCGTGGTAAGTGATTTTTGAAAGGCTGCAAAAATACGACACGCATGTCATACGATGTTGGCATGTCAAAGAACCCATTTGAATTCAGTAGGCCGTGTTCATAATGGTAAAATTAATCTCGGGAGTTTCCGCCAACACAAAGTTCCTCGTTTCTCTACTAACCTCCTTGACTTTCATAGCGATTCAAGGAACAACGAAATTCGACATGCAAGCTACCCTCCGGGTGTCAAATTACAAAGCTTGCACCCGGCACCCGAGGCCATACGATATTATTATTATTATTATTATTATTATTATTATTATTATTATTATTATTATTATTATTATTATTATTATTATTATCATAATATTTCCATGAAAATCACGACTGTACAGTAGTGCATGATTGTACACCCCTGGTCGAGGCCAAGAAGGGAAGCTCGAGGGAGGAGAGTTTGAGGCGTGTAGGCTTCATTAAATGTCAAAACCGTTATTAAAACCAAGTGGCGCATCGAAGAATGCTCTTGTTCGAAGGGGGAGTGGGGAGTGAGGAAGGGATGGGGAGGGGGTGGGGGTATATTTTCTTCTTGCGTAGTGTATTGCCGCAGTAAAGCGTCTTGATGTAATGAAAAATGAGTATTATTAATTACTTTGGCCCTAAATCAACATGTGAAGGGCTGAGGGTGCCGGCGGCAGCTGGCCCTGTTATTAGCTTCTCCAAGACGCGACGCTCCAAACTGAGCAAGACAGACTGCCTGCTGACAGGCGCCACACTGGACTCGAGGTGGTGCTGATCGTTAGTTTAGAGAAGAAACAACGAGGTCATCCGCAACTTATAGCTCAACAAACATACAAATGTTAACTTTTAAAAAATAAAAGTGTATATCTAAATAAAAAACAGCCTGGTAAAACTTAAAAGAAAATATATATAATAACAATCAGATCGGCTGGAATGCGCTAGAGAAAAATGCAATGGTATCTAGGAGAAATAAAGTTTAATTGGCCTTCCAATTTACGAAGGACACTTCTTATAGCAAGAAGTCTCTCCCCTGGAATACCAAGATAAGACATTATAACACGGTAATTAAACCAGAAGCCTTATATGCAGCCGAAACATTTCCTCTCACCGCCCAGGGACCGCTTGAAAGGCTGGAGGTCAAGGAAAGAAAGATAATACGCAAAATCTTAGGCCCCAAATTTCATAACAACAAATTAATCCATGTCAGGAACGAAACTCTTTACCAAATGACTGAAAAACTCTAGGACACAATAAGAAAACGGAGAATTGATTTTTATGGGCACATCCTCCGAATGAATTCAGATAGACTAACCAAAAAGATCTTCGATTATTTTCGTAATAAAAACGAACAAAACCTCTTTGATATAAGGAAACTGATAAAGACCTCGTGCTCCAAATTACAGATACCATGATCATGGACAAAACAGCCAAAACCGTCACCAAGGATAAGAAACAACGGTTCCAAGTTAAAATCAAACAAAAGCGTACGATCCACATCTCTGCCGAAGAAAGGGAAGCAAGATCTCAAAGGATGAGGCAATACTGGGCCGAAAGGAAAGCTCAAAACAATAAAAGTGATTGATTTCATGTACCCCAAAGTTGGGTGAAACAAATAAAGAAGAACAATCAGAGTCACTATCAAGTCTGCACTATTAAATACTGTACCTTGGCATAATTATACAGCCCTCAGGACTTAATCGAATCGCCAATGAAGACAGAATCACTAAGCTCCAGAAGGCCAACAGGCTAACGTGGGCCCATTACAACAAGAAATGCATTTCGAAGAACGCCAAATTACGACATTATAAAACGGCTATTCTGCCACTGAAACAATAGTAATCGATGGTCATTCCAAGATTAGGGAACTGGAAAAGCAGGAGCGACAAATTCTCAGGACGATCTACGGAGCAATCAACAGAAACGGCATTCGGATGAAGAGACCTACTACAGAACTCGACCAAAAGACCAATACGATAACAGACGAAATTAGGAAACGCAGAGCCAAATTTTACACTCACATCGACAGGATGGCCACCTTCAGATTGCCAAAGAAAATACTTGGTATCACAACACAGAGTAGATGCGGCACAGAATGGCTTAAAGAGGTACAGAGAGACTTACAATAATCAGCATAGAAAATTTCGAAGACCGAACTGAGTGCCAGATGAAAATCGCAAATGTTATGTTTGAACCAAGATCATTACGACAACCTGGGAAAAGTAGACGGTTGAGAGGAAGAGGAAGCATTCTGCGAGAATGAAGGGATTTTGGGAGGAGCAGAGGAAATACGCCTCCAAATGATATCATGTTATCAAGTGTAATCGCTCTCCTGTAGGGGAATTTTCGCTTAAATAATAAAATAAATAATCAGAGTCACTATGAAACGGTTATGAAGCCAGTAGTTATGTATGAAGCCTAAACCCTTTCCCTAAATGACGATAAAGGGCTCCTCGAAGAACTGGAGAAAGAGAGCGCAGAATCATTTGAGGAATCATGGGAACCAATGACAAGAATGGCATCCACCAAAACAGATCCAACGAGGACGTCTATAGTAAAATAGAGAGGATTACAGACACAACCGTGAAATATGGGCACGATTTTATGGCCACCTCAGACCAAAAAACACAATGCCTTGCTTTAGAAACACCAAAGAAGGGCTACAAATGCACCCGACGACGCATTAGACTGGGATGTTGGGCGCAAAAGAAAGCCAAATGTGACCTTAACGTGGCCCTAGCGAATTATAAATATAACAATCAGAAATGCAGGGCATAAAATACACGATTTAAAAATAAAATAAAATAATAATTTCCAATTTAAAAGAACAAGTTCTTTGGATCTCTTATCACTGGAAACTTTGGACGTGTTGCCCTAGATCACTCTCTCCCATAAGGAGAATGGAGCGACCAGCAGCCACCACGTCATGGGCTAATATGCGATTGAGTGAATCGTGAACGGCCACGGAGGCCAAAACCTGCCTCGCTGGCATCGGGAGAGCATTGGTTTGAACCCCACCTCGACCTGCCTGAAAATGGTGTTCGTGGTTTCCCATTTTCACCACCAGGCGAATGCCAGGACAGTGCCTTTCAACTGGTCCACGGCCGATTTCCTCCAAATTCCCGATCCTGACCCGTCCCTAAAATAAAATAAATGGCAATTGGTTGCATTAATTTAGTTAGACCCAAGTAATTGGTCGCCAGTAACCATCCCCAGTTGTATCTGAAGATAAAGTGTGTTCAGTTCCCAGACACCGTCCGTGTGATGGCAGAGGAATGATCCCTCGCAGAGATAAACAAAACGCGCGGCTAAACAAAACTTTATCCGCATCCGCCCCGCATCCACACGGCTGTTATCCGCATCCGCCCCTCATCCGCACAACTGTGATCCACATCCGCCCCGCATTCGCATGACCTTTTTCCGCATTCCCACGTTTGTTAAGAGAATCTACTGACATAACAATGATAATTTTAATTAGATAAAGCATAAATTACCAAAGCAATATATTTAGACATTTGAGGAAAAAGTCGTCCCCTTAGGCTATGTATGTCATGTGCTATGTTTAACATGAATATTATACAGCCAGAATTGCAACCCTTTCCTGTTCGGAGTGTAAATTATGCTTAATGACATAATTTGAATGAGATTAGCTTAAATCATCATTTTACATTTGACATGAAAATAACACAACGGAAAAATATGATACCGGTATGTCATGTAAATACCCGGGTCCTTTTAATGATATTAATCAAATTCGGATTGTATTCTAAAAACTATCCACAAATTTTCTCCAAACATTATCCGCAGCCTATCCGCTATCCGCACAGCCATGCAAACTATATCCACATGGCAAAAAAAATTGCAGATATCCGCGGGTTTATCCATGAGTAGAGTCTTGCTGGGAGGAAAAGCGATTAAAGAAACTGTGTTGTGGAGACCAAGGTTTCTTCGTAGATCAGAAAGATCCAGTCACTCACACAAACTGAGGGCCACGGTGAATACGGCTGCATAGTTACAAAGCGGAGGGGGGTCTTCTGTTTTCATCAGGTATGAGGAATGGACCTTAATCTGCATAAAATGACGGACTCCCTCCGTGCTCAGTAAAAGCTCCGCCACTCCTTCACTTTCCCCGCGAACAGCACCCCCAGAACAGGTCATCCATCCAAGTTTTGACCTGCTCAATGTTGCTCACTAGAAGAAGAAATTGATAACCCCGCTGCGTATCTGGCCGCATCATGGCCGCGATGGGAAGCTGCAGCAAGTCTAGAGATCATAGGTTCGAATCATGGCGCTGACAGCGGCTATCCTGAGTATGTTTTTCCACACTCCCTCCAATCTCAAATTATAAAATCCGCCTTGTCAAACTCTAGACAGTAGTTTAATAATTAAATTAACTCGTACATGTTTCGTTATATCAGTGATAACGTCGTCAGCGTGAAAAATCTTAGAAACTACGGTAACTTAACAAAAACCTAAAAAGAAAATGGATATCCTTACAATTAGTCATTAATTTAAATAAATGAAAGGTCACAAAAAATAATTAAAAAATAATTATAGGATGTGTGAAATACTTGGTCGTACCATATCCACCTGAGATATCAGTCATTTCAATAAATTTAGTACATGGGAAAGGTTTGCTTCAGGACAAAGACCTGCTGAAAAACATCTGTCGTTTATATAGTGCCTTGAATTGCCGCCATATCACTCAGCTGTATGGAGTTTCAAACAGTGCATCGTTACATGCGGATGCAGTCACATGTATTCAAGTGCAAGGATTGTCTTGAGTTATGAAATGTTCATAATTTACTTGTAACTGTTAATTGAAAAGTTTCAATGTACTCTTACAAAGCCATTGTGAGAGAAAAACATTGGTCGCTACTAGGTTAGACGACTGTCTCGACCAGGGGCGTATATAGAATTTTTTCCGGGAGGGGGTGGTTGGCTATCCTGGAAAATTGTGAGTATTCTCAGGGGATTGTCACCGCAAAATACCCAGACATATCAACCAATATCTTAGTATCTTAGAGCATATAACTTTGTGTAATTATTTTAGATAATATACAAAGTTTATATAGCCTACAATTACTGGCAATACAAAAAAGTTGTAAAATACAACACAACTCACAAATAAAATGTTATACTTAATAAATTTTCGATTATGATCTATGGAGTATGGATGGCAAATATCTAAATATCTGTCAATTTACTAAGCAGAAAGGTAAACAGGTTTTTTAAAATATTATTATTATTATTATTATTATTATTATTAGTATTATTAAGCCTCCGTGGCTTAGGCGGCAGCACGCTGGCCTCTCACCGCTGGGTCCGTGGTTCAAATCCCGGTCACTCCATGTGAGATCTGTGCTGGACAAAACGGAGGCAGACAGGTTTTTCTCCGGGTACTCCGGTTTTCCCTGTCAAAATTTCATTCCAGCAACACTCTCCACTATCATTTCATTTCATCTGTCATTCATTTAATCATTGCCCCAGAGGAGTGCGTCAGGCCTCGGCAGCCGGCACAGTTCATATCCTCGCCGCTAGATGGGGGCTTCATTCATTCCATTCCTGACCCGGTCGGAGACTGGAAGCAGGCTGTGGATTTTCATTTTCATTAGTATTATTATTATTTTACAAGTTGATAATTTATTTCTCAAAAGTACCGTACTGTGGAATTCACAGTTTTGCCTCACAAGGCTGAGTGTACCCCGTTCTAGCCCTCAGACTAGAATAAATATTTATTGGCAGAGCCGGGAATCGAATTTGGAACTCCGGGGCCGCAGCGAAGAATGCTAGCCACTACACCACGAGTTAGTCTAATTTCAATCTTAATATTGATTGTAACTTAGCCAATAAGTTACGATTAGGGTACAACCTAATTTACAATTATTTTATGCTCTTAACAATGCTACACTTTCTTAATTTTTATTGTTTTTTTGGGGGGGGTTGGGGGGCTGGAGCCCCATTAGCATTCCCCTTATATACGCCCCTGGTCTCGACAAAACCATTGTCAAATCTGCCGGCTCTAACGTGATTATTCTACAGTAGTTACCGTGACTGAAAGGACTAAGCGTACAATGTCTCTCACCCGAATCCGACTTCTAATAAAGTAATAATCAATAACATTTACCATGTTAGGAGAATGAATAATATTTACTGTATTGATATAGATAACTCATAATAATACCCCGCCAATCAATACAATTATTCAATTGTTGTAGACTACATGTATAGGCTTGACAATGGCGGCTTCGGTGGTGTAGTCGGTAGCATGCTGAGCCTCTATGCCCAAGATAGCGGGTTCAAACCCGGCCAAAGCCGTCGGATTTTTTAAGAGTTTTAAAAATCCCTCAGTATGCCTTCCTTCGGAGGGTAAGTAAAGCCGGCGGTCCCATGACATAGATTTATGGCATGTTAAAGAACCTTCCACTAATTACACCTGTGTGAAGCTAAATTGTATAGGTTAGGAATGTAAACAACGCTCTTAGGTTTCTACGTTCGTTGCCATGAGCCGACTGCGTGGCGTCTAGTAGCTAAGTTCTGAACTAGGCCTAGTAGTCGTTGACGGTGTCGTTTGGTGGCAAAAGTAGGAACTATTTGAAAAATCCAAAGTTGCAGTCCTTAGATGAATTAAAAACAGATAACACACACTAATACAGCCATCACAATTAACACCGGTTATCAGACAGGTTCTACACACACCCAACGTACACGGGGCTACATGACCGCATTGTCACAGCCCCTAGACTGAGGAGCCAACCAACCAGGCTTGACAATGAAGTCTTCTTCAGCTAAAAGTTTAATTAAGAATATTAATTAAGATATCGATGTGTCAAATCTATAAATTTCTGGTATAGTGGCTTTCACGACCAGTGAATTAAAACCCAGGAATTTTTCTAGGTTTGTGCCGTGTTTTGTGTGGGGTATCGCTTAGGACACCAAGCTGGCTCATCAGCCGGCTCTTGGTGTCCACGCCCGAAGCCCACAGGAGTAGCGAACTGCGTCCCTTCTTATGAAGCGCACCTGCGCCACTTAACTGCGAGAGCTAAAATCTCAAGCCGCCTTCTAACGTCCCTATGAAGGCTTCCAAAAAGATGGTAGCCTATATTGGCTTTCACGGCCACGAGCGCGGACACCAAGAGCCCGCTGATGAGCCTGCGTGGTGTCCTAGGCGAAACTCCACACAAGACAAGGCACAAACCTAGAAAAATTGCTGAGCTATAAATTACCGATTACAAAGAACAATAATTTGCTTTGACTAATTCTTGGAAATAATTATTAAAAGAAATGAATAAACATTTCCCCCCCTTCTACTCCAAATTAATGCTGGAATGGTTTCAAAAATAAGGCCGTGGCAGCCTCCTTCCTAATCATATCTTCTGTTACTAATTGACACCCTACGCCAGGCACCACAATAACACATGTTATCAGACAATTCAAAGATAATTTATTTTAATTATTATTTCTAAGATTTAGTTATAGCAAATTATTGTTCTTTTGCAGCGGCTTCGGTGGCGTAGTCGGTAGCATGCTGAGCCTCTATGCCCAAAATTGCGGGTTCAAACCCGACCGAAGTCGTCGGATTTTTTTAAGAGTGTTCAAATCCTTCAATATGCCTTTCTTCAGAGGGGAAGTAAAGCCGGCGGTCGCATGTCATAGATTTGTGGCATGAAAAAGAACCTTCCACTAATTAAGCTTGTGTAAAGCTAAATTTGCAGGTTAGATTTTGTTGAAACGCTCTATCAAAGTTCCAACGTTCATCACTAGGTTTTGTGACATCTGGTAGCGAAAGTTGGAACTACTTGAAATTGAACGGAACTTGTAACTCACCCCATGGGTGTCCGCATTGAAGCAGCTACTGCCTCTGGCGAGCCAAACATGTCCTCGGACACTCCCGGCACTAAACGCCATACGTTAAATAAATAATAAAGAAAGAAAGAAAGAAAGAAAGAAAGAAAGAAAGAAAGAAAGAAATTGTTCTTTGTAATCAGTAAATTATAAATTTGACAGAACGATATCTTAATTAATATTGCTAATTGAACTTTTAACTGAAGAAGACTTCATTGTCAAGCCGAAACAAGTACAACAATTGAAGGGTTCATTTCAAGAACCAGACAAGTCCAAAGATTAAATTGTTCAGAAACTTAAATGAACAGTATAGCTTCATTTGTGCTGAATGAAATAAAACTTGATGTCATACCTACTAGTGTCTCACTAACAGTTTAACATTGCACATAAAGGAAATACATGTTTATTTGGATAGTTGAGAAAAACCTTTAAAAAAAACTTTGGACTAGTCTGTTTTTGTCGAAATCTTAGTTGAATACAAAAAATGGAAAATATTGTAATCCTCAAATTCGATTATTTATTAGGTAAATCCTAACACACTACAAATCATTATTGAATGCCAAACATTCCAGGTAATTAATTATCTTGAAGAAGCATTGGGAAGGCATTGGACTAGTCTTATTTGTAGATTCCATAATATTTCACACTTGTATATAACCCGACCTGTTTGCATTTTGGAGACAGCAATCCCTATTTATATTACCGGTATAATAAAATTGTGAAAGTTTGTGAGTGTGTGTGTGAGTTTGTTTGTTACCTCATTACACTTAAACGGCTGGACGGATTTGGGTGAAATTTGAAATGGAAATAGCTTATACTCTGGATCAACACATAGGCAGTATTTCATCCAGAAATAAATTGTTCCCGTGGGATGGGCAATGTGACTGAAAAGTCAACTGGAACAAAATTTCGAAATTGTCTAATAAAGAGCGAACATGGCTCATTTTACGCCCTTCGATACGAGAAACACACCGAAAACCACATTTTAAGCCCCCAAAACCAGCAGATTCAAAGATATTCCCAGAAAACTAACTTCGCTCTGATAAATCCTAATGACCGTTTCCATGGCAACAGGAGCTCAAGAAATGACATCCAACTCTCAGTCTATCCGTCTAAGAGGCAATGCCAATCCATTTATCATCTGTTTCATGCTATATATGCCTATAAACACGATAAGAACATAAGAAAATTAAACGGGCATCCCTCATTCAAGATATCTCTACCTAGGTATATCATAATTTAAAAATAAATAACTTTCTATGTTTTAGAACTGCAATAACAAAAACAAGTAGTTCCGTGAAGAACTATACAGCCGATTTTCATATATCCTACTTATGTTAACTGCCACTATCAACATACAAAATTTCAGTTTGATGCTGTAATAAATTCGTAGATATTGAGAACCGACTAAATATTTTGGATGGTCGCCATGTTGGATTTTATATATGTAGGTCCTAGAGTTATGTACTGTTACATGAAGATTATTGTGTACGTAAAGCATTCAAATTTCAATCGCATGATTAGGACACAAGAAATAACAAGGAGATTTTAAAATTTCGCACAGCTGCCATCTTGTGGTTACGGAAAAAATGAAATAAATTAGATGCCAGTGGATTAACATTCGTATAAGGATTTACTGTACCAAGTTTCACTGCACTCGGATGGTTAAATTGCGAGAAACGTCCATGTGAATATTTATAATTAGTGCCGCCGTCATGTTGGATTTGTGATCACCAGGTTATTTAAAGTCCTATCGGTGAACTTAAGTTCATAGCCCCTATGAACATAAAACAATTCAGTTCGATTGCTATAATAGATTCGTAGATATTCAGAGCCATCTAAATATTTCGGATGGTCGCCATGTTGGATTGTTAAATGTATAGGCCATAGAGTCATGAATCATTAAATGAAAATTATTCCGTAGGTTCATTATTCAAACTTTCACTTCGATCGCATGGTTACGACACAAGAAATAAAAACTTAATTTTAAAATTCGCACAGCCGCCATCTTGATGTTATGTAAACAATTGAACTAAATTAGATACCAGTGCATTACAATGTGAATAAACATTTCATGTGCCAGATTTCATTGCGTTTGGAACAGCAAATCGCGAGAAAGGTCTATTTAAAATTTCCAAATTCGCTTGGCCGCCATGTTCGTTTTGTAGTTAACCGGTTTTTGAAAGTCTTATGGATGAACTTCCAGTAGTACCCTTTATCTCCGTACAAAATTTCAAGGTGATACCGCTAATAGTTTCAGAGATATAGAATGCCGGTGAAATGTTTCGCACAGCCGCCATCTTGTGGTTATGTAAACAATTGAACGAAGTTAGATGTCAGTGCATTACAATGTGTATAAACAAATACTGTACCAAGTTTTATTGCGTTTGGTTGGTTAAATCGCGAGAAACGTCTATTTAAATGTCGCAAATTCACGTGGCCGCCATGTTGGTTTTGTAGTTACCAGTTTTTCAAAAGTCACATAGGTAAACTTCTAATAGTTCCCTTTATCACCGTAAAAATTCAAGGGAGATATCGGGAATAGTTTCGGAGATATTGAATGCTGGTGAAATATTTCGCACAGCCGCCATTTTGGATTGGTGAGACGTAATGAAATTTGAAGGGCACGGTCGGGGTCGCCCAGAATAGTGCTATGAACTTACCGAGTTTCATTGAAATCACTCCAGCCGTTTATAAGTTATTAGGGACACACACACACACCTCACACACGCACACAAACACACGCACACGCACACACACACGGACAAAAGGTGATCTCATAAGCCTATTTTTTCAAAATTGAAAATAGGCTAACAAGTAGTTCCGTGAAGAACTAACGCCAATTTTCATATATCCTACTTATGTTAATTGCCATTATCAACATACAAAATTTCAGTTTGATTGCTCTAATAGATTCGTAGATATTGAGAACCGACTAAATATTTCGGACGGACGCCATGTTGGATTTTTATATATATATGACTTAGAGTTATGTACTGTTACATGAAGATTATTGTGTACGTCTAGTATTCAAACTTCAATCGCATGATTAAGACACAAGAAGTAAAAACGAGATTTTAAAATTTCGCCTAGCTGCCATCTTGTTGTTACGGAAACAATTGAAATAAATTAGATGCCAGTGGATTAACATTTGTATAAGGATTTACTGTACCAAGTTTCACTGCACTCGGATGGTTACATTGCGAGAAACGTCCATGTGAATATTTATACTTCGCGTCACCGCCTTGTTGGATTTGTGATCACCAGGTTATTGAAAGTCCTATAGGTGAACTTATGTTCATAGCCTCTATCAACATCAAAAAATTCAGTTTGATTGCTGTAATAGATTCGTAGATATTGAGAACCGTCTAAATATTTTGGATGGTCACCATGTTGGAGTGTTATATGTATAGGCCATAGAGTCATGCACTATTAAAGGAAAATTATTGCGTAGGTTCATTATTCAAACTTTCACTTTGATCGCACTTCGAACCGGTTTTTGAAAGTCTCATAGATGAACTTCCAGTAGTACCCTTTATTTCTGTACAAAATTTCAGGGTGATACCGGTAATAGTTTCAGAGATATAGAATGCCGGTGAAATATTTCGCACAGCCGCCATCTTGAGGTTATGTAAACAATTGAACGAAGTTAGATGTCGGTGGATTACAATGTGTATAAACATATACTGTGCCAAGTTTCATTGCGTTTGGTTGGTTAAATTGTGAGAAACGTCTATTTAAAATTCGCAACTTCGCTTGGCCGCCATGTTGGTTTTGTAGTAACCAGGTTTTCAAACGTCACATAGGTGAAATTCTAGTAGTTCCCTTTATCTCTGTACAAAATTCCAGGGCGATATCTGTAATAGTTTCGGATATATTGAATGCTGGTGAATTATTTCGCACAGCCGCCATGTTGGATTGGTGAGACGTAACAAAATTTGAAGGGTACGGTCAGGTCGTCCGGAATAATGCCATAAATTTACTGAGTTTCATTGAAATCGCTCCAGCCGTTTAGATTTTATTAGGGGGGGGGACACAAACATGAATCACACACAGACACACGGACAAAAGGTGATCTCATAAGCCTATTTTTTCATAAATGAAAATAGGCTAATTAGTGAGGGATAGCCCCCTCTAATACCACCTTTAATTTTGTAACACTACAGTGGCGACTAATAGCGGTCCCAGGTATGTACGTAGAAAATCTGTGAATTTCATTGTGATGTTGCGTTTCTCGGATTTTGGGATTAAACAAGGTTGAATAAGAAACAAGTAGTTCCGTAAAGAACTATACAGCCTATTTTCATATATCCTGCTCATGTTAATTTCTTCTAACAACATACAAAATTTCAGTTTAATTGCTGTAACAGATTCGTAGATATTGAGAACCGTCTAAATATTTCAGATTGTCGCCAGGTTGGATTTTTATTTTTGTACTATTACATTAAGATTATTGTGTACGTGTGGTATTCAAACTTCAATCGCATGATTAGAACACAAGAAGTAAAAACGAGATTTTAAAATTACGCACAGCAGCCATCTTGTGATTATGCAAACAATTGAAAAAATTAGATGCCAGTGGATCAACATATGTATAAGCATTTAACGTGCAACGTTTCACAGCACTCGGATAGTTAATTCGCGAGAATCGTCCATTTAAATATTTATACGTCGTGTCGCCGCCATGTTGGATTTGTGCTCACCAGGTTAATGAAAGTCCTATAGGTGAACATATGTTCATAGTCTCTATGAACATAAAAAAAATCAGTTTGGTTGCTGTAAAAGATTCATAGATATTGAGAACCGTCTAAATATTTCGGAAGCTCGCCATTTAGGATTGTTATATGTATAGGCCATAGAATTATGTACCATTCAAGGACAATTATTGCCTAGGTTCATTATTCAAACTTTCACTTCGATCGCATGATTACGACACAAGCAATAAAAACTTAATTTTAAAATTTCGCACAGCCGCCATATTGAGGTTATGTAAACAATTGATTTAAATTAGATGGTAGTGCATTACAATCTGCAAAATCATTTACTGTACCACATTTCACTGCGCTCAGAGAGTTAAATCACGAGAAAAGTCTATTAAAATATTTCAAATTCGCTTGGTCGCCATGTTCGTTTTTTACTTTACAAGTTCATGAAATATACATAGATAAACTTGTACCAGTACCCTTTATCACCGTACAAAATTGCAGGGTAATATCTGTAATAGTTTCGGAGATATAGAATGTCAGTGAAATATTTCGCACAGCCGCCATTTTGAGGTTATGTAAACAATTGAACTAAATTAGACTTCAGTGCATTACTATGTGTATAAACACTTGCTGTACCTACTGTCATTACGTTTGGATGGTTAAATCGTGAGAAAAGTCTATTTAAAAGTCTCAACTTCGCTTGGTCGCCATGTTCGTTTTCTACTTTACGAGTTTATGAAATATACATAGGTAAACTTGTATCAGTACCCTTTATCACCGTACTAAATTGCAGGGTGATATCTGTAATAGTTTCGGAGATATAGAATATCAGTGAAATATTTCGCACAGCTGCCATTTTGAAGTTATGTAAACAATTGAACTAAATTAGACACCAGTGCATTACAATGTGTATAAACATTTGCTGTACCAAGTTTCATTACGTGTGGATAGTTAAATCGCGAGAAAAGTCTATTTAAAATTCTCAACTTCGCTTGACCGCCATGTTGGTTTTGTAGTCACCAGGTTTTTGAAAGTCTCATAGGTGAACTTCTAGTAGTACCCTTTATCACCGTACACAATTTCAGGGCGATATCGGTAATAGTTTCGGAGATATTGAATGCTAGTGAAATATTTCGCACAGCCGCCATTTTGCATTGGTGAGACGTAACAAAATTTGAAGGGCACGGTCGAGGTCGCCGGGAATAGTGCTGTGAACATACCGAGTTTCATTAAAATCGCTCCAGCCGTTTAGATTTTATTAGGGGGGGACACACACACGAATCACACACACACACACACACGCACGCACACACACACGGACAAAAGGTGATCTCATAAGCCTATTTTTTCAAAATTGAAAATAGGCTAAAAATTGGTAAAGGTGAGAGAAGTTGCAGATTTGTAATACTAATCATATGTTTAAGAACGGAACTTAGTAAGAGAAGCGAATATCGTTCCATTACGAATGATTCAGTTTACTTCCATCGCTTAATAGCAGATGTAGGATAGCTCCTTCTAAAACTTGAAATTACAATCATGTAAAAATCTTCATCATCCAGGCGAAGAACTGGTACTTCAGCTATTAAAATATATTTCACTCACTAGAACAACTAAGGATCAAGTGACAAGTTCAGTGATGTGTTTATTTTGCAACTCCGACAAGTACTTTTTGAGATATTAAAGGTTTCCATGTGTGTCGGCATTAGACGGAAAGCGATCCCCTAGCCGCTGGAAAGTGGAGTGCATGATTCTGTTGCGTGACCCACTCCTTGTTGGCAAACACACATACCGCATTTATTCCATTCTATGCATACTGTAATTTGTACGTTTTCAAAATGTTTGATGATTAAACGGACTCATAAGAATTAAAATTTGACGAGACGTTCGCAATGAACTAAATGGGCGAGTTTTGTTACATTCTGGATCATAATAATTATGTACGGTACATTAAGCCATTGTCGCAGATCCGCCAGGACGAAAAAAACGCACTTTATGTATCCTCTTCAGGATGCGGGATTCTGAACGAAGTGGAGAGGGAAAAAGGCACACGTACATAACAGACTTGATTTTGATTATGAACACATTACAGTATGCAATGAATGGAATAAATTCGGTATGTGTGTTTGTCAACAAGGAGTGGGTCACGCAAGAGAATCATGCAATCCACATTACAGCGGCTGGCGCATCGCTTTCTGTCTAATGCCGACACATATGGGATATTATAGCGTGAAGTTAGGAAGAACAACACCGTGACTTTCACTCCTTTATTCCATTAGCTACTACAACATACAACACTCTTCAACGGCAAGTTACATAAATACATTGTCCTTGATTCATTCCCCAACATCCTCGCCACCCTGGTCAACCTCTAGGGGGATGACCAGCTGGATAAGTCGGGCAATCGGGGTCCCCTCTGGCGTGGAAAGAATCACCGTCCGGAAAAGTCCATCTCTGCCTGGTTTCAGCTCCTGAATCCGGGCCTTCCTCCACAGATGTCGAGGCCGCACCTCGTCCTGGAGTAGAACGATGTCTCCAAGCCTCAGTCCTGGTGACGTCCCTTTCGGTTGCTTCACCTGGTGGAAACTCTGAAGCTGAAGCAGGTATTCCTTGCTCCATCGTCTCCAGAAATGGTCCGCCAGTTGTTGCTGAAGTCTGTATTCTTTAATGGGGGAACCGGGCTGAGGTTCAGGTCCAGAGGGCAGTGCATTGAGTTGTCCACCGACAAGGAAGTGAGCTGGGGTGAGCACGTTGGCGTCGTCGTCTTTGGTGAGTGGTCTGGAGTTCAACGCGGCTTCGATAGATGTCACTATCGTCTGCAAACCATCTTCATCTCCAGAAGAGCGCCCAAGTGTCTTTTACAAGCATCACTTGGTGGAGCCAACCATTCTTTCCTACCAGCCTCCCCACCAAGCCGCCCGTGGTGGGATGAACTTCCACGTGATATTATGTCATGATAATCGCGCGTGTCGCCTTGAGAATAGCTCTCTTGGCAAGATCGGTATATTCTTCGCACTTGATGACGTCAACGTCGTACTCGGTGTCAGGAAGGACGTCATGGATTTGTTGATCGAGAGTGATTAAACGGTCTAATGATTCTTGAAGTAATAATAATAATAAAAGGGTCATTTCATTCCCACCCAACGAGGGTGGGCAGGCCCCTATAGATGGCCGCACCATCTCTTGGGCCAGAGGAGGGGATTGAATGGAAGGTTGAGAGTTATAGGAGAAGGGTGGTGGTGGATTGTGTAAGTTGGAGAAGGAGAATTGATTTGACCTCTTGGCTAAGATTGAAGTTTTGAAAATTTGGTGTTGACGAAAAAAATTGCTCTTGAATGCATTGTACTATTGTAGGTGGAGGCGTTAGATGTTGAATTTTGAGATTTTAATTTTAATGGTTTTGTAAGAGATTCGAAAATTTGGTGTTTTCAGAAGTTTGGAAGTTAGAGTGGGTGATGAGCTTCGATAGTTGGAGAGATTGATTGATTTATATTTTTTTTTTTTTTTGAGAAGTGGATGATTATGGATTATGAGATGGGAGTAATTGGTGGTGCTTGTGGTGATGTGAAGCGGGGGTGGGAGAAAGTGGAGAAAGAGAGGAGTTTGCGAGGAGTTGATCGTGTGTACGGTATGTGATGGTACATGAAGATGGTATGGGATGGGATGAAAAAGGTGCGTTGAGGGGAGTGTGGGTGATGAGATTTGGTAATTGACGTTTGAATGATTTTGAAATGAATGTGATGATAGAAATGGATGATTTTGTTTGCTGAGATGGAGGTGATGGATGACGTTGTTGGAGATGAGAATTGGAGCGTTATTGTTTTGAAAAGAGAGAGAGAGAGAAGAGAGAAGAGAAAAGAGTGGAAATAGAATAGAAAGAAAAGAAATATAAACTGTCGGAGGAAGATGTGAGTGTGTATGTATGTGCTGATAGTGAGGTGATGGTGGTGGTGGTTTTTTTTTCCTTTTTTTTTTTCTAGAGGACTATTAGTCCGGGGCAGGGGTGAGGCTCTTGAGGTGGATTAGGCCTAGTTTAGAGTAGACTGGGTTGCGTAGCTGGAGTGCCTCAAGTTGTCGTACAATCGGATTCTGCGTTCTTCTAGCGCTCTTCAGGTAGCGCAGTTGAAGAAGGTGTATGTACGTCGTAACGGGGTGTAATGGCATTAGACGGTACAGATCCTCACTTGGGTGTATTGGGGGGAGGCGAAGGGCTATGCGGGCGATGCGTCGTTCCATGGTTACCAGTTCTTGAAGTCTAATCTGATTGTATTCGTAGTCGATCTCTGAGCTAGGTGTTGCATCGTTTATTACCGTAGTGAATTTGGTAATAAGTGTTCTTACCGTCTTTCTGAGACGTTTCAGTTTCTGTAATTGTGAAGTCTGATCCGGGTTAGACATATTGGGCAGGGTATTGTAATACTAGTCAACAAGCGAAGACACAGTTCCAAATGTTGTTCCTAGATTGCATGCGTGAGTTCGTGATGACAATTTTAGGCTACTAGCGATCTCTATAGGAGATTCAGTATTAGTATCAAATTGTGTTCATAGATGTCACTGTCGTCTCGTTGAGTTGAAGGCCTGCGTCCGTAACTTAAACCAATAAATATTATTGCTTTCCTTTGTCATGCAGATCTCATGCATATTTCATAAATTATGCGAATTTCTGATGTCATACATTAGTTAGCGAAAGCGAGGACCAATAGCTTCTGAATCTCGCAGACAGACGAACTTAATTAGTACCCAGAGTTGCGTGCTTTTAGAATTTTACGCAGTGCCCCGTACCACTGCTTTGAATGTCCAATATCAATTTAATGACAACGATATTGACAATACGAGATGTGTTTTGCCTTTATAAGCATGCAACGTGTGCTAGACATCACAAAGTAATATTAGTTAGTATAATTTCCAATAGCTCATCTGTATGATGGTGCAAGGTAATGGCGTCTTCAAATGTAGCTGGTTGGTAGCCTAGCTGGTCCAATACTGTTGGTCGTTCTTCCTCGTGTGTGAAGCTAGTCCGTAATGTAGACTGCTGGCTTAAACTATTCACCACTATGACGTAATTCTCACTAGCACTTAAAATCGGAGTTTTCGGCACCAAGTATGGGATATTATAGCGTGAAGTTAGGAAGAACAACACCGTGACTTTCACTCCTTTATTCCATTAGCTACTACAACATACAACACTCTCTAGCGGCAAGTTACATAAATACATTGTCCTTGTTTCATTCCCCAACAAAACATATGGAAACCTTTCATATCTCAAAAATTACTCGTCGGATTTAAAAAACAAGCACATCACTGAACTTGTCACTTGATTCTTAGTTGTTCCAGACAGTGAAATTAGTATCGTTCTATTTGAGAAGCCAAAGTTGCTGCCAGTTTCTCGGTAAATACGTATGCGCTGGGAGCAAAATGGACCATGTTGTATGAGCCCCTTAATACGATTTAAGAATTTGAAAACAGAATGACGATATCTTAAACGGTTCCGTGGATATTTGTGGTGGCCCTCTTAGCTGAGTTACCCTGTATAAATAAATAAATAAATAAATAAATAAATAAATAAAGGTGGCGATCAAGCTACGTTTAATTTTATAAACACAGGGCTCACAAATGCCGTATAGTTAAGTATAAACATAGCCTGGTCGTTAAAACAGTAGCAACGAAACTGCGTGGTGGCAATCAGAGTTTCCGTAACACTAAAGGCACCCCGTCGTCACATACCTCAATGTGAACTTACAGAATTGTGAACCAGTCTATTTTACTGAAAATTATTTCCACGAGTGAGTATCCACTCCGTCAAAAACCACACTCACCACCTTGTCCAAAATGTACACAAGACATGATTTTGAAAGCACTCTTCTGTGTGTTGAGGTACAGAGACACATGGAACGATGCAATAAAATATTGGCAAATCTGAGTTCAAGGAACTTCTGTTCAGAATTGTCCTGGCCACTGCCGGCTGGCAGTGGTCCTGGTGTTAAATATGCGGAAGCTTTCGGTACAGGTTACACGGTCCATGTTTGTTCCATGGAATGTGTTCTTTTAACAATGCATCTACACCGTGTGCGAGGGCAACATCTTTCAATGATCTCTAAAAACAAAATAATCAGAAATTCCCAATATTCTGAGAGGCATGTGAGAGCAAATGGGTTATTGGAGAATTACAATCCCTTGGAAGCAAAACTAGAAGAGGCTGCACAATGTACATCAGCGGCCAAGGTGAGAGATTTTTAGCCTACTCTTCACATTTTGCAAAAATGAGGAAAAAGTAGACTTATGAGATCGGGCAAATGTGTGTCTGTCTGTCTGTCTGTCTGTCTGTCCTTCTGTCTGTCTGTCTGTCTGTCTGTCTGTCTGGCTGTGTGTGTGTCCCCCCCCCCTATCAACTCCTAAACGGCTGCAGCAATCGAAACAAAATTTGGTAGGAGTAAAGATCTATACCTGAATATCTCACGGCCATATTCGAAAATGATGTCAGTGCTACCAACTGCTGAAAAATCGCAATTGAAATTTGAGCTCCATGTTGGATATCATGGAAGGTATGAATGGGAGCTATTTCAAAATTGGCACTCGTATAGATAGTAATATTGCAGTTTAATTTCCAGGAGCCCATAGATGACAGTGTTGCCAAAATGATTACAAGGCTGCTGATAGGTCCAAATTTTAAATGCATATAACGTCTACACTATCAATTGGATTTCAACCAAATTTCGTATGTGCTATGTTTACGTAAACAGATATGACTGAGCGTATTTTTAAGATCCACCAGGGCTGCCAACTGTTAATAAATGCTCTCAATTTTTCTTTAATTCAAATGCCCATATATCAGAAAGTATGCAAGCCGACAGCTTTAAACTATGCACACGTATAGTACCTGGCATTCTATATTAATTTGGAGTAACTTATATACGTCAGTGCTACCAACATGATTGTAAACCTGCCGAGAGGTCCAACTTTAAATACATGTAACTTCTATACTATCATTTGGATTTCAACCAAATTTCGTGTGTGCTATGTGTACCATAACATATATGACTATGCCGATTCTTAAGAGTAACCAGGGCTGCCAACTGTTAATAAATACTGTCTCTAGTTTTGTTACCCTGATATCAATATATCAGAAAGTATGCAAGCCAATAGCTCTAAACTTTGCACACGTATAGTACCTGGCATTCTAGATTAATTTGGAGTACCTAATATAGGCCTACGCCAGTGCTGCCAACATGATTCTAAGCCTGCTGATAGGTCCAATTTTAAAATGCATGTAACTTCCATACTAACTAATGGGTCTCATTCAAAACTGACACAACAATAAATCAGATTATTTCAGATTATTTCTGACCAATATACTGTATATATGTCATTGCTGCCAACATGATTTTACGCGTGCTGTTAGATCCAATGTTTAACAGCATGTAACGTCCATGCTATCCATTGGACTTCAACCAAATTGTGTATTCTGTACCTTAAGAGATTGAACTAAGAATATATTCAGTCACCAGGGCTGCCAACTACAGTTCTCTATTAGGCTACATTCTGCCAAGTATACAGTATTTCGAAATAATTAGAAATTTCGATATTACCAACTTAATTTCGTCATTATTCTAGATAGATTCATATAGATTAATCATTGGCATGAATATTAATTTTAAGAAAAGTAGGCTCTTTAGTTCGTACGGAACTTCTTGTTTAGCTATAGGTCTATTAATAGCGACATGTTGACGTTCAAATCATCAATAATTGTGGGAAAAGTACACCCTGATTAGCTTAAGGAAAAATACTTTAATTCACCATATTCCAATTATTCCGATAGATTTGTCATGCCAGTGTGCAAGAGTGCAGTTCCCTCTTTAAACAAAATTCGCAATTACTATTAACAAAGCGCAATCAGCAGCAAGTGCACATTTAGACAAAACCAGTTTTTCTCATTAGCAACTGTATGTGGCGTGCTCACTTGTATCCAGACAACAAAATCGTTATGTCTCAGCAGAATATGGCAAAACCAAAAACGTAATTTTGAAATGCTTTCACATAAGGCAACATCGTACTCTGTAGACTTTCTCAACTCTATGAAATTACCACTTTGCAGCTCAAAAGTTACTGTATTTAACATAATTTTCCGAATTAAAATGGACCCACCTGTAGCCGAGATTGCTGTGATAGAATAGACCAAGTATATGCAAAAATGCATCGTCCCCATTGCCATCATCACGAGCTAAGCTGCGAGTACCTGCTTGTAATATACTGCACCCTTCAATAAAGCATGGTTTTGTCGAGAGTCGTCTACGGCGTCGTGTTCAGTCCTGACTGCGTTACACAGCAAAGTTCGCTTAAAACAACATGCTCCAATGAATAGAAAGGTTCATGACAGAGGCTATACTAGAAATAAAATGAATAACAAGTAGAATAAAATAAATTTAATGACTGAAAATATGTGCGTAATAATAATAATAATAATAATAATAATAATAATAATAAAAACAAATCCTCCCTGACTTTTACCCCCTTAATAAATAATAATAATAACACTGAACGGTAGAAACTCGCTCGTCACAACAAGACAATGTGAAAGCAGCTTCACATAAATGATAAAATCATAACATAAGCATTTGAGCGGTAAGAACCCACTCGTCACAACATATGGATACAAGTCCATTTTTCTCTGGTCAAGAAGTTATATAATGTGTGGTGTCCTGTTCGTTAATAAGAAACTGAGTACTGATGCGGATCCGTTTACAACTGAAACAGACATGTTGCTTACGGAGTGCATCTTTTAAATCACACTACGGCTGTGGGACCCATCATTAATTAATACACTACAACTACTACTGACACATGCAAGATCTAATAATCTAAACAAAATGAAGAATCTCCCTGAGATTCTTACTGGTGCAGGAGCACACGGAATAAAAAGAGCATGCCAGAAATAGGCCAAAAACCGCTCTCATCAACTTGGGGACATAGCTCCGCGCACCCTAACTTGACACGGGTCAAGAACGCATCAAAATAAACACACCAAAAATATTGAACCAACAACAACAAAATACGTGCCTAACGGCTGAAAAAAAACAACGTTTACATTTATATGAAACGCCAGACAAACACGAATTTCGCTGGCTACCTTACAGTATGGACAGCTCCCAATTAATCAAGCAATACTCATTATAACCGATCAGGTTTTGTGAATTTAAAACAACATCATAAATTGCAGAATAAGAAAGCAGATCTGTTACTAATGACTAGACACGTTATCTGATTGAGCTCCCCATTCTTGTATGAGTCACGCTGTCCTACAAATACCTCTCTCTGTCTGGTAAGCTAAGTGCAGTTCCCTCTGGAAACATCAACATATCTCACGCATCCCCTGGATGGCGAGAAACAAATATATACCACGAGATCAGCCCCGCGAGGTCATGAACTGGGTTGACATGGAGCAAGTCAGAATAATCACCATGATATATTCTCGCTAGCACATCATAAAATCACATACGCACCCATAGCTTGGACAAAATCTCATACACACTCACTCTCTGGGTCGGCTCAAACAGATCAACAATACTACTGCGTCCATTGACACATTAACAAAAACACACAACAGAAACTCGGGTGCAAAGTGCCATCCCGTTCAAATCTGCTGGAAAGCAACTATCGAAAACAATCCTGATCCGTCATAAGATTCTACTCACAAATAATCTTTTACCCTCCAAATTCTATTTTTTTATCTCAAAATTAATTCAGTTCCATTTTTGTTGTAAGGCAAATCTCCGAATAATAATGCTTGACCGCGATTTACGCAAGCGAGATCGGGCATTGGCTGCGCGTCTCGCCCCGTACAGTTAAACCAAATACAATCACAAAATAAAAAATTACGCAACGCTCGGCTAGTCCCATATTTAATGTGTCAATAAAACAAAAACTAAAAATCTACATTACCAAGCAAGCAAACAAATATTTACAAAATTATCCCATAACACCGTAGCTGACTTAATAAATAAATAAAATTTATTTGGTACTCAATCCTTTAAAACAGCGCCAGGATTTACGTCTGCAGCCATCTCCTATAAGATGTTTATCTGGTCATTGACATCTTCAGGCAAATGTCCTGCTGGTTCCCAGATCCATCCTCGTTCTTGGACGTCATCACGTGCTGAATTAAATAAAGTTTTGTCAGATACACACACGATATAATTCCTACTATATTCACCTATCAAGTACTATATTCCTTGACAGTCTATTTGGTGAATTACTTCGATGAACTGGTCCTATCTGGTAGTACTGGGACTACAAATAAATCACTGAAGTTATACTATAATAAATAAGTAATGAGTTCCGTCCTCAGACGAACAAAAATTAGTAGTCGACGTTACGCCCTCAGACGTACAAAATAAGTGGTCCTCCTCGAAGCATCTGGATCCTTATAAATGACACAGACTAGGGTAGGTGTGGAAGGGGATCTATTAAAAAATATTCCATAATAACTATCAGACTAGCATGCGATCGGTATCACTGAGTTCGTAGCAGTGTGGAGGTTACAATTTTGCTGTAGCCGGCTTGAATCGATCGTGGAATTAATCTGTAGATAACTCCCGCGTTAATCTACCCGTGCGCGTTCCCAAGCCGAGTTCCCGCTAAGACAAGGCGTCTTGATACTATTGGCCTAGACTCCTGTATGTCTTTGCGCGTTTTTACAAACATTTCTACCGTAGGGAGTGGTTCACATGATGATAGACCAATTACCTTGTAGCATTCGATTTCTTCCTTGGCGCCAATCTTCTTAGCAACAAGCCATAGTGTGCGTCCCCAAGCCAACATTCGCGCTAAAAGTTGCACCTGTTCTATGTCTCAAGAATATATACGCATCCTCCTAAAATACCACAGGAGCTTAAACCATTGTGTCCTCTCGGCCACTGATTTCTCAATATATCCCAACTCCGTCTGGCTCTTATGTCTGTTGTCTGTAGAAATGTATCAAAAGATGATGAATAAATATTAGAATCCTTTATATAGCCTGAGGATAAAGGGTTCACAATCCCCCTGCATGGAAAAAATCGAACATAACAAATAGTCGATTTTTTTACAAATACAAAACATCTGTAATCCATTTCTGCCAATCCTAGAAAAATCTCCCTCTCATCAGTCTAGTCTAGCCGCCACTGTCGTTGGAGTCACAACACTTGCTCGTTTTTACAACCCGTTTCCTCATTCATTCAGACATTCCGCAAACCAGCCTGCTTGACTGATCGCCTAAGGCTCGTATCTCCCCCTTTTCAGTGCCCTTATCTCACTCGCTCGCTCCCCCGCTGTGTTGTCATCGTCAGAGCTCATTAGTGTCTGACCACAGCAGATTGTTCTCTACTTCCTCGTTCTACTGACGTACTGACTGACCCACGTGTAGTTGGATGTGCAAAAAGGACGTCCATATACTCAATTTGCAGCATTATTTCGGCGTTCCCAAGGTTCGCTAGTATGATACAACTTTAAATTCGCCGCGTTGTAGACAGACATTGTACCTGTACTCAATTATTTTACTCTGTATGCGTTGTTACCAAGATTCCGTACAATACAGAAGGGGCCAATAAATTTTGGACTGAACTTGTTAAAAACCTTCTTCTCTGGATCAGATGTCGCTGGCTTCCGTACCAATACAAGCTCGTTGACTACTAGTTCTCTGTGATACCTTTTATTTCTGACACGACGTAATCTGCGATCCGCCTGTTTTCTCATATGGACTCTCGTTCTCTCAATTCTCAACTCATGACCAACCATGAGATCTTGTGGGCAATTGATGATGTTGCTCCACGATCTTACTGGATATTCATTCATGTGCAAAACCATGGGAATCTGGCCTGTTGACTCATGTCTAGTTGTATTCATACAGGTCTCTACATCTTTGATCCTGTCTACCCACTTGTGATGTTCATTGGGAATGAAGATCCTTAAGTATTTGGTAATACATTTTATAGCGCGTTCACTTGGATTTGCTTGGGGGTGGCGAATGCTACTGAACATGTGTTTTACATCCAAGTCTTCCATACCTTTCTTGAATTCGGCACTCGTAAAATAGCTTACGTGGTCCGACAATATGAATTCTGGTTTTCCAAGGATTGGAATAACTCTATTTCGAATACGACTGAGTACTTGTTTCGATGTAGTTTTCTGAATGGGGCATAGTACGACAAACTTAGAAAACACATCAATGCACACTAGCAAGTGACGGCAACCTCGTCTACCTTTCGGGATTGGGCCGAAACAGTCCAGGGCCACTAGCTCGCAGGGTGTCTGAGGTAGCAATGGTCTAGGATACTGCCTCATTAAGTAATTATTCGGCTTTGTCCTCTGACAAGGATCGCAAGTCTTTATTACGTCACAAAAGATAGTCCTCATTCGCGGCCATGTAAACGTTTCTCCAATGGTCGCTTGTGCCTTGTCTAATCCCACGCGACCGAAGCTTTCATTTATGTGCCAAGTAAGTCCTCTTAGTAAAGATGCAGGTACCATGATACGTAATTTGGTGTGTTCTTCATCTATCCTTTTATGCAGTAAATTGTTAAGGTAGACATATCTTCCTTCTCTGGCTTTTGCTTCTCTGTAGGCTGGGGTTCTTGCTGGTAATTCCTTCTTAAAGTACTGGATCATTTGGTACATCCACGGTTCTGCTTCCTGCCCTCGTCTTATCTCCCGTAATTCCTCCAAGAATGCATGGTCCTTTGCTGTTAACTCAATATGCTGTACAATCGCTGTTTCTTCGGTATCAGGCTCGGGGTTCCTACTTAATACATCCGGAATTACATTCATTTTTCCTGGGCAATGTTCAATCTCGATGTTAAATTGTTGTATGTAGATGGACCAACGTGTCACACGCTCGCTAGCCATAGATGTCTTGAACAAAAACGTTAGTGCTTTGTGGTCTGTTCTAATAACAATGGGGTAACCATACACAATTCGTTTCCATTGTTGGAGAGCATGAAGTATTGCCAACAATTCGAGTTCCGTGACCGTATAGTTGCACTCGTGTTTACGCAATCTGCGGCTCACAAATGCTAAATAGTCACGACGTTGAAGGTTAGCTGGATCTTCTTGGTATAACATTGCTCCTATACCAACCATGGAAGCATCCGCTAGGATAATAAATTTCCGTTGAAAGTCTGGATAACCTAGTTTGATACAATTTTCCAGTAATAATTTTGTTTCTTGAAATGATTTCTCACACTCAGCGTTCCAAAGCCATTTGTTGTTCTTCTTCAGCATTTCCTGCATAGGTGCTACGGTTTCAGTATATCCTGGGCAGTTTTCCTTAAAGAAACCCGGCACGCCAAGGAAAGCTCTGATATGTTTCACTCTCGTTGGTGTAGGGAAATTCTTTATCGCCTCTATCTTGGCAGGGTTTGGTCGCACTCCCTCCTGGTCAATGATGTGCCCCAAGTATAAAATCTCCTTCTTGAAGAAATGGGATTTCTTCAGGTTGACTTTAAAATTTGCAGTTCTAAGGTTGTCCAAAAGCTTATCCAAATTTTCCATATGTGTCTCAATGTTATCTGACACCAAGAGTATATCGTCAATATATCGTACCGTCATTTCCTTCACTTCTTCAGTCAGGTTCCGATCCAAGGCTCGAATTAATGCGCATCCAGCAGTTTTAACGCCGAAGGGCATTCGGACGAAGCAATATGTCTGATTATCGAACAAAGAAGCCAGTAAGAAGCTGTGACTTCTCATCCAGTTCGAGATGGTGAAACGAACTCGTCAGGTCTACTGATGAATAGATGCTCTTGTTCTTAAATCCTTTTAAGACGTCTCTGATGATTGGCGCTCTGTCATACTCGGGAAAAATAAGGCGCATGTTTAGATTTCTGGCGTCTAGACAAAGTCTAATGGATCCATTTGGTTTTGTTACTGCCAAAAATCGCATTTAAATAAGGTGTAGGAGTCTTCTTAATCACTCCAGCTTGTAACATATCATCAATAATCCGTTTTACTGGCTCTCGATGTTTTTCTGGTATAGGGTACAACTTGCTTCGAAATGGGGACCAATCCTCAACCTGCATAGAATACTGAAAGTTTATTATCTTCCCTGGAACTGTGTCAAACACTGCCTTGTGTCTTCTTAAGATCTCCTCAAGTTTCCTCCTATGTTCCACCCCTAGTTGTATGCCACTGAGCCGCTCCTGTAATAGTTCTTCAAACTGAGTATCGCTATCCTCTCCTTCTGCTAGTAAGGCCCATATCTCCTGAGAGTCACTCTCTTCATTTAATTCCACAACAGCCACATCTATAAGATCATCTTCCGCCTTTCTTGTCTCCTCTTCTGTCTCCTCTGCTATTGCCTCCAATGCCCATGAACTCACGTCTTTCCCTGTAGTGATTTCATCCATGTGTAAGCCCACATCCTTCAGTTTATCAAACTCCTTAAAACTGACTGTGTTATGCAAATCTATGACTGCCTGGTAGTCACACATAAAATTTGCACCCAGAATAATGTTAAAATTTATTTTAGCCATTATGATGAAAGTCTGTCCAAATATATGGTCTAATATATCCAATTCTATAAATGCCTGACGTTTGCAAGTGACGGTGCGTTCGGGAATAACGCCCCTCACCTTGAGTTGCGGTACTGGAATCACAGGAATATTCTGACTCCGTCCCAACTCTCGAACCAAAGCCTCCGATACAAGACTGATTTGTGACCCCGTGTCAACCAAGCATCTCACGTTAATTCCACCAATCTTGGCATAGATAATAGGTAATTGTTTGATATCATCGTTCCGTGGTTTTACAATCTCCTCCAGGCAATCTTCCGGCAAAGCTATCCATTCTTGTATGTGTGCCACGACCCATCCTTCTTCTCGATCCGGCTGTTGCTCTCTCAGGGTGAGTCCTTTTTCAATTATTGGGATTTTTTTTACAACCCCCGCGACTACCATCATTCTTCTGTCGCGGATCTCCCTGGCGTTCTTCCTGCTTCAATAAACTCTCGGCCCCTCAATGTGAGTATCCGGATTTGACCTCCTATTTATTGCATTTTCCCAATGTTTTTGTTCGTCCCCTCTATTAGCGTGTAACTCTTCCAGGTAGCGCTGCGATTCGGCGTGCCTGTCATTCCAATCATTTCTATAATTCCGATAGTCCCCCTGGTTCTGATATCTTCTTTCACGCCACTGTCGATTATCATCATTGTCATTTTCATAACGTCTGTAGGGTCCCTCATTTCTCCTATTATTTTTCCATTGTTGGTATCCTCGCTGCTGATACCTATTGTTGCCCTGTGTATGTCTATCATTGTTATTTTCATGACGCTGGTGTGACCTATTTTCGTCACCCTCCTGACCTCGTCTTGGTGTTGTTGACACACTTGTATTTGTGGCCCGCGACCTGGTGTGTATTTGAGCGGGTTTAACCACCTCCGTTGTGTTTACAAGTTCCAGCTGTCGTCCCCCTCTTTGCTGCAAGTGAGATGTTGTCTCGTCAATCTGACGTAAGATTTGTTCGGCTCGAACCGCTGTGTCCACGTTTGCTGCTACTAAAACCTGCTGAACATTTACTGGCAACTGCCGTGCAATCGTCATAACCAGATCCGACTCTTCTAAGGGGTGATCCAGATCCCGAAATTTTAACAATTGTAGCGAAAAGAAATCTGAATATTTTGTCTGCTGAGTCGACTGATATTTTCTCGAATAAAGTTCCATTCTGAGACTTTGTTGTAGAGAAGCCAACCAGTACTTTTTAAGGAACTCAATCTTGAAATCATCGATCCCTCCGAAAGTATACTTGAAGCTCAAGAACCACGTAAGTACATTTCCCGAAAGAAATCGTTCCATCAGTCTTAAACGACGCGCGGGCTGTATATTATTATCATTAAAATAGTGATCCATCTCTTTAAGATACGCCTTCGGTGTGACACCAGAATTTTCTGTGAATTTATTAGGTTTAAATTCATTTGATCGAATTACTTGAACGACTTGAGGGTGCTGATAGCCATGTTGAGGGGTAGAGGTCCCTCCAACGTTGTTGTGAAATTCCTCTGTGCTATTCGTTAATGGGCTGCCTGTCAGTCCGTGGCCACTTTCCGCGCTAATTGCCCCCTGGCTCGTTGGGTCAACTCCTTATCTGCGTGCTCTGTCTGAAATAACGTGTTCTGTCCTAATGAGCGCAACTCTGCTTTGATGATTCTGTCCGACTGTTCTTTCATTTTATTTTTGATTTCCTCCTCAAGTACTTTAATGCACGTATGATTTTCACCTACGATCTTTATAATAGTTAGCCGTTCTTCTTTAGAGTCGCAGCTCATTTTGCGTCAATCCTTTCTGATGCTATATTTTATCACTCCTAATTTTTCTTCCATCTGCTGTTTCGTGTCCTGCTGATTCGATTCTATCTTCTCAAGCCTGTCTTCTAGACGTAGATTATTCTCATCTATCGTACTCTTTAAATTACCCTGGTCCGATTCTAGGTTTTGCCATCGCTCTGCTGATTGTATTTCTAATTTATCCATGTCCTATATTAAGCCCGAAATGCTTTCATTTACTGTGGACAATTGTCCCTGGATAAACGTAGAATCCTCCTCCATTTTATCAAACCGCTTTTCAAGACCATCCTGTGCCGTTTTAACCTCACGGTTATTTACCGTGCATGCTAATTCTATCTGAGCTAGTTTTGCTAATACAATCTCGTCCAAATCATTTAATTTACGGTTGAACGTATCCTCTAATTTTTGTATCTGCCCTAGCTGTTTGTCATTATTCTTACTTATATCAAGCGCGAATTGAACCATCTGCTGTGTATTGTATTCTTTCATCTCTGCGGATAATGTGGCTAACTGACTCGTATTTCTATTTTCTTGCGCTTCTAATTGTTTGTTTATATTTTCATTTACTTGCGCTTGCAATGAGTTACCCTGTTCAATTAATTGTGCCTTTTGTTCAGATAATTGTGATATTATAGTGTCATTCATTTGAGCCTGGAATGCCTCATTCTGTTCAGATAATTGTGATTTTATAGTGTCATTCATTTGAGCCTGGAATGACTCACTCTGTTCAGATAATTGTGATTTTATAGTGTCATTCATTTGAGCCTGGAATGACTCACTCTGTTCAGATAATTTACTGTCCAATCTTTCACTTTGTTCTCTTAATAGTTTCTGGGTTCGTGCCGTGGCACTTTCAATAATCGCTTGGATCTCTGCGACCGTCGCCATTTTCACACACAAAAATATATCACTGAGAAGACAGGAGGATGGCATGCAAACGTCTCCCTGACAAACACATATATAATTCTTGACATACATTTACTTCATTTGACCACATTCAGTTCATTTAAACTTATTCCCTTTACTCCCGCAAATCAATCATCACTGAATGGTTCTAATTTTACTTAATAAATTTTTAACCCCGCACATATTCAGTCATAAATTACTATCCAGATCTGATGTTAACACTGACTAATTAACAAAGTATTAATTGTCATTTAAGGCTACCAGCCTCCTAACATATTCATGAGTTTGACTTTCTAAACAAATCTAATTTTATATTTAATCAATGGGCGCCCGATTTCACGTACATTATTTTGCTAATTACATCAATAAACAAAACGTGAATCGTATTTTAACTTGCAAATTGGTGATTCTACTGTATATTCCATTTTCTTGGCGGTACATCTCTTCGCCGTATTTACGTTAACAAAATATCACTTCCGGTGATCTCAAACAGTCAAAAACATCAAAACACCACATGTAGGGTAACAGCTTGTTTATGATCCGCTAGAAAAGCCCAAAACAACGAAACGCTCAACGGTATGACACCAGCTTATCTATGCTGTCTATCCACCGTGTTCTAGTAGTGAACTAGCAACGAACTAGACCCACTTGGCGCGCCAGCTTGTCTATGCACCCTTCAATAAAGCATGGTTTTGTCGAGAGTCGTCTACGGGGTCGTGTTCAGTCCTGACTGCGTTACACAGCAAAGTTCGCTTAAAACAACATGCTCTAATGAATAGAAAGGTTCATGACAGAGGCTATACTAGAAATAAAATGAATAACAAGTAGAATAAAATAAATTTAATGACTGAAAATATGTGCATAATAATAATAATAATAAAAAAACAAATCCTCCCTGACTTTTACCCCCTTAATAAATAATAATAATAACACTGAGCGGTAGGAACTCGCTCGTCTCAACAAGACAATGTGAAAGCAGCTTCACATAAATGATAAAATCATAACATAAGCATTTGAGCGGTAAGAACCCACTCGTCACAACATATGGATACAAGTCCATTTTTCTCTGGTCAAGAAGTTATATAATGTGTGGTGTCCTGTTCGTTAATAAGAAACTGAGTACTGATGCGGATCCGTTTACAACTGAAACAGACATGTTGCTTACGGAGTGCATCTTTTAAATCACACTACGGCTGTGGGACCCATCATTAATTAATACACTACAACTACTACTGACACATGCAAGATCTAATAATCTAAACAAAATGAAGAATCTCCCTGAGATTCTTACTGGTGCAGGAGCACACGCAATAAAAAGAGCATGCCAGAAATAGGCCAAAAACCGCTCTCATCAACTTGGGGACATAGCTCCGCGCACCCTAACTTGACACGGGTCAAGAACGCATCAAAATAAACACACCAAAAATATTGAACCAACAACAACAAAATACGTGCCTAACGGCTGAAAAAAACAACGTTTACATTTATATGAAACGCCAGACAAACACGAATTTCGGTGGCTACCTTACAGTATGGACAGCTCCCAATTAATCAAGCAATACTCATTATAACCGATCAGGTTTTGTGAATTTAAAACAACATCATAAATTGCAGAATAAGAAAGCAGATCTGTTACTAATGACTAGACACGTTATCTGATTGAGCTCCCCCTTCTTGTATGAGTCACGCTGTCCTACAAATACCTCTCTCTGTCTGGCAAGCTAAGTGCAGTTCCCTCTGAAACATCAACATATCTCACGCATCGCCTGAATGGCGAGAAACAAATATATACCACGAGTTCAGCCCCGCGAGGTCATGAACTGGGTTGACATGGAGCAAGTCAGAATAATCACCATGATATATTCTCGCTAGCACATCATAAAATCACATACGCACCCATAGCTTGGACAAAATCTCATACACACTCACTCTCTGGGTCGGCTCAAACAGATCAACAATACTACTGCGTCCATTGACACATTAACAAAAACATACAACAGAAACTCGGGTGCAAAGTGCCATCCCGTTCAAATCTGCTGTAAAGCAACTATCGAAAACAATCCTGATCCGTCATAAGATTCTACTCACAAATAATCTTTTACCCTCCAAATTCTATTTTTTTAATCTCAAAATTAATTCAGTTCCATTTTTGTTGTAAGGCAAATCTCCGAATAATAATGCTTGACCGCGATTTACGCAAGCGAGATCGGGCATTGGCTGCGCGTCTCGCCTCGTACAGTTAAACCAAATACAATCACAAAATAAAAAATTACGCAACGCTCGGCTAGTCCCATATTTAATGTGTCAATAAAACAAAAACTAAAAATCTACATTACCAAGCAAGCAAACAAATATTTACAAAAATATCCCATAACACCGTAGCTGACTTAATAAATAAATAAAATTTATTTGGTACTCAATCCTTTAAAACAGCGCCAGGATTTACGTCTGCAGCCATCTCCTTTAAGATGTTTATCTGGTCATTGACATCTTCAGGCAAATGTCCTGCTGGTTCCCAGATCCATCCTCGTTCTTGGACGTCATCACGTGCTGAATTAAATAAAGTTTTGTCAGATACACACACGATATAATTCCTACTATATTCACCTATCAAGTACTATATTCCTTGACAGTCTATTTGGTGAATTACTTCGATGAACTGGTCCTATCTGGTAGTACTGGGACTACAAATAAATCACTGAAGTTATACTATAATAAATAAGTAATGAGTTCCGTCCTCAGACGAACAAAAATTAGTGGTCGACGTTACGCCCTCAGACGTACAAAATAAGTGGTCCTCCTCGAAGCATCTGGATCCTTATAAATGACACAGACTAGGGTAGGTGTGGAAGGGGATCTATTAAAAAATATTCCATAATAACTATCAGACTAGCATGCGATCGGTATCATTGAGTTCGTAGCAGTGTGGAGGTTACGATTTTGCTGTAGCCGGCTTGAATCGATCGTGGAATTAATCTGTAGATAACTCCCGCGTTAATCTACCCGTGCGCGTTCCCAAGCCGAGTTCCCGCTAAGACAAGGCGTCTTGATACTATTGGCCTAGACTCCTGTATGTCTTTGCGCGTTTTTACAAACATTTCTGCCGTAGGGAGTGGTTCACATGATGATAGACCAATTACCTTGTAGCATTCGATTTCTTCCTTGGCGCCAATCTTCATAGCAACATGCCATAGTGTGCGTCCCCAAGCCAACATTCGCGCTCAAAGTTGTACCTGTTCTATGTCTCAAGAATATATACGCATCCTCCTAAAATACCACAGGAGCTTAAACCATTGTGTCCTCTCGGCCACTGATTTCTCAATATATCCCAACACCGTCTGGCTCTCATATCTGTTGTCTGTAGAAATGTATCAAAAGATGATGAATAAATATTAGAATCCTTTATATAGCCTGAGGATAAAGGGTTCAATACATCTTCTTCAGACCCAAGACAAAATTTGTACTTTTTTTTCTTATTAAATAACGTCACATAGGCCTATAGGCCTGACATGTTTTAAGACAAATGACACACTCGTAATTAAAAATCTACTTAGTATAAGACAAACTCCCCGGTTCTTGGATGTCACGGGTAATCTCGAGAACCACTGGATGGATTTTGATGCAGTTTTCGCCATTCTGTAAAGGAAATCTCGAGGAAGGTTTCTGGAGAAAATAATTTATTTATGATTAAAGGAAGCCAAGAAGTAACGATTTCAGTGAAAAAGTAGAAAATTAAACCTGGCGTCCGTGCGCTTTTTAAGCTTACGCTGGGCTAACTGTTAAAAATATCAATATACTCTACTATGAGTGTAAGAATTGTTCAGCATGAAAAGTTCTGCAAAAAAGTCCACGAGAGCATATCTCTATCTTCAATACATCGCCCGCTGTGTTTTTACGTTTTCATGTCTTCCAACAATCTCCATTCAATTATTCAGGCGATAGTTTACGAGCTAGCTAGTGGCGAACCTATCACCCCAGTTACAGCCTACCTAGTGGACGAGCCTATTACCCCAGATACAGCCAGCAGCAAACTGTCGAGTAGTGTTTAGTTAAGACTTCAGAGAAGAGTGGCTGTGTTTGGAATTTCCCTGGAAGTGCAACTCGGCCTTTCTTCATTTCGCCTGTGAACCTTTCGTTCCACAAAATATACAGTCAAGTTATGATTGGACGGAAGAGGGATTTGTGTTTCATGCACCTCGCCATTCTTAAATTAAGTCTGACAATAATTCGTTACACATGCATCTTCATGATAACATAATTAGTAGTCCACTCAGTGATTTTAACCCATCATGCCGAGACGTAAAACGGACAACGAAAAAAAAGCGCTTATCACGTAATGTAGGCTATTCATAATTGTTCCGGGGCGGATTGCTAGTAAAATATAAAAATTGCACATCACAATTGCCGACCTGCGTAGTTACGAGCACTAAGTCATGGCCATAGGGCCCGACTATCTCCGGATCGGAAAAACAAATGGGTTCGAATCCCTCAGTCGGACATTCTTGAAATGGTTTTCTATGCTTCTCGTTTTCAAATCCTGATGAAACTTGGACTGTACCTTCTAGCAGGCCACGACCGTTTCCTTCCAACTTCTTGTCCAGTTTAATTCATCTCCACTCACTTTTATCCCTCAGTAACACCCCTGATGAGTTAGATGTCGAGCAGAAAATCTGGCCGTAAAAACCATCCACCATTTTTTTTTCACGCAGCAACCCCATAGAAATGAGAATATTAAGGCTTAGAATTAATTCTGAATTCACATAATAACAATTATGGCTGAGAACAAATTTTAAAAAGTGAAGG
The DNA here is from genome assembly GCA_946902985.2 of Meconema thalassinum. Lineage (NCBI taxonomy): Eukaryota > Metazoa > Arthropoda > Insecta > Orthoptera > Tettigoniidae > Meconema > Meconema thalassinum. The sequence continues at coordinate 927,229,132 of OX336388.2, forward strand.
TGCACATACTGCATGTGTATCCTGGGTCTGAAAAGGATATACGTGAAGCTTGCCTTGAAGAGGAAGAAGTTGTATTTATCTCTAAAATCAATTTATGGACTAGTCTGGTTTTTGGATTGAACCCTTCAATTGAATACGAGGGCTGTTTTTTTTTGTTTGTTTGTGGTTTTCTTCCGAGTTCCGATTGACTGTATAAAAATAACAGATCAAAAGATTGCACTCTCAACATTGCAAAATACTGCTGGCCATGACTGAAAAAATGATGAGGCAAATTGAGACCTATACGTTCCCGAGTTTCCCCTTGAGCTTCATTGATTGTGACAGAGTATGCCAAATAAATTGGAAAATATTGCCTCTTAAAACAAAATGATAGTGTTTTATCGGATGGTGTTAAATCAAGTCGAAGGATTAGACCTCTCTGCCTAATTTTAACTGCACTTATTATTTCCAAATCCAAGCAATATGGTGCATTTAGGAGCCCTTTGGAAACGTTCAGATTTCTAAGCAGCATAACGGGTCAAGCGTTTGGAATATGTGGAGGTAAGTCATTTAATTCCAAGGAATTCAAGAACTCGGAGGAGTCTAATACAACTGGCCGCAAACCGTCGCATATAATTTTGGAATATAACGAAGAAATGCGATGATGTGCACCTCCATACATTTTAAAACGATGTGGACCGTATGCGTGCGGCACAGTAACATTGGCACCAAATGAAACGAAGGACATAGCATTGTACTGCCGATTAGTCTCTCTGAAATGCCTTGATATATCATCTCCAGTGAAAAATAATTTTTGCAGCCTGTCAAATATTTTATATTTAGCCAGTTTAATTTTACCATTACAACAGCAAAGGTCAACGTAACCAAGTGTAGATTTCTCTCAAGAGAAATACAGTGCAGAACAATGTTTACATTTGTTCGTCAAGGACCCTACACTGTAACGGTATAGTATCTGGAATTGTATCTGAAATGCCGTATTTATATTGGATTTTAAAAGTGGCTTCGTATTTTTCCCCGATTTCCCACTTTTTTGCGGCTAATGTTCTATTTCATAAAATGGGTTTATTTATAGCAGCATTTCTCCCCGAATTAACGTCATATTAAATAACACTATAGTGGCCTGCATCAACGCAGCTGCCAGATATTAAATAGCAAATAATAACTTACTTCCATTGCCAAAATCAACTCCGTGGTTAGACTCATTGTTATGTACTCTAAAAAATAATCAATAAACAATAATATTCACTTATACAATTAAGTTCACAGACTTCCATTCTCAAGTAGGTTGCTGATGAGAATGCGATGAGACTGATCGCCAATAATAAAATCCTTGCAATTTTTGCAATTTGCTTGCAAACGCAACTCAGGATGACGAACTTCATTTTGAAATAAACAGAATGAAACTGCTCTAAATAATCAATTTCCATCACCTGTTGAAGGTACAAAACTTTGCATTTCCATGACAGTAAATTACGCAAGGGAGCATAGAATCACTTCGCCACTACTGGAATGAGCATAGACTCACTTCGCCAGCCACCGTAATGGAGGGAGTTTTAGAATTATATGTAGATGTGTTTGTCAAAGATCGTATTAACACAGGGAAGCCCACTCTTAAGGCTACATTCTGAGCTATCACCCCAGATTCCAGGTTCGATCCCTGCTCTGCCAAGGAATTTAATTCTGGTCTGAGGGCTGGAACGGGGTGCACTCTTGAGGCAAACCTAAGAAGAGCAAAATTTGATTCCCATCTCAACAATCTTGGATGTGGTGTTCCGTGGTTTCCCACTTCCACTCCAGGCAAATACTGGAATAGTTCCTAACTTAAAGCCTCGGTCGTCAACTCCCCATTCCCCATATTAATTACAAATGCACACATCAATACAGCCATTACATTAACACAGGTGATCAGAGAAAGGTTTACACTCACACGCCAAAGTAGACGGGGCTGAGTGACCACGATGTCTGAGTCCATCAAATGAATTATGTTCGACAATTTTCTCTCAGGGCAAAAGCGGTTGTGCCCATTTTTATTTAATAATATAAAAGTATCTGGCAACGTAAATCGTGTAGAATCCCTTACTGTACGGGAATAATAAAAGTAAAATATGTTACGACAATGAATTACCAATAGCCAGAAAGAATAATTGGGAAATAAAAATACATGTCTGAGGTGAGACTCCTTCGACTATGCAAAATTCATTCTTGGGTCCGCAATGTTACCCCTGAGCCACCCAGTCAACAGACTTCCAAACCAATATTAAGTTACTTAAACAACAAACGAACTCAAACGCCTGTTGAAGTTCTTCAATCCCCTCTTTTTAATTCTCAAAAACAAAGATCACACTACGATACGGTGAATCCTTTATCCGCCATTTCTCTAGAAATGTAATTCTGGTCTGAGGGCTGGAACGGGGCGCACCCTTGAGGCAAAACTAAAAAGGGCAAGGTTCGATTCCCATCTCAACAATCTGGGATTTGGTTTTCAGTGGTTTGCCACTTCCACTGCAAGTGTAATTCTGGTCTAAGGGCTGGAACGGGGCGCACTCTTGAGGCAAAACTAAGTAGGGCAAGGTTCGATTCCCATCTCAACAATCTGGGATGTGGTTTTCCGTGGTTTGCCACTTCCACTGCAGGTAAATACCGGGATAGTTCCTAACTTAAAGCCTCGGTCGCCAATTTCCCATTCCCCACTTGAATTACAAATGCACACATCAGTACAGCCATCACAATAACACAGGTTATCAGAGAAAATTTGAGACACACACACCAAAGTAGACGGGGCTGAGTGACCACGATGTCTGAGTCCAACAAATGAATTATGTTCATCAATTGTCTCTCATGGCGAAAGCGATTGTGGCCATCTTTTATTTAATAATTTAAAAGTATATGGGAACGTAAATCGTAGAGAATTCCTTACTTTATGGGAATAATAAAAATAAAATATGTTAAGACAATGTATTACCAATAGGCAGAAAGAATACTTGAGAAATAAAAATATGTGTCGGAGGTGGGATTCGAACTGCTTCCATTGCGCGATGCATAAATTGAAAGTTTTGAACACTGCCGTCTGAGCTACCGAACCACTTGTGGAACAGTGTAATATTAAGTTACTTAAACAACATTCACTCTCAACAGTCCGTATAAATTCTTCTACATTTCCGTTTTTGTTTATAATATTCTATTCCTGTTTATGTCGTGGAAACTTCATAATCAATATTTCCCTCCTTTATTATAATTCTTATAAATAACTATTACATTAAAACGCGGTGGACTTCCGCCATGTCTGTCATTAACCAAGGTGATTCTGCGCATGCGCTGGAGCCAATAATTTTGCAGTTTTGTTTATAAATTTAAAAATATGTGGTAATATATTTGTTTATTTTAAAGACACTCTGCAAATCTACAGGCCTACAGCTTTCGACAGATTGCTCTACGAAGTGAATCGGTTCTACCGTTCCCTCAATCTCGCGATAACGAAAATCAGCTTAGTGTTTTAAATATATAGATAGATAATAATGTTGCGGCTGTGAGTTCGTTTCGTCACTCGCCGCGTGAGTCACAACTGCCCCAGGGCTGGGCTGCTCTGCCTCAGTGTATTGCGTGCGCCTTATGCAACAGGACTACTAGGACAAAGGCATGGTCCAGAATATTCGTAACTCAGCCAGTGAAGGAAGCCTCGAGAAGCCGTGAACCCTGGATGGGTCTAGAAGCATTTATTGAGTCACCGGCCTGCTATATAAGAGCGACCTCTCAACCAGTGTTGTTGTGTGTTTTACGAGCTAGTGCGAGCGTTTATCCTGAGCGACAGAAGTGTGGTGACTTGAGAAACCCCCCGTAAAGCCGTTTCTCTTGACAGCGAGGAAGTGAGAAGCATACAGGGGACTGCCTGTGTTTTGAGTGAGTGTGATTTCACTGAGCGACAGAGATATTGTGGTGAAGTGCCGTGCGAGTTACGAAATCCAGTGACATTGTTTCCCAGCTCGTGAACAGCGAAGCAGCGTGTAGCAGTTTATCGTAAGTAACTGTAATTTGTGTACATAGCGAAGAGTTGCAAGTAGTTCTGTCAAGGCCAACAGACTCATTAGCGAGAAGATTAACTGTTGACAAGTGAAAGAGGGCAAGAGCTCTCCATAAGCAAGAGACTTGAGGAAACTGGAGTAAGGTTCTAATTGCTTGTATTCGCTGATGAGTAGTGTATCTTAATGGCCACAATAAAATTAATTATTTCTTTAAAGGAACAATCTGTGTTGTGCTTTCTACCAACAGTAATCCAGTTAACAAAAGTGCCACTATGGGGTGGCACGTAACAACTGGTGTCAGAAGTCGGATTACGAACTCAAGCACAAGCACAACACCTGACGGTCCTGGTTTCAAAACCCGAGCAGGTCATTTTCTCTAATTTTCCTGTGACTGCATGCCCTTTACAAGACAAACAACTAAAATGGAGGCGCAATTGGCAGCATTGCTAGAAAAGTTAAGTGGCATGGAAACCAAGATGGAAGACGGCCAGAAGAAGATGGAAGACGGCCAGAAGAATTTAACCAAGGACCTAACTGCCAAATTAGAAGACGGCCAGAAGAAGATGGAAGACGGTCAAAATAAGTTAGCGGAGGACCTGAAGAAGATGGAGGACGGCCAGAAGAAGTTAGCCAAGGACCTAACTGCCAAACTAGAAGACGGCCAAAAGAAGATGGAAGACGGTCAAAATAAGCTAGCGGAGGACCTGAAGAGGATAGAGGACGGCCAGAAGAAGATGGAAGACGGTCAGAATAAGTTGACACAGGACCTGAAGAAGTTAGAACTGGGTTTGCGTGAGGAAGTCACGGCAGTGGAAAAGAAGTTCGACGCCTTACAAGTGGAAGTTGCCGAGCTGCGCCAACGCCCGCTGATGGGGGTGGAGGAGAAATTCATCGCCTTACAAAAGGAAGTTGCCGAGCTGCGCCAACGCCCACTGACGGGGGTGGAAGAGAAATTCAACGCTTTACAAAAGGAAATTGCTGAGATGAGCCAACGTCCGCCGACGGGGATGGAAGCGAGATTCAACGCCCTACAAGAGGAAGTTGCCAAGCTGCGCCAACGCCCGGCCACCGTTACACCGGGAATATCAGGAACGGGACATAGCAGAGTGACGCCCCCAACCTTCGACGGAAAGGTCCCGTGGAGCACCTACTTACGTCAGTTCGAGGCGGCCTGTTCCATAAATAACTGGAACACCACAGAAAAGGTTACAGCTCTCATTGTAGTGCTGAGAGGTGACGTCCTTAACGTCCTTCAGGCCATCCCGACTGGATCCCAGGACTACGATTCACTGATCGCCCATATGGAGTCCCGATATGGAGATAGCCATCTTCAGCAGGCCTACCAGATGCAGCTCCGGACCCGGGTACAGAAGAACGCGGAAACCCTGCAGGAGTTCGAGATGGACATCGCACGCCTCGTAAGGCTCGCCTATCCAATAGCGCCGGCCGACTTTCTGGAACAGATTGCGAAGCAGACCTTCACCGACGGGCTACGGGACTCGGACACTCAACAGGCGCTGCGACTCGCGCGCAATAAGACCCTGGCAGATGCGCTGAGCCACGCACTTGAATTCGAGACGGCAAAACAGGCATCTAGAATGCACGAGCGGGTGCGTCACGTGGACGTCGACGAACCAGCAAAAACCAAGGAGACCAAGCCCCTGGCCGACGAATTGATGGAGGCGCTAAGCCGTTTCTTCGATAGTCGCGGCACCACCAGCAACGACACAGCCGGAAGACAACCGGAGAGGCGGCCCGGAAGAGGACTACCGACCTGCTGGGCCTGGGGTAAGAAAGGCCACCTGAGCAAGGACTGCGGTGATCGCCGCCGCCGAGGGTATCCGACGGGAAATCAGTCGTCTGAAAACCGTGCGGTCCAGGGAAACGAGTATTAGCCAGCCTTGGGGGGGCAAAGGTTGGCTTGTGACAGTCGTCAAGCCCAGGCAGTCCAAGTGCGTGTGACGAAGTTACGGAGGGACAACAGCAGCCTGATGGTCGACGGAGTCATCAACGGAGTGAGCTGGCCCATGCTGATCGACACGGGAGCATCGAGGACCTTCGTCAATCCCACCGTGATCCCGAAGTGGAGAGTGCAACCCACACAAAGGAACCTCCAGCTAATAACCGCGACCGGAGAGACCGCACCGGTACATGGCGAAGCATCACTGGAGCTCGTCATTGGTCGACGGGTGGTGAAGCATCAAGTGCTTGTGGCTGACGTATCAAACGAAGTGATCATCGGACTGGACTTCCTGGACCAGGACAACATCATCTTGGACCTGAGTACCAACACTCTGCACTTCGGAGGTGAGGAACTTGCTTTGCAACCAGCACACGAGGCCGTCACCGCACGACGAGTAAGGCTGAGAGAGGACGTCATCGTTCCCGCCAGGACGGAGGTCAGCGCCGCCGTAATTGTCGACGGAACTGCAGAGGGAGTGGCGGCTGTCATCGAGCCAAAATATGAGGACATCCAGACAAAAGGTTTGCTAGTTGCCAAGACCCTCATCAACACGACGTCCCGGCCGTACGTCCGCCTGTCCAACCTGAACGACTACGACATTACGGTTCACCGGGACACCAACCTAGGAGTCTGCGAGCCCGTTACCTGGATTTCCCGCATCACAGATACGACGGACGGACACCTGCAGACGGACAACCGAAGAAGACGCGCACTGCCAGAAGAACTACAGAAGCTGTACCAAGGATCCCAGGACCATTTAGACGAGGAACAATCACGCCAACTTCAGGACCTGCTACGCGAATTCCAGGACGTCTTCTCCGTGGGGAGCAAAGACTTCGGCAGGACAAGCTTGGTCCAGCACAGAATCGACGTTGGGGACAGCTTACCGATATTGGCCCCATTCCGACGTGTCCCGCTCGCCAAGCATGCCGAAGTCGACCGGATGGTAGAAGAGATGAAGGAGCAAGGGGTGATCGAGCCATCACATAGTCCTTGGAGTTCTCCGGTCGTGCTTGTGAAGAAGAAGAAGGACGGTTCCACCACGTTCTGCGTGGACTACAGGCGGGTGAACGACGTCACGAAGAAGGACAGCTACCCTCTACCCCGGATCGACGACACGCTGGACACCATATCAGGATCAAGATGGTTGTCCACCTTGGATTTGAAGAGTGGCTACTGGCAGGTGAAGGTCCACCCTAAGGACCGCGAGAAAACGGCGTTCTCTGTGGGCAGCGGGCTCTGGCAGTTCTCCGTCATGCCATTCGGTCTGTGCAACGCCCCTGCGACCTTCGAAAGGCTAATGGAGTCCATTCTGATGGGACTACACTGGAATACCTGCCTGGTCTACCTAGACGACGTCATCGTTCTGGGAAAAAGCTTCGAGGAGCACTACAGCAACCTGAAGGAGATCTTGACGAAGCTACGGGCTGCCCAGCTGAAGTTGAGCCCCAAGAAGTGTCAGCTCTTCCAGAAGCAGGTCCAGTACCTTGGGCATATTGTCTCCGAGGAAGGGGTGCGCACCGACCCAGAAAAGACAGCAGCTGTGAGGGAGTGGCCAGTTCCGAAGGACAAGTCCCAACTACGAAGCTTCCTGGGACTCTGCACTTATTACCGTCGCTTCGTGAGAGGATTCGCCGACATCGCCAAACCACTGCATCAACTGACTGAGAAGGACCAACTCTTCACATGGACGGCAGAATGCCACAGTGCCTTCGAACAACTCAAGCAGGCTCTGTGCACCGCATCTATTCTGGCCTACCCCAGACCTGGAACAAGGTTCATCGTGGATACCGATGCCAGCGACATTGGCATAGGGGAATCCTGTCGCAAATAGTGGACGGCGAGGAGAGAGTAGTGGCCTACTTCAGCAAAGCCTTGTCAAAGCCAGAGAGGAACTACTGCGTCACCAGGAAGGAGCTGATCGTCATCGTGAAGACCATTGAACACTTCCACAAGTACCTGTACGGACAAGAATTTCTCATCAGGACCGACCATGCATCCCTGCGGTGGCTCCTGAACTTCTAGCAGCCCGAGGGTCAACTCGCGCGGTGGTTAGAGAGGCTTCAACAGTACAACTTTGAGATCCAGCACAGGAAAGGCCAACTGCATTCTAATGCCGACGCCCTGTCACGAAGACCGTGCCCCGAAGAATACACCTTCTGTACCAGAAGGGAGGAGAACACCGGGATACAGTGCCGAAGGACTACCGTGGAACTTCAAGGGAGCTGGAGCCGCGAATCTTTCACGCGAACACAAGCGGAAGATGATGACCTGGGACTGATAGCCGAATGGAAGAGGGCCTGTGTCCCCAGACCCGGGTGGAACATTGTGAGTGACTGCAGCCCAAAGTTTGAGTCCTACTGGGCGCAGTGGGACTCGCTGGTTGTAAGGGATGGCCTCATCTGCCGTACCTGGGAGAGCATCGACGGGAAGACATCTCGGGAGCAAGTCGTCGTTCCAAGGGCTATGACGGAGGAAGTCCTGAAGGAAGTCCATGGAGGGTCATCTGGTGGACACCTAGGGATAAAGAAGACCCTGGAGAAGCTGAGAGAGCGGTTCTACTGCATCGGATGGCGAACTGACGTGGAGAACCACTGCGCGAGGTGCCACGATTGCGCAGCCAGCAAGGGCCCAGGACGAAGACGACGGGGTCCACTGAAGACCTACAACGTGGGCGGCCCCATGGAGAGAGTGGCCATCGATGTTGCTGGGCCATTCCCGTTAAGCGAGGCAGGGAACCGCTACATATTGGTCGTCAGCGACTACTTTACCAAATGGCTGGAGGCGTATGCGCTCCCTAACCAAGAAGCCGCGACGATCGTAGAGACTCTGGTGAAGGAATTCGTCAGCCTGTACGGAGTACCCCTGGAGCTGCACTCCGACAAAGGGAGGAACTTCGAGTCGCAGGTGTTCCAGAACCTATGCCAGCTGCTGGGAATCCGGAAGACAAGGACAACGCCACTACACCCTCAGTCCGACGGGATGGTAGAGCGATTCAATCGCACCATCGGGAACCATCTCCGAATAGTCGTCAGCGAGCACCAGAGGGATTGGGACAATCATCTTCCACTATTTCTCCTGGCCTACCGCGCCGCCGTGCATGAAGCCACCGGGTGCACACCAGCCCGGGCCATGTTTGGGAGGGAGCTCCGTCTACCTGTCGATCTTGCCTTCAGCCGACCTGGGAATGATCCGGTCCCGGTAAGTCAGTATTGTCAAGAACTGGTCGACCAACTGGAGGACGTGCACGCGTTCGCGAGGAGGAAACTGCGGATCGAGACCGACCGAATGAAGACCCGATACGACCAACAGACGGATGCCAGCGGATTCCACGAGGACGACCTGGTCTGGCTCTTCAACCCATTACGGAAGAAAGGCCTGTCACCCAAACTGCAGAAGTCCTGGGAGGGCCCGTACCGAGTCGTGAAACGGATCAACGATGTCGTCTACAGGATCCAGCGGAGCCCGAGGGCGAAGATGAAGATCGTATATCGAGATCGCCTGGCAGCCTACGGAGGGACACAGACGGACCAATGATCGATCGGGATGATCAGCCTTTTAGGAAGGGGGTGGTGTTGCGGCTGTGAGTTCGTTTCGTCACTCGCCGCGTGAGTCACAACTGCCCCAGGGCTGGGCTGCTCTGCCTCAGTGTATTGCGTGCGCCTTATGCAACAGGACTACTAGGACAAAGGCATGGTCCAGAATATTCGTGACTCAGCCAGTGAAGGAAGCCTCGAGAAGCCATGAACCCTGGATGGGTCTAGAAGCATTTATTGAGTCACCGGCCTGCTATATAAGAGCGACCTCTCAACCAGTGTTGTTGTGTGTTTTACGAGCTAGTGCGAGCGTTTATCCTGAGCGACAGAAGTGTGGTGACTTGCAAAACCCCTAGTAAAGCCGTTTCTCTTGACAGCGAGGAAGTGAGAAGCATACAGGGGACTGCCTGTGTTTTGAGAGAGTGTGATTTCACTGAGCGACAGAGATATTGTGGTGAAGTGCCGTGCGAGTTACGAAATCCAGTGACATTGTTTCCCAGCTCGTGAACAGCGAAGCAGCTTGTAGCAGTTTATCGTAACTGTAATTTGTGTACATAGGGAAGAGTTGCATGTAGTTCTGTCAAGGCCAATAGACTCATTAGCGAGAAGATTAACTGTTGACAAGTGAAAGAGGGCAAGAGCTCTCCATAAGCAAGAGATTTGAGGAAACTGGAGTAAGGTTCTAATTGCTTCTATTTGCTGATGAGTAGTGTATCTTTCTGGCCTCAATAGAAGTAATTATTTCTTTAAAGGAACAATCTGTGTTGTGCTTTCTACCCACCGTAATCCAGTTAACAAAAGTGCCACTAGGGTGTGGCACGTAACAATAATAACTACATACTGTACAAGCACAGATATCGACCTATAACCTTATGTCCAAACTATTGATCCAGTCCAGTGGGCGTGGTGGCTCAGCGGTCTAGCTGTATGCCTCTCACCAAGGCGGTCCGGGTTCGATTCCCGGTCAATGCATGTGAGATTTTCGAAGTGAAATGCCATGTCCTGTGGTTCGGATTCCACGTAAAAAGGAGGTCCCGTGGCTCATGATCTCAAGATTAACGGTCACGTTAAACTACAAGCTTCCTTTTATTGATCCAGTCCAGGCTCGATGGTGTAGCACTGAAAAAGTCGATAGGGTCACCTAGGTATGCTCTTATTTTGCAGTCTTCAACAATGTGCCTGATGGTCTGATTCGATGAACCACAATCACAGCGGGGGTCTGGACGCTTCCCCCATTTGTGCAGGTTGTACTGTACTGATGCAGTTGTTCAAAGCCCTTGATTTTCTTTACTGGATCAATGAGGTCACGAACTTCGGATGGGGCATTTCTAGTCCAAGTGGTGGCAGAATTCTTTGCCGAGGGCATTGGAAAGCTGGTGTAAGAATACGACAAATGTTTCAATCGTCCTGGCGATTATGTTAAGACATAAGAATAAAAAGTGACAGTCAGTCTGAAAGACTAGACTTTGTATCATTTTAAATGCTACAAATGCTGAAAAATGCTAGAAAGGCGGGAGGCTTCTCGCGAAGCCAAAGACTCTTGACATGTTAGAAAATTATCTGCATAACACATATCTTGCTTTATAATACTTTACCTTGTTTCAAATTACTCGGGAACGGCAAGTGCAAACCAAGGGCAAAGGAAGGTCAAGCGCGCGGGATGCCGTAACGCTCACCAGAGCGCGCGGGGACGTGCCCCTTCCATCCAGGCTAAAACACTTATAGTGGGCGATGTATCGTGGACTTTTTTGTAGAACTTTTCATACTGACCAATTCTTACGCTCATAGTATATTGATATGTTTAACGGTTTGCCCAGCGAAAGCTTAAGAAGCGCACGGACGCCAAGTTTGTATTCAACTTTTTCACTGAAATCGTTACTGCTTGGCTTCCTTTGATCATACATAAATTATTTTCTACAGAATCTTTCCTCGAGATATTCTTTACAGAATGGTGAAAACCGCATCAAAATCCATCCGGTGGTTCTCGAGATTACCCGTGACATCCAAGAATCGGGGATTTTTGTCTTATACTAACGAAGTAGAGATTGTCGGGGAACACATGCACCAAGCAGTACTATGACGTCACACACCTCAGTGCATCTGGGTACATTTCGTCCCGTCACCGTAACGTAACGCCAGACCCCAGCGTAACGATGAAGTCCACAAGATCTTTTAAAATGATAAAACAAGGAAACATTTAGTAGTAAAATCAGTTTGGTATGCCAATCTGTTATTTTTATACAGCCCACCAGAACTTGAAAAGAAAACAGCCCTCGTAGATGTACAAGAATTATCGAATAGTTGTTTCCTAATTTGTATTGATTGGAGTAGTATTATTAAGAATTTTCTGGCAAAGTGTCTTTGGAAATTGTGTTTCTGACTGGTATAGGTTTTACCTTGTTCATGACCTCACTCTCGGTCTGAGAACCTACAGTACTCACTGAGTTTCCTATGCCTGTCCTTAGTCCTGCGGAGCTCCCTGTGTCTGCCCCCTTGGCCTGGTAATCCGCTATCATAGCCGACCTCATTACGATGCAAATACCAGCTCCTTGCTTCCACTTCGTCTGCTCTTCCAACTTTTTTCTTCGTTTCCTTTTAAAACTTTTTATAAAAAAAATTCGCCTCATCAAACTAAATGCCTTTATTTTACAACCCTCTATACCCGCTGTCTCTCTCTCTCTCATCTGCTAAGCGAGTCGCTTTATATTCCGGTCTTGAAACGCTTGGAAATATTTTCTAAGACCCAGGAAATCTCTTCGTTGTTTGGGGAACACTCAGGAAAAGGGGGAGAGAGTTATTCATGTCTTAGGTCAGGAGCATCAAAATCCAGGTATGAATAAACCATTCATCGGAGCATAAAACATCTACTGTGCAGATATTATCCTCTTTGTACAGATCATTTTTTTCTCTATTCCTGCTAATTCATTCAGGCTTTGTAGGTAGATTTCATGAGAAAGCTACCATATTACAACTTCCGGAATATGTTGGCATATCTTTGCGTTTCATATCCCCCAGGCCCCAAAACCGCCATCAGATGAAAAGATCATATATAATTTATATATATTCATGATGAAAATTAATAAATGTAAAACAAAATATTGAAATGCTGTCGAAAGAAATCAACCCCTATGGATGCCGATTTGACAGGTGAAAAGCTAAAGGAAGTATGTGACTTCTGTCACTTAGGAAGCAAAATAACCAGTGATGGACGAAGCAAGGAGTATATAAAAAGTAGGTTAGCACAGTCAAGGAAAGCATTTCTACAGAAAAGGAATCTGTTGACTTCGAATATAGATTTAAGTATCAGGAAGTAATTTTTGAAGGTCTTTGTCTGGAGCGTGGCGCTCTATGGAAGTGAAACTTGGACTATTGGAGCAGCAGAAGAGAGGAGAATTGAAGTGTTTGAAATGTGGTGTTACAGAAGAATGAGGAAGATCAGATGGGTAGGTAGGGTTACGAATGAAGAGGTATTAAGACGAGTGGGAAAGGAGAGATGTTTCTCGCAACTGCTAATGAAGAGAAGAGCTAGGTTGGTGGGACACATACTAAGACACCCAGGAAAAGCACACTTAGTTATAGAAGGTAGGATCGAGGAAAAGAATTGTAGGGGTAGACCAAGGTTAAAATATGTTAAACAGATTGACTCGGATGTAGGGTGTGGTAGCCATGTAGAAATGAAACGATTAGCTCTGGGCAGGGAATCATGGAGAGCTGCATCAAACCAGTCGAAAGACTGAAGACTCAAACAACAATATGTCAGTTCTTGTGGGTACGATAACTACCGTCATTTTTCACCAATCACTTTCACATGTATACATATAATATAACAATTTATATTCTCGATCGAGTTCGTTAATGGCCAAAATCGGACCAAGGTGATAGAAATAAGGGGGGGGGACTTTTCCGAAAATGAGAAATATCACTATAACTGTCTTACTATGTGGCAAATCGAATCTATTCAGAGTTCATACTATTCTTTAGATAAGGGCCAAAAATGTATCTCAGTAAAGTTCTTTGGTAGCACCAACCATTGGCCAAAGGGGTAGGAAAAATAGAGTTGAGAGATAGAAAATCATACCTCCCTTAATAGGCACAGTATAAAAAGTGTTTAAAATGGTCAATTATAATAATAATAATAATAATAATAATAATAATAATAATAGCAAAGGCCTCCTACATAGAGGGTAGCTCTTACTTCGCTAATGCGGTGAGCTATTCGCATTTGGTTTGTACATGGTAACTTAGAGTTTTCTTTCTTGGATTTACTTTTGACTTTAATTACTTTGACACGTTCAGTAGTCTGTCTTCTATGGTCCTCCACGTGCTCCTGCTTCTTGCTGCTCTGGTACGTTATGGTACTGTCTTCCCTCACTCGATATTCTGTCTTCCATGGTCCTCCACGTGCTCCTGCTTCTTGCTGCTCTGGTACGTTATGGTACTGTCTTCCCTCACTCGATATTCTGTCTTCCATGGTCCTCCACGTGCTCCTGCTTCTTGCTGCTCTGGTACGTTATGGTACTGTCTTTCCTCACTCGATATTCTGTCTTCCATGGTCCTCCACGTGCTCCTGCTTCTTGCTGCTCTGGTACGTTATGGTACTGTCTTCACTCACTCGATATTCTGTCTTCCATGGTCCTCCACGTGCTCCTGCTTCTTGCTGCTGTGGTCCATTGTGGGCCAGCCCACGCAGAATAGAATTCGGACCATTTCCGCCTCGGTCTCCCTCTCTGACGTTTTCCCATTCTTGTGTCCCACATGGTGGTCTTGTGTGTCCATCTGTCGTCTCGTAACCTCGCAATATGACCTCCCCATTTCCATTTCTGTCTGGTGACCTTTTCTGCAATATCTGGTATTAATTGCTGACAATTTTGATAGTTGTTCTATCTTTCTGCGATATTCCCAATATCTTACGTTCCATCTTTCTTTGGCACATGGTCAATAGTCCTCTAAAAATTACCTTTGTCTGAAAGAAGTTTTGATATGACCCACCCTTTACGGCAAAGTATGAGCTAAATATTTTCGGAATTATAAGGACTCTAGCGGACCCGTACGAGAACTGTCGCATAATGGGTTGTGTGCGCCCCATGTGTACAGACTACCCGCCCGACTCTAGTGCTAAGCGGGCTATATGCAACACAGTTCTGCCAGGGGCTATCGTCTTGTTTATTTATTTAAAAGCCCTTTATGAACAAATAAATATATTTCCGTTGACTTTTCAAGAAATGCAAATTATTTCCTGTACTATTGTAACGATTTGGAAGATTTTAGTACAAACCACACCTTGTAACTCCCTCTGGTTTAGGAGCTTGAGTTTTGTGAAACATACACCTTAGCGTGTCTGGAAAGTTCGGTGAATGGGTCTATATTACAAACGGATTGTTGACTTACCTGAAACAGCCGTTACTATCCTTCGAAGTAATCCCCGTGGATGGTTATGCACTGCTTAGAACGGCTGTACAAGTCCTGGTATAGTCTTCCTGAGGGATAGCCTTCAGTTGGGTCGTCACATTACGTTGTATGTCCGAAATGTCCGAAACATCTGGCCCTTCAGGGCTTTTCGGCGACTCTGGACCCCCGATACTCCCTACTTTGACGCTTGCCTTCAAGGTCGTACCTCATTCACCAGGTCTCGTCACCCGTGACGATGGGTTTCAGGACCCTTCCATTCCACGGAACATTCACCTTTCTCACTGCCACCCGTCGAACAGGTGTGCACGTTAGGTTGCATAACTTCACCCTTCTCACTGCCGCCCGTCTATCAGGTGTGCAAGGCAGGTTGCATAAATTCACGCTTCTCTCTTGCTTTCAATTTAGAGTTTTGACGATCCAAACAGTAGGCTGTTCCTAAAGAAGACTATGCCAGGAGTTTCCAGGACTTGTTCAGTCGTTCTCGGAAGTGCATAACCATCCACGGGGATTACTTCGAAGGACAGTAACGGCTGTTTCAGATAAATCAACAATCCGTTCGTAATATCGACCCATTCACCGAACTTTTCAGACAGAGGGTGTAGGCCTATATAATAAGATGGGGCTCCTCGCATGCTATACATGTGGGACGTTTGTAAGTAGACCTATACAACAATTGTGGCAAATTTAGTGAACTAGAAACATTTTACTTTGCCCAGTGAAATCTACCCCCGCCTTCCGGTGTGCCAAGAGGATTATATTTTAACGTTGATTCATTTACAACCTTCGAATTTAGTGGTCAACAGCCTCATTTACTAGTCTTTATATATATAATTCTTCGACACGTGTGTATGTGACTGAACTCCTCCTAAACGACTGGACCGATTTTGATGGAATTTGGTATGTATATTAGGGTGGGTCCATGTATGGTTTAGATTCACATTCTGACCCGGTAGGTGGAATGAACACAATTTTAGAACCACAATTTACACACAATTTTAGAACCTCAATATACAGTCAAAAACAGTCGTCATGGAAACCACTAGCCTTGGCCTTCGTGAAAGCTGATGTCTTTGGACGGTTTGTCTCTGCACGTTAGAGCCACCTGGTCGCAACCTGTGCAACTACCGCCATTACATACACTCCGCCCGTGGCGAAAAGTTGTGTCTTATACCAAAGGTGGCAGTGATGTCGATTTCTACTGTTTGTCTCTGCACGTTAGAGCGTTTCAAAGTCCCGTATGCGTGCATATACCATTCATCCGATTGCCATGAAACTTAGGTGATATGTTGAGTGAGCTCCAGGGAAGGTGTTTGGCTTAGTAAATCAATTTCACAATAGGTAGCGCACGACTAGATTCAACAAATGAGTGACGACGCGCGAAGCGTTTCAACAAAATCCCTTATAAGTTTATATTCCATTCATAGATTGAGATGAAACTTTGATGAGTTGTTGTGTACACTTAAGTGAAGGCTTCTAACTTAGTAATCCATTTCACAGCAGGTTGCGCACGAGTAGATTCAACAAATGAGCGGCGACGTGCGAAGCGTTTCAACAAAGTCCCGTATGCGTTCAAATACCATTCGTCCGATAGCGATGAAACTTGGGTGAGATGTTGTGTACACTTACGTGAGGGTTTTTAACTTAGTAAATCCATTTTACAATAGGTAGCTCACGAGTAGATTCAACAAATGAGCAATGACGCGCGAACTTTAAATCAAAGTCCCGTATGCGTTCATATACCATTCATCCGATTGCAATGAAACTTGGGTGAGATGTTGTGTACACTTACGTGAGGGTTTTGTAACTTAGTAAATCCATTTCACAGGAGGTTTCGCACGAGTAGATTCAACAAATGAGCGACGGCGCACGAAGCGTTTCAATAAGGTCCCGTATGCGTTCTAATACCATTCGTCCGATTACGATGAAACTTGGGTGAGATGTTGTGTACACCCTACGGAAGTTTTCTGGCTTAATACATCCATTTTACAATAGGTAGCGCATGAGTATATTCAACAAATGTGTGACGGCACGCGAATCATTTCAACAAAGTACCGTATGCGTCCATATACCATTTATCCGATTGCGATTAAACTTTGGTGAATTGTTGTGTACACTTCAGGAAATGTTTCTGTCTTAGTAAAACCAGTTTTTATTCAGTAGCTCACGAGTAGATTCAACAAATGAGCGACGGTGCGCGAATCGTTTCCACAATGTCCCGTATGCGGTCATATATCATTCATCCGATTGCGATCAAACCTTGGTGAATCATTGAGTACACGCCAGAGAAGGTTTCAGGCTTAGTAAATCTATTTTACAATAGGTAGCGCATGAGTAGATTCAACAAATGAGTGACGGCACGCGAATCGTTTAAAGAAAAACGTTTATGCGTTCATATGTCATTCATCCGATTCCGATGAAACTTTGATGAGTTGTTGTGTACACGCCAGGGAAGGTGTTCAGCTTGGTAAATCCATTTTACAATATTGGTAGCGCACGAGTAGATGTAACAAATGAGTGACGACGCGCGAAGCGTTCCAACAAAATCCTGTATGCGTTCATATACTATTCATCGATTGCGATGAAACTTTGATGAGTTGTTGTGTACACTTACGTGAAGCTTTCTAACTTAGTAAATCCATTTCACAGTTGGTAGAGCACACGTAGATTCAACAAATGAGTGACAGCGCACGAATCATTTAAACCAAATCCCGTATGCGTTAAATGCCATTTATCCGTTTGCGATGAAACTTTGGAGAGTTGTTGTGCACGCTCCAACGAATGTTTCTAAATTAGTTAATTCAATTCACGATAGTTTAGAGGCAGTTAACAGAAATTGAAAAAATATTGTGTATCCAAAAGCACTTCAAGAAACAAAGTTACTACACTTTCTTTGATTGGCAGGACAACGTCTGCCGGGTCAGCTTGTGTGTGTATAAAAATTGGATCACAGCCTGTTTTATTTTTTGGATGTAGTATTTTGTGTAACTGTAAAACTGAATGTGACGTAACGGTAACGCTCTCACCTGCTGCTGTGTCCAAGGTCGTGGGATTGAACTCCCACGCAATCAGTTGGCATTTGAGGGTGCTAAAATACGAGGGAGTTGCGTCAGTAAAATCTCTAAATTCCATCCAATTTCCATGCCTTGAACTATTTGTGCATTACACGATCAATTAGCAGAAAGCCTCAATTTGTATCATTTTGGTCGAGGCATTCCATTTTTTTAAATTCGTTATGCCTGTCTACGGACCGCGATTGGACCTATCTAGCTGATCTTGCTTTCTTGTCTCCAAAAAATCTTTATCTTGTCGCTATGGCTCTTTCTCCGCTCCTCCGTCCAGGTTATGTTGGATGTAATATTTGGGTGGTCTGAAAATTGATTATTGTCGGTTTATATCTGTCCAGTAAAATATCACTTGAGGTGTCTATTGCCAGAAGGTTACTTTGACCCACACTATCATCCTTCATTCAGGCTTAAACATCAAAGGCCGTTTACCTTAACGGTCAATGACTTCGTAGTTTATTTATCATTGAGGTCAATGACACCAGTTGTTTACCTTTGAGGTCATTGGCCCCGTGACCACGTCGCCCTCATTTGCATAAATAACGGTAAATGGATGAACAGCCCTTTAGTCTCACTACTACCAGTGTTTGGGTCGCGAACCATAGGTCCTTTCCCACAGCCAGGATGTGAACGGCAAGCCATGGTGTTTGGGTCGCGAGCCATAGGTTAAGAATCCCTTGCCTAGACCTTGTTCCATAACCGGGATGTGAACGGCAAGCCATAGTGACCAGTGTTTGGGTCGTGGACCATAAGTTAAGAAACTCGGGCCTTGCCCTTGTTCTACAGACAGGATGTGAACGGCAAGCCACGGTGACCAGTATTTGGGTCGCGAACCATAAGTTAAGAAACTCTGACCTTGCCTTTGTTCCTCAGCCGGGATGTGAACGGCAAGCCACGTGCAGGAACAGACACAATTCTCCTTCGACAGCTTCAGTAAAACAGTTAACATCTTACAATGCTGTGTTAATGAGAGAAGGGAATCGCCTTTATGCGCACACAATGCATTAAACACGCCTTAACCCCTTCCTCTCCCTTAACTAAGCCCTTAGTATTACACTCGCTTTAACTGCATGTTGTCAGTTCGCCCCCTTTTTTAAGACCCCTTAAGAGGGCCGGCTTAATCTACTTGTCAATGCAGCATCTTAACAACGCCAGAGGATAACGGGAAAAAAGAAGACATGAAAAGTTTCACGAGGAAAGCGCTATCTTTAAAAACATTCCGTTTCTTTCTGAAAATGCTCTCCTACTTAGCAAAATGCAAACTAGGCACAGGGTGGCTCACAAAACAGTGACTGAGCTAAGTCGCTTCATTTTGTTGTTGTTGTTGTTGATCCTTTTAGGGGCTTTGTGACATCGTGGTCATGTAGTCCCATGTACTTGGGTGCGTATAGAATTTATCTGATAACCTGTGTTACTGTGATGTCTGTACTAGTGTGTGTATTTGTAATTGAGGTAGGATTTGGGTAGGAAGCGGCCGTGGCCTTAGATTAGGAACAATCCCGGTATTTTCCTGGAGTAGAATTGGGAAACCAGAGAAAACCACTTCCAAGATGGCTGAGATGGGAATCGCGTTGCCTCACGATGTCGAATTGACCCCATTCCAGCCCTCAGACCAGAATTACATTTTTTTTGGCAGAGCCGGGAATCGAGCCAGGACCTTCGGGGCGACAGTCAATAAGTCGTTAATATACAGTATAAGTTTATTCTCTGGTTTGATATACTGTGCAAGTTTATGGAAATTCAATTTTGTTTCATTGTATGTCCATATTTTCTGGCATTATTCTTTTTAATTTTTAATTGCCGTTGATTGATTTTATCAACGTAGTTGGTTGGTTCCTTAGTTTAGGGGTTGCGACGACACGGTCATGTAGCCCCGTGTACCTTGGGTGTGTGTAGAATTTGTCTGATAACCGGTGTTAACTGTGATGGCTTGCCACGGTGGGTGAGTGGATAGCGTGTCGGTCTACCAACCCCAAGATTGCAGGTTCGCTCCTGGCCGTAGTAAGTGATTTTTGAAAGGCGGCAAAAATACAAAACGCATGTCATACGATATTGGCATGTCAAAGAACCCATTTGAATTCAGTAGGCCGTGTTCATAATGGCAAAATTAATGTCGGGAGTTTCCGCCAACACCAAGTCCTCATTTCTCTACTAGAAAGCGCTATAGTGTTCAAGGAGCTTAGATATCTAACCTCCTTGACTTTCAGAGTGATTCAAGGAACAACGAAATTCGACATTCAAGCTACACTCTGGGTGTCAAATTACAAAGCTTGCACCTGGCACCCAAGGCTATACGATATTATTATTATTATTATTATTATTATTATTATTATTATTATTATTATTATTATTATTATTATTATTATTATTATTATTATTACTGTGATGGCTGTATAAGTGTGTGTTATCTGTGATTCAGGTAGAAGGACTGCAGACGATTAATTTTTTCAAGTAGTTCCTACTTTTGTTACCAAATGCTACCGCCCACGACACCTAGCTGCGTATGTGGCTACTAAATGCCATTGTAGTCAACACCTGGTGGTGAATGTTGGAACTAATATAGCGTTATCAAAAATACCTACAAATTTTAGCTTCCACAAGTGTAGTTAGTGGAGGGTTCTTTTTCATACCATAAATGTATGACATGGGACCGCCGGCTTTACTTCCACTCCGAAGAAAGGCATATTGAGTGATTTTTAGCGCTCTTAAAAAATCCGACGACTTCGGCCGGGTTTGAACCCTCGATCTTGGGCATAATTTATCAACGTAGAAAAGAAAACTTAATCATATCTAGTTTTTAGTGGCATTATTGTCCAGCTCCGTGGCTAAATGGTTAGCGTGCTAGGGTTTGTCCCAAAGTGCCCCGGGTTCGATTCCCGGCCGAGTCATCAGGGATTTTATTCTCTTGGAGTTAATTCCCGTGGCTCGTGGACTGGGTGTATGTGACGTCTTCATCATCACTTCATCCTCATTACGACGCGCAGGTCACCTCTCCGGAGGCCACACGTTCATCAGTGTCATTATTGATATGAAATTAAAGGAAATACCAAATGATATTAAATATATTTAATTCACGTTATTCAGTCGCCTCCGTTGTGTAGTGGTCAGCATGCTTAGCTGCCACCCCGGAGGTCCGGTTCGTTTCCCGGCTCTACCACGAAATCTGAAAAGTGGTATGAGGTCTGGAATGGGGTCTACTCAGCCTCGGGTGGTCCAAATGAGTAGAGGGGGTTCGAATCCCACCTCAGCTATCCTCGAAGTGGTTTTCCGTGGTTTCCCACTTCGTCCTCGGGCCGGGATGGCACCTAACCTAAGGCCACGACCGCCTCCTTCCCTCCTCCTTGTCTATCCCTCCCACTCTTCCTATCCCCTCATCAGGCCCCCTGTTCGCTTTGCTTTGCAGTGCTAGTCACACTCCCCAGTTGTATCCCAAAACTCAGAGTCTCAAGCTCCAGAACACTGCCCTCAGTGGCGGTAGAGGTGGGATCCCTCGCTTAGTCTGTGGGAAAAGCCAACCCTGGAGGATAAACCGTAAACGAAAAACGAAAATCCACCTTAATCAATAATATAATTTATATGACAATTAATTAATTCAGTAGTACCGGTTTCGGCCACATTATGGCGTTCTTCAGCTGTGTGGATCTTAACACATTAAATCGAAGCGAGCAGTGTAATACAAATTCACCGAAATGTTTTAGAACTAATTGGAAACTAATAACCTACAAAAAATATCTTAACAATAAAAAACAATAAAATCGGATCTCTTACAATATTAGTAAAGTTTAAGCTTTGTATCGAAAATTATTGAAAAGTAATGGTTTAAATGACTATGAGTACATTTCGAAAATGTTAAAGTAATGTAATAGTACATTATGCAACGAGCCTATAATGGCAATAATTAAGACACGAGTATGTTTATAAAACGAGCGTAAGCGAGTTTTATTAATTTCCATACGAGTGTCTTAATTACCATTATAGGCGAGTTGCATACGACTGTTTATGTTCGACGATAATTATAACTTTGTTATATGTTTTAACATAAATATTCATAAATATCTGTTGAGGTTCATTCCTGACCCGGTCGGAGACTGGAAGCAGGCTGTGGATTTTCATTTTCATCTGTTGAGGTTCAGTCACTAGAATTTTGTGATCAGGATATATCTGTTTTCCAAGTGCTTTGACTGACCGACCGACGCATGCGCTCTGTGTGCTTGGCAATGTTTACAGCCTGCCGATGTGCATCTGCATTCAGTCAAACTGTCACTGAAGCCGTTTGAAAGCAATGCGCTGTGTTGAAATTGGAGTTGGGGATATTAAGGTATATACAGTGTTATTTCTAGTCTCATATTCGCCACTTTATTTACGCGAACATATGCATCGGTGCACTTTCAGTAATTTATATAGACATGTTGGATTTTGAGCGCATGCGCGAAGGTATTCTTACCTAATTCGTCAAACAACTGTTTCTTGAGCTCCGATTGGTGGGAGAAACTGTTCCATAATGAAAAATAGTGTTATAATAATCCTCATTATGATACAGTTTTCTGACACATAATGTTTACATTTCGACATCGTCAAACATAAAATATATATAAATGTCTCGAATGCGTGGGGATTTCAAGATGAATGAAAGTAGGCTATGTCTAGATGCACAATCTGGTTGTAGGTTAGTCTTCTCCTATGTAATGCAACCTCCTGTTGAATTAATATCTTGAATTAAACAGGCAGTTGTTTATGTCGAATAAAAAGAGATTCGTTATGAGTCGATTATGCTTTAACAACTATGGAGGCCTCTTACCAAGATTAGACTATATAGGCTATTGGAATGTTATTACATTGAATATTTATTTATAGTTGTAGAGCCCACATTTGTTAATAAAACAATTTTCATGGTTCAAAGGAATAGTTGATGGTATGACACAGTGAGTTTGATGTTATCAAAACAGCATGCTGAACTGCTGTGGCCAAGATCGCGGGTTCAAACCCAGCCGAAGTCATCGGATTTTTTAAGACCGTTAAAATCCTTCAATATGCCTTCCTTTGGAGGGCACGTAAAGCCCGTGTCTTAGAACCTTCCACTCCAATTGGTGGTATGTAGTAAAATTTGTAGGTTATCTGTAGTTGTCTAGTAAGAAACGCTCTATAAGTTTCAACGTTCGCCGCTAGTGTTAGTGATAGTAGCATCTGGTAGCCAAAGTTAGAACTACTTGAAATTGAACTTTTTGGGAGCCGTCGGGCGTTCAATCAAACTTGCCCAGCTTATGGCCATTGGCTGCGATTCATATAACAATTAATTTTATAATTTGATTGTGAGATTTATATGGATCATGATCCTTCTGATTTATACGTCAGCCCCCTCCTGGATACGTGCCAGCACTGTGGGTTTAAATCCAGCCCAGGGCTGGATTTAAGAAACAATACGACCACTTCCAGAAGTGAAAATGATTCTGGAGTTCACACAGCCCTCAATGGGAATGTGTAATTCCAGGACGCAAAATCGGCCGGGAATGGAGCTGACAATTCCATTCCATCTAGTGCAGAAGTGAGGAACAAGAGTAGAAATCTCAACCTCCTGGGGCGTGATGGTGCAGTGGTCAAGCTGCTTGCTTCTCACCAAGGAGGACCGGGTTCAATTCCCTGTCAGTGCATGTGAGATTTTCTAAGTGAAATATCGTGTCTTCTGTTTTGGATTCCTTCCTTCCTTCCTAGCGTGCGATGTACCAACAATGTGTTGTGTATATGACAATAGTAATAATACAAAATTACGACCCTTACAGTAGTCGCATATGATGTGTAACATGTGACATGTTATCCAACTATGAGTCTGCCGGGAGCGCAAATCCCTTGTTAACAGTGAACTCTGTTGGTCATTGAAATAACTAGGCCTACTTGTAAAACTCCTATTCCAAATCCTTTCAACAAATATGATATAATGAATAATTATTTTCACACCAAAGAACGACAAGTTGAAGATGATTTTTTGTAGGAATATCTTTAATGGGGCCTCCAAACCTTGAAGTAAACCTTATGCTATAGGCCTATATATGCCAAATAGTGCTGTATTTCGCCGACAGTACCTCGAGTGCTTACATTAAATAAGAATACAGCTAAAGTAGTAAGATTTAATAAATCATGATTGTTTTCAGCAAATATGATATAATGCATATTTTCACACCAAAGAACGACAATTTGAATATGATCTATTATTGGACTAGCTTTAATGGGGCCTCCAAACCTTGAAGTAAACCGTATGCGATTTACATTCCACATAGCCACATGGCCGACAGTTCGTCGTGATACCAATCTCCGCCACCGCGCGCCATCATTGTTTCCGGTGCATTGCCGTCCCATTTCCGTTTCATCGTCCCATTTCCGTTTCATTTTTCAGAATCACCCTCAAAAAAATATACAGCAACTGAGTGGAAAGATGTTACACATCAAAAATAATGAAGATTTATTTCTAAGGACATAGGCCTATAACCCGAATTAAATCAACACGGCTATCCACCCGAATTTTTGCTTTTCTCCGTGAGAAAAAGACAAAGGGGGCCTGGTTCAGTGAAGTAGAGAAAGATCTGTTGGAGATCTGTTGGCCCTATTAGGGAAACCTTCAAGAACATCGGAGTTTTCAACCTAAGCCGAAACTAAAAACCGAGAAGGCGTGGACGACGGAGAGAAAGGTGCAACATCGATTGCGAATGGAAGATTACTGGACCAACATTAAAATGCAGTTGACATGACGTGGTCCTTAGTTGGCCGTAAAGAAGCAAAAAGAAGAATAATCCCATGACCTTACTTATCAGTTTGCGTGGCTTTTGAAGGAAGGAAAGAGTTTTGAGTTGGAGCCATTGAGGCGATCTACTCTCCAAATGCAACATCCTGTTTAACACTGCCATCTGGTAGTGTAAACCAGAACTCTACTGGGTGATCTGTAGCTTATATTTAATTAGTTTTGTCATGCAATCACAAAATGTGATTCGAGAGATCTTTTACGAGCCAAAATTGTACGACTTGGAGTGCCGTGGTTTATTGACGCCGGGAGCACGTTTAGTCATTATACAGCTCATCCGGGATGAAGACAAAGTTTTAGTCAAAAATTCAAGTTGTGCAGACAGAAAGCTTAGTCTACGTTATTTAGCCTACAGAAATGCTATAAGTTGTTATTTGGCAAACGATGTGAAGATTGGTGACCATGGATGCTGCCATCTTTGAAGTCACATTAGAAGTACGGTACCAGTGTTAGTGTCTGTAAACAAGCTGATTTCACAACGTGGGTGGCGATAATGAATGTAACTCTAATGCAATTCAAAAGCTGATTATGATGATATGATGGTGATGATGCTGATGATGATGCTGCTGATATTGTTGATGATGCTTCTGATGATCTTGATGATAAAGATGGTGGTGGTGATGATGATTATCTGCCCCAAATGATGATGCTGATTTTGTTGTTGATAATGATGATGATGGTGATGATGATATGATGATGATAATGATGTTGTGACTTTTGTTATTGATAATGATGATGATGAAGAAGAAGAAGATGAAGATGGTGTTGATGCAGCCGCTGCTGCTGCTGATGATGATGATGATGATGAAGAAGATGGTGGTGATGATGATGTTGATGATGATGAAGGTGGTGGTGATGAAGGTGTTGTTTTTGTTGTTGTGGTGATAATGATTGTTCCTGTTTAGGAGACGGAACAGCGAGATCATCTGCCCCTTCTATTCATTACGATATGTGTTGCGCTGGAGGACAAGTGGTGAGGTTATTATGGTTATTAAGGTGACCCGGGCTCTAGTCTACTGCACAACCATGATGAGCAAAACTAGTATACGAACCTTGTTTTAATGAATGAATATTGTTATCCATGTCAAGAAAATGAAGAGTTGATTGAAATTAATGTTTTCTAATACTGAAATCCACTGAGTGCTGAAAACGTGTTAAACTCCCTCAGAAGCTACTGAGCAAGTCTAGCAATTTAAAGCTGAGTCGCGGGGGAGCTTCTTGTGTCCAGCTCAAGTCCGGCCGACACACAAGCTTCACCATTATTGTCGCCCCGACTCCAGGCCTAATTCATTCCCTTCACTGCAGTAATCAACTGCCATTGTCTGGAATTAACTCCACTCTCTGAGCCGGCTTACCATTTCAAAGTTGGCGAGCCTGCATGAACCCTTTCTCCACTCGCAGACTCACTCGAGCAAGCATTTTTGGGGATTTAAGTCGACGAGGAAAAGCTACCGGCCACCAAAAAGTCTGGGATGGGGGAGGAAATATCACTGCTTCCATCTCTCACGTTCTCCAAGCACAAACCAGACTCTCACTTGCCTAGCACAAGCCAAAATTCACAAGATCTTGGAAGTCCAAAAAATAATGGTAATCCTTTCTTGAGACAAAGACAAAGTTCTGATCAAACCCCCTAGATTTTATCGATGTCACCCTGCTTTAGCCACTAGAAAGCAACAGTAACGCTGAACGAGAACCTAACGTACGATAAAATTTGCTGAACTACCAAAATTAGTCAAAATACCTTTTGTAATGATGAAAGATAAATATGGAAGTGATGCATTAATACCGGTAGATGTTTGTTGACAGATGTCTTTAACCCACTCACATTCCCCCTTTTAGATTCCAGCTGAATCCGCCTTTATACGCGTAAATTATGGACAGATATAGCATTGCCAACCTCTCGACAATTTTTAACCAGACCAAAAGTTTTTGCCTAAACCAACAATATTAGGAGGGCCACGTAAGCCATATATTCACCCCTAGTTTTTGTCACGCATCAATAATATTTATCCAGACCAATCGTTTTACCAATTAATGCTTTTTCACATAATCACAAGGTGTATATTGAATTCCACATGTTGGTAACAGTAATATGATGATAATGTGTGTTCCTCGGTTACAGTTGAAGAAACCACATGCATCTGATAATCATGACTGCCGTCATTTATTAATGAGCAAAAAATAAAAATACATACGTATTTCCGGTGCAGTATGGTTAGTAATTTAAATTGGTAATGTCCCCCAGAATATGAAACAAAGTACGAAAATATATATTATATATATAGACTATCATATTATATATATAAAGTGCTGGAGAAAACCATAAGGAGACTTCCCATAAACTGTAAAATTTGTTTTTTTTTTGTAATTTATTCCATTTCAAAATTAACAAGCGATCAATTCACATACATTACAATATTGGTACATGATGTGGCCACCTTCCAATTTCCTGCATGCTCAAACACGCTGCACCATAGAGTCAATTTTAAAAAATAATAAGGCTGCGGCACTCTTCCTTGGTCACCTTCCTCCTCAGAGCTCGAGCAGATTGAAACGCACCTCTTCCTTATTCTTCGGTTTCTTCTTGCCCAGCTGTAATCCAATCTTGTTCCAAAGATTCTCAATAAGATAGAGATCTGGATATTTATATATCTTTAAATATAAAATTCTTGGCTGGACCGATTTTCATGAACTTTTGTATGTATATTACAGTGGGTTCCTGTATGGTTTAGATTCACAATTTGACCCGGTAGGTGGAATGAACACAACTTTAGAACCACAATTTACTTACAATTTTAGAACCACAATATACAGTCAAAAACAGCCTTAGTGAATGCTGAAGTCTTTAGACTGTGTATCTCTGCACTTTAGAGCCACCTGGTTGCAGCCTGTGCAAACACCGCCATACCTTACTCTGCGCCCGTGGCGGAAAGTTATGTTTTGTACCATAGGTGGCGGTGATGTTTGTTGCCCAAGAGTGGATTCAACAAATGAGTGACGGCGCGAATCATTTCAACAAAATCCCGTATACGGTCGTATAAACCATTCATACGATTACGATGAAACTATGCGTTGTTGTGTATATTCCTGCAAAGGTTTCTTACTTAGTAAATCCATTTTACAATAGGTAACGCACGAGTAGATTCAACAAATGAGCGACGACACGCGAAGCGTTTCAAAAAAGTCCCGTATGCGTTCATATACCATTCGTCCGATAGCGATGAAACTTAATTAAGATGTTGTGTACACTCCAGGGAAGGTTTCTGGCTTAGTAAATCCATTTTAAAATAGGTAAGGCAGGAATAGATTCAATAAATGAGCGACGACGTGCGAAGCGTTTCAACAAAGTCCCGTATGCGTTCATATACCATTCGTCCGATAGCGATGAAACTTAGGTGAGATGTTGTGTACACTTCAGGGAAGGATTCTGGCTTAGTAAATCCACTTCACTATAGGTAGGGCACGAGTAGATTGAACAAATGAGCGCCGACGCGCGAAGTGTTTCAAAAAATTTCCATATGCGTTCCTATACCATTCGTCCGATAGCGATGAAACTTGGGTGAGATGTTGTGTGCACTCCAGGGAATGTTTCTGGCTTAGTACATACATTTTACAATCGGTAGCGCACGAGTAGATTCAACAAATGAGTGACGACGCGCGAAGTTTTTCAACAAAGTCCCGTATGCGTTCATATACCATTCATTCGATAGCGATGAAACTTGGATGAGATGGTGTGTACACTCCAGGGAAGGTTTATGGCTTAGTACATGCATTTTATAATAGGTAGCGCACGAGTAGATGCAAAAAATGAGCGACGGCACGTGAATCGTATCAACAAAGTCCCGTATGCGTTCAGATACCATTCATCCGATTGCGATGGATGAAACTTTGGTGAATCGTTGAGTACACTCCAGGGAAGGTTTCAGGCTTAGTAAATCCATTTTACATTAGTAGCGTACGAGTAGATTCAACAAATGAGCGATGCCGCACGAATCGTTTCAACAAAATCCCGTATGCGTTCATATAGCCTACCATTCATCCGATTGCGATGAAACTTCGGTGAATCGTTGAGTACTCCATGGAAGGTTTCAGGCTTAGTAAATCTATTTTACAATAGGTAGCGCATGAGAAGATTCAACAAATGAGTAACAGCACGCGAATCGTTTAAACAAAATCCCGTATGCGTTCATATACCATTCATCGATTGCGATGAAACTTTGATGAGTTGTTGTGTACACTTACGTGAAGCTTTCTAACTTAGTAATTCCATTTCACGATAGTGTAGAGGCAGTTAACGGAAATTGAAAAAAAAATATTGTGTATCCAAAAGCACTTCAAGAAACAAAATTACAACTCCAACACTTTCATTGATTGGCGCTGCAACGCATGCCGGGTACAGCTTGTATATATACTGTATATATATATTATCCAAGCACACTTTATTATTAATAAAGTAACTTATTTATTCTTGGGCGAAAATATTTCGACCGAGATCATCCTGCTAACACAGGTACACAAGGGCAGATGACCTCGTAGTTCCGCCCCTTAAAACAACAATAACTAACTAACTTAGATACAGTCGAACCTCGATCATTAGGGGATGTCAAAATAAATTCGACTTACGAAAATTCGAGTTATGGAAATACGTAGGAAATATGTTAAATTTGTGATATATAAATCATAAGATGAAAGTATGCTAATAATAATCCGGTGAGCTAATATTGAGAGAGATGTATCAGGTATTAACACTGTGTACCTGAATTTCATTGGAATGAATAAGAGAAACTCTTCATTGAGAGTACCATGCTGCCGTAATTTTATGGATTAAATTTCGCTCTATTTAATTCAAAGTGTCATACTTAAATTTCATTAGATTCTATGAATTTAATTTTTACTCGCGTCGAAATGGGTTAAATGTTTGTTCAGGGTTTAATTCGGAGAGGAATAGAATTCAATGCTCGTTCTGAATTTCACTCCGCCCAGAATAGAATTAAATCTTCCTTCAAAGTATCATTCTAAGTGGAATAGAATTAAATTGTATGGACTTAATTTTACACCAGTTGGAATAGAATTAAATGTTCGTTCCAATTAAATTGTATGGATTTGATTTCACTCCGGTCGGAATAGAATTAAATGCCCGTTCAGAGTTTCATTCTGAGAGGAATAGAATAACATTGTATGGATTTAATTTCACTCCGGCTGGAATATAATTAAATGCTTTGTTCACAATTTATTTCCGAGAGGAATAGAATTAAGTTGTATTTATTTAATTTAATTCTCACCGGAGTGATATTAAATGTTTTGTTCCGAGTTTCATTCCAAGAAGAATAAAATTAAAATCTATGGATTAAATTTTATTCCCGTCGGAACAGAATTGAGTGTTTCTTTCAAAATATAATTCCGAGAGAATGCAATGCTATGAATTTAATTTCATTCCCACCGAAAATGAATTAAATATTTCATTCTGAGAAGCTCTTGTAACGTTCTGGTGGGGACCCATTCAATTATCCGCCTGACACCACAACACTATAACATGCTCCTATTTTAACAAGTCATCAGTGGTGGCCGATAAGAGGTGGTTAGGCCTCCCTTGCCTCAACTTCATGCTTGTTCTCCCACCTTCAGGTATTGTTGTAGTTGTTGCCTTATTTCATGTATGTACAGGGTATAATAGATACATAACACAAGCATAGTCTTCTCGTCAGACGCCACAGCAAGTCATATCCCGGAGAGTCTTTAATGTGACAAATTGAAATCTTTGTTATACAAGCAGTTATTATCAATTTCGCAAAGAAACGTTTTCTCTTTACTGGAATATTGGATGAACTCAATTGTAACATCGTTTTGAAGACTACAGTTTCTTCTTATAATCAATATCAACCGTAGGTACCTAAAGTGATGCTAGAATTTTATACTGATGTTTATTTGCTAGGTAAATTATACACGGCTGCCTGCACCGTTGTCACAATGAGTAGAATCTTTGCGCTAAAAATGTGGCATACTCACGCGTGATTGACAGCAACACCAACAGCACCCGCTCTTTCTTGGTTGGGCAAACTTTATTCATTCATTTGCCTTATTTGCAAATGGGGGTAATTCTTCGGTGGCAAATTGAGCAATCACAGAAAATTACTAACAATATCATCAAACACACTCATAAATATCTTGGTGAGTGGATCGAACCAAATAATTCTGAAAAGTTCGCCATCTCAACACGAGTCAATAAATTCGAAATAGCCTTCAGCCTCACACACCAACTGTACAATAAAAAGTCCATTTCTAGGAATGCAAAGTTAAGACACTATCAAAATGTGATCAGACCAGAAGCACTGTATGCAGCGGAATGCCTAACAAACCGCGCAGCTGGCCCGATCGAGAGACTTGAAGTTAAGGAAAGAAAGATCATTAGGAAAATTCTTGGTCCTAAGTTCAAAGATGGAGGTTACAAGCTCTGGAGTAATTCAGAAATATACCCCCACACTGAAAAGATCTCAAGTGTAACCCGAAAACGGAGAATAACATTCTATTCCCACCTCCTCAGAATGCCAGTCTGTAGTTTCTTCAACCGTCTATTATCTTACTTCCGAGGTTTAAAGGTGATGCCTCTTTGGCTGGTGGAAAGAAGTTTGAAATTTCCGAATCAGATATCATGCTCAGAAGCCCATTGAAACAAAAACTCCGTCAGGTTCATCAAGAGGATGTAAAACCCAGCAAGAGATATGTTCACTCGGATGAATGGAAGAAATCCTATTCCGAAAGGAAGAAGGCGTGGTAGGCTAACAAGAAGAGAAACAGTTGAGATATCGCGGTCCCTAGTGGCCAAAACGATAAAAGTAAATTAAGCAAACACACTTAATGTACACAAGTCGCGATTTGGGATCTTTTAGTAATTACATCGTAGTATTTACACAAAATTTCAGTCTTCTCTTAAACACATCAATATGTTTGCGGAAAGGCTCTAAGACTGCGGCAGGTAAAGAGTTCCAACTATCAATACCATGGTTAATGAAAGAATATTTCCAATAATTTGTACGCTGCGGTAAGCCCTTAGCTTTATGCGGATGATCTGCCCTGCTCAGGTAGGTGGGATTTCCCAGACGTTTGCTTAGTTCTCCCCATGAAGTGTTAAACATACCGTATAGCCTGGATTTCGTCCATCTATCTTCCATAGATTCCCACCCTAGTTTATCTAGTTGCGCTACTTCTACGATTAAAATCGTTGAGCACAAACCTAGCAGCCTTTCTTTACACCATCTCCAGCTCATTGATGAGCCCTACTTGATATGGGTCCCAAACCTCTAAGCCGTATTCCAAGATTAGCTTTAAGGCATGAAAAAGAACCTTCCACTAACTACACTTATGGAAGCTAAAATTTGTAGGTTAGTTTGATAGCTATATTAGTTTCAACGTTCACCGCCAGGTGCTGTCTGCGGTGGCATCTAGTAGCCAAGTCCGCAGCTAGGTGTCGTGGATGGTAGCATTTAGTAGCAAAAGTAGTAACTACTTGAAAATGTGATCGTCTGCAGTCCTTCTACCTGAATCACAGATAACACACACTAATACAGCCATCACAATTAACACCGGTTATCAGACAAATTCTACACACACCCAAAGTACACGGGGCTACATGACCGCGTAGTCGCAGCCCCTAAACTGAGGAACCAACCAACAAGCCTCACCAGGGTCAAATATCCTAATTCTTTGCAGTGGATAAGCCTCTGTGGCTTAGGCGGCAGCACGCCGGCCTCTCACCGCTGGGTCCGTGGTTCAAATCCGGTCACTCCATGTGAGATCTGTGCTGGACAAAACGGAGGCAGACAGGTTTTTCTCCGCGTACTCCGGTTTTCCCTGTCAAAATTTCATTTCAGCAACACTCTCCACTATCATTTCATTTCATCTGTCATTCATTTAATCATTGCCCCAGAGGAGTGCGTCAGGCCTCGACAGCCAGCACAGTTCACATCCTCGCCCCTAGATGGGGGGCTTCATTCATTCCATTCCTGACCCAGTCGGAGACTGGAAGCAGGCTGTGGATTTTCATTTTCTTACATGGATGCCCAAGTATTTGCACGAGTCTTCTTCTGCAAGTATTTCCAAGCTGATATATCGACTGATTGGTTTCGTTAAATGTTTATCGCTCTCTCACAACTCTGCGAAATAATTTGTTCAGTTTATTTGTGCGCTGTTCTTTTAGTGGTTCCATCAGATTTATTGTGTTGCCTTTCTGAAAGAACTTGGCCATTAATACCGAAACCCGTTCGAAGACTGGGTATTTCTGCTAGTATGATTATATTTGTGATCATGAATGGTTTCAGTACTGCGGACAATGAAACTGAAGCCAATACAAATGTTGAAAGCAATACATACAAGTGAAGTGTTAGAACAGGTGTTCTCAAATTGGTGCTCGCGAGCACAAGCTCCTCTGAGAACCATTCATATTCAAATTGTGTTGCACGAACTAGAATAATAGCTGGTATATTGGCTTTCACGGCCAGTGAATTAAAAATCACCAATTCTTCTAGGTTTGTGCCGCGTCTTGTGTGGGGTTTCGCCTAGGACATCAAGCTGGCCCATCAGCGGGCGCAGGTGCGCTTCATAAAAAGGGAGGTAGCACGCAGTTCGCTACTCCTGTGGGGACACCAAGAGCCCGCTGATGAACCAGCTTGTTGTCCTAGGTAAAACCCCACACAAGACACGGCACAAACCTAGACAAATTGCTGAGTTTTAGAATAATAGTGCTTTCGTTACAAGTATTGACAGTCAGAAATTGTATCATTTTGTTAAATAGTATTTTTAATATATAGTAAGAATTGGACTTCCCTGTTTTATGAGTGACACGAAAGATGATGTTTCGGCTCGACAGCCCACACGTAAATGTATCTTATCTGCATGAGTCACGTGAGCAGTTGCAGCATGCCTGTCGAGCAGTAAATCTCTAGCTATTTCTGTACTTCTGAGAGAGGTAGGAATAGAAATGAGAGGTGCATGCCTGTTGCTTTCTTCTTTAATCGTATCGGCCTACTAAGGACCACGTCATTTCAACTGTCTTCTCTGGGCTTTGATCTTTGCCCAGTGCTCCTTCATACGTTGCCGCTGTTGCTCTTTTCTTTCTTCCGTCCACATCTTTACCGTCTTCAACTTTGTTTTTTCTCAAAAACCCTGGTGATCGTTTAGTTTATTCCTGAGGGGGTTGCGTTCTTGAATATTTTCACAGGTAATCTCCATCTCTTGCAGGTCACTTCCTACCTCTTCGAACCAAGCTGGCTTGGTCTTCTCATCTTAAAAATAGGTAAAGATCCGGTTCGTTAATCGTGTGGATTTCATTCTTAGCAAGTGGCCGTAAAATACAATTCTCCGTTTCCTCATAACATCAGAGATATTTTGGACATAAATATACAGCTCATGGTTATGCCGTAGTATATATTCACCTGTGTCTTCAATCTGGCCAAGAATTTTCTTCATGATCTTTCTTTCTTTCTGTCTGTCTTTCTTTCTTTCTTTCTTTCTTTCTTTCTTTCTTTCTCTCTTTCTTTGATCTTCAATTTTTCTGCCAGTCCTTTCTTGTTCATAGTGAGGCATACCGCTGTACACAGAGCCTCTTGTCGTATGACAGTGAAATAATGCCTGAGTTTTGCGTTCAGGGATATTGACTTTTTGTTGTAAACGTCCTTGTTGAGTTGGGTACACCATTTCCATTTTATTCATGCGCGAAGTGGGGATTTATTTCTCACAGACGTTGGGTTCTACCCAGTCACCAAGATAATTAAAGTTTTCTATCTATTTGATTTTCCCCTGGTTTACTTTTCGCTCTCTTGCTGCTAACTTGATGTTAGTTATGAACTGTCTTTTCTCCAAAGAGATCTGAAAACCAGCTTTTGTTGCATGTGCCTGTAGCTGGTTAATTTGTTGCTTTATTATTATTATTATTATTATTATTATTAACATATATAAAACAACAAGGTGTATGTTTCACAAAACTCAAGCTCTTAAACCAGAGGGAGTGAGAAGGTTGCGGTTTGTGCAAAAATCTTCCAAATCATCTCAATAGTACAGGAAACATAAAGTGAGTTTAAACAAATGAACTAGGCGATAGCCCCGGCCAGAACTGTGTTGCGTATAGCCCGCATAACAGTAAAGCCAGGCGGGTGGTTTAACATATGAGAGATTTCTCGAACAGGCTCTCTAGTCCCTATATCCCTATATCCCTATATATATTATAATTGTGAAAATCTGTGTGTCCGTGTGTGTGTGTGTGTGTGTGTGTGTGTGTTAGTTTGTTACCTCTTGACACTAAAACGGCTGGACGGATTTGGATGAAATTTGAAATGGAGACAGCTTATACCATGGGATAACATATAGGCTGCCTTTCGTCCGGAAATAAATCATTGTTCCCGTGGAACGGGCAACATAACTGAAAAGTCACCAAAAATACTCAACCAGGACAAAATATCGAAGTTGTCGCATAAAGACCGGACAAAGCTCATTTTACTCCCCTCGATGCAAGAAACGATACTCGGTACGTCCCTACGGGACACCGAAAACTACATTTTAAGGCCCTAAAACCAACAGTTTCAAAGATATTCGCAGAAAACTATCTTCGCTCTGATTGATGAACTAATCGCAAGTCCGTTTCCATGGCAACACTACCTCAAGGTATGCCATCCGATTTTCTATATATCCCTCTAGGAGGCAATGCCAATCCATTTATTATCTTTTTCAAAATATATATAAAGACAATAAGAACAGTGTAGCACGCCTGCCTCCCGTCCGGAGGCCCCGGGTTCGATTCCCGGCTCCGTCAGAGATTTTAGAGACTGACGTGAGGGCTGCAACGGGCTGCACTCAGATTCGTGAGGACAATTGAGTAGCTGTGAGGCAGCGCGCCGGTCACGAAAAACAAGATTAACGGCTGAGGAGACACTATGCACTGACCACGCGTCACCACAATATCTGCAGGCCAAATGGCTGGGAAGCGGTCGCATGATATGCCTAGGCCCATCATGGGCTGTAGTGCCAGGGGTAAAAAAATTAGGGGAAGCGCCTTCCAATACCACCTTGAATTTTTAAACACTACAGTAGCGGCTATTAAATAAAGGTAGTGATATAGCTTCGTTCAATTTCATGAACAATGGGCTCACAAATCCCGTATAGTTAAGTACAAATATCGGTCTGGTCATTATTTCAATAGCACCGAAGCTCTGAGGCGGCTATTGCCGTTTCCTTAACACTTAAGGCATCCCGCCGTCATATACCTCAATGTGCACTTACCAAAGTGTACCAGTCTATTTTACTGAAAAGAATTTCTACTAGCGAGTATCCACTCCGGCAAAAACCACACTCACTACATTTTCCAAAATATACACAAGACATGATTTTTAAAGCACTCTTCTGTATGTTGAGGTACAGAGATATACCACATGGAAAGATACAATAAAATGTTGGCATATCTGAGTTCAAGGAACTGCTGTCCAGAATAGGCTTTCGGTACAGGTTATGCGGCCCATGTTCGTAACATGGAATGTTTTCCTTTGACAATGCATCTACACCATGTGCGAGGGCAACGCATTTCAAAGATCTCTAAAAACACAATAATCAGGAAATTGGAGAACAATTTAAATCGGAGTGAAGATTCAAGGGGAAATAATTTCATCTCTGAGATTTGCTGATGACATCGTCATCTTGGCCAATACGCCAGAAGATTTGATCGAGTTTTTGAAAGGTATGGACTCAGTCTTGAGGAAAGAATTCCCGCTGAAAATCAATAAAAGTAAAACAAAATTATTGGAATGCAGCCGAAATAAATCAGAAACCTCTATGGACATCAAATTGGCAGGTGAAACGCTACGGGAAGTAGGCGACTTCTGTTACTTAGGAAGCAAAATAACCAGTAATGGACGAAGCAAAGAGGATATAAAAAGCAGGTTGGCTCAGGCAAGGAAAGCATTTCTACAGAAATGGAATCTGTTGACATCGAATATACATTTAGGTATTAGGATGTCAATTTTGAAAGCTTTTGTGTCACTATAAGGAAGTGAAACTTGGACTAATGGTGCTGCAGAAAAGAGGAGAATTGAAGCGTTTGAAATGTGGTGTTACGGGAGAATGATGGCGATCAGATGGGTAGATAGGGTAACAAATGAAGAGCTATTAAGACGAGTGGGAGAGGAGGGATGTTTCTGACGACTGCTAATGAAGAGAAGAGATAGGTTGGTACGACACATATTAAGACACCCAGGAATAGCAAGCTTAGTTATCGATGGGAGGGTCAAGGACAAGAAATGTAGGGGTAGACCAGGGTTATACAGATTGCCTCGGATGTAGGGTGTGGTAGCTATGCAGTGATGAAACGATTAGCTCAGGAGAGCGAGGCATAGAGGGCTGCATCAAACCAGTCAAAAAACTGAAGACTCAAACAACAACAATCGGGAATTTTAATTACTTAGAGAGGCATGTGAGGCAAAGGGGTTGTTGGAGAATTTCAATCCCTGGGATGTAACACTGGAAGAGACTGCATAATGTACATCAGCGGCCAAGGTGAGAGATATTTTACTATAGGTCTATTAATAGCGACATGTTGACGTTCAAATCATCAATAAGTGTGGCAAAACTATACCCAGAATATCTTAAGGAAAAATACTTTTAATTCCCCATATTCAGATAGATTTGCCATTCCAGGTGTACGTTTAGACAAAACCATTTTTTTCTCATGGACAACAGTATGTGGCGTGCTGGCGAGTATCCGGACAACAAAATCGTTATGTCTCAGCAGAAGATGGCAAAACCAAAACTAAAATTTTCAAATGTGTTCACAACTCTATAAAATTCCCACTTTGCTGCTCATATCTATATACTGTATGTATCAGAATATTCAGAATTAGAATCGACCCACCTGTAGCCGCGATTGCTGTAATAGAATAAACCAATTATCAGTAATAATGCATCGTCCCCATTGTCTTGATCGCGAGCGAAGCCGCGGGTACCTGCTAGTTAGTAATAATATTAATATATTCGATTTAATGGTGCTCGGGTACTTAGATGGTTGGTTCCTCAGTTTAGGGGCTGCGACAACGCGGTCATGTAACCCCGTATTCTTTGGGTGAGTGTAGAATCTGTCTGATAACCGGTGTTAATTGTGATGGTTGTATTAGTGTGTGATATCAGTAATTCAGGTAAGGAGTTCAAACTATCAATTTCAAGTAGTTCCTACTTTTGCTACCAAATGCTACCGTCAATGACACCTATCCACGAACTTGGCTACTAGATGCCACTGCAACCGGCTGCGAACGTTGGAACTTAATAGGTCGTTAATCAAATCTAACCTACAAATTTAGCCTCTCAAAATAATTTTAGTTAGTGGAAGGTTCTTTCATTTGCCATAAATCTATGACATGGGGGCGCCGGCTTTATTTCCCCTCCAAAGGAAGGCATACTGAGGGATTTTTAACGCTCTTAAAAATCCCACGACTTCAGTCGGGTCTGAACCCACGATCTTGGGCATAGAAGCTCAGCAGGGGCGGATCTGGGGAGGGCGAAGAGGGCGACCGCCCAGGGCCCCACGGTCTTTTTTTTTCTAATTAATTATACTTTTCAAACTAATTTATAATTTATATATATATATTATTATTATTTAATTAATTTATTTATTTACATTGTTTAGACCCAAAGGATCACATTAAGCAAATTATGTTCTGGTGCTGTTCTTCTTGTTCTTCCAGAACTCCTTCATCATCTCACTGTGTCGGAGTCGACGTTCCTCCGTCCATCTTTTCCCTGGTCTCCTTGGTCGATTTTCATGTTTGACTTCCCAACTGTGGATCTTATGTCGGAATGTCATTCGATCGTCTATGTCTATTGGTATGATGTTGGCACTTTCGAGATCAATTTGGACTTGGGTAACCCAGACTGTTGTCACTTTAAGTTTTCGTAAGTGAGTCAATATTCTCTTTGTTAGCCGGTCGTCATTCAGTCTCATAATGTGGCCGTAGAATCTCAGTCGTCGCTTGCGGAAATCTGACTCGATGTTAGAGTATCTCTCTGTGATTGTGTGTGATTGCAGACGATATCCGTCATCTGTGAGTTTAGGGCCCAATATTTTACGGATGATTTTTCTCTCAGCCTTCTTGATGTTCTCAAGATCCCCTTTGTAGTTGAGGTTTAGTGTCTCGCTGGCGTAAAGTGTTTCAGGTTTGATGACAGTCGTGTAGTGTTGAATTTTGGTGTTGATGCTCATGCATTTCTTGTTGTAAATATGTGCGATTTTTCCGTATGCTTTCCGCAATTTAAGTTCACGAGATTTTTGCGCCACTCTTTCCATACCTGTGGGTTCAATAATTTCACCCAAATACTTGAATTGATTAACCCTGTTTATCATACCGTACTCTGTGAGTAAATTTTGTGCTTGAATGTGTTTTCTCGATATAAACTCGGTCTTTGTGAAGGAAATTTGTAGTCCGACCTTTTATTTTGTTATTATTATTATTATTATTATTATTATTTTCAGTGCAGCTATGACCTCCCTTGACCGTTTAGCAAGTTTAGATTTCAGTGAAATAATAGAAAACTTTAGCCGGAAAAAAGTGGCAACGTTTACATAATCATAATCATATTATTAATAAAATGTACTGCAGTGTATTCAAAATATTGTAACTATTCTTTATTTTATCATTATTATTACAAAACTACTTTCCATTTGATTTGATATTTTTTTTATTTCCTATTGTTGTGGGCCCCACCTTATCATATCGCCCAGGGCCCCGCAAGGCCTGGATCCGCCACCGAAGCCGCTCTTGGGTACTTAGTACAGCAATAAATATGGTGCTCACTGCCTCAAAAAGGTTGAGACACCTGGTGTAGAAGATATTGGTGAAATTAATTACAGTGATGATGGTGATGAAAGTGAAAATAAAGACCAAGAAATTGAACTGGCTGACAGTGTTCCAGTCATTCAGGTACCTCCAACTTTCATTTTACAACCCCAAATGATTTTGTAGGTGACATTGGTTATGTCCATAATTTGGTAACTGGATCAAAAGAACTACAAATGTTAGCCTAGTTGGTGATGTAATGTTCAGTGAAATGCACCTTGCCGATGTGTTGAGTAGGATGCCTCCTAGAATATTGTTAACAGAGAGGCGTGGAGGTGCAAAATGAACATGATGTTTGGAGTAAGCATGGGTTGGGTTTGCTGATTTAAATCACTTGTCTAGTGCACAACAGAAGCATTCAAAATCTCCAACTCATGTCCGATGTTTTCTGAAATCAAGACTTTTCGGCAGAGAGCGAAGTGATACCTTAATTGATGATCAATATAGAATTGACATTAGCAAACATTTGCACAAAACTATTTCCACTTTTCAACGCTACTTACTTTGTTTGAGATTTTATGTCCTCTTCGGGTACATGTTTTGGACCTTCAAAACGGTCCTTCTTCAGCCCAGTTCTGCAAAATCTTTGTCTGTTATTTTCACCATTTTGGTGATCGTCATTAAAGTACAAAGAAAGCCTATTAAAATACATACAATATATGGAGATGAAATGACACTGAACGATGGATGAATAGAAGTTTTAAAAGCTTTTTAAAAACATAATAATACGTTATGACGTCAATATTCAACACGGAAAATGTTTATAAAAGACATTTACTAGCAAACATAACGAAGATGTAAAGAAAAATACAGCCATTTTAATACGAATTATTGATGTTATTTGCCTCCTAGCAAACCAGGTTCTCCCTCATGGCGAAACAGATGGCTCTTTTAACAATGGCATTTATTTTAGAATTTTTGAATTTTTTTAAAAACATGATTCACTTTTAGAAAGTCATCTAAATTCGTACACAGTATTTCGAGGAACATCTCCCGTGATTCAAACTGATATCATAAGAGCTATTTCTGACATTGTAAGAGAAGAAATAAAAAAATGAAATTGACTCCATTTAATTTGTAGCTATAATGCTGGATGAAATGTCTGATATTGAGAACAATTCTCAACTATCTACAGTTCTCCGCTATGTAAAGGGCAGCACTGTTTATGAAGGACTCTTGGGCTTCGTAGATGTTAGTGCTGATAGAAAGCAAATGATTTATTTGCTCATGTAGAACAATTAGTAGTGAATTTAGCATTTCCATTAAACTGGTGGGTCACACGTACGATGGGGCTTCTGTAATGAGCGGACATGTGAATGGCTTACAATCTCAAGTCCTATCGGCCTAACCGAACACAACATTCACCCACTGTTATGCCCATGTTCTAAATCTTGTTCTCCAGCAGAGTGTATCGGTGATTAAAGAATGTAGAATATTTTTCCAAACAATGACTGGACTTCTGCTTTCTTTTCTAAACTATCTAAAAGGACACATGCGTTGCAAGAATTTGCACAAAATAAATTATCCAAAGTAGCACCAACCAGGTAGAATTGTACATCACGACTTTGCCACACTGCAAAACTTTGTGAGTTCTTCGAAAATATCATAGAACATTCTGGTGACTGGGATAGTGAGACAGTCATAAAATCATGAGGGTTTTCAGCTTTTCTTCAAGATGTTGAAACTATATTTCTATTGGAAGTGTTTCCTATGTTGCTTGCTTACACAGACATATTATACAATCTTCTACAAACAAAGGATTTCGATATTCTTTACTGTAGCAAGAAGGTAAATGATATCAAAGGTAAACTTCAGTAGGAGAGAACACTCTTATTCATCAGTTTGGAACAATACAATATTTCAAAGGACGATAACTTTTAGATTAAACCAAAGCAGCACTGTCTAGATCACTATGAACAAGAAAATCGTTATCGCCGCCTATACGTGGTGATTGGCAATTGTTTAATTCATTAGATTAAATGTAGGTTCTCGCAACTTGAGAAATTGGAATATTTTCATTTGTTACATCACCATAGGTGCTACAAAACCTTTTGGCTCAATATGGAAATTTATTTGTCTGCATTGGATTTAAGAATGAATTAAGTGTTCTCTACACATCAGCAGAATTTCATGGAAAAGATTTTCACGGACTTGTTAGTTCTATGCATGAAAATAACTTCCCTGCTCGATTTGGTGAAGTTTATAAACTAGCTAAATTTATACTGACCATTCCTTGTACTACAAGCTCTGTTGAACATTCGTTTCTGCATTAAGAAGAATAAAGACTTACTTACGAAGCACTCAAACACAAGAAAGACTGAGTAACTTAAGTTTGTTATCAATCGAAAAGCAGTGGTGGATGATTGTTCTGGGTGCTGCACAATTTTATTTAAGGGGGGATGGGAGTTAGGGTAAAAGACTGCTTGATATCAGAAAAAAATGTATTCAATTGTGCGGTAAAACGGATGTACCTCATTCATCACGAATGCCGAATTTCAGAGAACATAAAAATTGTCCTCTGATTAAATGGATTATAAAATAGTCTACATGAAAACCTTCACGAGAACAAAACAAAGTAAGATGTATATACGAGGGCGAGAAAGAACGTGCAAATTATATTGCAAGACATAGTATCGGCAGTTGACGGAGCATCACGGATATCTCCATCTGCGACTCGGCTCCCTTGTTGCAATCAGCGGGCAGCGACCAGACGAGTTAACTGTTAGGATAGGGTTTACTTGGTCTAGCATCTCTGCCATACCCTTCACTATTCAGATCTGGTCGGTGCTTGGGCCTGACAACGACCAAACGAACTAGCGCTCCTATAGAGTTGGCGCGCTTCGCTTTCTCAGACAGTTCACAGTAACTATAAGATTACCTGAATTATTAAAGAACAGAATTATGAATTCCTATACATATAAAAGGAAACATACAGATTTTTTACTAAAAATATTACTACGGTATTAATTGTTTTTCTTGAATTAATCTGGTCGTTATGCAACACTGCAACCTTATTGCCGGCCACCATTGTAGAAAAGAAGTTAGCACACAAAATGAATGACAAAGACTCATTTTATAATGCTCTGATTGAGAAGTTCTCTTCTCAAGAAAGACGAATACAGTTGACGTTTAAATGAAAGAGGTATGTGATTTTAATTTCTAAATTCATGAAATGTACCGTATCCGAAATTTTACTTGTAAGAGTTCTGTGTGGCCATAGATCAACTGTATATTTTTTAACAGCACACCCATACATTTGGTCCAGCAT
Organism: Meconema thalassinum; assembly: GCA_946902985.2. NCBI lineage: Eukaryota > Metazoa > Arthropoda > Insecta > Orthoptera > Tettigoniidae > Meconema > Meconema thalassinum. Next base: position 927,272,043 of record OX336388.2, read on the forward strand.
ACTGTTGCCAACCATTATGAAATAAACACTAGATCTATAGCGCTATGTAGGAGTCACGTTTTTGAAAGGAATGGACAATACATACAGTAAAATTAATCGAAATGTATCTGTTATATAAGGTGCGTTCAAAACGTAACGCGTCGGAGGCTGTAATGCGCAAACCGGAGACGACATCGGCTAATCGTGGCGTGTGTAACGAGGTGTGGTTCCGACCAGAGCGTGGAATGTCACAGCCCGTCGCTAGAGGGCACCTGTGCATGTCACGTGACGATACAAAGCGACCAGCAGCATGCATCAATCGTCCAACGCTGACAGTCGCATTGCAAACAGTGACATGGAGGCGTCAAACGAAGAGCAAAGAGGTGTTGTTCGGTTTCTGACAGCGAAAGGAGTAGGGGGAACGGACATTCATCGCCGAATGTCACAAGTGTACGGCGAACACTGCATGTCCCTTGCAAGGGTCAAGGCGTGGCACAAGCGCTTCAGGGAAGGACGGGTGTCGTTAGCCGATGATGCCCGGTCTAGGGCACCCCCCTGCATTACCGATGACAACGTCCAGCTGGTTGATGCACTCATTACCCAGGACCGCCGAGTGACAGTGAACGCCATAGCCGTAGTGGTCAGACTGAGCGTCGGAAGTGTGCACTCATCATGAAGGAACGACTGCACTTGCGGAAAGTGTGTGGCCAATGGGTGCCCCGCAGTCTTCAACCACACCAGGAAGCATGTCGAATGGCCTACTGTCTTGGTCTTGGTTGGTCGATTGATGCATGCTGCTGCTCGCTTTGTATCGTCACATGACGTGCACGCGTGCCCTCTAGCGACGGGCTGTGACTTTCCACGCTTTGGTCAGAACCACGCCTCGTTACACACGCCATGTTTAGCCGATGTCGTCTCCGGTTTGCGCATTACAGCCTCCAGCTCGTTACTTTTTGAACGCACCTTATATTTGCACAGCAACATTTAACCCTAGTTAGTCTGTGTCCCAAAGCTACATTTTCAGCCGTAGTGAACTAGATAGTCAACTATTCGGATGTGGCGCCACAAGTTATGATCCAAAGGTGCTTAGCACATAGCAATCAAGTCTGTAGTAGCTAGTGAACGAAAGTGCATGCTAGATTATCGACTTGAACCAGGAAGTTATAGAAATTTAGGTTGTCTTTGATCTTTCACTTAATTATTAATCCTCTTTGCTTGGGACTTGGCCTATACTCTTTGCCAATTTCTCAACCGTGTTTCAACCTTGTTTCAACCCACGAGCTCTGTTGTTCTGCTCTGTTTAATTTATTAATAATATGGATAGTTCTTCTGAAAACTTTCTTCCCATGGAAACAGAAATGGTGAGGAATTTAAATGTTTTATTAACCTGATTGCTCTTCTTCTACTCCTCCTGAACTGAATTCGCTTAGTTCGCCAAACACAAACCATAATTAAGACTCGGCTAAAAAGTGATAATTCAGGTGCATCCATGATGGTGTCCAAAGCAATCCAAAGAATGATAGCCTATCATTATTTTAAAACAGCTGATATTTATAAACATTTCGCACACGTCATGAAAGCGCAAAGAGCTTACAAGGAGTGGCAGATCACCACCATCTTGAGCATTGGTTTGGTACCAGCATGTAAGCCCAGTGCGTTTCGGAACACACGTCTATGAAGGAGGCTGTGATCAAGCACACATGTCCCAAAGCTCCGCAGTGTGCAGTACCTAGTGAGTAGTTGCTAGCAACTAGTCAATAGCAGACAACTTGAGCTTTGGGACACAGTCTTAGTACACCTGTATGAGTAGGCCTAGACCTGGTGACAATAACAACATGACTTAGCAACAGTTGGCCACGGTATTAATGAATTTATGATAATAAGAATGTATTGCAGCCATACGCCATAATGGTACAGTATATGGATATGTTCCAACCAACCCAATGTTGTGGATCTTATGCACAAAAGTCTAGCAGGGATTTCACTCGCTTTTTACAGCTGGTCACGTGGTAACGGTCACAGGGCTGATCGCACAATTCACAAACACAGGTATTCCCGGGGTCGTGAAAACACTTGGTCTTGCATAGCTTGTGGTGGTACCCAATGCTCAGCCATTGAGGTCACCAGGTGTCGGAGCTCCTGATTCGTGTCGGTCCAGGATCTATTTATCATGGCTTCTGAGGTATAAAAGTACAGCCAAATCTCCCTTCTTTTCTTTTCTCTTTCAAGGAGCAGTTTATTCGAGCTGACGGTCAATGGGAGCCTCATACGTAAGTCCTCTATAAAGAAGGGTTCTTTGGCGAGCTCGTATACTAGCCTCGACTTTGTGTATTTCGAGACACCTAGGGCGGCTTTCAAGAATCGTGATTTGACTGCTTCCAAAGTCATTAGATCTTTTAGACTGATCTTTTCCCATATGATATCTATTCCGTAGATTGCGATTGGAACTATTTTTGCGTTGAACAAGGCCATAGCAGTTTGCAATGATAACCTGGATATTTCTTTGATGTCGAAAATTGTTTTTGTGGCAGATGCTGCTCGGGAATTCACGTGTATTCTGAATGATCTGGCAGTGGTTTGCAGAGTCACTCCCAGGTATTTGAAGCTGTTGACTCTCAGTAGAGGTTTCAATCCTAGATATATCCTGTCCTCCACAGCTTCTCGACCTCCGTTGCCGAATGTCATCTGTACGGTTTTTTCGGTGTTAATTTCCATTTTGTTTTCCTGCACCCACCTCTCAAGTTGGTTTGTGGCTCTTTGTAGGTTATCGGTGGAGTTCGATCCAATGACCATGTCGTCCGCATATATGTAGACTTTGACATCTTCCGACTCTTGTCTAATCATCTGCACAGCATCGTATGTGGCGACATTGAAGAGCAGGGAGCTTAATGGGTGTCCCCCTGCAGTACGCCGTTTGTTTGAGTTATTGTTTTCGATGTGGTTACGCAATCTGTGATCTGAATGAAATTGGCTGTTAACATGTTATGGATCAGCCCTGTGAGTTTATCTTTTCCTGTTATTGATTCCAGCTTTGAGATTAGTATACGTCTATTTAGTGTATCGAAAGCCTTGGTATAATCTACGAATAGCCTATTACATGGATTTTCCCTTGGGGATGTCGTAATGCGTCCTCTAGATCATCAATTAAATTGTTAATTGCATGCAGAGTGCTCCTGCCTTTACGGAAACCGAATTGTTCTTCCGGGATCATGTGTTCTACTTCTTTAGAGATTCGCTTTGTGATAATGCTTGTGAGTATCTTCAATATGCACTTTTCATGGGCAATTCCCCTGTATGAGTTCGGATCCAATTGATTGCTTTCCCCTTAAATAGTATCTTAATTGTTGAAATCCTCCATATTTCTGGTATGTTGCCCTCTTGTAAGCACAGGTTTAACATATCTGTGATTCCTTGAAGTAACAAGCTAGCTGAACCTTTGATATGTTCATTACATATACCGTCGGGGCCTGGTGCTTTCTTGTTTTTTAAAGATGTTATTGTCTTTATGATAATAGAACCCCATTTTTAGCCTACTTTTCACATTTTGCAAAAATGAGGAAAAAGTAGACTTATGAGATCGGGCAAATGTGTGCCTGTCTGTCTGTCTGGCTGTGTGTGTGTGTGTGTGTGTGTGTGTGTGTGTGTGTGTGTGTGTGTGTGTGTGTGTGTGTGTGTGTGTGTCCTATCAACTCCTAAACGGCTGCAGCAATCGAAACAAAATTTCATAGGAGTAAAGACCTATACCTGAATATCTCACGGCCATATTTAAAAATTATGCCAGTGCTACCAACTGCTGAAAAATCGCAATTGAAACTTGATCTCCATGTTGGATATCTTGGAAGGTATGAATGGGAGCTATTTCAAAATTGGCACACGTATAGATAATAATATTGCAGTTTAATTTCCAGGAGGCCATACATGGCAGTGTTGCCAAAATGATTATAAGCCTGCTGATAAGTCCAAATTTTAAATGCATAAAGCTTCTACACTATCAATTGGATTTCAACCAAATTTCGTATGTGCTATGTGTACATAAACAGATATGACTGCGCGTATTCTTAAGAGCCACCAGGGCTGCCAACTGTTAATAAATACTGTCGCTATTTTTGTTACCCTAATATCAATATATCAGAAAGTATGCATGCCAATAGCTCTAAACTTTGCACAAGTATAGTACCTGGCATTCTAGATTAATTTGGAGTAACTAATATACGTCAGTGCTGCCAACATGATTCTAAGCCTGCTGATAGGTCCAATTTTAAAATGAATGCAACTTCTATACTACCTAATGGATTTCATTCAAAATTGACACAACAATAGATCATATTATTTCAGATTATTTCTGACCAATACATGTATGTCATTGTTGCCAAGATGATTTTACGCGCGCTGTTAGATCCAATGTTTAACTGCATGTAACGTCCATGATATCCATTGGACTTCAACCAAATTTTGTATTCTGTACCTTAAGAGATGGAACTAAGAATATATTCAGTCACCAGGGCTGCCAACTGTAGTTCTCTATTAGGCTACATTATGCCAGGTATACAGTATTTCGAACTAATTAGAAATTTCGATATTACTAACTTAATTTCGTCATAATTATAGATAGATCCATATAGATTAATCATTGGCATGAATCTTAAATTTTAAGAAAAGTTGGCTCTTTAGTTCGTCACGGAACTTCTTGTTGTATTTCTATATCTCCCATTTTGATTACCCGAAGTAATTTTTGTTTCCGTAGTTCGACTGTATAAATTAACTACCCCATATGGCGGCTTCGGTGGCGTAGTCGGTAGCATGCTGAGCTTCTATGCCCAAGATCGCGGGTTCAAATCCGCCCGAAGTCGTTTGATTTTTTAAGTGCGTTAAAAATCCCCTCAGTATGCCTTCATAGAGGGGAAGTAAAGCCGGCGGTCCCATGTCATAGATTTATGGCATATTAAAGAACCTTCCACTAATTACACCTGTGTGAAGCTAAATTGTATAGGTTAAGAATGTAAACAACGCTCTTAGGTTCCTACGTTCGTTGCCAAGAGCCGACTGCGGTGGCATCTAGTAGCTAAGTTATGAACTAGGCCTAGTAGACGTTGACGGTGGCCTGTTGCGGCAAAAGTAGGAACTATTTGAAAAATTCAAAAGTCTGCAGTCCTTACTTGAATTAAAAAACAGATAACACACACAATTAACACCGGTTATCAGACAGATTCTACACACACCCAAAGTACACCGGGCTGCATGACCGCGTTGTCGCAGCCCCTAAACTTAAGAACCAACCAACCCATATTGGCCCGAAAATAAGCCACACTTTTTATTAAATTTATCTGGGTAGGATATCTGGGTGCAGCTTAGATTCGCTACCTTCACTTTTATATGTCATGTACCGCTACTGTTTAGCCCTAGAATACTAACATACGTAAAATTTACGTGTATAAATAATTTAACTGCTTTGAATTCCCTCTACCTCACAATCTTCCAGCAGTGCTTCTACTGGTCTATGGTGGTGATGTCAATGCTCTTGTTATTAATGCCAATCAGTTCTAGAGGCATAATCATGGGCAAGGAATTGCCAGGAAACTATCCTTGAAGTTAACAACATTGGTTTCTCCATGGCAATAACAAAGAGGTGGAGAATTTGATGCAGATATATCACATCACTTCAGAGAGATTATAAAAACAACCTCATAAAAACCAGAGACAGTATAAGAGACTGGAGAGACTAAGTACTGCTATTTACGTCAAAGTAAACGACTTCTGTATTTGTTGTATTTAAGATGGAACTTAACGTACATTAAACTTGAAAGACCACAGAGGATTCAGTGTATATACATAAAGTGTTAAATACATAATACGAGGGCTGTTTTTTAAGTAAGAGCCTTTTTTTAAGCCCGTAGTTAGTGCGCACCCCACAACAAGCGTGCGCGCTACCTCCCGGCATCCTTTGTGAACAAGCAGGCGTCTGTTGCAGCTGTGTAGCTAACCTGTACGCTGAACTGTGCATCTTTACAATGTTCAAGATTCTTGATTCGCCCGCCGCGTGTGAGGTACGATCTGTGATACGTTTTTGAGTGCAATAAACAAGTCAGCTTTGTGAGGTGTATGGTGATAATGCAATGAACATTTTCACGGCCACTTTTGAACTCGCGTACCCATTTTCGCACTTGACCGTCACAGGGCAAGATCATGGCAAGACCTCACACTGCTGCCCGGACTCGATTGACTCTTTTGGGTGGGAAGTTTTGGATCACCCACCGTATAGCCCTTCGTCATCTTGGTGGGAAGCGCTTCGCCGACGATGAAGAAGTGAAAACAGCCGTGAATTCTTGGTTGCCAGAGCAGGCGGCAAACTTTTATGCAGATGGATTTCAGAACTTGGTGTTAAGGTATGACAAGTGCCTAATTAAACAAGGCAACTCTGTAGAAAAATAGAGGAAGGTAGGTATGTAAAACCTAAAAATAAATATGGTTTCAAAATAAAATGTTCGGTTAATTTAAATTTAAAAAAACGGCCCTTACTTAAAAAAACAGCCCTCGTATATTAGTTTCAACCATTTAACTAATTGGTGCCTTAGCACAAAGTTCGTAATGTACGTAAATTTAACGTTTTATTAGTACCAAGCATCTATTGAATAATGTTAGTACTGTATTCTAGGGTTAAAAAGGAATGCTCATTAGCAAGAACACAGCAACAAAGCAACAATACAGTCTGCACAAGAAACTAGCAACATTTAATGACAACGCAAACTTTTGTTTTGGCGGTGACATTAGTTATTCGGTAACACGGTATTGGTTCATAAGCTTGAAAAATCTAGAGTAGCTCAGTCTCAGTAAAGCCGCGTTTACACCAAATGTTGCCAACTTTCGTTGACAACAAAAGTTGGCAACAAACGCTGGCAACAATGTTGGCGAATATCGAGAATGGTAAGATTTGTTGACAACAATTTAGCTCATTTTTGGCGCGTTTCGCCAGTCGCATTCTGCATTCCAAGATGTCAACACTAGAGGAACTTGCGGCGATAGGAGCGTTAAAATAATATCACTTGCTGTTGTACTCTTCAGCCCCCAAACCACTTTTCTTCTTCTTAAGCTCCCTTTGGAACTGTGCGACTAAAGATCTAACTTTTGCTAGAACTTCAGAATTGGTCGTTTTCATTTCCCGCGATATGTCATTCCAGACATAATTCTTCAGGTTTTCGTTTTTAAAGTCTAGGTCCATCGGGTTCCAGAGAACTGGTTGCTCACGATAGAGCACGATAAAATTTAGAACATTATCCTGCGACCAATCAATATCACTTAAAAAGATTGCCCATATTGACTTGCACTTCGACAGTTCGACACCACAAACAGAAGCCCAGTACTACCAGCAACAGCCGTGACTAGAGTGAAGTCGCGTCGGCCAACCACGTGCGCTGGACAGTTGAAGGGGAATTGTTGCCAACATTGTTACGGGTCACTTTTAAGTCCCGTCAACATTGCTGTCAACAAATTTTAACAACACTCTTTGATCTTTACCGACTGCTGGTGGGTAATGTTGCCAACACTTTTTCGGTGTTTACAGCATTGTTGGCAGCAATGTTGACAAAAATTTTAGTACGATTTTTGTATATGTTGTCAACATTTGTTGGCAACACTGTTGTCAACTCCGGTGAAAACGCGGCTTAAGATCTGTAAGAAAGCCTGTTAATTATTATTATTAACTTTATTGGCCACATTGAACCACTTGAGTCTTCCATGTACACCTTGTCTTTGAAGGTTGTATTGTTTGATTCTTCTTATCTGCCCAGTACTTCTTCATTCGTTCTGATCGCTGTGTTCTTAATTTGTCTGAAATCTCTACAGGCCGTCTGTGCATCATTTCTGCTGAAAATTTGTGATTCTTAGAAGGGTGGTAATGTTATTCTTGTTCTCTACATCTGTAATTTCGAGTCCAACGGTTTTGAGATCCTCTTGTATTTCTTTGATCCAATGCCCTCCAGTCTTCTTTCCCAGATTTCTCATCACTAGTTGTCGTAAAATCCTGTTTTCTGATAATCGTAGGATGTGAAAAAGTACGAAATTCTTTTCTTCTTCATCGTGCTGGTAATTGGGTCAATCTCTCGATAGACTGTTTCATTGGAAAGGATTCTCCAGACTCCTTGAAACTGGTACTTTCTATTTATGCAGGTTCTGATAATTCTTCTTTCAGTTTTGAGGAGCTGATCAGTTCTTCTTTCATTTTTAATTTGGAACAAGGTTTCGCAAGCTTAAGTGGCTTGGCGCAAAGTTACAGTTTTGTAGTGTTTTGTAGCCTGTTTAATGCAAAAATGAGCGATCATTTACCGGTAGAGCAAAAAGCTTCATCAAGCAAGGGAATTATGATGCAGCCTTCAAACTTGCAGTTGTGCGTTATGCCAAAAGCACAACCAACAGAGAGGCTGGAAGAAAATACGGATGTCAGAAAAAATGTTTTCATGTTAGTAAGTACAAGGAAATAAATGTGTCTTCCCTTAATCATGCGGCTTATTTTCGGGCATAAACTCTTTTCCATTTTCCTCTTTGAATATTAAGGATGCGGCTTATTTTTGGGCCAATACAGTACATAAACCAGACAAACGAGACATAACAGAAAAGTAAGCTTACAAACAGTCATGTTGGGGCAGATGAATTTGCTGTTCTGCCCCTTTTTATTATTCTCCTATCAGAAACATACATTTTAAGCATATTGATATAACACAGTTATTATATTATCTTTGCCAAAAACTTAGCCACTTCCAGTGCACTCTGTGCTCCCCGACGAAGATCTTCCGTGCAGGATGCTGGGCACAGTCGACACTCAGTCATATGCTGAACAGTCTGGTCTTCTCCACAATCACATTGAATATCATCCTGGTCAATGTAACCCCATCTTGCCATATTAACCCTTAATAATACCGGTAATAATAATATCGTATGGCCTCGGATGCCGGGTGCAAGCTTTGTTATTTGACACCCAGAGGGTAGCTTGCATGTCGAATTTCGTTGTTCCTTGACTATGAAAGTCAAGGAGGTTAGATATCTAAGCTCCTTGAACACTATAGCGCTTTCTAGTAGAGAAATTAGGAACTTTGTGTTGGCGGAAACTTCCGAGATTAATTTTCCGATTATGAACACGGCCTACTGAATTCAAATGGGTTCTTTGACATGCCAACATCGTATGACATGCGTGTCGTATTTTTGCTGCCTTTCAAAAATCACTTACCATGGCCAGGAGCGAACCTGCAATCTTGGGGTTAGTAGACCGACATGCTATCCACTCACCCACGGTGGCAAGCTATATTAACCCTTGATCTTCCTACTCTAGAGCGCAGTCTATTCAGGGACTTCCAAGTCGTCCATTCCTAGTCATAGCCAGGAGGTAGAGTTTCAGAAACATTTTCCCAACCAGGTGGAAGGTTGGTCATAGCCCTCCGCATTTGCAACCTAGCTTTTTCAGCAGTGGTTCTAAGTTCCTTTGATATTCTAAGGAAACTCTTCCTCGACTTCAGTCGTTGCGGCTGCGGTTCGTGTCCATATAGAGGATGAGTTCTTTCATGCTCCACTGTCTTTCGTTCCTTGTTCGCAGCTATTTCTCTTCGAACAGGGGGTGGTGCTATTCCTGCGAGGAGATAAATCCATTCGACTGGAGTCGATTTCAAGCAACCTGTTATAATTCTGCAGGTATCGTTGAGAGCTACATCCACCTGTTTGGCATGTGTTGAATTATACCAAACAGGAAAAGCATACTCTGCTGCAGAATAGCATAGTGCCATTGCTGAAGTTAGGATCGTTTTAGGTTGACTACCCCACTGTGATCCAGCCAGTTTGCGTAGGAGATTGTTCCTGGAAGAAACTTTCGACTTGGAGTTCATGCAGCACAGCGCCCCTTAAACAAATAACTAACTAAACAGTGATGTTCCAATAGGGCACACATGAAGGACGAGGTAAATAAATACACAGTTTAAAGCACTGGTGGTATAAAACTTTATTGGTTCCTCAAAATCCCTTTAAAGATGATAAGGGGATATGGAAGGGCAGCAAGCAGAAGCCATTTAACTGTCAATTGTTATTTTAATTTACAAACTAGCTTCATAGAAATGCATCAAAATATATGGCAAAAAATATTCTACATGGGTTATTTGTTCGTTCATAAGTTCACGTTAACATCTTCCTCTATATGTACACAATGTTATAAACTATATGCTTCAAACGTAACATTTCACCTTTAACAGAGGTTATTAGTGACAAATTTATCCTTGGCAAGAATTTTGGGCACTTACGGAGTTTAGGTGGTACGGATATTTTTTCTCGAATTGTGATTTTTTTTTACATCAATTATAGGTGAATTGAGGGTGCTGATCACGAATATACTATTAGTTTTGCACCCACATCTAACGTCCTTGAGGGACGAGGGTTCAATTCCGATCCGGGCCAGAGATCACGAATTCGATTATTTTTGCATCCACATCTAACGCCCTTGAGGGACGAGGGTTCGAATCAGATCCGGGCCAGAGATTGCAAATTCGATAATTCCACTTAGTACTTGGGAGGGGAGTGCGTCAGGCCTCGGCAGCCGGCACAGTTCATATCCTCGCCGCTAGATGGGGGCTTCATTCATTCCATTCCTGACCCGGTCGGAGACTGGAAGCAGGCTGTGGATTTTCATTTTCACTTGGGAGGGGAATCGAACTCCGACATTCAAGGGCGGTACGGATGACTTTTCGCATATCCGAAGTAAGAAACGTTTTCATACAATTTATATCGACTCAATGCCGTACAGATCCGGGTTATACGTAGCAAATTCGAATTTATGACTTAGTACCTGGGAGGGGAATCGAACTCTCGACCCTCAAGGGCACTACCGGTGACTTTTCGCATATCCGATGTAAGAAACGTTTTCATACAATTTATATCAACACAATACCGTACCATTCCGAGTCATTCATCGCAAATTCGAATTTATGACTTGGTACCTGTGAGGGGAATCGAACCCTCGTCCCCAAGGGCGTTAGGTGTGGGTGCAAAACTAATAGTATATTCGTGATCAACACCCTCGATTTATCCATAATTGATGTAAAAAGAATCACATTTCGAGAAAAAATATCCTTACCACCTAAACTCCATAAGTGCCGAATTTTGTAAGTATTTTTCAACAAAAAAAAAAGGGCTGTACAAGTTATTTTTTACATCGTTGTAAATAGTATGCTCCTTGTTCTCAAGTCACTTGTTAACCACAATAGCAGTATTTACACATACTTCATATAAAAAGGTTTCGCACAACAAATATCTAATATTTGCACTTCCTAAACAAATAACAAACAACTTTGAGAATTTTATGCAATCCTTCACATGGCACTTACACAACTACAAAAGAAAAGATTATTAAAAAAGTCATAATAATAAATAAAAGGACATTCATTTACCAAAATAAACATTTGTAAGTAGGTAAATACAATTTTAATGTACAATGACATATATCAGTGTTCTGTGCTGGATTTAAATTAAACACCATGGTAAGGCTTCATTCAAATGAAAACCACTGACAGGGAACGTAACATCTTTGAGATGAAGCACAGAGTGGTGATCACATGACAAGAGCAGCAGCCTGCCTTTGTTCAGTGTGATTTCTTTTAATCCATGAACATTGAATAATGAGCAATTGAAAGCCTATTTCTTTAACCACAACTGACCCTTTCTATCTAGGCAGTTCCTGGTCAACTGTGTGAGCTATAAAAATGAGCCATCAGTGGAATCTCTCTTCTGAACTAAGTGGAGACTTTGGTGGCACTGCAGAGTACCCCATCCTTTGTATACAAATGTTTAGTAACTGAAATTACTCGAATTAATAGTTGGGAGAATATCTGGAGAAGGCTTAGTATTAGACGTTCACTCCTCCGCTGTCATAGACCCACCATCCCGCCCTAATAGGAGCTCTGACAGCCATCTTTGTAAATCTTTGTGAATGATTCCATAATGCCAACCCCACGCATTCGGTACTATATCGCATCCGGCAGACCAATGGTTTTGCCTAGACCAGAGATTCCCAAACTGGGTGAATTCGCCCAGTAGTGGGAGATTTTAGCACACCAGTGGGCGAAACTGACAGAATGTGAATTCGATGGGCGATTTGAAAAAATTGGTGAGCAAATAATTCAGTTTTTTTATATATACAATATGACCGAGAAGTTTTTGCCTATAAAAACACGGAATAAAATTAAAGTTCAAAGAAGTAATTTAATTATAACAAATTATATTTCCTTTTTAATCTATTTACAACTACAGTAGTTTATCAAATTACTTTTAGTTAGTTAGTTAGTTAGTATTTGTTGTTCTAAGGGGCGGAACTACGAGGTCATCTGCCCCTTCAAATTACTTTAATTAGACATAGGTATTCATGTTGTTTAATTAATTAGATATAAAAATTCATGTAGTTTTAATTTTATTTTTGTCTTTAATTCATTTCATTGATTGTTATTCCTTTCTTGGACCTATTATTTGCAAATTTTTAATGAACATAATTATACCTACAGTAAATAAACATGATGTACCTATTAAGAGAAAAATATCCGTAAAAATCCTCATTTCTCAACTTATATGTAGGTATTTGAATGTATGTGTTAGTAATTTTAAGATTTGTGCGTTTTTTGAAATGAGGTGGGCGAAAAAAAAATATAAATTTCGAAAGTGGGCGATGGTCAGGAAAAGTTTGGGAAACTCTGGCCTAGACCAATATTTTCGTCCAGACCAATGGTGGTTGGGTAGCGCGCTAACAGATAACACCCCTGGTTTTTGTCAAGCACAGTGGGGGTAGTCACGCATCAATAATCTTTATCCAGGCCAATGGTTTTGCCTTTTATTTCATTATTCATGTTGGCAACGTGTCACGTGGGTATGACGTAGTGTCCGATGTCAATGTAAAATGGTGGACGATGTTCAAATGAACACGACCAAAAAAGCTTGCTTTACGTAAAAAGCAATTATATTTCCGGTGCAGGCAGTGGGAATTCAAACAAATGAACTCGCTAGGACTCCCAGAAAGGTATTTTAATCATAAATTATATATTTTCAATAAGCTATCTTGTTAAAAAGTATGAAAAGGGAGGATGGGGTACTCTGCAGTTTTAATGAGACTTTCCCTCCACATTCACCAGAAAGAGGTGCTCGGTCTTACTTTTCTCCTTGGCTCAATTCATCCCCCTTTCCTTTATAAATAATTCCTCTTTGTATATTACTTGCAGATGGCAAAGCTAAATTTTCCAGTGAGGCCTCCCTATAGAACGGAGCCTCGCAAAGGCCATGCCGCGGACAGGTCGCAAAGCGTCGCCGCCCGATTTATAGCCTGTACCGATTACACAGCTGGCAAGATACCTTAGTTGTGATAATTAAGACTTGCTGTCAAGTACTGTAGCCTGCCTTGTATCCCGTGAACATGATTAGGTATTGAACAAAACTTCTCATTTTCCTTGTGGAAACTTATCTTCTCAACTGCTTGCCACGGTGGGTGAGTGGTTATCGTGTCGGACTACCAACCCCAAGCTTGCAGGTTCACTCATGGCCGTCGTAAGTGATTTTTGAAAGGCGAAAATAATCACGACACTCATGTCATACGTATTTGGCATGTTGAAGAACCCATTTGAATTCAGTAGGCCGTGTTCATAATGGTAAATTAATCTCGTAATTTTCTGCCAACACAAAGTTCCTCCTTTCTCTACTAGAATGCTCTATTGTGTCAAGGAGCTTAGATAGCTAACCTCCTTGACGTTCAAAGCGTTCCAAGGAACGACAAAATTCAACATGCAAGCTGCTCTCTGGGTGTCAAATAACAAAGCTTGCACCCGGCACCCGAGGCCCTACGATATTATTATTATTACTATCTTCTCAAGAAGAAGTTTGCAGAAAATTTGTAGGTAAGTTTCAGCGCCGTGCGATTTTTACTTGTGGGGGAACCTCAATCAAACGGTACATTGAAACAATCCACGTACTCGGGAAGCTCGTGAGAACGAAATAACTGCACTGATATCCAATATCAGTGAGGATGAATTACAGTGAATGTACCAAAACTTCTTATGTTGATGCAATGTGTATTTAGAAAATGAAGAACATCATTTCCAGCAACTACCGTACTCTGAAATTCATGTAAGGAATTACAGTATGATTATAAAATACGTTAAAAAGTGTAAATATGTTAAACTAGTTGGGCGCTTCGCTGCTGCTAGCCCCAGTGCCTTGCTCGACAGGCTGCTTGTTCTATAGGGAGGGCCCTATCTGTACAAACTATTATTTCTCCCTGCCAGGATCTACCCAGCCTGTCCTACAGGGTGACAAACGGGAAGAGTGAGTGTTTATAGTACACACTTAGTAACTCCACTGTTTTCTGCCAGTGCGTTCTGAATCCGCACACTCTGCGAGTCTTAAATTCTGGGGTACGCTCGTTGATACGATACATCAACTGATGTCAGTCATGCAGAGAACTTTGCTGTGTCACAATTGTGGACAAACCAACGAGCTGTGTGCTCTACTGTTGACCAGCAGCACCTCCAGTGGGCTATTACGAAACTACTAGACTGTCAAGGACACTGGCAGAAATCGCTGAAATAAACTGTACCACAGTGAAGGTGGCTCAGCTTGAAGAAACTCTCAAGTCTCTGCGAGCATCAGTCAAGTACTAGTGACCTCGGTTACGTACAGCAGGATAATGCAAACCCAAACAAGGGTGGGAAACTCTCCAAACACCCATCCGTGCATGTTTTGGGGGCTTCACTTCATTCAAACATAAAGGTGTTCAGGATCAGTTCTGCCAGCAACACAACTGGCGTCAGTTGCGGCGATTCTTTTAAAGGTGTATTAATTTAGGTTGTTTAAGCCGTTTGGCTAGTTCTCATTTGAATGACTCTTGCATGGTTTGAGCACAATAAACGCTGTAACACAATAACAAAACAAGTCGCAGGAAGGAACATCTGGTGGTGGGCTTGCTGTAAGTACACATTGATAAAGAGAGTCTTGTGTATATCATACAAAATGTGATGCTTAAGTAGTTATTATTATTATCATTGTCAGCCTTATAAATATTCCCATCAGTCAACCAACATGATCGCCATTCCCGGCTAGACAGACCTGGTATCTCTAAAACAGGTGTGCAATGTTAAGCAGAAAATTAAAATGTCACGTCAAACATATGACAGAAAGAAGAATTGCCAAACAAGAGATTACTGGAAAAAGACCTGTTGGATGACCTAGGAGGAGATGGCTGGACCATGTGAAGGAATATATCACATCCAAGGGAATCAACTGGGATGAAGTCTTGACAGAGTAGTGGTACATGAATAGACTAAAATTGAGAGTGCTCTTAAACCACACCCGGGAAACTGGAGTTGAAACTTGATGATGATGATGATGATGATGATGATGATGAAGACCACCAGAATCCAAAAAATATTTTACTTTTATATTGAATTTTGAATAGATAATGAATCCTTGAAAATAGAATCCAGGCAGTAGAGATGAAGTTCCTTAGAGGTATAACTGGAAAGACTTGCAGGGACAAAACCAGAAACAAATAGGGAATAAAGAGGATTCTCGAAATTACAAAGCAAGATTGAGATCAGTAAACTAAACTGGTATGGGCATGGTATGACACGAATGGGAGAAGACAGAGTCCCGAAGCGATTATTCACCGAGAAATCCACGGGAAGGCGACAGAGGGGAAGGCAGAGAATGGGGTGGATAGATATAGTGAGAGAAAAAAGAGGAGTGAAAGTGGAAGATGTACTGGAAGAAGGGAGAGAGTGGTGGAGAGACAGAAAAGTTCACTCCCGTCCCAGATCACTGAAACCGGGAAATCAAGAAGAATGAATCATTATGTTAGTACATTTACTCTCAGCTAGGAAGATTCCAGATTGCAGTGACATTAGCATGCTTTTGCACCATTATTTTATTCTGTAACGGATAAGCAAATAACTGAAAGAGCAGCTAAAATCCAGCCCTCTCAAGGACTAAGGAATATTCTGATTGTGCCCATTCTTTTGAGCGAATAATGCTAAAGTCTACTTGACATGACATTCATGTTGGTTGAGCGATAAGGAGCACTGGTGTTGACATGTATACACACACAAGTAGTAATCAATTCTAAAGAATGTTCTACCTCAAAATAACCATTAACTTGCTCCAAATTTATGTTCCTATCAAGTTGAAAAAGTAATTTAAAGATTATGTTTATCATTAACTAGCAATATTTCACCAAAAAATTCAGAACAAAACCTAGGAATGAGCAAGAGAGCTCCCATTGTAAAACCAACCAAACCCAGTATGTTGGTGACACGTATCTACTGTCCATCACTGAGAAACTGATCTCCACAACTTGCTTGGCATTTAACCCTCTGGTGGTCGAAACTGTAATGCCAGTAGTCGCGTGGATTACAATTAATTGTAGAACAAATTTTAATGGGTATTTCATTAGCTATTTTTTGTTTTCAAATTTAGATTTTTGATTAAGAAGGATGGAGTGTGATAAATATACTAATTATAAACAAATACAAGAAATACTAAATATTTTGACACAGCATGAAAAACTTAAAAGATTAATCATTGATTGGTGATAAGTGCGGGGAAAAAAAACCACTCAAACCATACCATGAGGAAATATTTAAAAATAATTATACCATAGTCTAGTTATTTTTTCATAACAACGTACCAGAACTTATGGATAACAGGGTTTATTAGGATTCAAATGGTTTAAAGACTATTTTACCCAACCGTGAAAGACATTTATTCAAAATCTTCCATAGGTAGGCTATCACATAATTGTTGCACTTAAGACATCTGATTAAAAAAAAGACAGTGCAACACCTCTCAAGAGCTAAGAAATATCTTGATTCTTCTGATTCCTTTGTGCATACTATTGCAGAATCCATGTTAAGACCAATAGTAAATGTTGCAGGTTTAGTCCCAGCCCTCTGCAATGATTGACCGAGGTCAACAACAGAGAGGGAAAAGAAACTGCCTCTCAAAGACCAATGATCATAAGAACCCGGTACTTGGTAGGTGGGTCTGGAACGAGCAAATCAAGGAGCTGTCAGATATGAATTGTAATACTACTGGTGAAAAAAATTTACATTAACAGTGGTGTCCCAAAAGAACCAGCTGTTGAGCCGTATGTACCATATTACAGTACTGTCTATCTGTTAGGTAGTCAGCCCGGAAAAATATTACTTCGTTTGCAAAGTTGGTAGCATGCTGAACTGCTGTGCCCAAGATAGTGGGTTCAAACCTGTCTGAAATCGTTGGAGTTTTAAAGAGCGTTAAAATCCTTCAGTATGCCTTCCTTCGGAGGGGAAGTAAAGCCGGCGGTCCCATGTCATAGATTTATGGCAGGTAAAAGATGCTTCCACTAACTAAACTTGTGTGAAGCTAAATCTCTAGGTTAGATTTCGTTGAAATGCTCTATCATAGTTCCAACATTCACCACTAGGTGTCAGTGACATCTGGTAGTGAAAGATGGAACTACTTGAAATAGAACGGAACTTGTAGCTCACCACATGGGTGGCCGCTTGAAGCAGCTACAGCCTCTGGTGAGCCGAACATGTCCTCGTACACTCCCGGCACTAAAAGCCGTACGCTAAATAAATAACTGAAAGATTATCAATAAGGAAAATCAGACTTGTGTGTGTATAGACGCATACACTCTCAGAACTGGGGAGAAGGGAAGCTAATACACAAACACAATATTGTTTAGGAACTATCACGCCCACGTGATCCTGCTTTACCTCACTTGTGAGAATTTCCTCTGGCAGATGGAAAAGTCTAGTCTTAATCGAAACGCAACATTTATTAACAGTATTTTTTCCAAAATATATTCTCTATAATACACCAATCAACTCTATAAAAGATTTTGACACAACTTGAGTATTATCTGCAAACATAACAAGCGCTCATGCTAAAGCTATCCACACATAAAAAAATACAAATTTACACTGTACACTTGTTCAACTTTGATGCAGCATCATAGGTTTTCTGGCAGCTTGTATGTGGATCTGGTGAGCAACAACCAGAGGAAAACTCATTGTCAAGCCTATCTTCTCCTCTACAAACTGTATCTAAGCATTCAGAGCTTAGTCGTCATGGATCAGACACCTGTTCCAGCAAAACCCATCCACCATGGCTAACTGTATGTGTTAGAAATCTGCATCCCAGCCGGTTAGATCGTCAGGAGGAGGTCCTTCCGTGTCCGCAGGATACTCGTCGAAGTTGCTCGTGTCCGTTACCGAGCGCACTTGAGGGATGATAGGAGGTATGAGGGTCAAGTTACAGAGACCTTCCCAGTTGAAGCCATCAAACCACCTGAAACACAAAATAGAAACAATAAAAATTCTGAATTATAGGAATGAGGGATTGTAATACTGTGTTATCAGTCAACATTTAAAGGGAAATACAGTGACTCCCGGTAATTCACGTGCGGATAATTAGTTTTGCGGTTAATTCGCGTGTCTCCAAGAGTATTTTTTAAAATAGAAATTCTCACAGCAACTAATCATCACGCTAAATAAAGCAATCTCTCCATCGTTTAAAAGAATGTTGATGCGACCCAATGCGTAAGGGTGAAATCATTGAGATTCGAAAAGACTGAACTGCGTTTCTCTGCGATGGAACAGTAGGCCTAATTGCACAATCTTCGAAACATACAAGCATATTGGCACGAGTGGTATAGCACAGGTCACAGCCCGTCGCTAGAGGGCACGCGTGCACGTCACGTGACGATACAAAGCGAGCAGCAGCATGCATCAATCGTCCAACGCTGCCAGTCGCATTGCAAACAGTGACATGGAGGCGTCAAACGAAGAGCAAAGAGGTGTTGTTCGGTTTCTGACAGCAGAAGGAGTAGGGGGAACGGACATTCATTACCGAATGTCACAAGTGTACGGCGAACACTGCATATCCCTTGCAAGGGTCAGGCGTGGCAAAGCGCTTCAGGGAAGGACGGGCGTCGTTAGCCGATGATGCCCAGTCTGGGGCACCCCCCTGCATTACCGATGACAACGTCCAGCTGGTTGATGCACTCATTACCAAGGACCGCCGAGTGACAGTGAACGCCATAGCCGCCGTGGTCGGATTGAGCGTCGGAAGTGTGCACACCATCATGGAGGAACGACTGCACTTGCGCAAAGTGTGTGCCCAATGGGTGCCCCACAGTCTTCAACCACACCAGGAAGCATGTCGAATGGCCCACTGTCTTGGTCATCTGCAGCGCTATGCGAGGGAAAGGAATGGGTTCCTGGCACGAGTGGTGGCTGGAGATGAGTCATGGTGTCATCACTTCGAACCAGAATCCAAACGACAAAGCCTCCAGTGGAAGCATCCAGGGTCACCACCACCCAAAAAAGGCAAGGCCATCCACACGAGTGCAGGAAAGGTAATGCTGACGTTCTTCTTTGACCAAGATGGCCCCCTTCTGATACACTTCTTGCCGCACGGGACAACAGTGAATGCCCAGCGTTACTCGCAAACCTTGACCACCCTTCGCCAACCGATCAAAACAACACAACCAGGCAATTTCACCCGTGGGGTCATTCTGCTCCACGACAATGCCTCATACGGCCAACACAGTCGCGGCACTCCTGCAGAAATTCAAATGGGAGGTTCTCGGCCACCCTCCATTCAGTCCAGACCTCTCTCCCTGTGATTACGCCATGTTTGGTCCCCTGAAAAGGGCTCTGCGGGGCCAACAATTCACCTCGAACGTCGACGTCCAGCTGTACGTACAGAACTGGTTCACATAGTAGTCCAGGGAATTTTATGAGACAGCCATTCACTGCCTCGTGTCACAGTGGGACAAGTACCTCAACAGCCAGGGCCAATACTTCTAACATACAGGTACTGGTTTCTGTAATTATGTCTCCGGCTCGTTACTTTTTGAACGCACCTTATATTTTGACTCGCAATAATTAAGGAGGGATACTATAAGCGATTTCCAATAATTTTGTATTTTGGCTATCGAAAATTAAGTGGGAGTACTATAGGCGAGGGGGTCCTATAGCCGAGTAAATATGGTATAACAATTTCTCTGCCATCGCAGTTTGTACAACAGGATCCACAACTCCACTTTCTTTAGTGTACTGACCTATTGTGTTCTTTAAGTCAATTGCTTCATGTTTCCCGCAAGACCCGTTGTCCAGCGAATCCACGACCTACTAGTTGGATTATGCAGTGCTGACACTAAATCACCTTTCTGTGGCTACCAAGCCACAAGGGAATTGTAGGAAATGAGCTAGCAGATCAAGCTGCAAACGAGGCAGTATAACTACGACCTTGAGCAATGGAGGTACCAGCTAGAGATATTCGCCCTCAGTTACGCTGGCTAAGTACTGGCATTCTGGAAACTCCGTGGCCAGCTGATTCTCCTCTGCTGTCTATAACCCACCCACTATCATGACTTATAGTATATAGTGAAATCCCAGTTGTGTCGGCCAAAATATGTGTGAATTATGGGATACATAGAATATTGCCAACCCCGTGCATACGGCACTACTCATCAATAATCTTATTCAGACCAATCGTTTTGCCAATTAATGATTTTTCACATAATTACAACCACAGGGTTGGCATGTTTAAAACAACATGTTTTAAACAGCGTGTTTAAAACAATGCACATTGTTTAAAATTAGTTTTAAACTCAATGCTTCAAACAACCATATAAAATATGTTTCTTTAAAAGATATATTTTTTGTTCTGTTTTCATATTTTTAATTAATCAAGTTGCAATACAGTAGAGTACAGTGGTCTTCTCTGCCTTCTACTGAAGGTTTTACGTCATAATATAAAGTTTATAGAGTGATTTTGTAATGGTTTTGATGTCCTTGTTAAAAAATTTTGCAAGCGAACATCCATCAGTAAATATAGGGATGTATTTAAAATATTATAAATCCAAATGTTACTGCCACTTTGTCTTTATTCAACAGGTTTCTTGTTGAGTTCACGAAAAACACAAACTAGTTTGGCAGCCTTCTCAGTCCCTAACCTATTCCTGACTTTGCTATGCACAAACCCAAAAGTGGAGAAAAGATATTCTATCCCAGCTGGTGAAGCAACTGCACTATGCAGCTGATGTGCTAGGCCTGAAGTTGTGTGATGAATGTTATTCTGCAGTGCCACCCACCATGTCAGGGGTTTAATTTCTTTTAGTATTGCAGGACCAAACAGGTATTCCTTGAAGGGTGAACATTTTGCTTTGTACTTAATTAGGTCAGGCATTGCATCTGGGTGGTAAGCTTCAACATACTCCATAGCAGAATGATATTGTTCTTCACTCAGTCTTTGTCCTCGATAGTGTGGATCCATGAGATTGGCAAGGAGATGGCTATCAGTTACAGCGGTGTTAAATCGTTTCATGAATTTCTTTAAGTCATTGGGATTGTTTTCATTTTTGAAAAAATGAGCAGGTCAAGCCAAACCTCTACTGCTTCCCCAATGGTACAGTCATCACGCTGCATCTTATCTAATGAGACTGATGCAGTCTTAAGTTTTTTGAGATAGTCTTGAACATTTTTGTTCAAAACATGTTCAGAATTTAAAAAAACTGTTTAAAACAAAAAAAAAATGTTTTAATGTTTTATTTTAAAAAAATGTTATTTTGCCAACCCTGATTACAAGGCATATTTTGTATCTGGAGATGGAAAATGATGATGATGATTTTGTATATCACATGTTGGTAATAGTAATGTGATGTCAATGTGTGCACATCGGTAAGAGTTGAAGAGACTAAACAAACATGGCAATTGTCGTTGAATGAGCCTGAAACAAAAACACATATTTTCGTAATTTAGCACATATTTCCAGTGCATTAGAGATAACGGACAGTAATTTCAATTGGTAATGACTACCAGAATATGGCGGCTTCGGTGGCGTAGTTGGTAGCATGCTGAACTGCTGTGCCCTAGATATGAGGGTTCAAACCCGGCCAAAGTCGTCGGATTTTTTAAGAGCGTTAAAAATCCTTCAGCATGCCTTCCTTCGGAGGGGAAGTAAAGCCGGTGGTCCCATGTCAAACATTTATGGCATGTAAAAGATCCTTCCACAGACTAAACTTGTGAGAAGCAAAATTGTTAGGTTAGATTTCGTCGGAACGCTCTATCAAAGTTCCAATGTTCACCACTAGGTATCATTGATATCTTGTAGCGAAAGTTGGAACTACTTGAAATTGAACGGAACTTGTAGCTCACCCAAAGGGATTCCGCTGGAAGCAGCTACAGACTCAGGCGAGCCAAACATATCCTCGGACACTCCCAGCACTAAAAGACATACGATAAATAAAATAACCAGAATATGAAGTAAGATATTAAAATTTCGAAAATGATAATATATTATCCAAGTGCAAGTATAACTCCGCCATAGCCGGTCCCAAGCCCGGTTGACAAAGGAGGAAGGAGTCTGGTTACACCCTGTAGAGATCTGAATTGACAACAGAAGCACAGGGAGTAGCGACAAACATCCAATCGTGAAGTAACCAGAAGGTGGGCACAGACGCTAAGGAGGTAGTGCACCCCCAGGGCTTCCATCCACTCACTCGTCCAAAAATAGTGAAATAGTGAGTGATTTTTCTTTAAAAAAAAAGTGAAAAAAGGTGATTTTTTATATGAAAAAGTGAGTAAATTCATAACATTATTCGCATTTATGGCCGCGTATCTGGTTCAAAATTTTAACGTTTGTTCATATCTGTAGGCACAATTAGGGGGGGAAAGGGAGGGGGGGGTCTTGGGTGGCTAAGCTCCCCAAAACCAACCATAGCCCCCCCAAAAATGTGACAAAACTGTATTGAAATAGACAAAATTTTTAAGAATGTGTATCTGAAAAACAAATTAGCCCCCCCAAAATGTCAACCAAATTGCACGTATGTTAATATCTGTGAGTACTGTTCATGATTTTTCATGTAGTTAGAGGACACTTGGAAATAATGGATAATCAATGCAACACTCAAGAAATTTAAATCGTAAAACAAAAATTATAAATGTAAACTTTTGTTAAAAAACGCTTTGTTAAAATTTTCGGCGATCGCTGCATGGCTCCGGCTGTGGTGTTACACTATGGAAGCTTTTCATGCTTTCTGGCCACCTGGCTCGCTGCCAGCAACGCGCTCAGGCATCCCGGTGGCAGAAAAATGAACTACCAATTCATGGCTATATTTTGGGTCATTTCTAGCAATCTGATTGTGCATGAGACCATTTTTAACACAGAATGTGACCATTTTTGTAATAAAAAGTGAGAATAATGAGTAATTTTATCAAATAGTGAGAAAAGTGAGGCTGCTTTGAAAATAGTGAATAATAGTGAGAAAAGTGAGTCGCTGGAAGCCCTGTGCACCCCCCCTCCCCTCCCCCACTGTGCTTTGGAGACTGTAGGCCAATAACCCGCATCTCCGAGAAAGCATTATTACTGAAATTGCAACAGAGAAAAACCAGACGGATAAAAAGACGACGACCTTTAGCATGAGGAAGAGATGAGGGAAGAAGGCAAATCGTGGGCAGATCTACAACAAATTGCCAGGAGAAGGGACCAATGGAGGATCTTTGTTGCAGCCCTTTGCTCTGAAAGGGGACACAGGACATAAGTCAAGTAAGTCAAGTGCAAGTGTAGAATCCAGGTTTAGCAGTTCTATACAATTACTACATAATTGTATTAGATACAGTAGACAAGCTGTCATATTTTCTACAACTCAACACGTACACATGGCAATGCGAATTCAGTGGTGGTGAGAAACACAATTCTCCAGTTGCATGCATGCCGTAATACATCGGTATCGACTCCCACAGCCACCCAAATAAAATAAAATTTCTCATAAATTTAGGGCATGGGGATTATTCGATGGCGGGTTGTATTTGTGCATACACGTTATTCCCGAAAGCAAACTGAGAGAAATTGGTAACGCAATGGGTTTTGTATTTCACATGTTGAATGCTCAATAATTTATAAAAAAGTGTCTTTATCAGGCAAGGTTATGCTTGTTTGCGTTATCCGTGTTCCTCAGTTATCTGTGCAATTACAAGTCCGCATTAACATGGATAAATGAGAGTTAACTGTAGATTAATCAAAGTGGAAGAGGTATTGGAAGGAAGAAGGTTTGGCCTATTAGCAGGGCAGGATTTAAGAGTATGCCACCTATAGGCTAAAGTCCATTTGCCGCCCCCTCAATAGCTTATATTTACTTAATACAGTTCATTGGCGCTTTCATCTTTTTTAAACATAAAGTTCATTTAGTTTAGATAAAACTACAAATTTATTGGCTTACGTAATAAATGTTATAATGAAATTAGTTATCGACTTGTTTTTTTTTACTTACTTCTTTTAAGATTCCTTAAAAATGAAATGGGTTTCGAACTTAATTAATTCATTTGTTCTTGGAGATCCAGGCGCGGATCTAGAGTTTGGTTTTGGGGGGGGGGGGGGGGGGTCAGAGAATCGAAATTGTTAAGAAAAATGGTATCACTAAAAACGCAATCACAAAATAACCAAACGTACAAAACCAGACCAATTTTTTTGCTAGCTACATGGATAGAAATATGGTGCGTTTAGCGCACCAAAAATATTCGTACACATTGAAAGGCGTGTATTGCGAGTTTTTCATCGAACTTCCAGAAAAGTATCAAGGTACGTTACAGTTTCGGCAAGTCGAGTTGGTACCGACAAAGGGAGAAAGTCACAGCTTAAATTGCCAACCAAGCTTGCAGTTTGGACGTCGGCAAAATTTTTTGGTGTGAAAAAAAGCCCCAAATTCCTACCCGTGCACTGCTGCACATTCATCGTGACATCACTATAAACATCGATTCGGTAATCACAAGGTTTGCTAAACAAAATAGAAGTGTTGATTTTGTTATATAAATAATCGTTTTTATATAACAGGCATGAATTTGTAAATATGTACAGTTGTAATAGAAATAATAATTGCAATAAAGATATTTTCAGTAATGAATAAAATGACAAAAAAAAAAATGTTTTTCAGTTAAAATTCGTTAAGTTTTATTTGTCTGGTTATTGTGTTTTCGTTTTTCGAGTTTGCAAAAAAAATTTGGTCTCCGTTGGGGGTGGGGGGTGTCATGACCTTCGTGACTCCCTCCCCCCTTGAATCCACGCCTGTGGAGATCAGTGATCACCATTTTACACATATTTTTATATTTTAATACTAATTACTATCTTTTGCATAATTAACGAACTGTGTTCAATTTGAATTAAGTTGTCCTACATGGTGAAATGAAATCACACAAAATGTAGTCAATTACTGGTTTATTTGTTGAAAAATATACTAACTTCTCTAAAACAACTCACCCCACGTAATCTTCATGTTCAAATTTACATCGCTTTCTTACGAGATTTCTTAATGGCAAACTCGTTAATAATGTCCTCATATGAAAGTGTTTTTGTTGTATTTGCCTCAATACAAAGTACATTCGACATTATGAATACAAAGTACGGTAATGAAAGTGAGTTTAACCGTATTTCAGAAATACTAGGCAGGAAGAACTGTAGAAGGACTAAAACATATTTTTAAGTAACTTGTATTCTTAAATTCGTACGGAAAATATTATTAACGTCTGTAATACTTCATTTTAGCTTTTGAATGAATTGCCAAACTGCCGCCCCTGAAAATTTGCCGCCCTAGGCTGCAGCCTACTTAGCCTACTTAGAAAAACGGCCCTGCCTATTAGGAGGTACCGTACCATCCCAGCATTTGCCTGGAAATGGAAATGGGGATAACACTGAAAAGTACTGTATTACAAGGGCAGCTGACAGTGGAGTTTGGGTTTGAGCCTGGCCTTAGCCTGCAGTTAAAGTATGGTAATTATTGTTTATAATTGAATCGCTCGTTATTGAAAAGCACTAAGTCCACATTTTTGACAAATCCTTTATTTTAGATTGAAAGGAACTTAGTCCACCAGTTAGTGTGTTTCAACATGAAGAAAATAACAGTTATTACATTCATGTTACCTTTTTTTTTTCAGGCTTTCGGATACATAGATTTAGTCCAGGAAGTCCCAGAGAAATGCAAGAAAGTTCTATTCTCAATGTATTACACACCAATTTTGACATATGCAGCAGGTACTTGGTCCACAACAAAACACGATGAAAGCCGAATCCAAGCAGCCGAGATTAAGTTCCTTAGAGGAATAATTGGGAAGACATGGAGGGATAAAGTCAGAAATGTGGACATTAGGGAGAGAACTGGGTTCCCAAAACTGCAAGACAAGATAGAAACCAGTAAGCTGAAGTGGTACGGACATATGATGAGAATGGAAGAATATAGAGTACCAAAAAGAATATTTATGGAGAAAATACCAGGAAGAAGACTACGAGGAAGGCCCCGAAAGAGGTGGATAGATACGGTGAAGGAGAGCATAGAGAAAAGAGGAGTAAAAGAAAAAGAAGTATTGAAAGAAAGAAATAAATGGTGGAGGGATAGACAACTGTGGAGGTCCTTGATTCGCAACCTGACCCGGGGGAACTGGAAACGGGAAATGAAGAAGAAGAAGAAGAAGATGTTCATTTAGAAATAAAGGAAATGAACTAAGACTGTGAATGATATTTCTCGCTCAAAGGCTCTGCTCGTTCCATGTTGAAATGGACTAAGTCCAGTTACGTATTTTGTCAATAAAATTGTTAGTAACATACGGAACAATGCTATTTTGTTTTATATCGGCGTTTGTGTGCACTTTCCCCATACAAAAAAATTGCATCTCATATTTTAGTACAAGACCGTTTTTGTGTTTATCTCAAACCTTTAAAAATTGGACTTAGGGCCTTTCAACAACGAGCGATACAATTGGTCACAATATTTTGCTGAAGTAATTGTAATTTGCTCTAATTATTTTCCTAGTACTGATATATCTCTGATGGTTTACTTACTTATGCTTCTGAATTTCGCTTATGCCACCTTTCTGGTAGCCCAGTCTTTCAGCGGGATTGTCCCTGGAAACAAATACAAATTTAACAATGGTCTGAGAAGACAATAAGAAAAACAAAAAAACATTTGATACTCTTCACAAGATAAGTTCTATGATACTAGAGTGAGGAACAAATAAGAAGTTCGATGCACTCTAGCGATGCAGGGGATAAGCTGAAGTATGACATAGTCACTATCCAATAGGCCCATTTGGTCGTTTCTCTTACATGACTGCAGTTCGTGGCACATAGCCGAATGTCAGGAGAGAACAGCTGAGTAAGTGAACCAGCCTACCGCAGGCATAAAGAGACAGGCAGTCTTGTGACATTGCAGTTAATGGCTCTGTCTCACCTGCACTCTCCATTCTAGCAGCATTAGAACTGGTGCAAAGAGCCACTCTCCCTGCTTCATTACCATTTGGATGTAAAGCCTTGTTCCCACGGCCTGTGACTTGGCGAGCCTACTCACAGACATGTAGTCTGTTGTGGCCTGTCGTGCTCTGTCGTATTCCGACCTCAAAACGTTCGAATGAGCGGAAAGGCTCCTGGCTTGGCAAATCTCGAGCGGCCAAAGTCTAGAAGAGTCGCCAAAGCTAGTTCTTTTAACGAGCACTCAACGCTGATGCTACCTTGGATTCGCTTCCAAGCATCGTATATTTTGTTTCTATCTTTGTGATCAGCATTTGTGGGTTCCAGATCAAAGGTTCTCCCTTACACAGATCTAAAAACTCCATGATCACTAAATTGGACCACTCCATAATTATCGGTAAATATCTGTTATCAAGCACTGAAAACAAGGAACAAGGCTTAAACGTTCAGAAAGCTGAATAAACCAGCACAAACTGCAACAAACCACAACAGATCGTGGGACCGGGTGCTTGAGCTGTACTGTGGCTTGTCATCCGTCGAGCCTTTGAGGTACCGACAATGCGCGGGAAATGCTGAGCCACCTCGAGCCAACCCGAGTAATAATGAGTCTTTGTGTTCCCACAGCGTGAGGTCTGGTAAACTACAGACCAGGCTCGCCAAGTCACAGGCCGTGGGAACAAGGCTTAAGACAGGATTCCTCTTTACAATAAAAATTATGTCTTTGGAGTTGATTCCCATGGACAACCTACACATCATTTCAATGACTCGGTCCCCAAGC
Source organism: Meconema thalassinum (assembly GCA_946902985.2). Lineage (NCBI taxonomy): Eukaryota > Metazoa > Arthropoda > Insecta > Orthoptera > Tettigoniidae > Meconema > Meconema thalassinum. The sequence continues at coordinate 927,300,082 of OX336388.2, forward strand.
CAGGGCAATGAGAGTCAAAACCTCCAAAGGTCAATCAGGAATCAAACCCAGGACTCTTCAAGCCAAAGTCTGCACATCAACTACTTAGCCAAAAGGCCAGACAGTCCCTTCCTGATAATCACATGTGTACAGTATTTCCTGGATGATAACGCCGCGGACCCACGGGCCTTGGGCTACCAAGCCAACTGCTGCCCAGGCATTCAGCCTACAGATTGCAGACTGGTGCTTTGCAATCACGTCGGTTCCCCTCGGCCATTAATTTTGGTTTCCGTGACTGGGACGCTGCCTCAAAGCTACTCAATTGTCCTTACAACGCTGAGTGCACTCCATTCCAGCCTTCACGTCTGATTCTAAAACCTCAGCCAGAGCCAGTAATAACGCCCACGGTCTCCGGATGTAGAGGCAGAAGCACAACCACAGGACATGAAGCATTAGTATTTAGAATTGCATTTTCACTACGGTATTGTATTGGTGACAAATGAAAGCTTTCAACTGTTAAGTTGTGTATTGTACAGAATGTACAAGCCATGGTAAAGAATTAAAATATTTGACACATGAGAGAATTGAACCCACAACCTCTGGCTTTGTATGTGAATGCTCTGATCACTTAAATTCTGTTGTTCATTCACTGAGGGGCTTATCAACATCAAGTCTTGCAGCCCCACATACATACATGGGTGTGAGTGAAACTCTGATCACTCTTTTTTAAATTTTTACTACCGAATATTAATAGGTTGCAGCCTAATGTAAAATATTTTGTGCCTAATATTAATAGGTTGGAGCCTAATTTACCAGTTTGAAGGTCTATTTTAGGTGCCTAAAATAGTACATTTTGGTACCTAAAATCTGAGGTCTAGTCATGAGTATTCACTTTATTTGAAGTGACTCTTCAGTCATGTCATGGTAGACATCTCTGTTGCTTCGCAGTTTCCATCCGTCTTCAGTCCGAACTGCACCAATGATTTTTCTTAGAATTCTCCTTTCGAGGACTTCTAGTTTTTCGTGGTCATAGCTCATCGAGAAGCATTCACTGGCAATTTTTAAATGTATTATTTATTGTGCAATTGATAACCTGGAAACTCACATGAAGAATGATGTTCGTTGCATCGTAATAGGTCAATTACACCCCGAGTAATTGTAATGTGAAATTGACTTTCGAGAGAAACGAAACACACATCAGTTGCACATCGTGATGATCAAGCATGAACGGCACAGTGCAGTTATTCGCCACCAGGTATACTATGCTAATGTGTGTGTCACTGAGGAGCATTCTTACAAGATGGTAAAATGGTGCTACTTTCTGCACTCTGTTGATGACTTTTGCAGATGATCAATCGGCTGTCTGCAGTTACTACAGCTGCTATTCTTTGTAGCAATTAAAAAATCTCCAAGAATGCCACGCCATTTTCAATGGTCATGCAGACTATTCCAAAAAAAAAACATGAACACCACATCTCAAACAATAGAATCATTATTATTGCTTTGCATTTTAACCAATACCTCATTCTTTCATACATTATGTTCTTAAAAGTAAATATGGCATCAAAACCTTTTTAATTGAGTTCATTCTGATAATTGTTCAATTTTTTTTGTAAAGAACCAGTTTTGAGCCTAAATTAAGTACACCTAAGTGTCATATTCGAAGAAACACTACGTTTCCTGCTGTATAAAGTTCTTAGATACATCTGTAGGCAGAAAACTTCAACAAAAAGAAAACAACTGCACCGCAATTTTGGAAGGAATGCGCGTGATTGGGAGAGCGCAAAGGGTGGGCGTGAATACAAACTCAAACCTATCGCGTAACGGACTTCGAAGAAATAACCTTGAAATAGCTTGAAACCTCGCCTTTCCAACAATATGAAATAATCACGGACATATGCCTACAGAAATATATAAATACCGTATTTGCTCGCGTACATCTCGCCCCCGCGTATATCTCGCACCCCATTTTTTTAGTTGAAATTTCAGGGGAAAAAAAGTACTCGCATATATCTCGCATTCATTTTTGACGCCGTCATATAAATGACAGTAATAACCTTGAGGTATAAACACGTTCGATTTAGCGCGCCACAACAGACGTCATTGTCCAGGAACTTACCCGAAGCGATACTAACAGGACGAGCGAGCAACGACAAGTTGATCCGAACTTGTCCGATGCGAGCCGATTAGGGATCGAGACGCTGCGCTGCCATGTACACGTTTGAATTAGTGATTAGCGCGCCACAACAGTCATCCGTAGGTTCATGAAAAGAAAGGGCTTGTGTCTGCGAAGGCGAACATCTCTCTGTCAGAGAATGCCGAGTGATTTCAATGACAACATTACCGAGTTTCATCGTCATGTGATAGCAATGCGGAAGAGGAACAATTACCTGCTATCTCAAATCGGCAACGCAGATCAGACTCCGATAAACTTCGACATGCCATCCAGCACTACCATAAACAAGAAGGGAGAATCTAGCGTCCTTGTGCGTACAACTGGGTGTGAGAAACAACGCTGCACAGTCATGCTAGCAGTAACCGCGGATGGAAGAAAATTGCCACCATATGTTATTTTTAAAAGAAAAACAATGCCTAAAGCGAAGTTTCCCAAAGGCATTCATGTTCGCGTGCAAGAGAAAGGATGGATGGATACAGCTCTTATCCAGGACTGGGTCCATACAGTGTGGGGAGCACGGCCAGGTGCATTGCTTCGACGCCCGGCAATGCTAGTGTGGGACAGTTTCCGCGGACTCTTGGTGGAAGACACGAAGAAACGTCTTCAAGAAATGAAAACGGTTCTTGTTGTAATTCCTGGTGGACTCACACATTGTCTTCAGCCCTTAGATGTTTCCGTCAATAAACCCTTCAAGGACAACATGCGTAAATTGTACGCCGAATGGATGGCGGGAGGGGACCACGACCTGACGCCAGTAGGCAAAATAAAGAGGCCGTCAGTTGAACTCGTGTGTGATTGGGTTATACGGGCGTGGGTTATGGTGTAGCCGGACATTGTTGTGAAGAGCTTCTTGAAGACAGGCATCGCAAATGCATTGGACGGAAGTCAGGATGAAGCCGTGTGGGATGATGACCAGAATGATGCACGCGAGAGTACCTCGGAGATCGGTAGCAGTGACGGCAGTGATAATGAATAGGGTGAGTACCGTATACCAGTTGCCTTGTTTCAATAATGAAAATTTTGTGTTTTTTCGGGAATACGGAAATTTCGAGCGTATATCTCGCACCGACAAATTTCACTCGTATTTTCGGCTCGCGTATATCTCGCACCCCATTTTTTTAGTTGAAATTTCAGGAAAAAATGTGCGAGATATACGCGAGCAAGTACGGTATAAGATAAACTGTGCGCCGATTGAATCAGCTTTGGCACTTTTGGCGCGAGCAGCGAGAGCCGATCTGATCGGCGCGTGACACTGAGAGGGTTAAACTGCAAAATGAAATATGGACTGATAAACAAACAATTTGTCCTCTTTTATATGCTGTCAAATGATTGTTTGCAATTAAACAAGAGCATTATAAACAAAATAAATTAGCTATGCCAATTTAATTTTCTATGAGCTTTAGTGGCATCTTTAGAGAAGGGCTGTTACTCACGCCCACCCGAGATCCATACTGATATTGTCACTGCAGGGACGTATTTCTCATCAGTGAGGAGAAAAGAGATCAAAGTGTAATGAAATTGAACTGCAATATGGAATTTATAAAAGACATGAGCTTACCTGCACAATTTCTTGATTAATGCCATAGCATTCCTAGTGATGTTACGAGGAAACTCGATGGCATCAATGCCCTTCAAGATGATATTGTAAGTCTTCATGGGGTCAGCACCCGTGAATGGTGGGGTGCCTAAAAATAAACAACAATGTAATGAATACTCTCAGTCACTTTCTCACCGTGAGCAATAGATATAAAGTTTTCCACAGTTTCTCAGCTACCCTTTATAACGTCAACTGTTCTTCCTCAAAACTCAAATTCTAAATGGACCTTTCGAAGAAGCAGTGTAATGCAAGCATATGAGAAAACAGATGGAAAGCAGTGACTTACCAAGAAAAAACACCATAAAAACACACAAAAATACATCACAAGTTGTCCAAATTGTTTGATACATCCTTCGTCAACTGAGAAGATGATGTTCCAAAAATGTTCGACAACTTGCGATGCCTTTTACTTTTTTACGGTGCTTTCACTTGGCAAGTAACTGCATTTCATTGGTTTTCTCACATTTAAATTGCTTAGGGATGGCATTTGCCTATCACTACTCCTCATTTAGCACTTGCCATGAGATGCACACACACAGTTTGAGGAATACTGTGGACCTGAGCAACAAGACCACTCCACTACCATAGACTTCAAGGCATTCAACAGCTTTCAAGACGACCCCCATAATTCAGTGGCTCCCTGTCATGTTGAGCTGAAAGGAAACTGTGTTCAACAATCCACTAACACTCAACGCAATTCAAAACTGACTAAACTTTCAGCAGCTTACCCCAATTGGTTGGCGTCACCAAAACCAGACCGTGCATGCCTTCTCAAGTTACATACTGCATATTCTTGAAATTTTAAATCTTAAAATAGATGGAATGTGCACTTTTTTACTGCAGAAAATACTAACATCAGTAATTCAAACTATCACCAAACATAAGAAAATAACAAATATTATGTAACTGTGTTGGCAAAAAAAACTATTTCCCATCTGTGTGTCTTTATAAACATGATAATGTAATGTTTTAGTCATGTAAAATAACACTTCTATTCATATGAAAATACAAAATTAAGTTAGGTTGAGAGTCGTATATTATCATTTTTTTACATGTCAAAAAAATTGACGCACCCTCTCGGAGGTTAACTGTATTAAACATAAGATGACATGGAAGTCAAAGAACAGGCCATTTTAAAGATATGAGGAAAGATAGGGGAAGAATGGGCTACCGATGGTAGGATTAACAGAAGTGTTGATGTATCCTGGAGCTCATATTCACATAAGATGGGATGTGCACACTGCTACTTCCCTATAATTAGTGTTTCTGGTTTGTAGCATTTATGCTAGATGCATATTTTGTCTAAAACTCATAGCATCATGTAGGCTATACAATTGGATTTAGTGATATTGATACAGGCAGTGGATCAACATGCGGATATCGGAATCTGTGTGAATGTATAAATCACATCAGATATGCAAACAACACAGTACTTATAGCTGAAAGTATAGAAGATCTACAAGAACTACTGAATGAGATACATGAGACTTGTATTAGATATGATCTAAAGATAAACTCTAAAAAGATTAAATTACTGGCTGTCAGCAAAGACCAATAAAATAAAGTGCAATTACAACTGGCCAGTTAAAATATTGCTTGTGTTGAATCCTATACTAGAGCCATCCTTACTTCCGACTTGAAGTTTCAGTGTTTCTCTACAGCTACACTCTAACCAGCCAATTACAGGCAGCCATTCAAATTGATATATCGAGACAAATCGAGTTTCGCTGACGATGTTGACAGCTAACATCTTGCGTTCACACATGTTGTTGTCAAGTGTTTGCATTGTGCTCGGTTAGTTTCATTGGTGATCTTTGTGTATTCTCGTATTTCTTTTTGATATTATTCTAGTCTGTTATTTAATAGCTTAGTATTTGTTTGTCGTTTGACATAGTGTAGTTTAATTACATGTAGTTGTAGGTTAGCTTCAGGTCAGTGAGTGTTTGCGTTATTTCTGCCGTGCGTGTGTGTAATAGTGTCATGCCGGGATCTAGCACGAGGAAGCCAAACGCCAAGAGAGGAGAGGCCTTAGGACAATGGACCTCACTAAGGAGTCAAACCCGGGAAGAGATTAGTACTTTGAGAGGGAGAAAGACAACGGGGAAACTCTATTACCTGTTGCCCAGACAGTACAGAGACTAGGATTCATAGAAGCACAGTAATAGGAATTGGGAAAGAGAAATTCCATGCAGAGGAACAGGAGGCCGGACCATCTCAAATAGAAACACCAGACAAGAAAAGAAATAGGCCTAAGAGAGTGACAGATTTGGACGCTTTCCAACAAGACGCTATTCGCCGGCATAGTTATGCTTATTACCGCAGAAGAGTATCCGACAATCAAGAAATTATTCCGTTCTCTTGACAATAGTGATCTTTTTCACGGTGGAAAATCTACTCTGAAAAAAGTAGTGAAGGATCTGGTCCGATATAAAAAGGTTAACGGGTGGAGAATACTAATGGAAAGAAGTGACATTATATGTGGCGGTGCAGATTTTTGAGGAAGATTATGCAAGAAAACTTTGATTCTGTAGTGTTGCTGGATGAAACATGGGTCAATGCTTCCCATTCCCGGGGAAAAGCCTGGACAGGTGATTCCATGGAAGCTACATTGGCAGTGCCGGTTGGGAAAGGGGGCAGAAAAATAATTGTAATTCATGCTGGTACGTCACAAGGTTTCGTGCCGAATTCTGTTCATGTGTTCCGATCCAAGAAAACTAGTGATTATCATGAGGAGATGAGCAGTATCACATACCAGAAATGGTTTGAAGAAATATTGCTGAACAACTTGCCTGAGAAGAGCACAATTGTTATGGTACAACGTCCCGTATCTTAGTGTCATTCACGACAAAGCTCCAACAATGGCAGCAAGAAAGAATGTGCTCATTGAGTGGCTGACGAGCCACAACATTCCTTAACGTGACAGCATGAAGAAAGTGGAGCTCATGAAACTCGTGAAATTGAATAAGCCACGGTTTCCAGTGTATGAGGTGGACGAAATTGCTAGGCGATACAGACATAAAGTACCGTAATCCGACTTCCCCCTTATCACTGCCATTTCAATGTCATCAAGTTTATTTGGGTCCAGGTGAAATATTACGTCGCCATTAATACAAACTCTTCACGGTTTCAGAAGTAGAAAGACTTCTTTCACAGGCTGTGAACAATGTTAGGGCGGAAGATTGGGAGAGAGTTGTGAGACACACGAAAGGAGTCATTAATGAAGCTTGGGAGAAGGAAGATATTATTGTTGAAGGCGTGGAAAGATTTGTCATTTCTTTGGGGTCCAGTGATAGTGATAGTTCAACAGACGGCAATAGTGACTCCGAAATGAATGGTGTGTTCCCTTTATAGGTTTTATAATACATTTTCTAGAACTCTGAATATCTTCAACTCCGGACGTGAGGCGGTAATGGTGAGCAATTTATTTGTTACAATTTTTTTCTGCTTCATTATCAGAAATATTCTGTTAACCACAATATATGTGTAATTTCTGCTACTATGTACTTATTCACAAGTATGATGTTGTGTGTAAACATGTCTGTTCACATTACGAGTGTTTTGTTAACTTTACGGCTATAATCATGTATTATCAATAAATGATAAAAATGGTCCGGTTAGCTCAAACAATGCCAGCGTTTCGCCCCAGTGTGCCGTTGGGCTCGTCAGTTGGTACAGACACACCTACCAATACGCGTGGCTAGCACATACTGAGAAGGCCATGCAAGACACAAAATACAAACAGTATTGACGTCACGAGCATGCCAATGTGCTACGGGAGTCAAACTCCCTTCCATAAAAACAAAAGCCTTACCTTGGCAATCCAAATAAGGTTTTGACTATAATCATGTACGTCAGCTGATTCGCGTTAGTGGACTGGCAACACCGTTTCTTTGGAAGTAACAATGGCGGCACTATACAGATACCTTGGATGCCTTCTAAATTTTCAATAGGAGTTCTCATACAAAGTCAGTGTTCGAATTGAACAAGCAAAGAACACCTTCAACAAATTGAGGACTTTCTTAACCAATAAACACCTCAACATTGGGCTCAGACTTTGCATGTTGCGATGTTACTGTATGTATTTTCAACAAGGCTCTTAGATCTTGATGAGGATGGTTTCCCACTGTGGAGGCAGGATTTCACACAGAAGACTGTAGAGCCAACACTCGTTTAAGGTATAAGAGGATGGACACACACTTCCAACTTGTGCAAACGATTAGAGGCATTTGAAATGTGGACCTATCGCCTTATGTTGAAACTAATATCCTACTGCCACAGTGGGAGACCATCCTCATGAAGATCTAACAGCCATGAAAGTTTTGTGTAATTTAATAATATTTTCATTAGAGCTTCCATGGTCCAAAATACTAATACTTGATAGTCCTTTGGAATGTTTGCCACGGTGGGTGAGTGGTCAACATGTCGGTCTACTAACCCCAAGCCTTCAGGTTCGCTCCTGGCCGTGGTAAGTGATTTTTTGAAAGGCGGAAAAAATTACGACACGCATGTCATACGATGTTGGCATGTCAAAGAACCCATTTGAATTCAGTAGGCTGTGTTCATAATGGCAAAATTGATCTCGGGAGTTGCCGCCAACACAAAGTTCCTCATTTCTCTACTAGAAACCGCTATAGTGTTCAAGGAGCTTAGATATCTAACCTCCTTGACTTTCATAGTGCTTCAAGGAACAACAAAATTTAACATGCAAGCTACCCTCTGGGTGGCAAATAACAAAGCTTGCACCCGGCACCCCAGGCCATATGATATTATTATTATTATTATTATTATTATTATTATCTTTAGGGAATTTTGCTATGTTAAAATTGAAATGTCTTAGATGATTCACTGGGATTTGTGATGGCTCAGCCAATATTTGGCAGCTGAATGCATGGACATAAACATTTCATTTAATTATCATTTAACATGGCATAAACCCAGAAGAATATTAATAATGTTGTGTTTACCGGTGAGGAGCTCGAACATGAGGACACCAAGAGACCAGTAGTCTGCGCTGATATCATGACCTCTGTTTAGGATCACCTCTGGAGCTACATATTCGGGAGTGCCACAGAATGTCCATGTCTTGCGTCCTTGCTGTAATATAAGAGACAAACAACATCAATTTCCTGCTTTTTAGTGGACTGAGTAATTCTTTATAACAATAAAATCCATGCCAATGGTACTGTATGATATTAGCAACAAGATTAACAGACAGAATAGCTTGTTTTATGGTGAAACATAACACACGTAAACACGTAAACAAGTGAGCTTCATACTGTAACATTATCGAGCTAGGAAGTGAAGAATAGGGGCAGAGTATATTATCTGTAGATGATAGATACGCACCCAATTCAGCAGAACGAACATAAAATACACAAATATTCCCCGTAAGTCATTACAAGTAATGGAGAAAAGAATGAATTCTACCCAGGGTAGCACTATGTCGGGTGATGTCTAGGGACGAGGAGAAAGGGTTGCATCACAGACAATTTAACGTTATTAACCCCTGAGCTGATCCCAGGCTCAACATAAAGGCAGATACAGTCTTGCGACCCAGGCTTAATAATGTAACCACATTGCATAACAAGGTTGATCGGCAAGGGAGCATGGTGGTTCAGTGGTCAAGCCCCTTGGCTCTCACCACGGCAAACAGGGTTGAGGATTCACATCCCGGTCAATGTACGTGAGATTTTCAAAGTGAAATATCACACCTTGTGAAAAGTTTAAAAATTTTCATGGCATAATCATAGTATAGCAAATTGGTATTTGTGCGCCATTCGGTTGCACATTCGGCCAGAAGAAAGGAGTCTCGTTTCTGTGCCTTTAGGCTATGACTCACGCTAGACGAGCGGTCGCGCTCAGCACCAGTCCAGAGGAGTGTTACTTGTATGGATCCATCGCTTCCACAAGTTGGCTTTGGAAGCAGCCACCGTACAAAGCGCTTCTAGCCCCAGTTCGCCCTTCTGAAAATAGGCCTAACTGCTATTGGCGGACACTTACACAAGGGACATTCCATTTCAATCTAGCGCCAGCCACTCCCATAGAAACATTGCAACAGAGACCATGCGTGATGTTATGCACGTGTTCACAGTGAGAAAATACAAGACAGTGATCTTGATGAAAGTGAAATACACAGGAATACAAATTAAGCAAATAATAAGATAAGAAAAGATAAGCCCGTAGATCCCTGATGGGCAAGGGCCTCCTACCGGAGTGGTAGGGGGTGGCTCAAGTAGTCTCCCAAGAGGAGCCAGATCTTGAGAGACGTCGTTCCTAAACATATATTGACATTGATCCACAAGAGTGTGAAACGAAGAATGGGAAGCAAGGAGACTAAGGCCTTACTCTTTGCAGACGACATAGTAATATGGGAAGAAAATGAAATAGAAGTGCAAGAACAAGTCACTGTATGGAATCAAGAGATAGAGAAATATGGAATGAAAATAAGTGTGGAGAAGAGTAAGACTGTAGTGATGACAAGAAACAAGAGAGAAGGAAGACAGAATGGTGAAGTCAATGGAAAGCCATTGGAAATGGTAAAAAGCTTTAAGTATTTGGGGAGCACACTCACAGAAGATGGTACAATAAATGAAGAAATTGGAAAGAGAATCCAACAAGCTAATGGGGTTTTAGTGTGTAACCAGGAAGTCCCAGAGAAATGCAAGAAAGTTCTATTCTCAATGTATTACACACCAATTTTGACATATGCAGCAGGTACTTGGTCCACAACAAAATGCGATGAAAGCCGAATCCAAGCAGCCGAGATGAAGTTCCTTAGAGGAATAATTGGGAAGACATGGAGGGATAAAGTCAGAAATGTGGACATTAGGGAGAGAACTGGGTTCCCAAAACTGCAAGACAAGATGGAAACCAGTAAACTGAAGTGGTACGGACATATGATGAGAATGGAAGAATATAGAGCACCAAAAAGAATATTTATGGAGAAAATACCAGGAAGAAGACCTCGAGGAAGGCCCCGAAAGAGATGGATAGATACGGTGAAGGAAGGCATAGAGAAAAGAGGAGTAAAAGAAAAAGAAGTATTGAAAGAAGGAAATGAATGGTGGAGGGATAGACAACTGTGGAGGTCCTTGATTCGCAACCCGACCCAGGGAACTGGTTACGGGAAATGAAGAAGAAGAAGACACATTAATACAAATGAAATTAACACACATCCATAGTACGGTATTTACTAGAGTGTAAGTTAGCTTAATACATAGACTACCTACTGGTGTTTTCCTTTTTCCCACCTACATTTCTTTCGGTGAATATCGATCCTAATATAGTCTTCTTTTTTCAAATTTTCAGGAACGTAAATTCGGCACAATCACTCATACTATCGGCACCGTATATCACGCAATTTGAGCAGCATTGCACGCCACCCACCAATTCTATAAAATGGGCCAGCATATATTGAGAATTTATAGTCTTGGACAATTCAAGTTGCATAATGAATGGACATACCACAGTTCCATAACCAACAAGCCTCTAATACAGAACTATCTGACTCATTTTAATTTATCTTTTAACATGTCCTCTATTTTATTTAAAGTACAGTGCACAATGTTTTTGACTAGGCTACTCAAGGTCACATGCAGAAGTGTTGTTTTTAGTATATTTATCTACATATGTTCTCAGTGTATCAATTATTTCCTGTAAATAGGCTAGTAATATAGCATGTTTTTTGATAGGGTTTTATTAGTTTTAGAATGTATTATATAAGGTGTGACTCTCTCCATGATTATACCGATTTCCTCTGAGTGATGTTAAAATGACTTTAGGTCACCAAGTGGACTGAAGAAGGGACTAAATGTCCCGAAAAATGTATCCTAATTTTTCATAAACTAAGAATCCATTGTATAGAAAAAAAGGCGGATAATAAAAATAAACTTCACTGAATCAATTTGCGCCAATACGCACCAATATGAGCGATATGACGAATTTACTAGAGCTGTCGATCGAATAAAAATTCTGATCGGTTAACAGAATGCCTTTAATCGGTTGATTAATTGAATTTTAGCCGGTTTCACACAGCATCAGTTCAAGAAGAAAAAATCTTTGAATAATATACTTTAAAATATTTACAATTTCATTTGCTATGGGGAAGATATAATTATAATTTTAATTGTATTGGTGGCATGCAAGTAAAATAAATACATTCAAAAGCAAGCCTATTTAAAATATATTTCAATATTGATTATTTAATGACACATGTGTTTGAAGTTGAAGTTCAGAGTTACTTACAGTCACACTTCTTTTCTCCAGGACTTCACACATGTCAGTAAGTTGACCTACTCAGACCTAACGCTGCCCTTCTCTTAGTAACAATATTTCCAGCGTCACCTAGTCCAACGACTTTTAGACTTCAGTAATACGACAATAATAGCCTGTCCGGTATTTTTTTTTTTCCCTATTGTTTGTAAATGCGGTGGACAAATCCATCGGTGTAGAAGAAATCAATTAAGGAGATATTATCGCTACAGTAGAGTCTCGCAAACTCGGCCTAATGTGGACCGAAGGGTGGCCGAGTTTGCGAAAATGCCGGGTTATCGGGAAATGTGTTAAAAAGACGAAATTAGCTGTTTGTTTTGGTTTAAAAGTAATGCAATGCAGTACATTTATTTGTTTTTAACAGAAACACAAGTGTTTCAAGCCACGTCTCAAAACGTGCGGCTTGGTGCGTCCTGTCAGTAAGGCACGGCTTAACAGAATGTGTCCCAAAGGCCAGGTAGAGGGCTGAGGGTCGACAAAAGAATGGCACAGTGTTGCCAAGCATCTCCATCACCACACATTGCCTCGTCTAGTTTCCTCACAACACTGTCCACGTACTGTCTCCAACATACCGCCCACCTAAATGTACTACATTTAAACACAAACATGAATGATGGGCACACCAAAAGTTCACTGAGAAAACAACACTAACACAAAAGAAAATTACACAACAAAAATATATACAGTCACAAGAGCACACGTCACGGTGCAGGTAGGGGGCACAGTTTCTGGATTGGTCTTTTCAGAGTTCCATTGCTGGTACGGACGATAGCCACTCTGACCAATCCATCCTTGCCGGATATCACGTTTTGGACCACTGCAAGCCTCCATGCTGTGGGTGGAAGATTGTCCTCCTTTACAAGGACAATGATGCCGGGCTGAATGTTCAGCTCCTTGTTAATCCATTTGGATCTTTGTTGTAGAGTGTTGAGGTAGTCCTTTGACCACCTGCTCCAAAAGTCCTGCTGCATTTTCTGCAGATACTGCCACCTGGATAGACGGTTGGAGGCTACCTCTGTCAGATTTGGTTCAGGGATGGACATCAATGGGGAACCGATTAGGAAATGACCGGGACTGAGATAAGAGGGATCATAGGGATTGTCAGAAAGAGGAGAGATAGGCCTAGAATTAAGACAAGCTTCTATTTGGCAATCTAACGTCTGTAGTTCGTCGTATGTCAAGCAGGTGCTGCCAACCACCCTTCTCATATGATGCTTCATTGACTTAACTCCAGCTTCCCAGAGGCCACCGAAATGAGGGGCATCCGGAGGAATTAAATGCCACGTGAATCCTTCTTTACTACCAAACTCTTGAAGTTCTTCTACGCAGTGTTCGGATTTGAAGAGGGGGTGCAATTCGTTCAATTCATTTCGCGCTCCCACAAAATTTGTAGCATTGTCCGAGTAGAGGTTAAGACACTTTCCCCTCCTCGTGGTAAAGCATCACAGAGCTGCAATGAAGGCTTCTGAGGTGAGATCTCGAACTACTTCCAGATGTATTGCCTTAGTGCAGAGGCATACGAATCCTGCAATGTAACACTTCACCTTCACCTTGCTTCTTGTTGATCCTCGCTTTATAAACATTGGCCCAGCAAAATCCACTCCCTAGTTCATAAACGGGCGCGCTGCTGTCACCCGAGGAGCTGGTAGTTGACCCATTAGTTGCTTCGAAGCAGATGCCTTCAACCTAAAGCAACGTAAACACTTGTGGATAAGCGGTCGTACTGTTCGCCTGGAGTTTACAATCCAATATTTTTGCCGTAGAGAGGTGATCAGCAATTGTTCACCAGCATGTAGTAAGTGTAGGTGTTCAGATTCTATGATCGATTTTGTCAAGTTGTGTTTCGGGGGAAGAATGATCTGATGACGTTCACCGAAAGGCATTGGACAGTTTTCTAATCTTCCGCCCACCCTGAGGAGGTCTTCTCCATCGAGGAATGGGTTGAGACTTCTCAACGTACTTTTGGTCGCTACACTTGATATACCTTTCAGCTCCTCCACCTCTGCTATGTAGCTGAACTGCTGCGCTTGTTTGATGCACACTTTCGAGGCTCCTTCAAGTTCCATAGCCGTCAATGGATCAGTTCGCTTAGTGCTTGGATTCCTTGTATTGTGGGCAAACCTAATGCAGTAGGCGATGGCCTTCTGCATTCGGCGAAGTGACGAGAAGCGACGGGAAATGTCTTCTTGCTCCTCATGAGTCACCATGCATTGCGTCTCTCGTTTCTTAGGAATTTCATCAATTTCCATAGAGTTGTAGATTGAACAAGGCCAAGAAGATAGTTGATTATAGAGGTCTTGCCAAGCGACTTGTAGTGCCTCAGGAATGTTGTCATCCCAGTTCAAGTTCTCTTTCCATAATCTCTGCATGAAGATTTTACATGCCGATCACAGGCCCAAGTAAGCCCAATGGGTCAAATATAGACGAAATGATTCCCAACACAATTCGCTTCGTGAATTCATCAGTGCTTCGTTTTAAGTTGATTTCAAACTGAACTTTGTCCAGTGCAGGATGCCAAAGAAGACCCAGAGTTTTGACGCTGTTCCTCTCATCAAATTTCAGCGGTACCTGTGTCTCTCTGAGCTGCTCTCCAAGAATGTTGAGTGACTGGAGCACCATTTTCTTAACTGGAAGCCACCAAGTTGTAGTAGGTGTTGGAGATCCTCTTGCAGTTTTACGGCTTGTTCCACTGAGTCCGCTCCAGTGATACAGTCATCGACGTAGAAATCGCGTCTGAGGATCTGTGAAGTTGTAGGATACTGAACTTCTTCATCATCAGCAAGCTGCTTCAGACACCTTGTTGCCAGGAAGGATGCCGGTGAAGTTCCATACGTCACGGTCTTTAACTGGAACTCCCGGATGGGTTCAAAAGGGCTCTTCCTCCATAGTATCCTCTGCATGTTGTAATCCCTGGGATCTAACTTTACTTGCCTGTACATTTTGGCGATGTCTGCTGGGATGGCTATTTGATGGGTTCTAAATCTTGTCACGATTGAATCAAGCTCCTGTTGCACTGTAGCTCCAACAGCTAGCACGTCATTCAATGAAACATTGTTATCCGATTTGCAAGATGTGTTGAAAACGACTCGCGTCCTGGTTGTGGTGCTACTTTCCTTTTCAACCGCATGGTGTGGAAGATAGAAAGAAGGCTCGTTCCTGGGAGGTCGGTCCACCGCAAGCTGCATATGATCAAGGCGTTCATACTCGTCCATGAAATCGACGTATTCTTGCTGCAATTCATGTTTCTTCTGTAACCTTCGCTCGATCTGACATAACCTTTTCTCTGCATTGTTACGCGATCTACCAAGTGGCTTGCGCTGCTGACGGACAGGCAACCTTACAATGAATCTTCCAGACTTGTCACGTTTTGTATTATGCTGAAAATGGTCTTCACAGTATCGTTCTTCTTTGGTAAGTGGCATAATCGTTGGAAGCTTTTCTATTTTCCAGAATTTCTCGACCTGACGGTGTAGATCGTCGCCATCCCTCAGGAAGAATGATGAACTTGATTGAAGCTGACTCCTCTGAAACTCGGAGTATATAGAGCCAGAGAAAATCGAGCCTAGCTGCGTGTTCTTCATTACAGGCAGGTCGCTGTGTAACTTGAACGTTCCCTCGGCCAGGAGTTCCATGAAGAGTTCCGCGCCAATTAACATATCGATGTTGCCTGGTATGTTGAATTGCGGGTCGGCTAGTTGTATGCCAGTCGATATGTTCCAACTTCTGCAATTGATACAAGCTCCAGGCATTTCCCCTGTGATCCTAGGAAGTACTGAGCATGTAATAGTAGCCTTGTAATTGGTAACATTGGAATAGAATTCAACATCGACGCTGTGATCCGAATTTACAGTCGTATTGCTTGGATTGGATTTCTACGTCGTTTCAGTCTTAAGCGTTGCGCCAACGCCTCCGTTATGAAATTAGACTGCGATCCACTATCAAGTAGAACTCGGCATTGTTGTAGTTCACCATTGTTGTCCCTCACTTTCACCAAGGCAGTGGACAGCAGGACCTGTGCTTGTGAGCGAAATTTTAAAGAACAGTAAGAGCCTGATTGTTACAGTTCATTGTTGTCATCAGTTCTTCCATTGGGTGATTCTTGTGATCCAGACCCCGGTTCACGCCTCGCGTCTCTTCCGCTATTCCTTGTGACATTCGGATTGGGTGCTATGTCAGAGTGCAACAGGGTGTGATGTTTCCTGCCACAACTCTTACAATAGCCTTCAATGCATTGTTGGACATTGTGCGACCGAAAGCAATTGAAGCACAATCCTTTACTCTTAAGAAATGCATAGCGTTGCTCAACGCTGCGATTAATGAATGGCTGACATTTATGAAGGGCATGCTGGGATTCACAAAATGGACATGCACTGATGCTAGATACAGACGCATTTGAATAGGGTGACTTGGATGAGGTGGTCTTAGAATGACTTGCCGTTTGAACTGTAGTGGTCAATTTTGCGTCACGACTGGATGTAGCTAATTCCAATGCCTGACATCTGTCTTCTAGAAAAGATTGCAATTCGGATAATTCTTGGAAGTCCTGTCCTTTAGCATTAATCTTGTATTTCTTTCTAGTTGAAGGATCTAGTTTATCCAGTACTAGCTGCGATAGGAGAATCTCTTCTAGCGGTGTTTTTAACTGCAGAGCCTTAATGGCATTCAGATTAGATATTAACTGGTTAGTTAGGTGCCAAATATCGGCTGCCGAGTCCTTGCTGCAAGATGGTAAAGATAATAGCTGCCTGATATGCTTAGTGACTATTAAGCGGTTATTAGTATATCTACTACAAATCAGTTCCCATGCTACGTCAAAGTTTTCATTTGATATCGGCAGGTTGCTTATCAATTCTAAAGGCTCCCCCTTTAAGGCTGATAACTAGAGATACGGGAAAATCGCAATTGCGATAAATGCGAATTTTACTTTTTTCTCCTTTTTTCAACTACCTGGTAACTAATATGACTATGTATACCCAAAATTTGCGAAACTGAATGTGCGACAAAGTGCGATAACTAAGGGTTCTTGCGAATTATTCCCATAAATGTGATAAATGCGAAAAGTGCCGAATTTACCGATTAATGTTGAATATTATGTTTTATTACAATTTCGCGCCGCAACTTTGAAATTTGCGAGTTCTCAGCAATGAAAATATCGGCTATATAATCGATATTTACGAGTAATAATCTATATGTACGAACATCGATTATTGTCGTGAAAACAATCTATTACGGTAAAAATTATTTTGAAAATGGTGCTGTTATTATTGCCGCATAATATCTATCCACTGTTTATCGCCAGTAAAACGATGATTTTGGAGAAATTATTTCGTAGTTTCAGTTGGTTGTGCTAATAAAAGGAATATTCCAATCGTTTGTGCCGATTCCTTTTAAAAATTAGAGCAATAAGGTTATGCTTATATAGGTTTATATCGCGCCGGCCCTCATTTGTTGTATTTGAAATGAAAATGAAAACTCTCAAGTATGTATCGTGATATGAATAGACAATTTTTGTTAGGCGTTCTCTTTGCTTTGGGAAATGTTGTATAATAGATGAAAGTATTCTCTACCATGTGTGAGTTATAGGTTATGTTATATGTCGTCCGGCGATTTCTCCCTGAATTCGGATACTGTTTTACAGATTGTCAGTCAAGAGTCGCAGTGTGGTCAGGAAATAATGAGGGAGTAAACACACATTTTATTATTTAGTTAATTATCCATTGTGTGATATTTACACAAAGTTAAGTAAATGTATGATTCACATTATTACTTCCTTTTTAATGAGGGCCATGGATGAGGGGCATTGAATTTCTATTTGCCGGTGGTTTAATGGTCAAATGGCACTTCTTGAATCCTACCTCATAAGATAAGTTATTAAAAGAAATGAATGGAACTTGGCAAGGTGTTAGTAGGAAAACCACACAAAAGGATTTCAAAGCCATCCTCAGAATTTGAACCAATTCATCCATCGAGTCCAGGACAGCCTGGTATTGTCGTCATTCCACCTGCCACACAGTAAACTTCGTAAGACAAGCATTGTTGCCTGACCACAGCTCGCTTTATTCTAACAATTGGCACCTTGGTACCAATGAACTAATACAACTCTCCGCCGGCCCTCAATATTTGAGTTGCTGCACAACACCTGATTTTGTAGATTGCATAATGAGAACATGACCTTTGGATCTTTTGAGCATAGCTTAGGTACCCTCGTCTCACGTCATACAACCAACCAACAGCACTTGAACTCAATCTTGCCAATTAGCCAGGCTGATGCCTTTATTTTCAGAGATCTCACATTTCTGAAAAAGTATGTTGTCAAGTTTCTACATTACTGTAATACTGATATTAGGATTTTAATACTTCTAACACTCCCTTAGTAAAAATAAAAAGCACACACACAACAGGAGACTTATATTAAATGCTTTTGCCGTTTATCAGAAACGCCCATATTTCCAATCCTGCACATGTTTGAATTAGTTTCCGTGTATATTATTTTGAACCTGTTTATTGTACCGGGTGACGAACTTTGAAATGCTACAAAATGCTAATTTTAAAATTTCAAAATGCTCCAAAATGCTATTTTTGAAAATGAAAGTGCTACAAAATCAATTTCAAAATGCTATTTTCTCGTATCTTTACAACAGATAGTGCAATTTCTGTACATTAGGAATGTCTGAATTTTGTGTTATTAACCCATTAAAGGTGTCTCTGAATTCTATCCATGAGCTATAATCTCCGGTGAAAGTAGGGATGTTGATCACTGGAAGTCTGACGTTTCTTGTTAGGCCCCTGGTGCTATTGTCACTAAGGGTACGGGTGTCTCCAGTGCCTCTCTCAACTAATTTAGTAACGCTGCTTCTAAGTCAAAGTATTGTGTTTCAAACTCTTCACGATCTGCTGCGTGAATATCATCATCATCATCGTCATGAAGCTCTAATTTGCTTTGCGGTTCCTCGTACCTATTTCTAATTGCACTGAACTCATTTAATCGAAGCCGTACGGTAGTTACATCAGTTCCTTGGCATGCTTGACATTTCTCAAGAAACTTACTTGTTCGAGTTAAGCTTGCCTTAACTATCGCTCTCTGTTTAACTAGCAATTTCATTTCATTGGGTTCCAATGGTGAGGAAAGGGTCGAGTGAGAAGGGAAATACAGAAAGGAATTCTGAACTGTTTGAAGTAGCCTCACCAGTATTGTCACCGCCGTTGCCTGTGTCTCGACTCCCGCTGGGCTGGGCTTCAGGCGATGGGATTGCCTTGCTGTCGCTACCTGGGTCCTGTCCTGTGTCACCGATGGAACAGCTGTGCTGCTGATCATGCCTGTTTAGCTGCTGTAGAAGCATTCACAAATCCGTCGAAGTTATATTCACACACGTGATAACCATGTATGCGCATAAACGTAATACAGTATATTATACGGCCCGGAGGACCAATATTTCGAGCCACGTCTCAAAACGTATTCGGACCCGAATGTAACACTTGGGGCGAATAAATTGCCGGAACAAGATTGGCGCGCGCACAAACAATTAATCAGCGTATGCATTTAAATTATACACATTTATTACTAGATACAAAACTATGGTTGGTTGGTTCTTATGTTTAGGGGCTGCGACAATGCGGTCATGTAGCCCCGTGTACTTTGGGTGCGTGTAGAATCTGTCTGATAACCGGTGTTAATTGTGATGACTGTATTAGTGTGTGGTATCTGTTTTTTAATTTAAGTACTGCAAATTAGAATTTTTCAAGTAGTTCCTACTTTTGCCGCCAAGCGCCACCGTCAATGACTACTAGTAGATTATTTTTCCATTTTGAGTTCCGTATTGACTTTACAACTATCAAATGGGGTTTGTTTGTTCTCCGCCCAATCAATACCTTTAATTAGCAATTTCATTTCATTAAAGGTATTGATTGGGCGGAGAACAAACAAACCCCATTTGATAATGACTACTAGGCCAAGTTCAGAACTTAGCTACTAGACACCACCGCAGTCGGCTATTGGCAACGAACGTAGAAACCTAAGAGAGTTGTTTACATTCTTAACCTATCCAATTTAGCTTCACACAGGTGCAATTAGTGGAAGGTTCTTTAACATGCCATAAATCTATGACATGGGACCGCCGGCTTTACTTCCCCTCCGAAGGAAGGCATACTGAGGGATTTTTAAAGCCCTTAAAAAATCCGACGGCTTCGGCCGGGTTTGAACCCATACACAACTATATACACAACATATTGATATTATTTCGTTATTGCGCTGCGAGGAGCTGCGGCTTGGTGCGTCCTGTCAGTAAGGCACGGCTTAACAGAATGTGTCCCAAAGGCCAGGTAGAGGCTGAGGGTCGACAAAGGAATGGCACAGTGTTGCCAAGCATCACTCACCACACATTGTCACGTCTAGTTTCCTCACAACACTGTTCACTTACTGTCTCCAACAAGTTTTAAAATGATTAGCCATTACAATTACAGTACTTGAATATGAACAAAACAATTCCCATAGGCAAATAGTTTTTTCACTTATAGAAAATTACCATTTACTTTTTTGCAAAAGAGTACGTAATGTTATTTTGCTTTTCGCTTTGAAACCTATTTCTTGAAGCCTCGTCACGAAGACGGCGAAGAAACAGAATTGCGGAGAATGCGCAATCAAATAAATACAACGCTCTGCGCGAGAACCGTTTGGTTACTTCTTACTGCCAACAGTTTGTGCATTTACAGTACTGTACAGTACAACTACCTGTGTATATCAGGTCGTCTTTACTCTTCTTACTATGTACTGTAGATCAACTTGTTTTGCGTCGTATTTATCTGTCGATAATTCCATAGATGGAGAAGACGAAAGAAAACATAATAACGCTCTGTGTGGAAACACAAAAACAAACAAAAATCATGATTTTTTTTCCTGTGAGGGTGGCCGAGAAGTCCGGAGTGCCGGGTTACCGAGTGCTGAGTTTGCGAGACTCTACTGTATTATCTTTCTGAAGAAAAGGCAGCATCAGCTAATTTTAATGACCTGTCAATCTTACAATAGCTGATACCAGCACGCCAAATGGCAAACAATAATACAATAATAATGTGCTATGCAAAACAATTACCGTATTTACTCGAATACGACCCGCCCTCGAATAAGACCCGCACCCTGATTTTGAAGAACAAAATAAAAAAAAACTCAAAATTATGTACAATCGTAACTAAATAAACAGAATAGCATTTATCCAAAATAGTTTCCAACAGTTTTGAAGTCGTCCTAAAATAACACACATCAAACGATTAAAAATACAAATAAAAGTACACAAACACTTCATTCATCGTCATCGGAAGTACCAACTTCGGAACTTTTATCACCATCCCACTAAATGTCGTCATCACTGACATCCATAGCATTCGAAATACTACATTTCTTGAAGCTCTTCCGTATGAGATCTCCCGAGATACGATTCCATGCCGTCAAAATGCACGAACATAGCAGCTGAACTTCCGGGCGCTGAATACGACCAGTTGGAGTCAGTGTGTGCTTATCGGCCGCCATCTGCTCCGTATACAGCTGTTTCAAGGCTGCTTTGAACGGGCGGTTCACGCAGACATCCAGTGGTTGTAGCATAGACGTCATCCCGCTCAATCACGAATACATGACTCGTCAATATCATACAGTGCACTCTCGTTAATTCGCGGTAATTAATGCACGAACTTCCGCGAATTATCCGCAGTTATTTTTGTTAAGCCTAGGAAAAACAAAACTATTGGTTAAAATATTGAAATAGGCTTGAACACGCGAAATAATAATTTTAACTCCTGATTGTAGTGTCTTATACGACATGCTAGGCTACTGGTAGGCCTATGTGGATTATGCCTACATTAATATATTTAAAAAAAGCCGTCATTACTTTTTGTTTCTTAGATCGTTTATTCTATTTTTCGATTGCACATTTCCAAAGAAAATATTATATGAAAACGAAAATTCATCTCGTCTTTCTATATAAAAGATAAGTGTGACTAGAGACACTAGCTTGACTGTGGGAAAATTTCGGGATTTCCGTTGCATCACTCCCGCACTCGAAATCTACTGGATTTCCGTTTTCCTCACCAACAGTCAAATGCCATGCTATTTCTTCTTTGCTTTTCTGTAGTAAATCATAATCGTCTTTATCGACGTCTAACTTGCCCGTTCGAAATATCGTCGTTACAAAAGTCGGCAAGCGCTTGCTTTTGTACGAGCGGAGTAGCGGTACTTTCCTCCCGACTAGTTGACTGCATGAAGAGCATCGAACAAACACGCTCTCGATGTCGTGCGCGTTTGCGCCATTACGCAATAATCGCTGTTTACAATAAGCTGTCCGCGCATCCACCCTTCACAACTCACAGATCAGCGACCTTGGAGCGTGGCTGTTGGGAAAGGGAGGGTAGGTTCCGAGTGAAAGTGCATTCCTCTTGTATTGTTTGGGCTTCAAAGACAAAGGAAATCTGTGCTATACCACTCGCGGCAACATGCGCGTAAGTTTCGAAGATTGCGCAATTAGGCCTACTGTTGCATCGCAGAGAAATGCAGTTCAGTCTTCCCTAGTCTCAATGATTTCGTCTTTACGCATTGCGTCGCATCAAAATTCTTTTAAACGACAGAGATTGCTTAACTTAGCGTGATGATTAGTTGCTGTGAGAATTCCCAATTTAAAAAATACTCATGGAGACCCGCGAATTAACCGCAAAACGAATTATCCACACGCGAATTATCGGGAGTGCACTGTATTTCCTGCCGGGCACGATTTCCAATAACTTCAGCTTCCCTCACAACTTTCAGCTTCTCACTCACATTAAACGACCGCAAACTCTTCGTACAACTCATGTTTACACTCGGAAAACGTGCGCGACACGTGCGCGAGGAAGTATGACGCCGCCTGCTTACGGTAAAACAAAGTGATAGCCGGAAGAAGGCTAGCACCATCTAGCGGATACTCGCAACACCCGATATCGCGCGTGGCGGGCAATTTAAATCTTTAAAATCAGGATGACTCAAAAAGACCCGCACCCCAAATTTTCACGTCCGATTTTGTTTAAAAATGTGCGGGTGGTATTCGAGTATATACGGTACTTTTCCTACACCATCATCATCATCATCATCTTCTTCTACAGTTTCCAGCCGCTGGCTGGGTCTGCTTGGAACATAAGCCTCTCCATCGTTTTCTATCCTCCCACCACTTTTCACTCCTCACTAAGGGCCGTATTCACCAACCCCAGTAATTTGATTATCTTGGTTTATAGCTGCCAGAATCTCAGATAATAGCTATATCGTTATTCACCAACACAATTATCTCGGTTAATAAGGATTATCCTGGTTAATCACTTTACTGGAGGAAGTTTGACCGGTAAAATGCCGAAAACTAAGATAATCAACAGAACAAAATGGCGCGCAGACGAATGGAATGCTTAATAAATGCTAGAGAAAACGATAGTGACGAAGAATATCAGCAAGAATATGCAGGGAAATGGCCTAGGTGGATAAAAGAACGTGCCTCATATTTTGAGGATTACGATGATGTTGATTTTATCACACGTTTTAGGTTATCTAAATCTTCTACGTTGTCAGTATTGTCCATCATAGAACCTAACCTTGAGTTTGCAACGGACAGATAAGATGAATACTATAACTCCAATAGTGAGTACGGTATATAGAAAGCATTCACTGTAAATTTAACAACTGAATAGTTATATTTGTGGTCTTTCAGGAACCATTCTGTGTCGCCAATAAATCAATTGCTGCTTGCAGGTTTTATGCTACTGGTAGTAATCAGCTGAGCATAGCGGATTTTGCAGGGGTGAGTCAACCAACAGCTTGCCGAATCGTGCATCGTGTGAGTGCTGCCATAGCCGCTTTACGACCTCGCTACATCAGTCTTCCGCAAACACCTGAGGCTATAAAGCAAACACAGATGGGTTTTTATAACATTGCCAGATTTCCAAAAGCAGTAGGGGCAATGGATTGTACCCATATTCGAATACGTTCTCCTGGAGGTAATCATGCCGAATTATTCCGAAACAGAAAGGGTTATTTTTCGCTGAATGTGCAAGCAATATGTAATTGTAATATGGAATTTACTAAGCCTCCGTGGCTTAGGCGGCAGCACGCCAGCCTCTCACCGCTGGGTCCGTGGTTCAAACCCCGGTCACTCCATGTGAGATCTGTGCTGGACAGAACGGAGGCAGACAGGTTTTTCTCCGGGCACTCCGGTTTTCCCTGTCAAAATTTCATTCCAGCTACACTCTCCACTATCATTTCATTTCATCTGTCATTCATTTAATCATTGCCCCAGAGGAGTGCGTCAGGCCTCGGCAGCCGGCACAGTTCCTATCCTCGCCGCTAGATGGGGGCTTCATTCATTCCATTCCTGACCCGGTCGGAGACTGGAAGCAGGCTGTGGATTTTCAATATGGAATTTACTAACCTCGTGGCTAGATGGCCTGGAAGTAGTCATGATAGTACGATTTTCAACAACTGTGTACAACGAGCCAGGTTCGAACAAGGTGGGTATGGGGATTCAGTATTATTAGTAGATGCTGGCTACCCTTGTAGATCGTACCTAATGCCTCCTCTGGATGCAGTTCACACACCCGAAGAGAATCTTTATAACGAGTCACAAATAAGAACAAGAAATGTGATAGAGCGAGTGTTTGGCATATGGAAGCGAAGATTCCCGGTTCTTGCTTTAGGTATGAATTTAGCGTTAGAGCACACGTTTCCAGTGATAACTGCTACAGCCGTTTAACATAACATTGTGCGACAAGCAGGAGAAGAGCTACCTCAGGACGATCCACAGCTAGAACTACCAGTACCATGGGCTGAACTTTTAAGGGACGGTCAAATTGATGGACAAGCTGATCAATATAATGTGGCTCGTCAGGACAATTTTGGGAGAAGAACACTAATTGATACGTACTACAGAAGTATTTTATTGGGAATGTAACACTTGTATAATGAGAAGGAAACTATTGAATTACATAGATTTTAATTGTTTTTCCATTATTTGAGTTTTTAATTGGTCTTGCTTAAGAAGCTCCTTCTCTCTTTCAAGCCTTATTTCATCTGCCACCAGCTTTATTTTCTCCTGCTCCATTTGAAGGAAGTGAAGCTCCTTTTTCCATAAATGTTCCTGTGTGGCTTCTTCAGTGCTCTTTATTATTGCCTAAGCCTTCAACCTATGAATTTTTGCCAAAGGCTCTCCTGACTTGCTTACCATTGGTCTTCGGCGCGCAGCCCAACCTGAAGAGGTCAGGTTTGAAGCTAATGGAGTTCTAACTGACTCTGAGGAGTGATCAGGCTTATCAACTTCATTGACGTACTCGACTTGGTTACTTGTAACTCTATTGCTGTTTTTATTGGGTTGTAGTGTTGGATGTATCGGAGACTTGAGCATATTTGATGTGTACTTGCTCCAAGTCACCTCAAAATTGGTAGTTGTAGGACCAGATCCCTCCGCTAATACTACAGCATCATCACTGTCAATAACTGGCGTCTCCAATAGTTGTGATAATTCACTGTCGTCGTCGTAAGGGTTTCTCAGTCCTTCTATGGAAGGTTTAATACGTTCAATAGCTCTTTCTAGAATAGGATCTTTTTTGATGTTACTAGAGCCTCCACCTGTCTTCAGCACTTCAATCTTGCCCTCCGAGGATGCTTTCCTGGCAGCTTTCTTGATGTTATCCCAAACTGTTCTTAAATTTACTGCATCTCGAGCAGGCCCGTGCCCTTGTGTATTGAATTCTGTAGCCATTTTTACCCATCGCTCGTTTTTAATTAATGTTGTAACACCGTCTGTTTTCTTATTCTGTATGATGCTGATATTCTCAGCCACTAAATCTATCAGTATTTGCTTCTCCTGTGGTGTCATATTAGGCCTCTTCCTACGTTTCAATTCAAAACTTGACATTATTTACGAATATATACTGCACTATGTCTCACACCTAACCTATAAAGCTACAGAACAGAACTTTGTTTTGACAATAAACAAATGATTTGCGTGGCGCTATTCAACTGTTTCCAGTGCTTCTATATGAAAATTTCAGCGATAACATAAACATCGGTATTCACCATTGCCTTTATTATCTCGGTTTTCGAAATCTCGGTTTTCGTTTCAATGTGTACTCCATCGCTGAAATTTTCATATAGAAGCACTGGAAACAGTTGAATAGCGCCACGCAAATCATTCGTTTATTGTCAAAACAAAGTTCTGTTCTGTAGCTTTATAGGTTAGGTGTGAGACATAGTGCAGTATATATTCGTAAATAATGTCAAGTTTTGAATTGAAACGTAGGAAGAGGCCTAATATGACACCACAGGAGAAGCAATTACTGATAGATTTAGTGGCTGAGAATATCAGCATCATAGAGAACAAGAAAACAGACGGTGTTACAACATTAATTAAAAACGAGCGATGGGAAAAAATGGCTACAGAATTCAATACACAAGGGCACGGGCCTGCTCGAGATGCAGTAAATTTAAGAACAGTTTGGGATAACATCAAGAAAGCTGCCGGAAAAGCATCCTCGGAGGGCAAGATTGAAGTGCTGAAGACAGGTGGAGGCTCTAGTAACATCAAAAAAGATCCTATTCTAGAAAGAGCTATTGAACTTATTAAACCTTCCGTAGAAGGACTGAGAAACCCTTACGACGACGACAGTGAATTATCACAACTATTGGAGACGCCAGTTATTGACAGTGATGATGCTGTAGTATTAGCGGAGGGATCTGGTCCTACAACTACCAATTTTGAGGTGACTTGGAGCAAGTACACATCAAATATGCTCAAGTCTCCGATACATCCAACACTACAAACCAATAAAAACAGCAATAGTGTTACCAGTGCCCAAGTCGAGTACGTCAATGAAGTTGATAAGCCTGATCACTCCTCAGAGTCAGTTAGAACTCCATTAGCTTCAAACCTGACCTCTTCAGGTAGGGCTGCGCGCCGAAGACCAATGGTAAGCAAGTCAGGAGAGCCTTTGGCAAAAATTCATAGGTTGAAGGCTGAGGCAATAATAAAGAGCACTGAAGAAGCCACACAGGAACATTTATGGAAAAAGGAGCTTCACTTCCTTCAAATGGAGCAGGAGAAAATAAAGCTGGCGGCAGATGAAATAAGGCTTGAAAGAGAGAAGGAGCTTCTTAAGCAAGATCAATTAAAATCTCAAATAATGGAAAAACAATTAAAATCCATGTAATTCAATAGTTTCCTTCTCATTATACAAGTGTTACATTCCCAATAAAATACTTCTGTAGTACGTATCAATTAGTGTTCTTCTCCTAAAATTGTCCCGACGAGCCTCATTATATTGATCAGCTTGTCCATCAATTTGACCGTCCCTTAAAAGTTCAGCCCATGGTACTGGTAGTTCTAGCTGTGGATCGTCCTGAGGTAGCTCTTCTCCTGCTTGTCGCACAATGTTATGTAGAACGGCTGTAGCAGTTATCACTGGAAACGTGTGCTCTAACGCTAAATTCATACCTAAAGCAAGAACCGGGAATCTTCGCTTCCATATGCCAAACACTCGCTCTATCACATTTCTTGTTCTTATTTGTGACTCGTTATAAAGATTCTCTTCGGGTGTGTGAACTGCATCCAGACGAGGCATTAGGTACGATCTACAAGGGTAGCCAGCATCTACTAATAATACTGAATCCCCGTACACACCTTGTTCGAACCTGGCTCGTTGTACACAGTTGTTGAAAATCGTACTATCATGACTACTTCCAGGTCATCTAGCCTCGAGGTTAGTAAATTCCATATTACAATTACATATTGCTTGCACATTCAGCGAAAAATAACCCTTTCTGTTTCGGAATAATTCGGCATGATTACCTCCAGGAGAACGTATTCGAATATGGGTACAGTCCATTGCCCCTACTGCTTTTGGAAATCTGGCAATGTTATAAAAACCCAACTGTGTTTGCTTTATAGCCTCAGGTGTTTGCGGAAGACTGATGTAGCGAGGTCGTAAAGCGGCTATGGCAGCACTCACACGATGCACGATTCGGCAAGCTGTTGGTTGACTCACCCCTGCAAATCCGCTACGCTCAGCTGATTACTACCAGTAGCATAAAACCTTAATGCAAGCAGCAATTGATTTATTGGCGACACAGAATGGTTCCTGATAGACCACAAATATAACTATTCAGTTGTTAAATTTACAGTGAATGCTTTCTATATACCGTACTCACTATTGGAGTTATAGTATTCATCTTACCCGTCCATTGCAAACTCAAGGTTAGGTTCTATGATGGACAATACTGACAAACGTGTGATAAAATCAACATCATCGTAATCCTCAAAATATGAGGCACGTTCTTTTATCCACCTAGGCCGTTTCCCTGCATATTCTTGCTGATATTCTTCGTCACTATCGTTTTCTCTAGCATTTATTAAGCATTCCATTCGTCTGCGCGCCATTTTGTTCTGTTGATTATCTTAGTTTTCGGCATTTTACCGGTCAAACTTCCTCCAGTAAAGTGATTAACCAGGATAATCCTTATTAACCGAGATAATTGTGTTGGTGAATAAGATATAGCTATTATCTGAGATTCTGGCGGCTATAAACCAAGATAATCAAATTACTGGCGTTGGTGAATACGGCCCTAAGTCCCACTCCTTCCTTCACACCCACAATCCACCTATCTCTTGGCCTCTCGCCTTCCATCTCATGCATCCTACTTGGTATCCTGCACTCTCCTAACATGTCCGTACCAATTCATTCTTGACTTCTCTATGATCTCTTGTAAGGGATTCTCTTCCACAATCTCTCTCACTCTCTCAGTTCTTAACTCTATCCCTTCTTGTTATTCCTAATCTGCTTCTCTGAAATTTCATTTTGCAAGCCTGGATCCTGCTCACCTGTCTCCTCTTCATAGCCCACGTTTCTTTTCCTACACCACACTACTACCGTATTTACTCGGCTATAAGACCCCCTCGCCCATAGTACACCCCGGTAATTTTCGGGAGCCAAAATTAAAATATCTTGGAAATCGCTTATAGCAACCCCCTCCTTAATTATTGAGAGTCAAAATACAATATTCTTAGAAATTGATGAATTCTTACAAAATTTTATAATTACAACTGAAATTCATTCTCTTTTATGACAAAAATATTTTTCTTGTTACAGTACCGGTATATTAGATTGTTATTCAGACGATATAACCGCAATTTTGCGTACTGCGTACGCGATTGGGCAGGATATTGAATTGTGTACCCAATAGGCTTCACCCGATATCCAATACAAGATGCCACACTATTGGCCGAGTATAAGCGCCATCCGCCAATGAAAGTTATGGTTTCATATCTTGCCTGCATTCGTCTGTTTAGTATTATTTATGTTGCGATTCGATTGTATTTACGACAGTCTCCTTAGTTTTATTTTAAACACATTTCATTTGTTGCAATAACCATCGGCGTTTGTGTGAAACTTTTTTGATATATTAATGTGAAATATGCGAACAATACGTGCTTGGTTATGTTTACAAATGTTAGTGAGATGTGATCACTCATTCCGTAATTGATGCATTCTCCTTCCCAATGTTCAAATAAAATTAAAGTTTGGATTTCCATGTCTGATACGTTGTCCATTTTATTCTATTTCTTTGATACTCAGATTTTTGCTTAGCAAGAGATAGTAGTGAAAGTCATTGGGGGATAGCCGGGAAAGTGAGGTTATGGCAGTCTCTTAATGGGCTGATTAAAGATGCAAACTTCGTTTATTTTGATTAAATATATCCTACTACGTAGCATCAAAATAAAATAGCTTATTTGTACTCTCTCCCTTTCCCAAAATAATGGATTTTTGCGAAGTTCGCGTCTATAGTACCCCCCCCCCCCCCCTCAATTTCGGAACTAAAAATTTAGAAAAATAAAAGGGTATTTTAATCGGTTCGATTAATCGACTAAAGCACATTGATCGGTTAATCGTATTTTTAGATTAATCGAGCAAATTGACAGCTCTAGTAATTACATTGTTACACTATTACACTGTTCTGAACTTCCTTCCATAACTCTCAATCCCTGGCATTTCTGGTCCACATAACACCTGCCTCGAACCTAAATTCGTCTGACCATCTGCAACGGGGGCATTCTCTGCTTCTCTTGCCAGCTCTTGGATCCCACATAGTCGTGGAGTAGGCCCATCTATCCTGGTAATTCTGGATATGTGTCCACACTAGCGCCATTTCAGTTGCCGAGCTCTTGTTGCTGTGTCCTCCACCCCACTTCCTTTTTCTCAGATCCGTGTTACTGATTCTGTCGCTTAGCTTAACGCCTAGGATTCTCCTTTCCATTTTCCGTTTACAGATCTGGAGCAGTCTTGTCTGACATTACTAAATGACCACCAAGTTTGGCATCCATAGATTAACACTGGGATGACACAGCTTTGTAGTACATCGAATCTTAATTTAGGGCTCAATGATTTATCCATAAGAATGAAGCTTAGGCACCAGAATTTTCCCCACGTCAATCCAATCCTCCTTTTGATTTCTCGGTCGCTCGTTTGTGTCGTACTTATTGCTTGGCCTAAATATATATATACTCGCTGCAATATTCTATATGTGTGGCATTCACTATGATTGGTAACTCTTCGGAATTTGTAGTTATTTTGGTTCTTGTGGGGTTCATTTGCAGTCCCACTTCTTTGCTCGTGTAATGAAGTTCATCTAGCATTGTGTTTAGTTCCTTTGCTGACTTTGCAAATAGCACAATGTCATTTGCCCAGAGGAGGTTATATAGACGTCTTCCGTTAATGTTAACTCCGAAGTTCCTGTTTCCTCAGTTTAGTTTTCTGAACAAAATTTCGAGAACGCAGGTGAAAAGTTTGTGCCATATGGGATCCCCTTGTTTGACCCCTTTCTCTATTCTGAAGAGTTCTCCTTCAACTTCTGTTCTAACCTTAGCGTAGCATTCCAAGTACGTTAAACCAATAATTCGAATGTATTTCGAGTTGACACCTATTACCTTCAATGCCTCCAAGATGCTGATGTGCTCTACCGAGTCAAATGCCTTTTTATAGTCCACGAATACAACATATACTCTCATGTTGAATTCAAGTGTTTTCTCTATCACCTGGTTTACTGCTTGGAAG
The DNA here is from genome assembly GCA_946902985.2 of Meconema thalassinum. Taxonomy (NCBI): domain Eukaryota; kingdom Metazoa; phylum Arthropoda; class Insecta; order Orthoptera; family Tettigoniidae; genus Meconema; species Meconema thalassinum. The sequence goes on from OX336388.2 coordinate 927,331,203, forward strand.
TGGTCCATTGTGTTGTAGCTTTTCTGGAAGGCTGCTCGTTCTAGGGGTTGATTTACATCCTTATTTTAGTAAGTCTATTTGTTAGGATTTTCATAAACTCTTTACATATGTTTGAGATCAGTGTTATTGGTCTGTAGTTGTCTAGATCATCACGAGCTCCCGTCTTGTACAATAACATTATCGTACTTATCAGCCACTGGCGAGGTATGTCCTCTGTATCTATAATCTTGTTGAATAGGTTGATTAGCAATGCTGTTAGATGTGGTTTTCCCCACTTTAAACATTCGTTGATTATCCCATCGTCTCCTGGTGTTTTGTTAGTTTTGAGGTCATCTATGGCCTTCTCAACCTCGTACTGCATGATAGGTAGTACTTCTTCGGTGTTTATGTTCTTTATGTATTCCGTATTCGTAATGTAATGCCTTGTAGCTTTTGTATCGGGATTTGTAGAAATTTGTGGCTACTGCAATAATTTCTGATCTTCCAGATGTTCTTTCTCCAGTTCCTTTATTCACGCAAGTCATCCAGAATTTGCCGACATTTAATTCTCTTTTTACCTTTCTAATTGATTTTGAATCTTCTATTATGCTTCTTGTCAGGTGAAGATTGTACTCTCTGAAATCTTTTCTTATTTCTCTCTTGGTTAGTTTGTTGATTTCGATATATTTTGTTTTTAGTCTCTCAGATTTCAGAGCTGCTTGTTTTACTTTCTCCCGTTGGTCTATCAACCTAATGGCTTCTTTGCTTAGTCTGTGCCTGTTTCTGATGCTTGTTATTGAGTCATATATCTTCTGTACCAACATCGGCTCAATGTTGTAAGGGTGCTGATGTACTCTCGAAGACTAATTTGTTAGGTTTTGTCTTAATAGTTACAGCAGCAAGGATTCTGAATTTTCCTATATGATGGGGTGGATATAACGAACGATCAAAATTCGAAGTCAGCAGAACAGTTACCTGAATTTTACAATAAATTTTCTTTCCTTTGAGTTTTAGAAGTAGAATACTTAATATTGATTTACAAGACCAGTGTTTTTACTAAACTACTAAAACAATGGTGTTATGCGGTCGACGACTTAAGAACTACGTACAGCTGAATGACACACAACTGTATTTGGGGTGGTAGAGTAAAGATTTGATAAGCTTATGCAGATCAGGCCTTTTCTCTTACATCAAGCACTCCCGAGATACAAAATGTTTGGTACCAAACAACGTAAATTTTATTTTATAAATGTCAGAAGGCCATAACATGTACTAATAATAACATGTACTGACATAACAAGAGTATTGATATGTTGAAACATAAAAAGAAATGTGTAAGTTTACCTGAAGTTTCTTGGCAAATCCAAAGTCCACAAGTTTGACGTAGCCATTGATATCTAGCAACAAGTTCTCGGGCTTGAGGTCACGGTAGATGATGTTGCGGCTGTGAAGGTAGTCGAAAGCCTCCACCACACAGGCTGTGTAGAACCTTGTTGTAGGATCATCAAAGTGGCCCTTATCCCTGCAGAGAAATACAAGCTCCTAGTCAGTGGAAGTTAAAATTAAACTTCATATCAAGGTCATTTAAATGAAACATAGACTGATCTCTAGAAACAAACACAATATAGTTCTTGTTAATTCAACTCAATATACAACATTAAACTTCTCAACAGACTATCTCCGAAGACTGCCATAGCTTTATTTGATGCCAAAATTATTCCTATCCTAGCTTGCCACGGTGGGTGAGTGGTTATCATGTCGATCTACCAACCCCAAGTTTGCAGGTTCGCTCCTGGCCATGGTAAGTGATTTTTGATAGGCGGCAAATATCATGATACACATGCTATACGATGTTGGCATGTTAAAGAACCCATTTGAATTCAGTAGACCGTGTTCATAGTGGCAAAATTAATCTCGGGATTTTCCGCCATCACAAAGTTCCTCATTTCTCTACTAGAAAGCTCTGTACTGTAGTGTCAAGGAGCTTAGATATCTAACCTCCTTGACTTTCATAGTGCTTCAAAGAACAACAAAATTTGACATGTTAGCTTGCACCCGGCACCCGAGGCCATACAATATTATTATTATTATTCCTATCCTAAGTTACAGGATACAGATGATTTGGGATAGGCTGACGACAGCCGACCTAAGGACGCTGTAAAAGGTTAAAGCACGCTTTCTAAAAGCAACCATTGCAGTATCCAGGTACACACGATCTCAACTAGTATACGAACTTGCTGGAGAACCTTTCCTGCTCGAAACTTTGAGATATACTTTTACCATCACGGATAGTTGGACGCGACTAATGCATGAAAGGGAAACAAAGTGGTCTGAGATTTGGCAAGACTTCTACTCTACAGAGGCCATGATGAACAAATCAAGGGCAGACACGGACTAGGAACTACCACATTTTTTTACTTCGCTGGCAGTGCATGGGTATCACAACAGGGTGTGCAAAGTCAAGTCCTTCCACGATCCAAATGACAATTGCGTGTGCGACCTCAGTGAAAATTACTGCCAAGGATATCACTTTCTCAATTGCAAAAGACTTCCCAAATCAATAAAAGAATTTTGTACGAGTGCAGAGTGAGTCGCTCGTTATCACACTGTGATCTGTAATTAATGCACAATTTGAGTTTTTTTATTTATTTATTAATTCAATTTAGGGGCTTGGAACATTTTGGTCATCATCCCCATGTAGTTGGGTGTGTAATTTGTCTGATAACCTGTATTTATGTGATATCTAAAGCAGTGTGTGTAGCATTAGAGACAGGGATGAGGTTGGCACTCCAGGACTTGAAATATGATACTATCCCAGCATTTTCCTGGAGGAAGTTTGGAAAAACCGGGGGGAAACCACACTCAGGGTAGCTGTGTCATCACCAGGATTTAAACCTACGATCTCCGGACTTGCTACAGCTCTCCGCATGGTCGTGGTGCACGATTTAGCCACAGGACTAAAAACCCCATATCAACTATATCACAATGATAGATGTCAGTCGAGAGTCTGCAGCAGATATTCACTTCCACTGTCCAACCACCTGCCCCAACTCTCACGAGTTTCCCTATACTTGCTCCAACTACCTCACCGGACAGGGGGCCAGTTCACCATACAAGTATGTTCTTCATCTCCTACTAGAGTTCTGCAGACTACCAGCCTTCACAGCAATAAGTCTACTTCACTGCGTAGTGGCTAGCATTCTTGGCACTCACCACGGAGACCCAGGTTCAGATTCCTGGCTCTGCCAAGAAATTTAATTCTGGTGTGATGGCTGGAACGGGGTACAATCAGCCCCGTGAGGAAAAACTGAGAAGAGGCAGGTTTGAATCCCAACTCAGCCATCATGGAAGTGGTTTTCCATGGTTTCCCCACATCTACTCCAGGCAAATGCCGGGATGGTACGGTACCTAACTTAAGGCCACGGCCACTTTTCCCAAATCCTACCTTGATTACAAGTATACACACTAGTACAGACATCACAGTGACGTGGGTTATCAGACAACTTCTACTCACACCCAAGTACAAGGGGCTACACGACTGTGATGTCACAAAGCCCATAAAGAATCAACAACTCACAGCAATAACGATTAACAGCCGCAGATCACTTATGATCGGTGTTATTAACTTTTAAAAAGTAATGTTTTTTCCATTAATTTGACTTTCTGTCTCTCTCTGCCAGAAGGAAATTATGCTCTGCAACTCAATAAGTATGGTACATCACATAAAATGGAGAACATGATAGTTGTGGTTGCTTCTTCATTTTAGAGACTATGGACATCTTGGTCACCAGCAAGGTGCATTTAGCTTGTGTGTTGAATTTGTCTGATAACCTGTGTTTTTGTGGTGAATGGAGCAGTGTGTGTAACTGTAACTATTTGGACCTAGGATTGAAATAGCTTCCCTGGGATTTGAAATAAGGTACCATCCCAGCATTTTCCTGGAGAGAGTGTGGGGGAAAACCTGAAAGGAAACCATGTTCAGGATGGCTGCTATCGGTTCTGGAATTCGAACCTTGGATCTCCAGACTTGCTACAGCTACCATAAGACATATGGAGTGCAGGATAGTGACCTCAGGTGTTATTCAGGTGATGATGATGATGATGATGATCGTGTGGCCTCCGGAGAGGCCGAGTGCAGGTCTTTCTAGTTGACAGCCGTGGGCGACCTGCGCATCGTAATGAGAATGAAGTGATGATCAAGATTTTACATACACCCAGTCCCCGAGCCACGGGAAATAACCCTAGGAGATTAAAATCCCTGATGGCTCGGACGGGAATCGAGCCCGGGGCGCTTTGGGCCAAAGCCTAGTGTGCTAACCATTTAGTAATGGAGCCGGACGTTATTCAGGTTACAAAGTACGAACTAATAATGGGAAATGGCTGTTTGTATCCCTGGGGGATTAGTTTTAAAGGTCGACAAACCATACAATAAACCAAGAACTTAAGAATTATCAAAGCATACCTAAGAATGGTCCAGAGTTCACCTCCCAGACAGGACTCCATAAGCATATAGAGATATTTCCTGTCCTTGAAGGTCTTGAAGAGTTTCACGATAAACTCGCAGTTGGCCTCGCCCATGATCTCCTTCTCCGACATAATGTGCTGCTGCTGGCGTGTCTCAACAATCTGTAAAGTGCATGACAAACATGAATATCCCAATCACAAATACACACATCAACACAAACAGTACAATAACATAGGTCATCAGACAATATTTTACACAGTGCTGATGATCCAAGTCCACAAAATAAAAATCAACGAATTTTGAAACCACATATTTACATTCCACTTACCCTCTAAGGGCTAAGGCCTCTTTCACACGGAGCCACCATGGCCGCGCCACCACGGTGGCTCCTCCATATGTTTGCAATATTTTCTCTAGCCACCAAATATGCCACTAGCCATGAGCCAGTCTTGAAATGGAGGTGGAAGAAGCAGCACTTGCTGTTTTTCTATATATCAGGTATGTAAACACCGAAAACAGGGAAATAGAAGATTTTGGGTTCACCCACTTTTGCGGGATCTATCTTAGACTGAATCCAGTCAAAAAATTTAAATTTGATGAGCTACTGCAGTTTTAAAAGATCAACTAGCCGGTGTGGACACAAATATGAGAGATAATACACCTCAAGAGGAAAAACTTCTAGTGACACTGAGGTAGGAAGAATTTGCACATTTTCGATTTACATTAATAAACGTTCTATTTATTAAGTAAAATTACATATAAGTACAAGTAATTGGGGAAGGAAAGATGAAAGCAATGGTGTTTGCAGATGATTTGATGATTTGGGGAAACAAGGAGGAGGAAGTACAGGAACAGTTGGACGCGTGGGAAGGAATAATACAAGGATATGGGATGAAATTTAGCATAAATAAGAGTGAGATGGTGATCACAACAAGGAAGAAGGAAAGAACCTCAATGAGAATAACAATTGGTGGGGAACAGCTGAAGAAAGTGGAGAGTTTCAAGTATCTGGGAAGCCTGATACAAGATAATGGAAGAAACTATAGAGAAATAAATGAGCGGGGGAGACAAGCAGAAGCATTCCGGAGGAGTGTGAGAAGCATGATATGGAGAATGCCTCGGAGACGTGGGTTATGAAAGGAAGGGAGAAGAGCAAAATACAGGCCAGTGATATGAGGTTCTTGAGAAGCAGTATTAGAGTTACAAAGATGGACAGAATAAGAAATGAGAGGACCAGAGAATTAATGAAGGAGGAACCATTACAGGATGGTATAGAGAAATCTAGACTTAGATGGTATGGACATGTAAAACGAATGGAAGTGAAGAGGATACCCAGGAGGATACACGAGACGAAGTGGAAAGGAAAGAGACCGAGAGGAAGGCCGAGAGACAGGTGGCTGAAGGGGGTTGAAGAAAGTGTGAAGAAGAGAGGAGAAGACTGGACAAAGGTGGAGGCTGAGGGATGGTGGGAAGACAGAAGACGTTGGAGAGGCTTGTGTTGCAAACAGACCCGGCCAGTGGCTGGAAACAGTTCATGATGATGATGACATATAAAAATTAGTTATCATATTTTCAAAAGCATATTGTTACACAGTTCTTTTTAGTTCGGTCTGGCCGCACAGGAAGTCACGTCTCGTGTGAAAAACTCAGTTTGACTCAATGTAAACATGTGGTGGCGCTGCCAACTTGGCCGCTCCAAAAATCGCATTGCCACCAGGAATTCTGGCTGCGCCATCAGGAGTGCGGCCACCACCACGTGTGTATCTCCGTGACTTACCGCTTTATTTGAAACTAGCTGTACCCAGCATGCGTTGCAATGCCAATCAAAGAAAGTGTTGGCGTTGTAACTTTGTTTGCTGAAGTGCTTTTGGATTCCCAATATTTTTTTGTCTTTTTCCGTTAACCACCTCTAAACTATTGTAAAATTGATTTACTATCTCAAGAAAAATCCTGAGAGCGTGCTCAACAACTCACCAAAGTTTCATCGCAATGAAATGAATGGCATATGAACGCATACGGGACTTTGTTGAAACGATTGGAGCGCCATCACCCATTTGTTGAATATACTCGTACGCTACCTATTGTAAAATGGATTTACTAAGTCGAAAACCTTCCCTGGCGTGTACACAACAACTCATCAAAGTTTCATCACAATCGAATGAATGGCATATGAACACATACGGGATTTTGTATAAGCGATTCGCGCACCGATTCTCATTTGTTCAATCTACTTGTGCACCACCCATTGAAAAACGGATTTACTAATTCATACACCTTCGCAGGACTGTACTCAACTCACCAAAGTTTTATCACAATCGGATGAATGGTATATGTACGCATACGGGACTTGGTTGAAACGATTCACGCGCTGTCGCTCATTAGTTGAATCTACTCGTGCACTACCATATTGTAAAATGGATTTACAAAATCAGAAATCTTTGCGGGAGTGGAAACAACATTTCACCAAATTTCATTGCAATCGCATGAATGGTATATGAACGCATACGGGACTTTTTTTAAACGATATGCGCGCCGTTACTCATTTGTTGAATCTACTCGTGCGCTACCTATTGTAAAAAGGATTTACTAAGTCAGAAACCTTTCCTGGAGGGTGCACAACAATTCACCAAAGTTTCATAGCAATCGGATGAATGGTATATGAACGCATACGGGACTTTGTATAAACGATTCGCGTGCCGTAGCTCATTTGTTGAATCTACTTGTGCGATACCTATTGTAAAGTGGATTTACTAAGCCAGAAACCTTCCCTGAAGTGTACACAACAACTCACCTAGGTTTAGTCGCTATCGGACGAATGGTATACGAACGCATACGGGACTATGTTGAAACACTTCGCGCGTCGTCGCTCATTTGTTTAATCTACTTGTGCGATACCTATTGTAAAGTGGATTTAGTAAGCCAGAAACCTTCCCTGAAGTGTACACAACATCATCTCACCCAAGTTTCATCGCTATCAGACGAATAGTATATGAACGTATACGGGACTTGGTTGAAATGCTTCGCCTGTCGTCGCTCATTTGTTGAATCTACTCGTGCGCTACCTATTGTTAAGTGGATTCACTAAGCCAGAAACATTCCCTGAAGTGTACACAATAACTCACCCAAGTTTCATCGCTATCAGACGAATAGTATATGAACGCATACGGGACTTTGTTCAAACGCTTCGCGCGTCATCGCTCATTTGTTGAATCTACTCGTACGCTACCAATTGTTAAGTGGATTTCCTCAGCCAGAAACCTTACCTGAAGTGTACAGAACATCTCACCCAAGTTTCATCGCAATGGGATGAATGGTATATGAACACATGTGGGACTTTCATGAAACAAACGCACGCCATTTTGTTGAAGCTACTCGCACCATCTATTGTAAATTGGATTTACTACCCCTATACAAATTACCTTGAGTAACTAATGGGATTTCATGTTAAGAGCCTCATTTTCTATACCGGTAGTGGAGAGCGCTACTCGCATCCAGTCGGCCGTGTCTCGTCAAGAGCTACTGTTGCCTGGAAACGACTTGCCTTAGATGTCATTTGCATTAGGTTTTATAGTGACTGGTATTCTCTTTGACGTTTTATGTCACGTCACGGGATAAAAAGTATCCTATGTCCGTCACCTGGTTCTAAGCTACCTCCACACCAATTTTCAGCCAAATCGGTTCAGCCGTTCTTGAGTTATAAATAGTGTAACTAACACGACTTTCTTTTATATATAGAGATTAATTTAAACTAATCTTTAGTGATGATGGCTGGCCACTAGAATGCACCATAAAATAATTTCCAAAAAAAATGGACTTATCCCTTGCATTCCGTGTAGTCTTCAAATGTAAATTCAAAGATAATGGTTAATTGAATTCGTTATGGTTATGCAGAATAAAGACATGAAGTATGTCATATGAGATGGATGAGCAGTTTCATTGGCTCCTGTGGACTTGGTGGTTCTTTCTTGAAACTGCTCATTCATTTGTAATATAATATGGCGGGTTTTGCTTATGACTGATGTCAGAAATTGGACTAGGCGGCTTTTGCATGTAAGGTCCTCATTTAATTAAATGAAGGTTACAGCTCTTCCTAAAAAGGAATTTATTTCTATTGTCATCAGTTGGGCTGAAGATTGCAGAAGTTTTATAAGGGAGCATAACAGAGATGCTTCCGCTCAATTCTTTCAAGGAGCCATGGTATATGTGTGTCTGGCACACTGGTCATGGATCACTAAATACGGTATATAAGATGTAATACATGAGTGATTTTTAAGAATTTGATTTCAAAATTGCTAAAATGAGTGAAAAACCGAAAAAATCTACATTTTTCTTTCTAGAATGTTTTTTAAAATCTCTCCAATGGTTCATAACAATGAACAAATTTTAATACTTCAACAATTATTTTTATTTAATGTACCTTATCAATACAATGAATTTCTACTTGACTAATATTGTACATGTAGCGGTCACATGTGACTTTCTGAAGAAGAAGTGGCAGAAACATGTACAATTAATCAAATTAGAAATTCTCTGTATTGATAAGGTGTCATCATCATAGTTTCTTCGCTCCAGCAAGTCGGGTGCGGTTATAAATGAGCCGTCTCCAATTTGTCCTGTCGATCCATAAATGTTGTTCTTTTATTTGATGCCAGTTCTTATCTCTAGCTTCAAGGTCCTTCTAAATTTGCTTCTCCCACACATCGCGAGGTCTTCCTCTTGGTCTCTTCCTGGGAACACTCTGGCCAAACTACACTCGAGGTATCCTATGGGGAGCCATCCTCTTCATGAGACCATACCATCTCGATCTCTTGAGTACGAGTGTCTCCAGCAGGCTCCTTTCCAATCCCAGTTGTTGTCGGATATCCTCATTCCTTATTTTATCCATCTTCGTCTTTTGAAGGAACTTCATTTCTACTGCCTGGTGACAACCGTTTGTTGGTAAGGGTTGCTGCAACAGTCTATATGGACTGGATAAGGTATAATAAGGTGTTTTAAATAAAAATAATTGTTTAAGTACTCAACACACAGTGAAACCTCGGAAATCCAAACCCCACAAATCCAAAATCCCAGGAAATCTGAACATCATTTTAATGGAACCATATAACAGAGTGCAGAACAAATTTATTATTAAGTAAGTTTATTGTGTAACATAATTTTATTATGTCAAAAATGAGCCGAAGTTATTTAAGTACAGAATTGCTATTCAATTTTCACGCGATGCTTTTGCCAGTCACAGATTGTCCTTTACCAACACCAAATTTTGCAGTCAACCTCATTGAACTTTCCCCTTTGTTCAGTCGCATTAACACTTCAGTTTATCTTTTCGAGTACACGAACTATGTTTCCGTTGGGTCGCCATAATTTTAGAAAACTGGAAAACTGTCCTTCACCTCTCACTTTAAAAGCAAAAACAATAAACTTTCAACTGAGACTTGATAAAACTCCATACAATACAGCATTACGTATGCAAACAGTGGATGGAAACATTAACAGAGTAGACGAACGCACAAACAACAAACGCAAGATAGGTAACTGACTGGAATGCACAGACTAATAGACCTGTTGTAGTCATTATTTTAGCGCTCATTTCCTCAACAGTGAGACACATACAACCAAGGTTAGTAACACACAACGCCTTAATCCCGCCATTATGAAAAATCGGGCGGCATGTACAACGTAACTGGTCTTGTGTTTAGCTTACAGGACATACCACATAGATGGTATATTGGCTTTCATGGCCAGTGAATTAAAACTCAGCAATTTTTCTAGGTTTGTGCCGTGTGTTGTGAGGGGTTTTACCTAGGACACCAAGCTAGCTTATCAGTGGGCTCTTGGTGTCCGCGCCCTGACCCCCACAGGAGTAACTAACCGCCCGCTGATGAGCCAACTTGGTGTCCTAGGCGAAACCCCACACAAGACACGGCACAAACCTAAAAAAATTGCTGAGTTTTATACCATGTATATATTATGGATTTTTCGGCATATCCCAAATTTTCGAAATCTGAATAGGCAACAGCCCCAATTAATTCATATTTCCAGGGTTTGGGTGTATGTCAATACAGATCAATAATGACATGATAACTTACTTATGTATGGATTTGTCGAAAACTCTGATAGTGATATGGACTCAATCAGATCACATAGCTTCCCCTATTGACGATTTTATACCAATGGGCATTTAATAACTTATCACCCCTTAAAATAACCACTGGCAATACAGCCCGTGAAGGGCCTAGGCCTACAAAGCGACCGCTGTCCAGCCATTTGGCCTGCAGATATTGGGGTGACGTGTGATCAGCGCATCGGGTCCCCTCGACTATTAATCTTGGGTTTCGTGATCGGGGCGCTGCCTCACTGTCAGACAGCTATTCAATTGTCGTCACAAGGCTGAGTGCACCCTGTTCCAGCCCTCATGTCAGTTTCTAAAATCCCTGATGGAGCCGGGAATCGAACCCGGGACCTCCGGGTAAGAGGCAGGCGCGCTACCCCAACACCACGGGGCCGGCTATTACCCCTTAGTCAATAAAATTAATATACATTAATTAATGAAATGTACCGAATGCATACCTGCCAACCTCTCAAAATGAAAAATCGGGAGATTCGACGCAGCGGGGAGGGAGAGGGGGGTGGCGATGCAACACAATACATACACAGGCTAAGACATTACAGCAAATATATAAGTTACACTATTAAACTGTACATGACTAACATGATATGACATCCTAGTTTACAAATGTACTCAAGACTGAGTAATTTTAAATTCTCACTAGTCTATCAAACAAGCATAACTTTCTTTCGACCACACTCAGGCATACAAAACTAGTGACGTATCGAAGATCATATTATTGGTCGTTGTTGCAGGTGACTGTGGCTGATTTTTGCCCTCTTCAAAACGGTCTTGCTATATTCTTGCTCAAAACACATCCCTTTCTGAATCGAATTCAGAGTTATAAGTTTGTCCAAAGTCTTGTCGGAGAGAGATGACCTGAACTGCGTTCTTGTTTTTCTGACAAGACAGAACATCCTCTCCCACTCTGCATTACTATGCGGAATGGTCAGAATGGAAATCATAACTTTAGACAATTTGTCATACTTGAGTACCCCACCACTACATTTCATTTGGCCTACCAGTGCCCACTTCACATCAATTCTCTCTTCTTCCTCAATAGATGTCACATCCTCAAGTTGGAATTACAAAATAGGGAATGTAAAGCATCCATTTCCCCATTAAAATTGTCTTGAGTGTCTGTTAACATGCTAGGAAATTTATCTACAAAAAATTTAATTTTGGAAAATGAAATGTTCCCCTTTCCACTACGCGAGATACTGAAATCACACTTACAGACACTACAAAATGCAAATGTCGCGCCTCTTCTTGACTCAGTTATATGCGGAAAGTTATCTTTGTACACTCTCTTAAATGTCACATCATATTTCTTCGCCATATTACCGAGGAACCGACGCAATCACTCAGATCGAAAAATCACAATAGCCTACCGGCATATTAACGCCAACAACATCTAACAAAGTTAAACACAAATCATATAATTTCACGTGTGAAACAGATACAATATTCCGCAGCGGCCAACTACCTCTCATCCACTGGTCATTATGCAAAACATCTAGGAACAAGCGCTGAATTAACCTTCGACGATTTCAAACAAAGATGTATTCCAGGGGGGCTTAATCCGGTCTCCCGCGCTTCTCATCACGTGACATGTTGCTTGCTGGTGACGTCACATGGAGGGAACATGCTGTCGCCATAAGATAGTTGGCTTGCGGCAGTAGAATGCATAGTGTCGCGCGTCTAGCTAGAATAACGTTGCATACTTGATTTGTTTTATCGTGCCTTGTGGTTAACCATGAGTAATAGCAGTAAATACAAAGTTAATTGTGCTTTCGCACAGTGCACTAATCGGAGGTCCAAAACCGCCGGTACTGGTGTTATGTATCACAGGTTTCCAAGAAGAGAGGAGCTCAGACGAGTGTGGGTGCTACGCTGTAAGCGAAGTGACAAATTCAACCCCGATAATGCTCGAGTGTGTTCTATACATTTCCGTCCATAGGACTATGAACGAGATTTGAGAAATGAACTGTTGGGATTACCACAGAGAAAAATATTGCGTGCGGATGCTGTTCCGTCTATTACACTTCCCGGCTCAAGCAACAGCCCAAGCACCTCCGCGGACCAAATTGCAGAACAGGTATTTGTTTAATAATTAAGTGTATGAGTAATTTTAATTTGGTTCAATAAATATGTGTATCAGTATTTGAAGTAATCTACAGTACTATCTCAAAGGAAGCTACAGTACTTATTTGTCAGCTAAGAGTTGATGCAGCATAAAGAGGTGTAATTGTCTAGAATCCAATATAATTAACATTTTAACAATTTAGATTTTATTCTCGTACGTGCTGTAATAATCATGAAATACAACTCTTATTTGCACTCTACAGGTCACCAGTGGCAGAGAAAAGCGTCATGAAGCTAGGAGTGTGAGGAAATGGGCACTATCGACTTTGGAGACTTTGTCACCTAAAAAACGGAAACTAGATCAGGGAACTAACACTGAATCGCTGCAAAATGATGAAATTATACAACTCCGAAAACGGGTTGAGGTTTTGGAAAATATAAATGTGGATTTAAGACGAAGGGAAGCGGCTCTAAGAAAGCTCAAAACCCCACGATATGTTGTATCAATAAAAAGACAATCATCTTCAGCGAAAGTACATATGGGTGCTCTTAGAAGGGAGATGGTAAAAGTACTCTCCACTTGTTTTACTGCAGGGCAGATTCGATGTTTATTAGGAGGTAAAAAGAGGGTGGAATGGTCTTCAGAGGACATAGTAAATGCCCTCGCACTAAGATCACTTTTGAAGAAAGGATACGAATATTTGGGAAAACGCACCATTCCACTACCATGCCGCTCAACTCGACAGAAATGGATTCGGCAATTTAAGTGCAGACCTGGAATTCTGAGAGAGGTACTTTGTCTGATGAAAGCCAGTGCAGCAAATTACAAGGACTCAGAAAAAATTGCAGTTTTGTCGTTTGATGAAATGAATATTGACGGCCGAATATCCTACGATTCATCAGACGATCGCATATTAGGGCCCCACCCTAACGTCCAAGTATCTATGGTCCGAGGGCTGTCTGCTAAATGGAAGCAGCCCGTTTTTTATGACTTCGATGTGACAATGACTTCAGAGTTGTTACAAAACATTATTAGCCAGCTTGAGGGTTGTGGCATTCGTATTGTCGCAGTAACTAGTGATATGGGAGGGAAGAACTCTAAAGTCTGGAAGGAACTACATGTAAACAGTAGGCTAATAAAGGATTTTCAGTAATCCAGTGGACAGTAACAGAAATGTGTGGGTTTTCTGTGATGTACCCCATCTGTTGAAATTGTTAAGAAATCACTTTCTAGATGAAGGTTTAGTGTTAGACGATGGCTCAGAACTTCAGAAGAAGACGATAGAAGACCTATTAGAGACTCAAAAGGGGGACCTATCAATAACACATCATATAAATGAGGCTCACTTGAGTGTAACTGGTAGATCCCGTCAGAATGTAAGAATGGCAGCTCAGTTATTTTCCAGACGTACAGCTGTAGCAGTTCGATATGCGCTCAATAAGGACGACGAGAGCCGCATCATTGAGCTCGTAAATGATACCTATGATGTATTGAACTCAAGAGCACCCGAAGACAAAAATACTCCCCTCAGAAGTGGTTACGGCTTAAAATTGAAGAGCCAAGAAAACACTTTAAGACGTTTTCTACCATTTATTTCAGGAGTGAGAGTAGGCAAACGGAAAAGTTTACTTCCGTTTCAGAAGGGGTTTATGATATCCATAAACTCTCTTATCGGACTATTCAAAGACATGAAGAAAGAGAACTTTTCTTACATTTTGACAGCCAGATTGAACCAAGACTGCTTGGAGAACGTATTTTCTCGTGTGCGTGGCCTGGGAGCCTTTTATAACAACCCCTCCCCATTTGAATTTCGTAATAGAATTCGACTCCTACTGCTGGCAGGTAGCAATGAAATCCCTCTCTCCAGTGGTGTGTCTGTGCAAGCAGACTGTGATCCATCCACGAGTGATGAAAGTGCTGAGAATGAGGACGATGTTATGACATTTGTGACAAGTGAACTGTGCGTAGGTGTTGTTGAGGGATCTATGACAAGCGAAACAATTGATGAAACCGAAGAAACGTCAGCATTATTAGGGACGGAAGACTTGAGTCATGTCGCAGAAAGTGAAGAAGTTAATTACGATGCAATTAAATATATTGCAGGCTATCTGGCAAACAAATGCCGTTCTATAGACGAAAGTCTGGGGGTTAGAGGGGAAAAGTGTACCTTATCACAAGAAGTGACTCAAGACTGGATCGCAATCATTTCGAAGGGAGGACTAACTCGGCCAACCGAAGAATGGACACAAAAAGTGATGCAGTTTGAGGTGTTGTTCGGCAATTTTCATGGACTTGACATTTCGAAATGTGAAAGAGTAATAAAGACTTTGACTGCCGTGATTAAATCTAAATTCCCCGAGCTCGACAAGAAAATCATCTCCTTGTACGTCAGGACACGGACTTTCATCCGAATACGTCACCTCAACAAGAGACGCAAAATACAGGCCATGGAAAAGTATTTGTTGAAGAAGAGACGAATGTGGGCAGCTTCGGCCTCCTTAAACAAGTAATACGTCATCAAAATGTGAGTTGTAAACATACTTATATTAACAGCTGTTCTAGTGTTTACATGTACGCAGTAGTTAATTCTAATACCTGATAGTTTTTCCTCTTAATGCTGTAATCTACCTTATTTATAATTTATTACATGTAGGCTACAGTTGTGATTATCGTTTACTCTCATTGGAGCCATAATTTATTGAGGTATTGTGAATTATTGAGTATCCCATCCTTGGGGGTGCTGTTGAAGTACAGGCACTAGGCTGCTGCCAGCCTGAGCTGCCCTCCCGTTCGCGTCACGCGCGGTGAGCCAATGAGAGCGCAGCGGGCGGGAATAACCTACCTAATATACGCTAACTACCTTGGACGTATTCGAAGCCAACTTTTTATAACAGCAGGACGCGACGCGGGAGTTAGTACGCAGTTGTCAATTATCGATACAGAGCGAAACTGCGGTATCGAGATATAACTTCAAAACACGTAAAGTCGATCCGTTCGATAGACGACTGGAGTGTCATCTCGCACATTCAATCTGAAATTACGCGTGGGATTTTTGAAAAATCGGGAGATTTAATACGTTAAACGGGCGGGCGGGAGAAATGGTCCGAAATCGGGAGAGTTGGCAGGTATGCGAATGTAATTAGGAGCAAAGCTTTGTTATCAATAATTTACTTGGGTTTTCTATGAATTTTTTTATAAAAATAGTTAAAAAACGATCTGTAACAAATGCGGGCTTAATTGGATGTTAATAAAATAATTTTGTAAATCTAATTGATTGGTATTTGTATATTCCTATAAAATAGACTAAACATTTTTCTTTTAAAATATCTTGACCTGGTCAACAGGTGTGAAGTGTGATGAATAAAGGCTCTTTGTCAAGTGGAGCATAGGTTGGAATATGTATTTATCTTCTTGCTCCAATGGAAATATTGAATTGATCCAAAATGAAAAAGGTCCTTGATAAAAAACTGTTGTGTCTTAATCTATGGTAGTCTTCTTATAGAAATTGTAATGAAGTTAGATTTTGTCATATGTTATGTGTTAGTTTTTAATTGAATCGGCCGGAGCTGAAAAGCATTAAGTCCAAAATGGCCATTTTTTAAACGTTTAGTATTTTAAAAGTATTGGCCCAAGGTCTCTGGTTGGTTGGTACTTAAGTTTAGGGGCTGCGACAACGCGGTCATGTAGCCCCGTGTACTTTGGGTGTGTGTAGAAATTGATTACCGGTGTTAATTGTGATGACGGTATTAGTGTGTGTTATCTGTTTTTTAATTTAAGTACAGACTGCAACTTAGAATTTTTCAAATAGTTCCTACTTTTGCCGCCAAGCGCCACCGTCGACGACTACTAGGCCAAGTTAAGAACTTAGCTACTAGACGCCACTGCAGTCGGTTCTTGGCAACGAAAGTAGAAACCTAAGAGCGTTGTTTACATTCTTAACCTATCAAATTTAGCTTCACACAGGTGTAATTAGTGGAAGGTTCTTTAACATGCCATAAATGTATGACATGGGACCGCCGACTTTACTTCCCCTCCAATGGAAGGCATACTGAGGGATTTTTAACGCTCTTAAAAATCTGACGGCTTCGGCCGGGTTTGAACCCGCTATCTTGGGCATAGAAGCTCAGCGTGCTAACGACTACGCCACCGAAGCCGCTACCAAAGGGCTCTAGAATGGCATAAGAGTGAATTAAGTCAGCATTCTCTTAAAGCCAGAAACCACTGTTACATGAAGTGCGATTAGAGGAGAAAAGCATTAAGTCTATGACTTGCTGCCTTTCAGCGCCGTATTCCGTATTTAATGTTGGTCGGACTGCATGATTCCCGCATGTTACAGTGTTATTGTAAATTACACTTGTACAGAGTTTAGGTGTTTTTCATGTTATAAATCCATTTTAAAATGAAATATCATGTGAAATATTCATTCTGGATGGCTTTATGCCGAACTAAACTGACACGGAGCTGAAAGGCAATCAGTTACGTTTTCAAAATTGATTTAAAAATATGTTTATTAAATTAAAAGTGATATTCCACTAAAACAAATATAACCTGAATAGTTGTTTTACAACATAGATGACTAATATTGTGTCTTTGTTAATTTCTGTTCAGTCATAGACATGTTATCTGTCTCCTGGAAAGTAGTGAAAACTTTTCAGCTCCGACCGATTCAATTGTAGTTTTCTGCAGAAAGCTGTGACAATATAAAATTCCATCATTCACTCCTATGGACCCGATAATAGGCCAAGAGATTAAATAGAGGAAATGAATGTATATTTTAAACTCACTACTTTTGTTTTCTTAATCTAATGATATTGTTATAAAGTAATAAACTGCATTATTTTGATTTGTACAGGGAGACAAAGTTACCTGACTCTTCTTCATCTGCTTGAGAGCAAATGATCGGTTGGGATCCCCTGCAATCTGTACCAACTCGACGCGACCAAACCCACCCACACCTAGTGTGGCCAGGATACGTAGATCTGACAGCTTCACATCCCGGAACTCCTCGTTGATCCTAGAGGGGACAGAGTTGGGATACATTATCAATGATGATCTCAAATACAAGCATGCTCACAACATAAGAGTTCTTTCATTAATGTGTCTTCAACTTACCCGTTGGAAACCTCCTAATGAAGCATGCAATACAAAGAAGGAAAGTAATTAAATCAACTGATTGTCATGTACAATTCATGTCATAATTATAAAGTAATACACATGTTAACTACAAAGGGTATTTTTGAATTAAGGCCCATTTGCCAGTATATACGAGGGTAATTCCAAAAGTAAGGTCCGATTCGCCGTAAATATTCGAAAGCGGCGCCAAGGGCATAACATGCATGCGCGCCGACTCCTGGCATGCCTTACGTGGCAAAAGCCACCGGTAGCATTGTTACTGTTGCTGTGTGCTGTCGATAGTGTCAGTTCACAATGTTTAAGACAATTAATCAGCCCGCCGATTGTGAAGTAAGGGCAGTGATACGGTTTCTGTCTGCAAGAAACATTTCTGCGGCAGAAATTCATCGGCAGATTACTGAAGTGTACGGTCCTAACATAATGAGTGACAGTAAAGTGCGCAAGTGGGTGCGAGCCTTTAATGAAGGACGGGAAAATGTGCACGATGAACCTCGCTCTGGCAGCCAATCAGTGATTTCAGACGAGTTGGTTCATGCGGTTGACGACAAAATTTGTGAAGATTGACGATTCAGTATTTCAGGGACAACGATCAATAAAGCCGCCTAATGCGCTACCCTGACTAAACTTCGAAGTGCAATCTAGAATAAGCGACGTGGTCTGTTGTCGTCTGGAGTGTTGTTGTTGCATGACAATGACAGACCCCATACTGCGAATGACACGCAAACTCTAATCAAGAAATTTGGATGGGAACAAATGGACCACCCACCGCACAGTCCGGACTTGGCTCCAAGTGATTTCCACCTGTTCCGCTACCTAAAGGAGTTTCTTGGCGGCAAGCGCTTGACACAGATGATGAAATGAAAGGAGCTGTTAAAGACTGGTTAGCTTCGAAGGCGGCCGAGTTCTACGACTTAAGCATTCAAAAGCTTGTGGAACGATGTGACAAATGTGTAAATAAGTATGGAAATGATGTAGAAAAATAGAGAAAGACGTAAGGAATGTCAATAAAACAATTGTTTTGGAAACAAATTTGATTTTTGATGGGTTTTTTTTAACCAGACATTAGTTTTGTAATAGCCCTCGTATATATTATTATTATTATCGATTTTTCCCCTTTGGGAGAGAGTGCGAACTTGAGCCAATCACAGCTTTACTTCCTTTTCCTCTTCTCTTTACTTCCCAAAGATCTGTCCATGAGTACAAAGCTTATGGTGTACAAAGCAGTAGTCATTTCTACATTGTTGTATGGCTGTGAAACGTGGACCCTTTACCGACATGATCTTAGGAAGCTTGAGCGCTTCCACCTACAAAAACTTCGATCAATCCTGAGGATTAAATGGGAAGACCTCATTACCAATATTGCTGTTCTTGAAAAGGCTCAAATCAACAGCATAGAATCATCCATAATAGGTCACCAATTTAGATGGATGATGTGAGATTACCTCGTCAAATGCTATATGGTGAGTTATGCTATGGCACCAGACCTCATGGTGGTTCTAAGAGGTGCTACAAGGACCAATTTAAGCAGACCCTGAAATTGACAGGTCTTGATTCACAAACCTGGGACATGCTGGCTGAAGACCACTCAACTTGGCGTCGTACCATCTCGGATACTGTAAAAATGTTTTAAAGAGATCGACGCACACATGAAGAGGCCAAGCGTCAAGCTAGGAAACTTTCAGCAGCCCAACCACGTCCTCCTCCAGCAATACTATGTGACTTGTGTGGACACTTGTTCCATGCCAGGATTGGACTCTTTAGTCACCGTAAACACATCCACAAACTGGACTGAAGGAAGAAGATTTATACTCGGATTCGAGTTAAAGCCGATGATGACTTCCCAAAACCTCTTCATTAATTCATTGTGGTTTTTCTTCCTTTCCTCTGTCCATTTTTTCCCTATTGTTTCTTTTCTTGGGACTTGTACAAATTTCTTGTTTCAGATTTTATTTCTTAATTGATTTCTGTCCTTAATATTGTCTTCAGAGATTTTGAATCGTTCCAGGTCCTCCTGTGTTTCCCTCATCCAACTGGTCTTTAATTTACTTGTATTAATGATGTTAAAATATTTCTTAGTGAGTCTCTTTTCATCCATCCTCCACAGGTGTGCATAGAACTGTAGGCGTCTTTTCCTAAATTTCTCTGTGATGGTGTCTGTGTTTCTGTAATATGGGGACGGTTTCTTTTCAACTGTCAATCGTCCATTAAAAAAGGACCTTCGTAAATAACAAAATGAATTCCCTACCAAAAGCTCTGTACAAACACAATTACTTTTTGTACTAAACACTGCTAACCCGGCATTACACCTAGTTTTTTCCCCTCGTTACTCGTTAGTGAGCCCAACAATCATCTTTACACCAATAGGTAATAATATGCTCCAATAAAGATGTAGGTATTTTAGTAAGTCGATTTGAGTCAGTGTTTGACCACGCTAATCACAGAATTCAACTCTGGAAATCGTAGGCATAGCTTCTGAAGCCATAAGCATTCCTGGATTTGGCAGTCCCAAAGATACACTGGGTACAAAGGCTCATAGAAAAAGAATAAGACTGCAGTGCTGTTGTATCCCAGTCTCTTTCTTTCTAGAATGTATGCAATACTGAATGCTAAAATGTCAAAAATTATTACAGAACTAACTCACCTCTTCCTTTCAACTTGTTCATCCTTGTATCGGGTCCGGATCTCGTCCAGTCCCGAGATGAGCTGGTTGAAGGTCTCACGATCGATCACCAGGCAGGTTACACCCTCCGAATCATCTGCGATGATGTTAGCTGTCCGTAGGTCATCGCTAGAAAAGAAATTATAATTAAATGACATTTCAAAAGGAAGTGAGTTTTCAACTTCCTCACTCTCCAAATAACTGACCAACTCGAAGACATCATGAAATTCTTCAATACTTTCTAGACAAGCAACCTTGTAGTTTTACATTGCTGTTATACTCAAATTTATAACCTACAAGTCCTCCTTTTTATGTAAAATCCAAACCATTGGACATGACTATTACATGCATAAACCAGAAATTGAACCTGCTGCACCATCATTTTAAAGACATAACTGAGTGCACTCTCAGGGTAAGAAAAACGGTTTAAAAAGGGATATTTTATTTATAGCTATGAAGGCTATTAGTTTATTTAACTTAAAACCTTATATTATGTTAAAAATTAAAGACCAAGGAAATTATTTAATTTTTAAATATTTATAAATAATTTATTTATTATATTAGTAGCAATGGGACGGATAAATTGGCAATTGAGAACAAAAAAGGGAAATTGGAAAGATTAATTTTTTGTACAAAAAATATATACAATAAAAAGAACCTGCCTATCAATGCAAAATTACGACATTTTAATGCAGTTGTTAGACCAGTCATCTTGTACGGCATGGAAACTACAAATATAACCGGAATGGAGAATTTGCTCAAGATAGAAAGAAGAATTTTAAGAAGGATTTATGGTCCTAGGAAAACACAGGAAGGTTATAGACTGAGATCCAATGCAGAAATTTATAGTAAAATCGACAACCTTGAAGTGATGATCAGAAAACGGCGACTTTAGTTCTATGGACATAGGGTCCGCATGGATTCCTCAAAGTTAAACGAACAAATTTTTGATAAAATCTGGAACTCTAAAGGGCAAGGAGGCTATGTAAAACAAATGAAAGAAGAACTTCAAAAATTCAAAATTACTGAAGAAGATTGTCTAAATCGAATAGAGTACAGAAAATAAAAAATTGCCTCAAAATTCTTGTCGGGGAGAAGAAGAGGAGAATGGATTGCTGAAAGAAGAGCTGCGCAGTCGACCACGATGAAAGACTTCTGGAAGAGAAAGAAGGAAACTAGACCTATAAAGAAGTGATATTTGCGTGGTCCTTGTTACATTTATTATTTATACAATGAAAATGTTTTGTTTTCTTTTTAACTATATAAATAGAAATGTTAATGGAGTTAAACCATTTAAATAAAAAGTTAGCAGCTTTAATTTGATCCGCCCCTATAAGATGATTATTTTTATTTTCAATATTTTCTTTAGCTCTAATCTTATTTACCGTTATTAACTACTTTTTCTTAATTTATCGTCCTATTGAAAGCATTATTAGAAGTAATGATCAGGAAGTTTAATTAAAAATGCCACTCAAATATCGGTCAGATAGTCAACCCGGAGGCTTTTTGATCCCCAAAAACCAATGGTAGCACTGTATGGACCTACTAGGCAGGGTGAGCAGTGAGGTAATTTGCCATTGCCTACCTAACTGAGTCAGTGTGGCAGCATTGACAATATCCACAGGCAACAGATATGCCCCAAATATCTAAAGGACAGAAAGAGCCATCTGTCACAGGTAAATGCTAATGAGTTATGATCTAAGTATGGTACAGTATATCCCTTTGTGACTTCAGAGCTCCCTATGCAATGATCAGCCATTGATAAATGGAATCTTTTGTATATCCTTGTTAAACCATACTATTCACTGACAATGACAACCTCTCGTTTCTCTGGACATCTCTAAACCATGAAAACGTTCAGGTTCAAGCTTAATTACATGTTAGACAATACCTTTGTACATACCTGATGAAAAAAACACAAGCAATCAAAGCAAGACAAATGAAGAGCATTAAGCAGACACAAGAGGCATGGAAACAAAACTCCAGAAACCAATAAAGATAGGTAACTGTCCATTTGCTTCTGAACTCAAACCACTAACAGAAAAGGAATTGGGATCAACTACAATTACTTTAGTGATGTTTAAATGTAAGGGAGAACCTAGTATCATTCTTCTTTCCTCGATTTTGTCCATCTTTGGACTGCGTAAAATAACCCATTGCATTCACTGTCTCTTATTTCCTTTATCCTTCCTTGCCTTCCAGTAGTTCTTCATTACTTCATTTTGTCTCCTTCTTCTCTCTTCCTTCCAGTTGTTCGTTAACCCGCTTCTTCTTTTCCTTCTCCTGGAAACCCTTGAAATGTTTTATCATATGTCTGAAAAGTGGTCTGTCCTGAATAATATATATTGTTACTTCCATCTCTTCCATTCTTGCTTTTGTATACATGACTGATAATTTGTTTTGTGAGTCTGGTGTTATTCATCCTCATTACGTGTCCAAAGAAATTAACCCTCCTTTTCCTGACCGAATCATAGATTTTTTCAATTTCTTTATTTTTGTTGAGGTCGTCATTTTTTCTGTATCTGAACTCTCCACTTTCTGTTTTTAATGGTCCCAATATTTTTCTAAGTATCCTTCTTTCCTTTTTCTCTAACGCTTTTATTTGGCCTTTTTTAATGTAAAACATACATTCTGAAGCATTGAGACTTTCCGGCTTAATTACCGTACCGTATTGTGATGTCGGATTTTAGTTGCAAAAGAAAGATTTTTCTTATTGTAGGCATCCTTCGTCAGTTGAAAAGCTTGTTCCAATTTTCGTATTCTTGCTCTATTTGCTTCTTTGTCTAGTCCATTCATTTGAATCATTTCTCCCAAATACTTAAACTTTTCTACCTCGTCAATTTTTCCGGAGTCTGTTATTAAAACTGTAGGAGAATTTCTAATATTAGTCATAAATTTGGTCTTCTCAAAAGATATCTGAAGTCCAACTTTCTCTGCTATCTTCCTCAAAAGGTTTATTTGGACACAAGCTGTTTGTATATTTTCTGAAAGAATGGCAATGCCATCAGCAAAGGCCAAGCAATTGATACCCCCCTTTAAATTTCGATCCAAGTCCTCTTTCCTGGAGCCTTTCTTTCCATTCCCTTATTATCTTTTCTAGAACACAGTTGAAAAGAATCTCTCCCTGTCTCACACCGGTAATAATTAACAGTTCCTTTGAGATCTCTCCCATAAATTTCACTTTAGATTTTGTATCAGTAAGTGTATCTTTGATGACGTTGATGGACATCGAGTCTACTCCAAATTCCTCTAACACATTGAATAATGAAGTTTTATCTATTGAATCATAGGCTTTCTGGAAGTCCACAAATATTATGATGTAGTTCTTGTTCCTGATCATTCTATCTCTTATAATTGTTTTCAAATTAAATATCTGTTCCATACATGACCTACCTTTTCCAAACCCACCTTGGTATTCTCCTATTTGTTTATCAAGTATAGGCTCAATCCTGTTTTGAAGAGCTTTGGAAAATATCTTATATGTTACTGGTACCAGGGAGATGCCTCTGTAATTGTTCACATCTTTCGTATCACCCTTTTTATGCAATTTTCCAATCTTCTGGAATTATTTCAGACTGCCAAATTTCTCTTAGTATGTCTCTCTCAGTTCTTCCCTTGCTAGACTTCCAGATTCCTTCCACAATTCCGCCACAATCATATCCTTTCCTGCGGCCTTTTTATTTTTTAGATGTTGAATGATGGCATCCATTTCAATCTCATCAGGTGGGTCCGAATCTCTGTTTTTTTATTTTTGCTTGGCCGAATGGTAATCTTTCTTCAGGCTCTTTGCAATTCAAAGTTTTGGAAAATATCTTGCCAAAATATCACAATTGTCCTTATTATTGAGTCCGATTTTCCCCTTCTCATCCCTAAATCTCAGATTGGGAGATTGATATTTTGTAATTTCCTCTTTAAAGGTTTTATAAAAGTTTCTTGTATTTTTTTGGGGGGAAAAATCTTCCGCAATCTGGGTAAGTTGGCTTTTTTTGTACTTCCTCTTGACAGCTCTTATAGTGTCAAAAGCCTGCTTCCGGGTTATTTTAAACCTTTCAAAATTATCATCTGTTTTACATGAATGCCACCCATTCCATGATTCCAGTCTTCCCGTGATAGCTTCTTCACATTCTTCATTCCACCATCTATGTTTCCTGTATCGTTTTAAAGAACAGAGTTCTTGTGCAACGTTCTGTATTTTCCTTTTTAAGTCCTTCCAATTTTTTGTATGGTCATTTTCTAACTTTTCCTTGTATTCTTTGTTTACCGCCTTATTATTTCTCAATTTTTCAACATCAGATCAAATTCTCTTAGTTATTTTTTCTTTGCGTATGTTTAGTGGAATCAATCTCATTTTGATGGTCGTGAGGTAATGGTCACTGTCAATATTGGCCCCTTTCTTCACTTTAACATTCTGAATTTCTTTCCTGTTCCTAGAAGAAATAGCCACATGATCAATTTGGAATTCTCCTAGGTTTGGATTAGGGGACCGCCATGTTTTTTGCTTTCTACTTAGTTTCTTAAAGTAGGTAGACATCAATTGCAAGTTAAAGGCCTTACACAGTTCGATTAGGCATAGTCCATTCTTGTTTTTTCTCCTATGAGCTGTGAAATCTCCAACAATCCTGCTGTAACATTCCAATTTGTGTGTTGAAATCACCAATTAACACTTTGATATGATCCTTTGGAATTTTATGGATTTCAAGAGTTCCCAATACTTTTCTACTTTATCTGGGTTTCTCTTGTTAGGTATCTTCATCGATGGGAGCATGAACATTAATCAACGTGTAATTTTTATTTCCACATCTTATTGTCAAAAAAGATAACCGTTCAGAAGGGGAATGAAAATGTTTTACTGATTCCACTATGTTCCTGTTAACTACGAAAGCAGGTCCAAGATGCGGGACATTCTTCATTATTCGTTTTCCTGGTTTTCCTTTATGTATCCGGTAATTTTCCGAGTCTATTGTACTATCATCGATATGCCTTGTTTCCTGAAAAGCTAGGATTACAATTTGCTGATCATCTAGAATTTTGGTAAGTTCTTTCAATTTCCCCACTTTGAGAAGTGAAATAATATTGTGAGTACCAAAAAAGTATCTTCTTTTCGGTCTTAGTTTTACTGTTGAGTTCCCAGTAGAAAGCTCCGACTCATTCTCGCACATCGATTTGGGCTCTCCAAAATCCTCAGGCCCAGTTGCATGGCTTCGTGCCGTGGTGGATTCTCGTTTCCGCTTACCACCTGGAGTATTATTATTATTATTATTATTATTATTATTATTATTATGACATATTCATTTCACCACAACAGTGGGTACAAATCAACATATCGTTGGCTTATTTGCAAGACGATGTGGGAACTTCTATTAGGGTGGCACATTGAGAAAAGTGCGAAATATGGAACAGGTCTACAAGATGACGGCCCTCTGCATGATGATATATGATTATTATTATTACGATATCCTCCAATACGTAGGTAATTCACAAATCTTGTTATCATTCTAACCCTACTGTTAACCCACAAATCTTGTTATCATTCTAACCCTACTGTTAACCAAGTCCATGCCCTTTGTCTCTCACATATTATTGCCACACCCAATAGGTTGCATCCGCACATCGATGGGTTCTAGGTCGCATTTCTACTGCTAGAAGGCCATAATTAGTCATGTGTTTCAGCAACTTCTATTATGTTGAAGAAGATACCAGGTATTAGGACACTCACACCTGAGTGGAGTTAATAAATAACTGTCATCCATAAATCCTTGCGTTATCAAAATTACGAAATTGCAAGGAACAATAACTTAAATATGTTGCCCGAGATTGATTTTGAAGAAACAATTCATGACGTTTAATCCTTAAAGTGCCAAAAATTTTCCACTAGGAACCACAAAATCTCAACTGCTTGCCTTCTGGCATCTTTTTGAAGTCAGCTACCTTCCACCCATCCAAGTGAACAAGCTTCAGTCAAGTTTTGCTTCTTCATGATGAGTTTTTTAGAGCTTCTGTTTCAGTGGTATTTGGAATCAAATATCTGTCTCTAAATTTCAAGACGTTAAAAGGTCCATATTAACTTTTACCAGCCAAAAATATCATTGAAGATTCTTTTCTGAACATATTTATTTTTTTTCTTTTCAGTAAATTTTATATCTAATCAGTTAATTTAGTTGTCAGTACAATTTAATAATAAAGCTACTTATAAATATAAGTTAGTTGTTTTATTAGCTTATCTGTTATTAACTGTAATCAGTTAATTGCATTTTAACCTTAACCTTAAGCCTAGAACACTAACATTATTCAATAGATGCTTAGTACTAAAAATACGTTAAATTTATGTACATTATGAACTTCGTGCTAAGGCACCAATTAGTTAAATGGTTGAAATTAATATATATTTCATATGTAACACTCTATTTATATACACTGAATCCTCTGTGGTCTTTGAAGTTTAATACTTTAAGTTCCATCTTAAATACCACAAATACAGTACGTAGTCTCTCGAGCCTCTTATACTGTCTCTGGTTTGAATGAGATTGTTTTTATAATCCCTCTTAAGTGATGTGACATATCTACATCAAATTCTCCACCACTTTGTTATTTAAAAAAAAAAAAATATTTACAGCCTGTGAAGGGCCTAAGCCTACCAAGCGACCGCTGCCCAGCCATCTGGCCTGCAGATATTGGGGTGATGTGTGATCAGCGCATCAGGTCCCCTCGGCCATTAATCATGTTATTTTTGTGATCGGGGCGCTGCCTCACTGTCAGACAGCTACTCAATTGTCCTCAAGAGGCTGAGTGCACCCCGTTCCAGCCCTCACGTCAGTTTCTAAAATCCCTGACGGAGCCGGGAATCGAACCCCGGGGCCACCGGGTGAGAGGCAGGCGCACTACCCCACCACCATGGGGTCGGCCCACTTTGTTATTGCCATGGAAAATGAATATGTTGTTAAATTAAAGTATAGTTTCCAGGCAATTCTTTGCACCATGATTATACCTCTAGAGTTGATTGGCATTAATAACTCAAGCATTGACATCACCACCATCGACCAGTAGAAGCACTCTTGGAAGATAGTGAGATGGCGACAGATAGTGAGGGAATTCTAAGCAGTTAAATTATTTGTATACGAAATCTTACTTATGTTAGTATTGTAGGGTTAATCAATTAATTACTTGAATACATCATTTAAATATTAACTTTGATCAGCTAATTATGACAGCCATTAACTTTAACTTCAGTAGTCAAAAGTTTCTAACAATGCTTAATACTCTACCGTCTCCCCATGACAGCCAATGCTCCTCAAGATATGCTCCACCCCTGTGTTCTAAAACGAAGCAAAATATGTCATCTCTGATTCTCCATCAAAAACCTCCACTCCTTAGTATCTACTTTCCCCTCCTCCGTGGTGAATAGAGCATTGTTAGTCCTACATACCGTGCAAATCAGATGTCCTAACTGCTCCCCACAGCCACTGAAATGGTGTATGGTACATCGGATATTTGTTACATACACTGTTACAACTAAGGAAGACTGTGCTTACCCTTGCAACGCTTTCTCTCCAAAGAAGTCTCCTTTCTGCAGAGTCCGAATATACTTCTCCTCCAAGGTGTTGGGCTGTTTGATGGTTACCTTGACCTGGCCCTTGCTGATGATGAAGAACGTGTCACCTCGAGCTCCTTGCCGGATAATGTAGTCTCCCTCATTATAGAAGGTCTGCAACACACAATTGTACTTATGTAGGATGTCTACCATAACCAATAAACAAATTTCCCTGACAACCTGACAATTCCCCGATTTTTCCAGGATAAATCAGAAAATTCCCTAAATAACAGTAGTGGCCATTTTATTAAATATATAAAACAGAGTTTGTACTTAAGAGCATTTCAAAAAGTGTTTGGACAAAAGGGTTGCATAACAAAGTTGAAAAGACCACAAAAAAAACCAGAAAAATAGCCTATATTATTTTTTCTTTATTCTGCCAATTCTAAATTTTCCATCCAGAAAAACCTTGTGAGTACTGAAAGTAGCTCGTCAATAGTAGTTTTCTCAAAAATCATACAGTTACACATTTATAAACAATTGTATTTATCGTATGGCTTTTAGTGCCGGGAGTGTCCGAGGACATGTTCGGCTCGCTTGAGTCTGTAGCTGCTTCCAGCGGACACCTTTAGGGTGAGGTACAAGTTCCGTTCGATTTCAAGTAGTTCCAACTTTCGCCACCAGATATCAATGAAACCTAGTGGTGAACATTGGAACTTTGATAGAGCGTTCCGACGAAATCTAACCTAACAATTTAGCTTCACACATGTTTAGTCTGTGGAAGGATCTTTTACATGCCATAAATCTATGACATGGGACTCCTCCGGAGGAAGGCATACTGAAGGATTTTTAACGCTCTTAAAAAATCCGACGACTTCGGCCGGGTTTGAACCCGCTATCTTGGGCACAGCAGTTCAGCATGCTACCAACTACGCCACCGAAGCCGCTAAAAAAAACATACAGTTACACATTTATAAACAAATACGCAGTCTACACATGTAATTTATGTGTTCTATTTTGCAAGAAATGAGAGCTTACTAATTTAACGTCAGTACGAACATACATCTACAACAATCATCACTAGAATATACTTTTCCCCCCATCAAAATTTAAATGCTTAATTTCCAATTATTCAAGGTTGGACCTTGTAAAACTAAAATCGCCTGAGTGTCATTAAAGTACCCTGATAATTCCCTGAGTTTTCCAGGATTTAAAAATTCCCTGAGTATTCCTGTTTTCCAGAGAAGCAGACAAACAGCAAGTAACATAACCTCCATTCCCCTGTACATGTATTGGATAGTGAGCAGAGAGAACATTGTGGGGCTATATAGACAGGCTGTCGCAGCAGTAACAGCAGAACATTGAGCTTGCCATTCCTGATACACACCAATGACCTCCAGGAAGATCATCTGTTGTTGTTAAGCTTGCCACAGTGGGTGAGTGGTAATCGTGTCGGATTACCAAAACTCGGGAGTTTCCGCAAGCACAAAGTTCCTCATTTCTCTACTAGAAAGCGCTATTGTGTTCAAGGAGATTAGATATCTAACATCTAACCTCCTTGACTTTCATAGTCAAGGAACTACGAAATTCGACATGCAAGCAACCCTCTGGGTGTCAAATAGCAAAGCTTGCACCAGGCACCCGAGGCCATACGATATTAAAAAAAAAAATAACCAACCCCTAGCTTGAAAGTTCGCTCCTGGCCATGGTATGTGATTTTTGAAAGGCGACAAATATCATGTCATACGTTGTTGGCATGTTAAAGCACCCATTTAAATTCAGTAGGCCGTGTTCATAATGGCAAAATTAATCTCGAGATTTTCCGCCAATACAAAAGTTCCTCCTTTCTCTACTAGAAAGCGCTATAGTGTCATGGAGCTTAAGATATCTAACCTCCTTGACTTTCATAGCGCTCCAAGGATAAAACAAAATTCGACATGCAAGCTGCCCTCTGGGTGTTAAATAACAAAGCTTACACCTGGCACCCGAGGCCATACGATATTATTATTATTATCATCTGTAGTTGTTGTTGTTGTTGCTGTTAATCCATTTTAAGAGCTTGGGACATCTTGGTCATCAATTTCGAGTACCCAGGTGTAATAATAATGTTATTTGTTTTACGTCCTTTTGAACTACTGCGACTTTTTTTAGAGACGCCTGGGTGCCAGGATTCTACCCCCGAAGGGGATCTTTAACGTGCCAGTAAATCTACTGACACGGCTCCCTCACATTTGCACACCCTCAAATGCCAGCTGACTGTGCCAGGTCGATCCAGCAACCTTGGGAACAGCAGGCGAGAGTGTTACCACTGAGCAACGCAGCCAGACGGGACAGGACTTCTGTGGATACGAGTGTCACGAGGCTAGAAATTCCTGATTCACTTCTTTATTTTTATTTTGAACATGTTTAAATATTTAATATCCTGTGAATAAATCTGCCCAACATTTATGAAAAATATTTTAATATGCAAAGCCTCCGTGGCTTAGGCAGCAGCACGCCGGCCTCTCACCGCTGGGTCCGTGGTTCAAATCCCGGTAACTCCATGTGAGATCTGTGCTGGACAAAACTGAGGCAGACAGGTTTTTCTCCGGGTACTCCTGTTTTTCCTGTCAAATTTCCCAGGCTGTGGATTTTCATTTAATTTTAATATGCAATGCTGTTATTCGTTTATCTAATGAAACAGTTATATTTACTTAAATAAACTTCTGACGCCACGTGATGTTTCCGGTGAAAATTCCACTCCGCTGTCACGGGGATTCGATACCTGGCTGTCCGGGTGAAAGACGAGCAGCTAAGCCACTGCGCCCCTTTACTTACTTAAATATTATATATATTAACACAGTAAGTTACTATATCGAAATTTCCATTCAATTTCCTCAAAATTCAGTAAATTTTCTTTTACAATTTCAAAGTTGCCTAAAGTGATCAGTTTTTAAACTAGACACGGTTTTCACAAAATTGATCCCAAATTTACCTACGGTACTATAAACTCTGAAATAAACCAAAAATGAGATTTTCTGACTAAGGTTTCCTGGAGACGTCACATATGTAGCAATAAGCACTAAAATAATATAGTTCAATAACATAATATAAATAATATAACATTTCACATCAATCTCTACATAGTATAAAACAGAGTCCCCGATTCTTGGATGTAACGGGTAATCTCGAGAACCACTGAATGGATTTTGATGCGGTTTTCACCATTCTGTACAGGATTTCTCGAGGAAGGTTTCTGTAGAAAAACATTCATTTATGACCACAGGAAGCCGAGCAGTAACGATTTCAGGCAATCGAGTCGAAGGAAAACCTGCCGTTAGTGCGACTTTTAAGCTTGCGCTGGGTAAACCGTTAAAAATATTTTATACTGTATGCTATGAATATAAGAATTGTTCAGTATGAAAAGTTCTACAAAAAAAAATCCACGACAGCAGGCTGTGTCCCAATACTCAAGTTGTTTGCTACTGACTAGCTGCTAGCTACTATGTGCTATGCACTACGGAGATTTGGGACATGTCTGCTTGATCACAGCCTCCTTCATAGACTTGTGTTCTGAAACGCACTGGACTTACATGCTGGTACCAAACCAACACTCAAGATGGCGGTGATCTGCTACTCCTTGTAAGCTCTTTGCGCTTTCATCAGCTGTTTTAAATAAACAATACCTGAATTATACGATCATGGATGCGCCAAGAAGATCACTTTTTAGCCGAGCCCTAATTATGGTTTGTGTTTGGCTTAAGTCAAAGACAACCTACAATTTACATAACCTACAATTCCGATAAGCTACAATTTCTATAACTTCCTTGACGTAGTCGACAATCGAGCATGCACTTTCGTTCACTAGATGCTACAGACTTGATTGCTATGTGCTAAGCAGTATTGGATCACGACTTCTGACGTTACATCCGGCAAAGTAGTCGACTATCTAGTTCACTACGGCTGAAATTGTACTATTGGGACACAGCCTCAGTGCATCGCCCACTATAAGTGTTTTTATGTTTTCATTTCTTCCAACAATCTCCATTCAGTGGAAATCTAAATTACTAGCTTTGGAGCGAGTTTACGAGCTATCAAGCGAGCCTATCACCCCATCTTGGTTGGTTCCTCAGTTTACGGGCTGTGACAACGCGGTCATGTAGCCCCGTGTAGCCTACTTTGGGTGTGTGTAGAATCTGTCTGATAGCCGGTGTTAATTGTGATGGCTGCATGAGTGTGTGTTATCTATAAAGGTATTTATTGCAGCCAATGGCCATGAGGCAATATAAAAATAATAATAACAAAAACCCAAAATATTCAAGATCACATTCAACTGTCATTGACAACAAAAGCTATTAAGTGACTCAACCCTCCGTCCGCATGTCATGGCATGATACCTTTCACAGACACTTCCACACAATTTGCAAATGCATTTCATACTAGGCTCATGATACCCTTCCATTTTGCATAACTTGAAATGGAATCCATGTATTGCGAAACGAGTGATTGTATGTCTCAGGTCGTAACATGGACCCTTCCACTCTATAATATCAGGTAAGGACTGTAGACGA
This sequence comes from Meconema thalassinum, assembly GCA_946902985.2. Lineage (NCBI taxonomy): Eukaryota > Metazoa > Arthropoda > Insecta > Orthoptera > Tettigoniidae > Meconema > Meconema thalassinum. The sequence goes on from OX336388.2 coordinate 927,363,709, forward strand.
TCAATTTCAAGTAGTTCTTACTTTTGCTACCAACCGTCAACGACACCTAGCAGTGACTTGGCAACTAGATGCCACCGCAACCGGCTTCACACAATATTGTAGTTAGTAAAAGGTTCTTTTACATGTCATAAATGTATGACATGGGTCCAGCGAGTTTACTTCCCATCCGAAGGAAGGCATACTAAGGGATTTGCAACGCTCTTAAAAATTCCGACGACTTCGGCCGGATTTGAACCCGCGATCTTGGGCATAGAAGCTCAGCATGCTACCAACTACGCCACCAAAGCCGCTCACCCCAGTTTCGGCCAGCATCAAAATGTCGAGTCGTGTCGAGTTAAGACTTCAGACTTTGGAGGGAGACAGAAGCCAATCTACATAGTTTGCAACTTATTTAAGGTGACGCGGACATAAACCTACCTCTTCAAGTACATCCGAGATTTTGGTGAGAGTGTCTTCTGGCAAGTTCTTGAAGATGGGCACACTGGAACAGGCAAATGAAAAAACTGATCAGAAAGGCATACTAATCAGACCTCAGATGTTATACAAGTGTTCTGGGTTTACTATTGTGACAATAAGTAACATCAGTTCAGAACACTTATTGAGAACAAGATAAAACCAATGAAAGTTCATAAACAGCTCGTTAACCTGTTATGTCATAACTAAGGTTCGGATGTTTAGGAAATGTCATATTTATTTCCTTGACTACATTTTCATTAAAAACAAGTAGTTCCGTGAAGAACTATACAGCCTATTTTCATATAACCTACTTATGTTAGTTGCATCTATCAACATACAAAATATCAGCTTGATTGTTGAGATAGATTCGTAGATATTGAGAACCGTCTAAATATTTCAGATGGTCGCCAGGTTGGATTTTTATTTATGTGCTATTACATTAAGATTATTGTGTACGTGTGGTATTCAAACTTCAATCGCATGATTAGGACACAAGACGTAAAAACGTGATTTTAAAATTTCGCACAGCTGTCATCCTGTGGTTATGAAAACAATTGAAATAAATTAGATGCCAGAGGTTAACATTTGTTTAAGCCTTTGCCGTACCAAGTTTCACTGCACTCAGATGGTTAAATCGCGAGAAACGTCCATTTAAATATTTATACTTCGCGTCCCCGCCATGTTGGATTTGTGCTCACCAGGTTACTGAAAGTCATATTGGTGAACTTATGTTCATAGACTCTATGAACATAAAAAAAAACAATTTGATTGCTGTAAAATAATCGTAGATATTGAGAACCGTCAAAATATTTCGGATGCTCGCCATTTTGGATTGTTATATGTATAGACCATAGAGTTATGTACCATTAAAGGAAAATTATTGCGTAGCTTCATTATTCTAACTTTCACTTCGATCGCATGATTACGACACGAGAAATAAAAACTTAATTTTAAAATTTCGCACAGCCGCCATGTTGAGGTTATGTAAGCAATTGAACTAAATTAGATGCCAGTGCATTACAATATGTATAATCATTTACTGTACTACATTTCATTCCGCTCAGATGGTTAAATCACGAGAAAAGTATATTAAAGTGTTTCAACTTCGCTTGGCCGCAATGTTCGTTTTTTACTTTACAGGTTTTTGAACGTTACATAGATAAACTTGCAGCAGTGCCCTTTACCACCGTACAAAATTCAGGGTGATATCATAAATAGTTTCGGAGATAGTGAATGCCAGTGAAATATTTCGCACAGCCGCCATTTTGAGGTTCTGTAAACAACTGAACTAAATTAGACGCCAATGCATTACAATGTGTATAAATATTTGCTGTACAAAGTTTCATTACGTTTGGATGGTTAAATGGCGAGAAAAGTCTATTTTAAAATCTCAATTTCGCTTGGCCGCCATGTTGGTTTTGTAGCTACTAGGATTTTGAAAGTCTCATAGGTGAACTTCTAGTGTACAGAATTTCAGGGTGATATCGGTAATAGTTTCGGAGATACTGAATGCTGGTGAAATATTTCGCACAGCCGCCATGTTGGATTGGTGAGACACAATAAAATTTGAAGGGCACGGTCGAGGTCAGCCAGAATAGTGCTATGATCTTACCGAGTTTCATTGAAATCGCTCCAGCCGTTTAGAATTTATCAGGGGGGGGACACACACACGAATCACACTTGCACACACAGACAGACACACGGACAAATGGTGATCTCATAAGCCTTTTTTTTTTTCATAAAATGAAAATAGGCTAACTATAGTTAAGCAGAAGTTCAATGTTCCTGATTCTTTTTAGGTGGATTTTAGAGAGTATATAAATGCATGTTTGGGTCATTTTCATAGTTATTGTCATATTTTATCAATATTAATGTCTTAATGTCATATTTTGGGAGACTAATATTTTAGGGGTAGGTGGTGGACTTAAAATATGGTATCCGCTGGCCACTGCAAGGCTTCTGTTCGTTAATGGCGCTAAAAATTAAAAAACTTGCCAATTGTTGCAGACTATCAGAAAATATTTAACTGTAACTAATTGGTAGTATGTTTAACTCAGGGCATTTTCTTTCTCTTTTACCGGAAATGTGATTTGTGTCGCAGTCTTTAACGCGAGAAGAAGTGAAGAACATGCTGTATTTTTAACTTAGGGCATTTTCTTTCTCTTTTACAAGAAATGTGATTTGTGTCGTAGTTTTTAACGCGAGAAAAGGTAAAGAATATGCTGCTTTCCACGAGTCTCTTGAAACATTCTGCGATAAAAATTTGAGGAAATCATTTTTACCGTAGGCCCATTCAGGAAATCAGCGTAACTTGCACACTGCCTAAGTAAACAAGGTAATATACTTTTAAAAAAATCTTCCTTGTTTAAAATTGAGTAAAAATCGAAAGTATCGACATTTTGTTTTGATTTTGGGAGATGCGATTATAAATATTGATACATTAAAATAATAATTACCGTACTTCTGTTTAAATGTTAAAAATAAGTAGTCTTCATTTAAGTTTACAGGTCAATTTTATGTTTATCATGAAAACTTTACAATGGCAATTATTTGTCGATCCTACAAAATGAAAATACTTCCTACATATTAGAAAATAAAGACATGCCATTCTTTCTTTCTTTCTTTTTTTCCTCGCAACATTGTAGGCGATGCTTAACTACCTCAACCATCTAACCGTAAATGACCATTCTATTGATGAATCATCCAATTCAACAGATAATCAATACAGGGCCACGCGGCGAGACAGTCCTTCCCTCGTTGCTCTTTGGAGTGAACACCTGTGTGGCCTTGCTGTCCAGTCACTCCGCTATATCTGTCTTACTCATCGTCAGAGCATCTATCTATTCGGCTCACTTGCAAGTTAGCTGCCCTGAGCCGGTTGGTAGGCAGTTGAGGTGGAGAGCTATGATGTAATGCATGTTCCAGAACTGAAATGGGGAGCTATTTGTTTTGAGAACCGATGCTTGAATCCCGACGCAGACACTGGTCATCTTTAGTGAGGTTTTCACCCCAGATTTCTCTACACTCACACCAGGCAAATGCAATAATGTTAACTCTAAAAGAACAATGGAAAGAATGGAAATGTGGTCGGGCTTGATGACTTCATGTTTTGGGATCACTCTGTAACAACTGTTGACGTACTACTACAATGCGTGAACCATATCCAGCAGTGCGTACAGCTTCATTTCCATGCATAGGGAACTCTGTTGCGAACAATGCTATGGCAAATACACAAGCGGAAGAGATTTTGGGCTTCCGAATTCCATTGTGAACGGAATGTGCTGTTTTACCGTTAGGTCAGGCGCGCATCCTGACAGTTAAAACAAATTACTATGTAAATTAAAGAAAAAAATATGTAGCCCACGTGCATCCATGGAACAGAATGATTTTGATTCCTGTTCCATTAAAACAAAAACAGCCACCAAAACGAGCATTTGCGCTGCGCCAAAAAATTAAGGAAAAATTTTTAAATTTTAAAAGTTGGAAAAGATCTTAAACAGGAACACCTTACTCTCATTTCCTAGCCGGTTGTATGGTATATTTGGTATAGCTCTTGACACCATTGCCCACGATTGTGGGATCGAATACCATGGCAGTTGTTTGGCAATTGGAGTACTTGAGTTCCTAGCACGATAAAGAACCCTTCCAGGGCAAAATATCGGCACTCTGGGGTTACAAAAATTCAGTTAAATATGAAGTGAAAATCATAAAATAAATTAATATTAGGCTATTATCATTATTATTATTATTACGATATCCTCCAAGAGGTATGTAATTCACAAATCTTGCCACCAACCGGTTCGCGCCTGCGTTAGGTAAATCATTCTTGTGAAGCAGAAACGACCTGGGTCGCAGAGTAATAAATTAAAAACGTTTGACATTTATAACATATGAAACGGTTTTTCAAAACAAACGTTTCACCCTATTCAAAGGGAAGCATTAACAGGGCATCATAACTACAGTAAAGCCGACCCCGTGGTGTTGGGGTAGCGCGCCTGCCTCTCACCCGGAGGCCCCGGGTTCGATTCCCGGCTCCGTCAGGGATTTTAGAAACTGACGTGAGGGCTGGAACGGGGTGCACTCAGCCTTGTGAGGACAATTGAGTAGCTGCCTGACAGTGAGGCAGCGCCCCGATCACGAAAGCCAAGATTAACGGCCGAGGGGACCCGATGTGCTGATCATGCGTCACCCCACTATCTGCAGGCCAAATGGCTGGGCAGCGGTCAATTGGTAGGCCTAGGCCCTTCATGGACTGTAGTTAGTTATTGTTGTTTTAAGGGGCGGAACTACGAGGTCATCTGCCCCTCATGGACTGTAGTGCCAGGGGTTATTATTTGTTATGTTATTATAACTACAGTAAAGCGAAACTGTGTGTCAGGAGGATAGGCCCAATCATTTTATAAGACTATATTCTCACATGCGTGAAAAGTACGTAGCACGTGAGAAATTATTAACAATTACATCCATGGGACGTTTATGAACGTGAAATTCAAAACGTGGCGCAGAAACACCCTTCATTTAAACGATGAGCATTATTGTTCTTACAATAAATCACACACTGACATTTTTCAATGATTCCTTCTCCATATTGATATGATTCTAATGCATGCATTTGGCAGACCGAAGTTCATTTGTTGGATACACAGATAATTTATTTGGAAAAGGGTACAAAGTTCCTGGTGGCAAAACTATATAACTATATTATTAAAATATTTACATGAGGATAGTATCAACTAGGGCTCGGATTTTTAAGTACCGTAAATATTTTTTTTATGTAAATACATATTTTAAGCTTTTTTTCTATAAATACATAAATTCCTGCTTTTAACTTATTAGCACATAAAAAGACATCTTATTTACATTTATTAAAATCAGTATGCTAGATCTTTCAGTTTATTGCAAATTTGTTCAGTGTTACTTCAGCGGGGAAGAACCTGTGAGCTATCTAATCTTCATGCAGAGCGTATGTCAGCTTGCAACTGTGTTATTCTAAACTTGTCGCCCCGTGCCACTCACTGTGGAAGCCGGGGATTTCCTTCTCCATAGCCATATATCATCACGTGCTAGACCTCCCTCCCCCAGCTACCTGGAACCAGTGTCACTCACGTGCAGTTCATTTCTGGCACTGTGAAGTGTAAGGCAGTTCTACGATGCCTAAAGTAAAAACAACTACAAGTTATCGTCTGTTGCAGAATTTAAAGATCATTTTACTTCTGATGGGGGCGTTCTGTTCTGCCAACCATGTAGGAAAGCAATCAAAGCTGAACAGCGATCTCAAGTTACAAAACACGTCAGGGGCAACAGGCATATTGCCGCATTTTCACGCCTTCAGAAGAAGTGTTTCGCGATAAACGTCGATCATTTGCGATGGACAACCTGAAGATGTATCTCGTTGTGTATTGTAATGCTTCAGCAGTCAGTGAGACACAGCATAAATTGCATTCGTGAGTACTGCATATTGTTTATATTCACATTAATAAAATAATTTATAATTAAATATTTGTACTTCTTTGTCACATATTTCAGGTATTTTTAATACATAAAAAATAAATATTTTCCCGATTTTTAGCACCTAAAAATCCGAGCCCTAGTGATAACTCTTGTTTTGTTTTTTCTTTGTGAAAAACAAAAACAAATAATAATGATAACTTTATATAGGTGAAACCCCTTCCCTCCAACACACAAAAACACACGACAACACTCAAATTTAATTTCAAGTTCTCATTTTGTTGAGACTGCCTGACCAGTTGCTCTAAAGTCTGAACATTGCGCATAGGGCTTTAAAAAGTGTCCCATGACAAACGATTTCATTCTATTTCCCCTCTCCCCACAAAGTGAATATTGGCCCAAGTTAATATTCCACTAACTCAAATTAACTTAACAATGATGATCAAATTGGTTCCTATCAGTGGCGTAACTAGGATTTGCTTCTGGAGGGGGATGAGCGGAGTCAAATCTCAACTAATTGCGATTTTGGTTTTTTGTTTATGGTTTTCAACATATTTTTTTCTTTGTTTGCTTTGTGTTTGTTTTCTGCTTTTGTTTATGTTCTTGAATTTTGCTTTTTGCTTTGAGTTTATTGCTTTTGGTTTTGTTTGTTTTCTGCTTTTGAATTTTGCTTTTTGATTTGTATATTTTGTTTGTTTTCTGCTTTTGCTTTTTTTCTGTTGTTTTATTTTTGTTTGGTTTTGGTTTTGTGTTTGTTTTTGATTTTTGCTTTGTGCGTGGGGAAAAAATAAGACAATCAATGAAAGCAAACCTACACGTTTTCATGTTCGATCTCAATAGCAATTGATACGGTTTATTTGCACCTATCAAAAACTCGGAAAATAATGAACATTTTTGGTGGATCTAACACTAAACAAGTTACACATCATCATCATCATCACCATCCTGAACCAACTACTAACCTTGCTCCTCCTCCACCAACTTGTCCCAATCATGACCTCTCTGCAGTACATCGTTCTTGACTGTTATCTATCCACTTCTTTCGTGGCCTTCCCACGGGTCGTCTTCCTTCTAATTTTCTCTCAAATTCCTTCCGCGCAGTTCTGTTTGGTGGCATACATTTTACGCAAGTAAAGATAAATTTTCTCAAATTAGTAAGTATAAACGTAAATAATTCAGTCGTTTGTCATCAATCCGAAAATTGTTTTTTATATATAAAAATTCTCATCAAAATACGTTTCTTTTAAATTATTTGGCTCTGGTGGGGGGGGGGATTTATCCCCCCAATCACCCCCCCCCCCTGTAATTACATCAATGCTTCCCATGCATTCTCTGCCTTGTTGTTGTTGTTGCTAGAGTCTTCAGTCTTTTGACTGGTTTGATGCAGATCTCCATGCCTCCCTATCCTGAGCTAATAGTTTCATCTCTGCATAGCTACCACACCCTACATCCAAGGCAATCTGTTTAATATATTCTAACCTTGGTCTACCCCTACAGCTCTTGTCCTCGACCCTTCCTTCCATAACTAAGCTTGCTACTCCTAGGTGTCTTAGTAAGTGTCCTACCAACCTATTTCTTCTCTTCATTAGCAGCCGCCAGAAACATCTCTCCTCTCCCACTCGTGTTAATACCTCTTCGTTTGTAACCCTATCTACCCATCTGATCTTCACCATTCTCCTGTAACATAACATTTCAAACGCTTCAATTCTCCTCTTTTCTGCTGCACCAATAGTCCAAATTTCACTTCCATAGAGCGCCACGCTCCAGACAAAGGCTTTCAAAAATGACTTCCTAATACCTAAATCTATCTATTCGATGTCAATAGATTCCTTTTTTGTAGAAATGCTTTCCTTGCCTGAGCCAATCTACTTTTTATATCCTCTTTGCTTCGTCCATCACTGGTTATTTTGCTTCCTAAGTAGCAGAAGCTAAAATCATACCACCTCAGTCTTGCTCGAGAACGTCTGTCAATTACATTTTTCCAACGCAAATTTCACTCACACTGCTTGTCCACCAGTGGTCCCACATTAAGTAAGCTACCTGACAGTCTTCATTTGCACCCTTCCAACTCATTTATCAAGTATGAATCCCACACACCTGCCACATATTCCAGCTGAGGTCTTACTAGAGACGGATAAGCCTCTCCCTAATCTCCTTACCCGTACATTTAAACACGTGCATGATCACGTGCAGCGACTTGTATGCCTTCTTATCTATAGTATCACCCCCAAGTGGTTTCCCCAGTCTGTGATCCCCAAATACATTACCAACAATGTCCACCAAACTGAACACTTGCTCTTATCTAACAACTGAATGGGTCAAGTGACAAACTGGATACAGCCAATCAGAACGTGTAGTTTAGGAATTGTACAGTGCACGGCTTACAAGAGGAATATGCAGGGCTTGGCCAATGATGTCGCGTATTATCCTACAGCAACAGTACATTTGCAAATCACACACCTTACAAAAATTGATATTTATGAAATTAGAATGCAATTCGTCACTGCTAATGTCATTTGTGTGCTGAGTCCATTGATTGGCAGCTTAACTGTAACACTCACCGATTATTCGATATTTATGAAATTATACGATTTGAGTACTCATTCCTTTGATTTGCCGTTTCTTAAATCCATGCAAAATGATAAAGGAAATACCTCAGAATGTTAAAATGACATGAAACAGGCGTCACAGCGGCCAAAATGTGAAATGGACAGCAATTATGGAGCGTATTTTCATACAGCAACAGTATCTGCAAATCGCACAATTCGTACACTTTTTAAAGAAATTATAGATATTTATGAAATTAGAATGGAATTCATCACTGCTAATGTCTTTTCTCTTTCATTTGAATGCTCATTTGTCACGATCGGTCGTTTGTGAGCGCCGCATGAGGGATCTATACTACTGAAATAATATATAAATGATGATACAATGTATTTAGCATTAATTCAGTTTATTTGCAGTGTAAGTAACGTACACATTAAAAATAAAAATAAATTACACTCAGTCTGAAAGACTAGACGTTACATCATTTCAAATGACGCATGCTACAAATGCTACACATGTTAGAAAGGCTCAGAAGGGCTTCTCGCTTCGCTCGAAGCCCCAGGACTCTTTCAACAGACTCCATTATCCATTAACTTAGGCTTCTCGCGCGGGCACCTCTTTAAGGGTCACCCTGTATTTGAGTCTGATATCTTTTACAACTCTTTAAGAGTCACCCATTATTTGAATCTGATATCTCGCAAACCTCTTTAAGGGTCACCCTTTATTTGAAATGATTCTAACATGCTGTACACCTCGTTAAGTGTCACCCTGTAATTTGCTCTGACATCCTGCACTCCTCTTTAGGTGGCGCCCTGTATTCTTATCTGGCATCTTGTATATCTCTTTAGAAGTCACCCTGTATTCTTGTGTGACATCCTGTACACCTCTTTAGAAGTCACCCTGTAATCTTGTCTGACATCTTGTGCACCTCTTTAGGGGTCCCCTGTATTCCTCTCTGCCATCTTGTACACCTCTTTAAGAGTCACCTTTTATTCTTATCTGGCATCTTGTATATCTCTTAATAAGTCACCTTTATTCTTATCTGACATCTTGTACTGTATTTTGCTCTGACATCCTGCACACCTCTTTAGGAGGCACCCTGTATTCATACATGGCATCTTGTATATCTCTTTAGAAGTCACCCTGTACTCTTGTGTGACTTCTTGCACAACTCTTTAGGAGTCACCCTGTACTTTTCGCTTCGCCGAAAGCCCCAGGACGCTCGACGCCCCAGGACTCTTTCAACAGACTCCAATAACCATTAGCTTCTGCTTCCCGCGTGGCTGCATGACGTCACGCACTCGCTTCCCGCGCGGCTGCATGACGTCACTTCCCGCGCCGCTGCATGACGTCACTTCCGTCTCCGTCTCCGTAACGCATAACGTTGGACCCAAGCATAACGACGAAGTCGACAAGATCATTTGAAATGATAAAACAATACAAAAAAGTTGCCGTGTACAGACTCGATCCCACGACCCCCGGATGACCGTTCTGTACTCTTTCCACTGCGCCAACCGCTTCCTGGGGCCTTCTGTAGCTCCCACTTCAGTCACTTCCATTTCTGGTCAAGCCCCGCATATGCCACAAATTTGGACGAAATCGGTGATGACGAGTAGGTCCCCTTGTTAGTATATTAGAGAGTAGGAACCATCCCTTCCGTCAGTTACCTCCTTACAGTAGCCTATGTAAACAAACAGATGTCACGTTGCTACACGAGTCCCTCGCAAGGGACATTCACCTTCCTCCATTTCCCCAACTTTCCCTATCCTACTGTTCCATCTGCAGGAGCAGAGGGATGTGCCTTCTTCACAGAGCTCCTTCTTGGCACCTGATATTGCCATCTTTGTAACTAAGGCTAGTCCACACAAAAGTTAATGAACAATGTTCATGAACAATGTTAATGAACAATGTTAATGAAAACATTTCTCAACATGTTTACTAAACATTTGTTAACAAACTTCTTCAACATTATGTCCACACCAAATAAACTTTTGTTAACAAACATCTTCAACATTAAATAAACTGTTTGTGAGGTTATAATGGATAGGGTCAGGAAGAAGAAAGTACTTACAGCTGCATCTTTCATTATTTTAGTGCGTACAAAATTAGAGAAAAGCGCAGACGCAAGGTGTGGAAAAGAAAAATATTGGAAAGGCGTTTAGAATTAAGTTAATTAATATTCTCATGTGCTTCCTGGTATTTCATAATTCCGCGCAATATACGAGTCGCTTGCGATTCGATAGTCGATTTTAGAGAAGTAAAAGAGCATCGTATTCCGCCCTACGAATTTACAACCTTAATTGCGTCTTTGCGCATGCGCGAACCAAAATGTTAACGAAAACACGAGAAGTTAATGAAAAGTTTCATTCACAAAAGTTAAAGATATTTTGTTCATGAACATGCTAGAAAAGTTAACGAACACGCTATTTTGTTAATGAACAGTCAAAAATGTTCATGAACATTGTTTATGAACAGTGTTCATTAACAAAGTTAACGAAAACATCTTGGTGTGGACGTACCTATTTACGCTAATTATAGATCAACTACGGAACTGCGAGCATAAATTTTGCACGAGACCAAATCCTGGCTTTTACACTGGTATATTATGGAAAATATATGATTTTCACACTTTTCCGGGGGACATTAGGATTGAAATTACTGTCAATTATCAATGCTGCACCGGAAATATTTGATATAACAGTAAATAAATATTTTTATTTCATGCTCATTCAACGACGGCAGCCATGTTTCTTCAACTGTTACCCAGACGCACACATTGACGACAGTTAATTGCTGCCAACGTGTGGGAGGCAAAATACATAACATTGTAATTATGTGAAAAAGCATTAACTGGCAAAACCATTGGCCTGGCGGATGGGAGGATATAGATCAGATGTTATTAAAAAAAAAAATTATGCACTCGAGTGTCTTGAAGGTGATTTGTTTCGAAGAGATGCTCTGAATGGAACTTGGCACTTTTTTTGTTTTACGATACCGGCTATAGGTACAGTAGGCCTAGTACCGTATGCATGAGGTTGGCTATACTGTATGTGGCCATAAATCGCGCGTACAATTGCTGGAATTTTATCTATTTGAGTCTTGATCTAAAAGGGGGACGAGGGGTGGGTAATAGTCGGCGGAGGAGTAAACATCTATTACTACATCATCTCCAGATTTTTTCCCGACCAATACCAAGGGTATTTTGGCTAATTTAAGTATTTTAGGATTTTTTTGCCCGAGGATTTGGTCTCCTCCAGTTTTACCCTGTGCGCTTGGCAGTAAATACATTTAAAACTGGGTTGAGTTTCTCTTCACTGTGATAGGTCTATGAATAGACATACAAAAGTTATAGGCTATCACTTGCGGTTTCTGTGTAATTGAATTTTGAAAGTGTTGCCGGATCTGCAATGTTCAAAATAGTCCATTATTTCTGATCTCATCAAAAGGAGCATCGGCAAATAACTCACCTCTTGAGGAAGTCTGTATACTCGGCCTGGCGGATGAGGCCAGTCCTCATCATGATCGTCTGGAAACATTGTCGCTCGATGGCCCACAGCTTGCAGTCGCTGGCAGCTGAGGAAATACAGTAACAAAAAACATATTAGCACACTGAAACTTAACTTCCTAGCAGATGCGAGGCCCTGGGCAAATCTTGGGTTCGGGGCTCATACGCCGTGTTGGGTACACAATATGCCTGATGCAAATCGATATATCACGCCAAGTCCAGTTTTGTTCACGATGTTTAAATTTAGCAGGCAACATCACGAACGAAGCTCGAGTTGTCGTGATATATCGATTTGAATGGCTGCCTGTTAATGGCTGATTAGAGTGATTTCATTTCTGGCCGCTAGATAGCTGTAGCGTAGCACTGAAATGTCAAGTCGGAAGTAACAATGGCATCACTATAGTGGTTACCAACTCGCAACAATGAATTGGAAGTCTGGTTGGTTGGTTCCTTAGTTTAGGGGCTGCGACAACGCGGTCATGTAGCCCCGTGTACTTTGGGTGAGTGTAGAATCTGTCTGATAACCGGTGTTAATTGTGATGACTGTATTAGTGTGTGTATCTGTTTTTTTTAATTCAAGTAGGGACAGCAACTTTGAATTTTCAAATAGTTCCTACTTTTGCCGCCAAACGCCACCGTCAACGACTACTAGGCCTAGTTCAGAACTAGCTACTATACGCCACCGCAGTCGGCTCTTGGCAACGAACGTAGCAACCTAAGAGCGTTGTTTACATTCTTAACCTATCCAATTTAGTTTCACACAGGTGTAATTAGTGGAAAGATCTTTAACATGCCATAAATCTATGACATGGGACCGCCGGCTTTACTTCCCCTCCGAAGGAAGGCATACTGAGGGATTTTTAACGTTCTTAAAAAATCCGAAGGCTTCGGCCGGGTTTGAACCCGCTATCTTGGGCATAGAAGCTCAGCATGCTACCAACTACGCCACCGAAGCCGCCAAAAAAATTGGAAGTCTAATTCAACAATTCGTTATCAAAATTAAATAAATTAACGACATATATTTTATATTTGTAATTTATATCGTTTTTTCTGAAAACTGTAATTGCGGACATGGAGGCCGGGACATTTGCCCCAGTCGCCCCTGTCTGAGGCCGTCTTTGCTTGTTGATACCATGATAGGAGTGCGCTGGTAAATAAAAATGTAGTCTCTCATACTATCGGGTCTGGGTGTAGCCTAAGGAATACCTCTACATTCAAACGGGGTCGTCCCCTTGAATAAAAACAAAAATAACCCATGAAAGTATGGTTCTAAGCGATATCCTTGAGCTTAAAAATAAATAACATTTGTTAATTTATAGTAGGGCCTATAATTTCTGGCAAGTATTGGTTTATTACTAGTATTAGAAATTACTGATTAGATTTCGGTTAACTAGGGCCCCTTCCAAATTGCCTAACATAACTAGTACAGGGGTCCTATTACTGACCCCTTCGAGACAAAATTAAGAACATTTAATTACTCCTTAAAAAGTTTTAATAATAGATACATTTTCATTGACAGAATAGAACTAGCCTGTAGAATTAACGTTGGAACAGTATTTGTATGACCAAAGCAACAACAGTATGGAATGAAAAAAAAGTAGAGACCTGACAAATGAATGTTATACGCACTTCCCCGGAGAAAAAAAAACACACAATTGAAGGCTGACTGGAGTACCAGAATAATTTCATACTGATTAAGTTGCTCTTCTTAGCAACCGACTTCTCCATCGCTATGCAAGATTGTTAATTGATATGTGAGAAGAACCACATTTGCCAATTCTAATTACACTTTAGAATATAAACTATTTAAGGTTACCTGGTAAAGAGCAAGCACGTGGAATTTTTTTCATTTGGAATTCCGTTTACCACAGATGTAATCAACAAACATAACACTGCGACTTAATCCATATCGAAGGGGAGAAATGTATGCATGCGTATGTACGAGGGGCGTACTATATTGTTTTACACTTTATTTTTTTCTACCCAAATGAAGTACATTACCCATCAGTTGTTACGTCCACCTTCTCAACATAATCTCATTGTAACTTTATGCTCTTTGCCATCGATGTGTCAGTCTCTCCAGACCTTCCTGAAACCATTCTTTCGGAATGCTGCGTACCCATGCCTTGACAGCTGTGTACAGTTCTACAAAACGACGACCACGCAGGTGATAATCACTTGGTGCCAAGTCGGGAGAGTATGGTGGGTGTGGCAGCACCGTGAATCCCATATGATCAATGGCAGCGGTGGTCTCTCGGGTAGTGTGGGGGCGGGCATTGTCATGTTGCAGAAGCACACATTTAGCCAATTTTCCTCGCCACTTAGGCTAGTTTGAATGGCGCTAGGGTTGCCACATATGCTGCACTGTTAATCGTGGCCCCCAAATCCACTCAGTCAATGAGGATGATGCCCTTTGTGTCCCAGAACACTGTCTGCATTCGCTTGCCAACTGATGGCACTGTTCGACATTTCCTTGGCAGTGGACTGCTCCTATGCTTCCATTGCATCGATTGTTGTTTCGTTGGCCATTGTGCGTGTGCTGTTACCAATCCGTAGAACAAGACACTAGTTACACGTCACCACCTTCAAAAGTGAAATGTGAACCATACCTGGACGTACAAACAATAAAGTATAAAACATAGGTAGTACGCCCCTCGTATGTTCCAGCCAGTGGCGGCCGATGAGAAGAGGCCTGGCCTCCCTTGCTCGACTTGATACTTGTGTTATGTATCTGTTCTACCCTGTACACATCGACTACAGGATGCATTGGGTTAAAATTAACTTTTTTGTTTTCTCTCAATAAATTTAAAAAATCCATGTGAAACTTTGTGTCTGCAGAAATTTGGGAAACTCTTACATGTGGAAATTCCACTCTTTTCTTCCTAACAACAAAAGCCTTCATCGATATGTTATGGCTGCTTGAGCGTTTAGTTCTCGCAGTTAAGAGGTGCAGGTGCGCTTCATAAAAATGGAGGTAGCACGCAGTTCGCTATTCCTGTGGGGGTCCGGGCTGGGACACCAAGAGCCCGCTGATGAGCCAGCTTGGTGACCTAGGCAAAACCCCACACAAGACACGGCACAAACCTAGAAATATTGCTGAGTTTTAATTCACTGACCGTGAAAGCCAATATACCATCTTTATGGAAGCCTTCATAGGGAGGTTATGGCTGCTTGAGCTTTGAATTCTCACAGTAAAGAGGCGCAGGTGCGCTTCATAAAAAGGGAGGTAGCACGCAGTTCGCTACTCCTGTGGGGACACCAAGAGCCCGCTGATAAGCCAGCTTGGTGTCCTAGGCGAAACCCCACACAAGACGCGGCACAAACCTAAAAAAATTGCTGAGTTAAAAACGTGATTTTCTAACTCTTGTGTATAATGCATGAAAATTGAGCTTAATGTTAAAAACAAATCAGGATAGCTGTATCAAGTGATTTAAATGTCTCCGTGAAATAAGTTTCCAGTTCGCCTCACTATGATACCCTTAATAAATTTTGATTTGAAACGTATCGTCACACTCAGGAGCATAGCCTATTAAAATATGAAGATAATAAGGTCATTGGTTTTACGTCCCTTTTAACTACTCTGGCTTTTAGAGACGCCGGGGTATCGGAATTTTGCCCCGAAGGGGCATCTCTATTGTACCAGGAAATCTATTGACACGGCTCCCGCACATTTGCGCAGCCTCAAATGCCAGCTGACTGTCCCAAGATTCGATCCTGCAACCTTGGGCTCAACGTTACCGCTGAGCCACGCAGCCAGAAGATGACCTACGGCATCATAGCTTTTGACAAATGTAGTCATTCCGCAATCAACTATGTTTAAATATACCCTATGTTAATACTGACACCTGTGGTTTAACTGACTTATTATACTACTATAAACATCAACAACTGTAAAACTAAAATAATGGAATGCCACCGGAAGAAATCAAAAAACCCAACTGGCATCGAATTGGCAAGTGAAAAGCTAAAGGAAGTACGAGAATATTATTCTCCTACTTGGGAAGAAAAATAACCCGTGATGAACGATAATAATAATAATAATAATAATATCGTATGGCCTCGGGTGCCGGGTGCAAGCTTTGTTATTTGACACCCAAAGGGTAGCTTGCATGTCGAATTTCGTAGTTCCTTGAAGCACTATGAAAGTCAAGGAGGTTAGATATCTAAGCTCCTTGAACACTATAGCGCTTTCTAGTAGAGAAATGAGGAACTTACTGTTGGCCATTATGAACACGGTCTACTGAATTCAAATGGGTTCTTTGACATGCCAACATCGTACGACATGGTGTCGTAATTTTTGCCGGTGATGAACGATGCAAAGAGGGTATAAAAAGTAGGCATGGAGAGTTGTATTTTATAGAAAAATAATCTGTCGACATCAAATATAGATTTAGTCACTTTTGAAAGCCTTTGTCTTGGCCGTGGCACTTGGAAACTTAGACTGTTGCAGAACGAGGAGAATAGAAGCATTTGAAATGTGGTGTTACAGGAGAATTATGAAGATCAGATAGGTGGAAGGAGAAGGTATTGAAGTGAGTGGGGGGGAGTCACAATTAAAAGAAGAGGTAGGTTGGGTTGGTAAGGCACATACTAAGGCACGCAGAAAAAGCAACCTTATTCCCATTAATAATACTCTTCACAAATTCGTAATTACACTGTATGTTTGCAGTGGTTGTAGTTTCCGATAATCACGAATGAGAGTTTCAAAATGAGACCAAGTTTCCTGCTGTACGTCTATCCTGGGCTGAGAAAACGTTACTTCAGAAAAAGTATAAGAACATTTTATTGGGTAGTTGAAAAAAAATCAAACTTGAGATTTACACTACCAATACTTGTGCCTATAATATATAAAAATGTAATTCCCCTCAGCCAAGTACTTTTCCATGTATATAGTTTTAAGTGAGCGGTTTCTAGAAAAGACGTCAAAAACCCCGAGAATTTTTCATAAAACCACAAATAAGAAATAATAAACTTGAGAATAATTGGCTTATATAGTCTAACGAAGAATTAAAAAGGAAAATATTGGTATAATTCATTTTTCAACAGGTATGTTGGTTTGGTTGTAATTATGCCTAAACTCGAGTATCCATAGTAAAAATTCCGATAGTACTGTAGAGGAAAGCCAAGATTTAGAATTTGTGAAACGGGTTGTCTTTGATGTAGAATGCAATAGCTACGTAGAAATGAAACGATCAGATCAGGACAGGACGGCATGGAGCGCTGCATGAAAGCGGTCTAAGGAATAAAGACTCAAATGCATAGCACTACTATAGTGATATGCACGTAAGTTATATGGAAAATTTAAAAAACTAAATATTGAAAAATAATTGACAAATGTGATTTCCCCCACATAAACAAGCATGCTAAGTATGTATTGCCGGCCTTACCTTTGATGGTAGCGGTGCGCTTGCAGTTGTAAAGAATGGCAAGTTCTCCAAACACTTTGCCGGGGGCCAAGGTACTAAGGTACTTGCCATCCCGTGACACCTCCACACGTCCCTCTGAAACAATGAATAACAAGGTAAGTTATTAAAATAATAATAATAATAATAATAATAGAACTACACAGATAGGCTACACATCACTAGTTTCAGAAAGTGCAACAATTTTACGGCAGAGTTAAGCTTAAATCTCTCTATATATAAAAATGAAAGTTTGTCTGTTTTTTCTGAATTTCCACGGAAATTTGCGATATTTGCGCGTTTCAGACTGTTTTATGATGGATGCGCGCAAAAATAAAATTTTTGTCTGTCTGTCTGTATGTATGTCTGTTTGTCTGTGGACAATTTTTTGTGTCCTTATAACTCGAGAACGGCTGAGTGGATCAACGTAAAATTTGATACAGATATCCATCAGAGGCACGACACTAATCATTGATGTAACTCTTCTCCGTTCCTCTCATAACAGGGGGCCTACCCCCTTAAAATGCATGCTGAAATAAGCGTAGAGGGGTGAGACAAAGCTCATTTTCAGCCCCTCAATGTGATAAACGAAACTCGGGGGCCCTAAAAGGACCCCGAAAACCACATTTTAAGGCCCTAAAACCAACAGTTTTTGAGATATTCCCCAAAAAAATAATTTCACTTAATAAATTAATGAAGTAATGCATGCCGGTAACAATGGCAACAGAATCTCAGAGGTCCATCTATTTCTGTAAGACGCAATGCAATTCCATTTATTACATTACTGTGAAGTTTTGCAAACGGCAATAAGGTTATAACGGATTCAAATTAAGCTGAAATATTCATCAATACATATAATGCGCTTAAGGGATCAAGGGGTACTCTAGAATGTTTTAACGTGATTTACACGGACGGGTATGGTACGGAAGGTCTATTATATCGTTCAAAGGAACGACGAAATTCGACATGCAAGCTACCCTCTGGGTGTCAATTAACAAAGCTTGCACCAGGCACCCGAGGCCATACGATATTATTATTATTATTATTATCCCTATATTGTTATATTATTATTATTACTATTCTTTTAATTATTATTATTATCATTATTATGGCGTACAACGACGAGACAAAGCTCATTTTCAAACCCTTGGTGTCAGAAACAAACCTCGGGGCCCCTCAATAGCCGTAAAGGGTCCTCGAAAACTATATTTTAAGGCTCTAAACCCAACAGTTTCTTATATATTCCCAGAAAACTAATTTCATTTAATAAACTAAAGAAGGAATGCAAGCCACTAACCATGACAACAGTATCTCAAGAGGTGGCATCCAACTTTCCATCTATTTCTGGAATAAGTAATGCCACTCCATTTATTACATTTCTGTGAAAGGTTGCAAATGGCTATAAGGTTATCACGGAACCAACTAAAACTGTAAAATTCATCAATGCACTTAAGGGGTTCAAGGAGTACCCTAGATTGTTTTCACACGACTTACGCGTGCGATATGTCGTACAGAAGGTCTATTATATCTCCAAACAGCAACATTATTTTCAAAAATTCCTGCTTTGAAATAGTAGATTGTTTTTTGCTGATTTTAAGAATTTGGGCCATTGGAGGCTAAAAAAACTGAATTTTCATGCACCACAAGCCTTTATAATTTATAAAAGGGGTCTTCCTGTAGTTGGGCACTTGACACAACGGTTAGGGTCAGTTCGTATGTGACGTGTATTGCGATTCGTCTACGAGGTATTCAATTATTTTCACGCCAGGAAGAACACGTTAGGTAAATTTAGTTTGAGAGCACATTTTAACTAATCATTTTTCTTTGCCAACAAACAGGTTCCAAGCACCTAAACATTGCAACAGTAGCTCAATTGATAACATCTGGTTATTAATACCGAAGACCGTTCGAAGAATGGGTACTTCTGCTAGTATTATATAATACACCCCAATGGACACTACCGACCCTAATTTAACTATCGCAAGTAGTTTAAAAAAAACGAAATATAATTCGTGGGGTCAGATGGCGCAGCGGTCAATCTGTTTGCATTTCATCATGGCGAACTGAGTTCGATTAATGGTTAATGCATTTGCGATTTTTGAGATTAAAAGTTACGTTCAGTTATTCTGAATACAGGTAAAAGCAAGTAGTTCCATGAAGAACTAAATAACCTATTTTCATATATCCTACTTATCTCTATTGACATACAACATTTCAGTTTGATTGCTAAAATAGATTCGTAGATATAGAGAAACATCTAAATATTTCGGATGGTCACCATGTTGAATTTTTATATATGTAGGCAATAGAGTTATGTACTATCAGACAGGGGCGGCCGCTCCTTATGTGCTGAAGTGCTGCAGCACAGTGCTTTATTTGAAAATAAATTATTTTAATAGTAGGCTTATTATCTACAAATACAACGCTTTAAAAAAGACGTCAAGCAAAGAGTAGGAAATATTTATATTCCCCTCACTACGAGGTACAGGACAGATACGGTACGAGGTATCTAGGCGTGCGCTCCACTCCGTGCACGGCGTTAGCTGTGCAGATCACAGCCCAGCGAGAATTTCCAAGTTTATTGGCAGCGTACGTGAATTTTGTCTTCTGCGCATGCGCGCCCAACTTTTCCCTTGTGTTCTGGATGTGCTGTTGGGACAACAGCTAAGACCAGTCGAGACCAGTCATCACAGCGATTCTTTGTTCGACCACAAAGAGGCAGCACTGGTCACAAGGAATGTGAACGTGGCCAGTGGCACTATCTGGACACAGCAATAGGATTTAAGAGGGAATCGCTCAAAGAAAATGGGGTAAAAAAAAGCAGAGGAAGCCATCAGCTGTTCCCGCTAGAAGGTCTTTTTCAATACACCCAACTTAATTATTCTATAGCCACATTTTGTAAATCGATGTACTATAAAATTTATAATGTTTATGTCGTCAAAATAAGGACATGATTATTGTGATGCCTAGTTCATAAATTTCACTATTGCAAAATAACCTGTGATTTTGGTAACACTGAGTAGTACTGTTTTTGCGCGGTCACACCAAGTGTTTCGTGAATATTTTGTAATTGCAGGTGTTATTACCATGTACAATCAGTTGCAGTCAAGAACAACTGATGCCGTGAAGATAAAATCCGCTGTGTCACGAGAACACACGAGAAGCCCACGATCGCATCCAAATCTTGGATCACCTGGAAACAGCAAAACTGTTAGATTCCACCAACTTTGAACGATTTTCCAAAACGTTTCCAGATTTAAAAAAAAAACAAGTAGTTCCGTGAAGAACTATACAGCCTATTTTCATATATCCTGCTCATGTCAATTGCCTCAATCAACATACAAAATTTCAGTTTAATTGCTGTAACAGATTCGTAGATATTGAGAACCGTCTAAATATTTCAGATGGTCGCCAGGTTGTATTTTTATTTTTGTACTATTAAATTAAGATTATTGTGTACGTGTGGTATTCAAACTTCAATCGCATGATTAGAACACAAGAAGTAAAAACGAGATTTTAAAATTACGCCCAGTAGCCATCTTGTGATTATGCAAACAATTGAAATAAATTAGTTGCCAGTGGATCAACATTTGTATAAGCATTTAACGTGCAACGTTTCACGGCATTCGGATAGTTAATTCGCGAGAAACGTCCATTTAAATATTTATACTTCGCGTCGCCACCATGTTGGATTTGTGCTCACCAGGTTACTGAAAGTCCTATAGGTGAACATATGTTCATAGTCTCTATGAACATTAAAAAAATCAGTTTGGTTGCTGTAAAAGATTCATAGATATTGGGAACCGTCTAAATATTTCGGAAGCTCGCCATTTAGGATTGTTATATGTATAGGCCATAGAGTTATGTAACATTCAAGGACAATTATTGCCTAGATTCATTATTCAAACTTTCAGTTCGATCGCATGATTACGACACAAGAAATAAAAACTTAATTTTAAAATTTCGCACAGCCGCCATCTTGAGGTTATGTAAACAATTGAATTAAATTAGATGGCAGTGCATTACAATCTGCAAAATCATTTACTGTACCACATTTCACTGCGCTCAGAGTGTTAAATCACGAGAAAAGTCTATTAAAATATTTCAAATTCGCTTGGTCGCCATGTTCGTTTTGTACTTTACAGGTTTATGAAATATGCATAGGTAAACTTGTATCAGTACCCTTTATCACCGTACAAAATTGCAGGGTGATATCTGTAATAGTTTCGGAGATATAGAATGTCAGTGAAATATTTCGCACAGCCGCCATTTTTAAGTTATGTAAACAATGAACTAAATTAGACTCCAGTGCATTACAATGTGTATAAACATTTGCTGTACCAAGTTTCATTACGTTTGGATAGTTAAATCGCGAGAAAAGTCTATTTAAAAGTCTCAAATTCGCTTGACCGCCATGTTGGTTTTGTAGTCACCAGGTTTTTGAAAGTCTCACAGGTGAACTTCTAGTAGCGCCCTTTATCACCGTACACAATTTCAGGGCGATATCGGTAATAGTTTCGGAGATATTGAAAGCTAGTGAAATATTTCGCACAGCCGCCATGTTGGATTGGTGAGACGTAACAAAATTTGAAGGGCACGGTCGAGGTCGCCGGGAATAGTGCTATGAACTTACCGAGTTTCATTGAAATCGCTCCAGCCGTTTAGATTATATTACGGGGACACACACGCACACCTCACACACACACACACGCACGCACACACACACACACACGGACAAAAGGTGATCTCATAAGCCTATTTTTTCAAAATTGAAAATAGGCTAACTAGGTGTAACTGTTCATGCCTATAGCATGCTGGAAAAGAAAAGGCTCAGAACAGAACTATCGGTTCTGTACTGTAGGCCAGATTTTAGGAATATTGGTGGGGCAGTCCCTCTTCTGCATTTCATAATATCCAGTAATCTGCAAGGTAAGTTCTGCCAAACAAGCAAGCTTCTGAGGATATTATTAACAACACCCATGACTAATTCAGAGCCTGAGAGGTGTTTCTCATCGCTGAAGAGGATCAAGACCTTTCTGCGGAACACCATGGCACAAGAAAGACTAAGTGCTTTCGCTATGCTCTCCATTGAGAAGAAGACTGTCTCCAGTATAGAGGGGTTCAATGCCAGGGTGATTGACAAGTTCTGCAGCAAGAAGGAGCGACGTATGGACTTCATTTTTCGTCACTGAGTGAGTGTTTCTATATGTTTATATAAAACAAATTGGAAGAGGGGTCAGGCCTACAGCACACAACTAATTTTCTACACCAGCCGCCACTGCTATCAGATGAAGATTATTGCGTAGGTTTATTCAATCGCATGATTAGGACACAAGAAATAAAGACGAGATTTTAAAATTTCGCACAGCCGCCATCTTGAGGTTATAAAAACAATTGAAACAAATTAGATGCCAGTGGATTAAAATTGTTATAAGCATTTACCGTATCAAGTTTCACTGCGCTATGGTAGTTAATCGCGAGAAACATCCCATTTAAATATTTAAACTTCAAGTCACCGCCATGTTGGATTTGTGCTCACCAGGTTATTGAACGTCCCAAACCTTTATACACATGCCAAATTTCAGATTGATTGCTGTTTTAGTTTAATAGATATTGAGAACCGCCTCTTCCATAAATGTCTACCCCATGCTTCCTCCCTCTTCCATCCTTTTTCTCTGAGGCAGTGGTGGCGCTAGCCATTGTGGGGCCCTGTGCGGTACGAGATTTTCCAAGAAATTCAATTTTGGTCTGAGGGCTGAAACGAGGTACACTCAGCCTCGTGAGGCAAGATTGAGAAGAGTCGGGTTCGATTCCCACCTCAGCCATCCTGGAAGTGGTTTTCCGTAGTCTCCCACTTCTACCGTTAGAAAGCTAAAAGTCGGGAGATTAGTATGGCGCAAAAACACAATTTTGAAAATTTTGGGTATTCCATAGCCCATTAAATTAAGCTAATATCACATTGAGGAGTGTTTGTTCAAAATGTGCTATTTACAGAAAGTAATTAGTATTTCTTCCACACGCGCTGCAGTAGTTGAATACTATCAACAAACCAAACCATATACTGTAAATAGCACAACTAATCATGGGTACGTTCCGTGTGCTATTTATTATACTGCATGTTTCTTGCGTTGTATCTCAACTTTCTTATGATGGAAATAGCATAGCAGCGCCTTTTGAACTAACACTCCTCAATTGAAGAGCTTATTTCCTAAGTGGCGTAAATCCATAACTTCAGAAATCACGTTTTTGTTTCTTCGTATAATTAAATTCAGATGTCTGTCTGTTAGGTAGTCAGCCCGAAGACTGGTTGGATCCTCAAAAAGTACCGCCGTTACGTTATGTGAGTAGATACCCACAAAAACCCAAGGCAGCGCTATTTTGAGGCGTTCTAGGCAAGAAGAGGAGTGAGGTAGTTTGCCATTGCTTTCCTCACTGAGTCAGAACAGTAGTCCTAATCCTATGAGTTGAACCTTTCACAGCATTCACAGGCACTGACTGAGCCCCGAATGCCATTACTAAGCACCACCCATACCTCAGTAGCTTCCATATAATCACAGCCATGAGTGAGACTGAGACATCGGTGAAAAGCCACCTTTTACTCTAGCCTGAGCCAACTGACAAATGCAAATGTACTGTATTCATCAAGAGATGGCAAACAGGCAAATGATTATGAATATAATATAATTCCATTCATTACTTTTATGCATATCCTGACACTGAGTTTTAAAAATCTCCTATCAATGGGAATGGTGTTGTTGGTTTTTTTTTTTCGTTTTTTTTTTCTTAGCGTATGACTTTTAGTGCCGGGAGTGTCCTGTAGCTGCTTCGAGGTGGACACCCAATGGGTGAGCTACAAGTACCGTCCCGTGTGGAGTGTTGTCTGGGGAGGAAAGTTTGAATGTTGGAAGGTAGCGGCTGTGGCCTATAGTTAGGGACCAACCCCGGCATTTGCCTGGAAGGAAGATGAGAAACCACAGAAGACCATCTTCAAGGTTG
This sequence comes from Meconema thalassinum, assembly GCA_946902985.2. Lineage (NCBI taxonomy): Eukaryota > Metazoa > Arthropoda > Insecta > Orthoptera > Tettigoniidae > Meconema > Meconema thalassinum. Next base: position 927,388,063 of record OX336388.2, read on the forward strand.
CCGGCGGGGGGATTCGAACCTCCTCGCCTCCCGGATGTGAGCGACTGCCCGCAGTCATGCCGTAACGACCACGGCTAACTCACCCGGTGAAATGGTGGTAATCGTCTCCTTTGAGTTGAAGTTAGGACATTTTGGAAATATATCATGTTATATTCGCATACGTTTTGATTGACATTTATGAACATTTAAATGGTTTAAACATAACAATGTATACCTACATTTCACATAATGATCGTAAAGATAGTACACCAGTTACTACAGCACTTAAATGAACATGTTCAGAACATGAAGTACATTACATCATCTTCAATCTGTCACTATCATTATTAATAATGCCAGCAGTTTCTTTTCGACCCTTCCAAATACGCGACCTACAGGCAAATAACTATGCCCCCTCACAGGGTAAAATATGTTAATGGAAAACTGATCAGCAACTTTGCTAAGTTTTTATTCTCAGCACTGCATCCATCACAAAATAGATTCAATACTTTAATATGTAGATCCTCAGCTCAAAAAAATGTGTCCACGTTAGAGTTACGTCACTTTGCAAATAATCTTAGTGTTTAGAACTCTGTTAATATGGGATATATGACGTCTTGCTATACTGAGAGAACCTATGAACTTGCTTATAAAAGAAAAGAAAAAACTCAAAAACCGTCAATTACCTCTTCAATTATTCTAAGAATTTGACCACGTACGTAGCCTAGGTGTGCACTGTGAAAGGTCGAGTATGATAATGACGACGGAGAAAAAAGAGAAAATGTGAAAATAGAGCTGTCATGTGGTCCACAACTGTAGGCCAAGTTCAACACAGATCTTATCACGACAGGAGAAACAACATACTGTACTTTGATGCAACCGGCAGTGAAAGTGGGCTGAGGAGAAGCATCGGAGCGGAATTCCACCACAGCAAACTAAGGTGTTCTTAGCACTTCATTTACAAAAACTATTATAACAGGCAACAGCTCGATACACGCTTTTTTTAAACATAGTCTGCGTTATTGTATTGTCTGCCCTAGAATGATATACTTATTGTTCATCTGACGCTGCAAGATATCTGTTGTTGTTATTCATTCGTATTAGGGCCATGGGGTCCGGCTCCGTGGCTAAATGGTTAGCGCGCTAGGCTTTGGCCCGAAGTGCCCCAGGTTCGATTCCCAGCCGAGCCATCAGGGATTATAATCTTCTGGGGTTAATTCACGTTGCTCGGGGACTGGGTGTATGTGACGTCTTCATCATCACTTCATCGTCATTACGACGCGCAGGTCGCCCCTAGAAAGACCTGCACTCGGCCTCTCCGGAGGCGACACGATCATTCATTCAGGGCCATTGGACAACTTTGGTCATCAGCCCCGAGTACTCAGGTGTGTGTTGAATATGTGTGTTAACCTGCAATAAGCTGATATGATAAGTTACCCTATTAGTCGCCGGTCAATAATGTATTATTAAAATTCGTATTTAAGTTTTGTGTACGTGTTTCTGGCTATCAATAAGCATTCCTTCAGCACCTAAATCATAAACTTAAAGGAAACTGACGAACTCAGAATAATTATCTCTAATTTATGAGAATCATACATTTGCAAGAAATTTTGGTAAATGCACAATAATACACAAGAAAAATGAAATCATTAACAGAGAAACCTTAAAAAACAATGAACAATGAACTTGTAATTTTTAATTATAAAGAATAATTATAGAAGAATCTTCTCATCTATTGGAAAAATGGTTTTCTTTAGTGTCAATGTATTGAATTGAGGTGATCATGCAGAAATTTTGGACTCATCAGGGCTCGAATCCGAACCGAATTCATAGTAGCGCAACGTGTCAGGCTGTTCATCATGTTTAACTTTCGAGTGTGGTCGCTCTAATGATCGGAAAGATTCGGGTCCGAGTCCCGAAAATGTCCAACATTTTCAAGTCAACTCTATTCTCAATTTTGGTTCTTTGTTCCCTACCTTTAGTTATTACACTATCAAAGAAATCTGTCAAAGATCTTCCATAAATGATATTTTATAAAATATATGACAGTGTAATGGGGAAATATTTTTAAGTTGATTTTATAAAATGTATTTTATAAAAGGTATAAGAATCATGCTTGCTCAAACGTTTTATAAAACCACCTTTTATAAAAGATTTCCCCTTTACACTGTCATATATTTTATAAATTTCTTTGATAGTGTAATACCGGCCTTAGTTATTGTTGTTTTATGGGGTGGAACAGTGAGGTCAGTTCCCTACCTTTCAGACGTCTCCAGATGTAGATACACTGCTTCCAAAATGGATACATGATGGATTGTTTTGAAACAAAGGGATTCTCAGTTGGTTTTTGATTTAGTGATCCACATTTCCTTGTGTCACGAAAAATAATATTTATATTGGACGGCAGCAAATGCGACGTAACTACAGAATTGGATTTTAATGCAAAATTACGCGAAACTTCACCCGATTGTGTGCGAGACACCCGTCTTTGCTAGGATGTTTAAATTCTTAACGACTCCTCACATTTTTATTTGACCACTGCTCAAGTTTTTAGGTACACTTTGTAACAACAGCAAGTGCACACATCCGCCACGCAGCTCAGATGCTCAATAACAACAATACATTGTATAATATTCTCGTTGCTAAGCAGCCTGTTAATGTTAACCTTAAAAGCAATCATGATGTACGCGGCAAATAAAAATGAAGCTTGTAGTTTTACGTGACCGTTAATTTCGCGATCATGAGCCACGGGATCTCCATTTTACGTGGAATCCAAACCGAAAATCTCACATGAATTGACCGGGAAACGAACCCGGTTCGCCTTGGTGAGAGGCAAGCAGAATTGACCACTGCGTCTTCGCACTCCCCATACGTGACAAGTTGTACAGATGGAGTCATATAACATTACCAGCCCTGACAGGTACGTGTAGGGTTGGGTGTGTATCAGAGGAAATATCACAGTAACTGAATAATACCACTCATGCATAGCCTAACAAAATCTGGCCAAGACAATGTGCTTCCCTAGATTGCTATTCAGCAAGTTTTTCATTTCCAGTGGAATGGCCACAAACCGCAGCTGAACTTAACTCAAGATCAGTATATCCAGCCCACAAAAGAATCCCGTATTGGGAGAATTAGTATTGAAGAGGGATTATTAGACAATAATAACGAGTTCGTTTGAAAATACTTGACCTGCATATGGAGAGGAAGCAAATCAACGAAGAATACACAACGGCATAGAGAGGCGTCAAAACCTGCCGCGTACACTACAAGAGTTAGTTATTTATTGTTGTTTTAAGGGGCGGAACTGCGAGGTCATCTGCCCCTAACAGTACAAGAGTAACATGCGATGATAAGTCTTGTGTGTATAGCGATGGAGCACATATCTCTCCTGATGGGGTAAATTATTATTATTAGTGAACACCAACAACGGCACTGGATTACTGGAGATAAATCGTTAAACAGCACTTGATGAAGGAGCTGGTGAATACTTGCATAACCCCCTTTAATAACGGAAGAGATTGAAGCCAACTTCTGAAGTGGTCTTGGAACTGTCAACATTCTCCCGTATTATTGATCACTTTATAACTGGTATAATCATTAGTGTTTTCGTAAGGTCGTGAAGCTCCCATTGAGTAATATTACTATTGTTTGGAATAGAAAGTACAACAAAGAGATTCTACGAAGAGGGGATCTCGTAACTTCGACTCCTTGACTATTTTGATTCCGTACCTCAATAATGCGATAAAATCCGTATAAAAAATGCCAAAACTAGTAGGCCATCAAGGCACATGCAAGTTGATTTCTACAACATTCTACCTATACAATCTACATATGGATGCCATAATGCAATGCCCACCCACAGTTTGACGAAGTTCTCCGAAGCGTTTCCTTCAGTTAATCACCAAACATTCGCTACTTACGACGATTGGCGTGAGCAGCCTCCCTTTTCCTCCATCTCCCCATTTCTAAAAGCGCTGCACACGTACGTTACCATGGAAACGCTTGTTCCTTAGCAAACTGCTGCGAAGCACAGACCTCAATATAGAATTTATCACAAAAAGAATTTCTCTTTTGAGTGCAAGTGAAAATGACACTCACCAAAAGAATGTTGAAGCCAATGAAACATCCCAAATATTACTCATTTTGAGATACGAGAACTGGTGAGCACAGCTGCACTGGTGTTTATCATTTCGTTTTATTTCATGAGATCTTTAAAGAGAAATTCGTTTGTGTGATGTCCTTTCCTGTAGTTTAATTATTTATTAGTTATTACATACTGCCATGAAAGGGCCATTTTGCACTAATCGTATAACAAACCTTAAATGATATTAATAACAAGTAACAAATGGCAGTGATGACAGCCAGGGACAAATCTCGGGAGAGCCGCAGTGATAGATTAGGACGTAAGAGATCTTCTAATGTTTTTCTTGAATACTGTATAAGGAGAGAATAGTATGTCAATGTTTGAAAGGGAGTTGCTGAGGGTAGGTAGAGCGCTTTGGTAGTTCAAGCCGTGGGCGAGGTACATGACCAGGGCCTTAGAGAGCGACCACGGGCCCTAGGACAAGCTTTTCCGGGCCCCTCTATTTTTATTCAACCTGATAACTTTCAAATTACGGTATTAGGCTTGCAAATGTTTACCCCCCCACACACACAAAAAAAAAATAAGAAGAAAACTTCCGTGGAATATAGCTTGCCGAATTGGATATTACTTTGCTTTTTAGTTATTCAGCTACTCTCTCCATTCTTTCTCCCACATTGTTCTCCCTCATTGGTTGTTCTTTTACTTCAAGATGTTGATCACTGTGCATTAATTCTATGCCCAAGATCGCGGGTTCAAATCCGGCCGAAGTCGTCAGATTTTTTAAGAGCGTTAAAAATCCCTCAATCTGCCTTCCTTCGGAGGGCAAGTAAAGCCGGCTGTCCCATGTCATAGATTTATGGCATGTTAAAGAACCTTTCACTAATTACACCTGTGTGAAGCTAAATTGTATAGGTTAAGAATGTAAACAACGCTCTTAGGTTCCTACGTTCGTAGACAACAGCCGACTGCGGTGGCGTCTGGTAGCTAAGTTCTGAACTAGTAGTCGTTGACGGTGGCGTTTGGCGGCAAAAGTAGGAACTACTTGAAATTAAAAGTCTGCAGTCCTCACTTGAATTGAAAACAGATAACACACACTAATACAGTCATCACAATTAACACCGGTTATCAGACAGATTCTATACACACCCAAAGTACACGGGGCTACATGACCGCGTTGTCGCAGCCCTAAACTAAGGAACCAACCAACCATCCAACTGTGCATTAACAATTCAATTTTTGTTGTATCTGAACGTGTTCAGGCATCACAACAATAAGCCATCCTCCTTTCAGAAATGTAAGAAGTAAGGAGTCAGTTTCATTGAGATTGAATTAGACACTTTATGCACCAAAAAGGGTTCTTAAACTTTGGCACGTTATAAATTAAATGGCTAACTCGGGCAACTTTTTCCATTTCCTCGGAAGAAAAATGAAAAAAAAAAAGAACAATGTCTATTTATAAAATTAATTATGTGTTCTCTTTGTTGTGATTTGGATACTATTCACTATTTACATCGAACAGAGGCATATCAGAAAATGTCACAATAATTGAGACATATTAATAATAATAATAATAATAATATCGTATGGCCTCGGGTGTCAGGTGCGAGCTTTGTAATTTGACACCCAGAGGGTAGCTTGCATGTCGAATTTCGTTGTTCCTTGAATCACAATGAAAGTCAAGGAGGTTAGATCTCTAAGCTCCTTGAACACTATAGCGCTTTCTAGTAGAGAAATGAGGAACTTTATGTTGGCGGAAACTCCCGAGATTAATTTTTCCATTATGAACACGGCCTACTGAATTCAAATGGGTTCTTTAACAAGCTAACATCGTATGACATGCGTGTCGTATTTTTGCCACCTTTCAAAAATCACTTCCCACAGGCAGGAGCGAACCTGCAATCTTGGGGTTAGTAGACCGACACGCTATCCACTCACCCACCGTGACAAGCTATTTAGACATAAAATTAGATAAAGTTATCCACTCTATGTCCTTTTACCTCCTCGAGACCCTCAAGGAATGCGGGCCCTGGGGCTACAGCCCCACTTGCCCCTCCCTCTCGTCGGGCCTGTACGTGAAGTTTTGAACGGGAGGGAGCGTGGAGCGGGAAGTAGGTAAGTAATATGTTACCATGTGTTGTGTAGTAAACATAGATTAGTAAATTGTCTATTGAGCTGATTTGAAGTGAAGGTAGCTTTGAAGCCATTTGTCAGTGTTGCCTTATTATTATAGCTTTCAGTCGGTCAACACAAACATCATTCTAATTCTACACACACCCAAAGTACACGGGGCTACATGACCGCGTTGGATCAAGCTGCAAAAGAGGCGGTATCACTACCACCTCGACCAATGGAGGTACCCACTAGAGATATTCACTCTCATTTACGCCGAAAAATACTGGCATTTTGGGAGAGTCAGTGGCTAGCTGACCCAATGCCCAGTAAACTGAGAGCAATCAAGGGAATTACTCGCGTGTGGCGGAGCTCTTTCTGGCCACGGAGAGAGTCCGTCACTAGTACCTCATGAGAAGGGAAGACCCCCCTACTTTGTACCTGTCGAGGAGCCGTTTTCACCGTGGCCCACATTTTAACCGATTGTGTGGATCTTTCTGACTTACGTAGAAACCTTGGTTTGCAGATGACACTCAAACTTATATTAGCCGATGAAGCGGTGGATGCTGATCGCGTTATCCGCTTTATAAGTGAGAGTGAGTTAGGGCCAGCAATCTAAATTTTCAAGTGTACATCGACTCAACGACTTGTTCGTTTTTGAATGATGATTTTTGTTTTTCCGTAATTTTTGTTTATACTTTATAATTAGTTTTATTTATTTTTTGTTTTATTAATTTTCAGTCTTTTCACCTCTAAATTTTATATTCCATTCCAAATTTGTATATTTTAATCTATGTTAAGAGGGCGGATGACTTCGTAGTTCCGCCCCTTAAAACAACAATAACTTACTACATGACCACGTTGTCGCAGCCCCTAAACTGAGGAACCAACCAACCAAACATTGTTGATGCTAAACATGTGGAACTTTTGTAGGTATAAAACAACTGGCAACTTATGTGAATTCGAAACATTATTTTTTGCCCGGTGAAATCTACCTCAAGAAACAAATGACAGATCGAATTTCACAAGCGCAAGCGGTGGGATTTTGAATAAACTCCGCCATTCTAACCAAGCACTTATTTATTTATCGTATGGCTTTTAGTGCCGGGAGTGTCCGAGGACATGTTCGACTCGCCAGAGGCTGCAGCTGCTTCAATGTGGGCACCCATGGGGTGAGCTACAAGTTCCGTTCAATTTCAAGTAGTTCCAAACTTCGCTACCAGATGTCACTGATACCTAGTGGTGAACGTTGAAACTTTGATAGAGCGTTCCAACGAAATTTAACCTAGAAATTTAGCTTCACACAAGTTTAGTCTATGGAAGGATCTTTTACATGCCATAAATCTATGACATGGGACCACCGGCTTTACTTCCCCTCCGAAGTAAGGCATACTGAAGGATTTTAACGCTCTTAAAAATCCGACAACTTCGGCCGGGTTAAAACCCGCGATCTTGGGAACAGCAGTTCAGCATGCTACCAACTACCCCACCGAAGCCACTAACCAAGCACTATAATGCGTGAACAGACAGCGATCTCAAAATGGCGTCATGTCCTCCCTGACTTTGAGCAACTACCACGCATGTCCCGAAATGCGATTGCAGCAATGCCGGGGTAATGTACAGAAATAGAAATTACTTTCTGGACGTGCCTAGTATATTACCGACATCGTAGTTATTCATAAAATGCCAAGGAGAACAGAATAAATTAGTTTCGCTAGAAATAATACGTGAAGTGTGACAGTATCCCGGACATAGATTTTAACGGGAATGTGCGAGGTGAATCTTCGTAGGAAATAAACCGCTAGTTGCTTGAGTGTTCCATTTAACGGCTAGTAACATGGGATTCTTCGGTACTTAAATTCATGTGTTCTTGATACGCTTCAAGAGAAGGTTTGCGCGTAAAATGTAATGGCTCTAACATCCACCGTGTAAACCGGAAAACGACACTCGCACTACTGTACGTCGTCGTTTTCAACTGGTCACAATTTCTTCGTGTAAGTTAGCCTACTTGAATGAATATGCTTTCGGAAGAGCTGTTGTTGCTGTTGCTGCTGTCAATTCGTTTTAGAGGCTTGGGACATCTTGGCCATCATTCCCGTGTACTTGGTTGTGTGTTTAATTCGACTAGTAACCTGTATATCTGTGGTAACTGTGGTGCTGCATACAACTGAAATTATTAGGAGTCGGGGATGGGGTAGGAGTCCCGGTTATTGTAATAAGGTACAGTACAACGTCGCCGCGCCGTTAGTCTGAACTAATTGGGAGCGGTGCCTGTTCGGATTGGCATAAATACTGATTAACGGGGTTAATTTTTAATTTATATAATTAGGCTAATTAGGCTTATAAAATATGCTAATGAAATCTTTAATCGAAAATTAATACACTTCGAAAACCATTATCGATGTCCTATAAAAAAAAGTTACTGTCAAAGATGTGATTTATTGGGTAGCTGAGGCGTGGGATAATGTCTCAAAACAACTTCTTGGAAAGTCATGGAACATACAAGTTAATTGTAACACGTGCAGTGTTATTTTTATATTATTTTACAGTAACTTACATTTTATGTTCTAAAACACGAGTCCATTTTAGTCTGATATTTCTTTAATGATTTACAGTTTTCCTTTAACAAAAATTGGGTTTGCGTTATCCGGGTTTTTGGACAAGTGGGGCTTCAGTGTATTATCCACGCTTTGCCTGGAGGGAGTGTGACAAAAATCACACTCAGAATAGCCGGGATTCAAAACTCCGACCTCCAGACTTGCTGCAGCTTCCCATTGCGACCGTGGTGAGCGATTTAATGGAGCTTCCGAGATCGGAGGTTGGAATACTGGCGCTGACAACTGCTATCCTAAGTATGGGTATCCCAGGGTCTTTCCGCACTCCCTCCAAGAAGATGCCGGAAGACGATGCACCTATTCCAGCCCTGTTCCTAATACTTACTACAGTAAAACCTGCTTAAAGAGGATTTATTTTTCCGGTTCCGCAGGTTTTCGTTTTACAGGGGGTTGAGTTTTATTAAGACAAAATACACTACAAGGAAATACTGTATTATCGCATAGGATTACTATGAAATAATTTGTGTTTTTTCCCACTATAAACAACACAAGTTAATTCTTTAGTCGGACGTCAGTTTTTCTCGTGTTCTTCTATAACTTTAATTTTCTCCTGCATTGTGTCGTATGTTTAGAAGTCATTGCCACTGAATTGAAAATGAAAATCCACAGCCTGTTTCCAGTCTCCGACCGGGTCAGGAATGGAATGAATGAAGCCCCCATCTAGCGGCGAGGATATGAACTGTGCCGGCTGCCGAGACCTGACGCACTCCCCTGGGGCAATGATTAAATGAATGACAGATGAAATGAAATGATAGTGGAGAGTGTTGCTGGAATGAAATTGTGACAGGGAAAACCGGAGTACCCGGAGAAAAACCTGTCTGCCTCCGTTTTGTCCAGCACAGATCTCACATGGAGTGACCGGGATTTGAACCACGGACCCAGCGGTGAGAGGCCGGCGTGCTGCCGCCTAAGCCACGGAGGCTTGGATTGTCACTGAATTACAGTACGTAAATAAATGCAGTGCACAGTAAAAATAACACCTCTGAAGATTAATCCAGTTCACTGTTTTCTTCTACTCGTACTTCTACTCTCATTTGTCAGAAGGAAACTGGTTGGTGGTTCCTCAGTTTAGGGGCTGCGACAACGCGGTCATGTAGCCCCGTGTACTTTGGGTGAGTGTAGAATCTGTCTGATAACCGGTGTTAATTGTGATGGCTGTATTAGTGTGTGTATCTGTTTTTTAATTCAAGTATGACTGCAACTTTGAATTTTTCAAATAGTTCCTACTTTTGCCACCAAACGCCACCGTCAACGACTACTTGGCCTAGTTCAGAACTTAGCTACTAGTCGCCACCGCAGTCGGCTCTTGGCAACGAACGTAGGAACCTAAGAGCGTTGTTTACATTCTTAACCTATACAATTTAGCTTCACACAGGTGTAATTAGTGGAAGGTTCTTTAACATGCCATAAATCTATGACATGGGACGGCCGGCTTTACTTCCCCTCCGAAGGAAGGCATACTGAGGGATTTATAACGCTCTTAAAAAATCCAAAGGCTTCGGCCGGGTTTGATCCCGCTATCTTGGGAATAGCAGCTCAGCATGTTACCGACTACGCCATCGAAGCCGCCCTCAGAAGGAAACTGTGTGTATTACAAGAGGGTTGGAGGCAATAACGGTACAGATGTTGCGTCCTTGAGGAAAAATTAGAGTTAATATTTCCTAGGACTTTGGTGCAAGTACAGTCGCACTCAAAATTTAATAATTTATGGATAAGATAATCCGTCTTAGTCAGGTTATTTACGCCTACAGTTCTGGAATTTCTATCCGTTTCCACGTTAGGCAGTTTTCCGGTTTACAGTGTCATTTTGAATAGGAAATACCTTCGTTACGAGTTTAGTTTTCCGTTTGTCCAAGTTTCCGGTATAGCCTATAGAGGATCCGGTTTAGGCAGGTTTTACTGTACTACAAATATCGCAGAAAACACAAGTTATCAGACAAATAAATCACGCAGCCAAATACCTGTAGCTGATAACCAAGATGTCCCAAGCCGCTAAAAAGAATTAACAACACCATTATTATTATTATTATTATTATTAAAGTTGTGTCTGTATATTGTTCAGAAGCAAGAGATTTGTCTTTTCTATGCGTTTGATGCTAAATGAATGTAGAGGGTTGCATTGGTTCACTTAAAACTCACTAACCAAAATTGAATGTATGTATGTAGACCCCTTACTATTCTCGTCTTCAACAGTGTTGGGGATGCAGATGACCTCGTAGTTCCACCCCTTAAAACAATAAATTAACTAACTAACTAGGGTTGGGGATGAGATGCGATGAATACCTACGTACCTATGTATGTATGTATGAATGTATATCTACCCCTTTTTATTCCAGTTTTCCAACGGGGTCGGGGATGAGATGCGATGGAAGTCTTTGTGGCGGATGGTTTTTACGGCCGGATGCCCTTCCTCACGCCAAACTCATGATAGGAGTTAATGAAAGATGAAATGAATGATGGCGAATGAAACTGGACAAGGATGTGGATGGAAGCGGCCGCGGCCTTTCAGAAGGTACCGTCCCAGCATTTTCCTGGAGTTGAAAATGGGAAACCACAGAACACCATATCAAGAACGACCAACGGTGAGGTTCGAACCAACGGCTACCGAGTACACAGATAGCTTGGCTCCTTGGCCTAGAGATGCACGTTAGAGAGCGTAGCTACCGCTGTCGGTTACTACCCAAAATTGAATGATACAGCTAAATTTACATCCACAATATCAGTACTGTATTGATGACCACAATGTTTTAAAATTATTTGTTTTTGTTTGTTAGTTTTTATGTAGAGAAGATTGAAATTTGGTCGCCTCTTTAAAAAGTTGCCCAGCCTGCTACGCTACCTCGTAAATGGAGCACCAACAAAGGAATATCCGGTGCGGACGGTGAAGAAGTCACTCACCACAGCCACAAGAAGTCTTTGTTCTCCGAGGTAGAGCAGTCTCCATAAACCAGTCACCTGCTTACCTTCACCGGAAGTTGAGCAGAGCGAGCTGTGTACTTAAACACTTGGTTCCGGAACAAGGACTATCACTGCAAGTGTCTAGATTCTAGACCCTGACAGACATTTCGCTCTATGAGAGTTTAGACTAGAAGCACGTAGAGAGTTCCGTTTTGTGGCGCCACGACAAGGTTACCATCATATAGGATACAATATACACTACGGTCTTGGATAAAACTACTGCCGGTCAAGCGCTGAAGTGTGTACCGGCTAAAAAAAATAACAACCTGAAATATCCTGACAGGGGCCCGAATTCAATGCTTAACTGAACACCTAGATACGCCTCTGCCCACGCTTCAAGGAGTGCGCTTGCAATTGTTGCCATGGTAACTAGATGACTCAGAAATGTAGCCTAATAAGCTAACATGTCAACGCTTAACTGCCCAAGCTAATTTCAGACCTCCAATCCAGAAACGTACCCGTGCTAAAATATACTCTTAGATAGTGATGCGGGCCGGGTAAATACTCAGTGGGAAGGTAAATATAAATTGGGTATTTACCCAGATATATACCCAGTGGTCATTTAAATACCCAAAATGAGGGTATTTTCAGTTTTTTGAGCTTTGAACAACACATTTTTGGTGTACTGATGAAGTGTTGGACAAACAAGGACTGAAACACAGGTATATGATGCCTTAAATTGAAATCAGGAACAATATTGATTCTTCAAAAAAAAAACTATTAAAAAAAGGAAATTGAATGTCCTGGTATTGTTGGGTATGTATATGTTTTTGGACTGTAACCTTGTCTTTAAGTGTGTTTTTTTTTCCTTAAACTAAAGTACAATATTGGATAAAACCTTTTGGTTGTTTTGTGTTTTAAATTTTTAATAAATACCAAGATATTGAGAAGGTCGAGTTTTATTACGGTACTGGAATTGAGCAACAAAGATGTGGGAGGGAAAGGCTACTGTACTTTTGTAGTAATAAGAGTAGGCTATGGTATATGCAAATTAATTGAAATATGTGTATGCCAAAACTCAAAAGGTAATAAAATATATTCAATAGACAGGACATTTGAAAAAATAAATGCTTAGTAAAAGTGCTTTAAGTTATTTTTCATTCAATTTTAAATATAAAAATATTATTTTTTAAAATCATACTCTAAATAATATAAATGCATGTCAGGAAGTTTTTGGTAGAATGTGGGCTCTATAATGGGTGAAGATGTATCCCAGCAAGCATATGGGTTGGCAACACTGCTCATCTTATCGAATTCCCAATTCTAATTCTGTTTTTAAGTCCCAATTGTTATTAAATTTAATTTTATTAACTATCAAATGTTGTTACATTTCTAAAAAGTTAATGTAGAATAGTTTGCATACCGGTACCCGGGTGTTGGAGAAGGATTCTGCGTATTCCTTGGACAGCCAAGAAGACAAATGTATGGGTGATTCAAAATATCAAACCAGATCCGTCTCTTGAAGCATTGATAACACGATTACAGCTGTCATATTTTGGACACATTATGAGGCGTTGTGATTCGTTGGAAAAGACGATTATTATGCTTGGAAAGGTGGAAGGGTCTCGGAGATGAGGGCGGCCAGCATTGAGATGGATCGACTCCAGCAAATCCAACAAGAATATGTCAGTGAAGGATCTGAAGTATATGGCTGAAGACTGAATCATATGGAGACCGTCGCTACGAGTCGACGCCGACTTGATGGCACCTCATCGATCGATCGACGCTTTTTGAAGGTTCAACTGACCACGACACATGATTTTTAATGAAAAATCTAAAATACCCGGCTATTTACCCAAATTGGGTATTTACCCGAGTATATACCCTGGGTATTTACCCCGATTTATAAATACCTGGGTATTTTACATCACTACTCTTAGATATGCCAAACCCTGCGGAATTTCAAGAAGATGTAGAGCATGTCTTATCATTGACCTGTGCAGCACATAACAAGCCAGATTAGCATTGCCAACCATACTTTCAAGCACATTCTGAAATTTCGCCATTATTGTGCCATATGTCGTGACTTGGGCGAAAGCTGTTGTGTGATGCAAATTCCCAGTGTAGGCGTCTAACTGCTGCCCAGTGCTGCCTGACCTGAGCTAATATAAGTAACTCGCTATTACACAAACAAGTTTTCAAGCAAAAAGACACGTTGTCAATAGGGGCTTTGCGACATCGTGTTCGTGTAGCCCCATGTCTGATAACCTGTGCCATTGCGATAATTATACCAGTATGTGTCGTTGTAATTGGGGCTGTGATTTGGATAGAAGACAGCCGTGGCATTAATTTAGGTACCGGTACCATTTTCCTGGAAATCATATTGACATATTTTTACATATTTTTTTTTTACTTTATTAAATGTAGAAACACATATTCTGTCTCTTTATTTTACATATTTGATCAAAATGACTTTTTTTTTACATAGGCCTACCGGTACTTTTACTTTTTAATGTCAAATTGCCTGACCACCATGGTCTGGACGAAAATATTGGTCTCGGCAAAATCATTGGTCTGCCGGATAAGATATAGTACCGAATGCGTGGGGTTGGCATTATTGACTCCTTCACAAAGATGGCTGTCAGAGCTGCAATTTCAACTATATAAGTCGTGATCCTATTAGGGATGGTCTATGACAGCGGAGGGGTGAACATCTAATATTAAATCTTCTCCAGATATTCTCCCGACTATTAACTGAGGTAATTTCAGTACTTAATTTTTGTTATAGGAAATATGCACTACTTGCAAGCGCCACCGTTGATATTACATAAAAATCCTAACCCCAATCATCATCTTGTCTTACTGTTTCATTAGCAATGAATATACTGTAACATCTTCAGCAGATACGAGTTAATTCAATTATAAATAACGTTCTGTTATGCTCAACTTCTGAGCTAGGAAATGCGCACCCAATACACTCTTACGTCACCTCTGGAACAAATCCAGGAAGAAGTGAGCGGGCAATCAGAGCACAACAATCGCCCATTCTGCTTGCAACGAGCGTAGCGAGTCCGTTGACCGTCGCTAAACAAAATAGCCTCTGACGTCAAAGGTCATTTTATGGACTTTTTAAGTATCCTATCAGCAGTGTCATGCAACGTTCAATTGTGCTGTTTTGATGCAAAACGGATCAAACTGTAAACAGTTACCAGAGAGATTGGGAAGTCATAATGTTGAGCGACAATTTGCGACGTAGTGGTAATTTAGCCCCGTGTACTTGAGTATGTATGTCTACCCCTTATTATTTCCGTTTCCAACGGGGTCGGGGATGAGATGAGAGGAAATTCTATGTGGCGGGTGGGTTTTAAAGCCGGACGCCCTTCCTGGCACCAACCTCGAGAGGAATTAATGAGAGATGAAATGAATGAAACTGGGCAAGGATGTGAAAGGAAATGGCCGTGGCCTGCCAGAAGGCATCGTCCAAGAATTTGCCTGGAGTTGAAAATAGGAAACCACAGAAAACCATTTCAAGGAAGACCAACGGTGAGGCTC
Source organism: Meconema thalassinum (assembly GCA_946902985.2). Classification (NCBI taxonomy): domain Eukaryota; kingdom Metazoa; phylum Arthropoda; class Insecta; order Orthoptera; family Tettigoniidae; genus Meconema; species Meconema thalassinum. The sequence continues at coordinate 927,403,303 of OX336388.2, forward strand.
GAACCCACGTCTAGCCGGTCCGCAGAGAGCATGCCCCCATAGCCCCGCGCTGCGCTTTAGCGAGCGTAGCTACCGCTGTCAGTCCCCGTGTACTTGAGTAGTAGTTGTAAATTCGTTTTAGGGACCTGGGACATCTTGATCATCAGCCTCATGTGGCTGGGTGTGTATTCAATGTGCCTAACAACCTATGTAGCAGTGGGGTTTGTTGTAGTGTGTAATTATTGGGTCAGGAATAGGGCAGGTGACTCGGGACTTGAAATAAGGTACCATCGCAGCATTTGCCTGGTGGGAGTGTGGGGAAAACAAAGGAACACTCACACTCAGGTTAGCCGCTGTCTGCGCGCCGAGATTCGAACCTCCGATCTCCGAGCTTGCTGCACTTCTCTATCGTGGTCGTGGTGCGTGATGTATACACAGCGGTTGTTGTACGTGTGTGAGTAATCTGTCTGGTAACCCGTGTTATCGTAATGGCTGTACTAATCGGAAGCCGAATCGAAAAAGAAAAAAAAAATACTGTTGTTTTCATTTAAGGGGCTTGGACATCGTGGTCATTTATCCCCGTGTACTTTGGTATGTGTAAAAATTTGTCTGACAACCTGTTTTATTGTGATGTCAGTAATAGTATGTGTATTTGTGATTCAAGTGGGGATTTGGGAAGGAGGCAGCAGTGGCCGTAAGTTAGGAACAATTTTCCGTGAGTAAAATTGGGAAAACAACGGAAAACCACTTCTAAGACAGCCGAGGTGGGAATCGAACCAATCTCTTCTCAATTTTGCCTTACGAGGCTGAATAATCCACGGTCCAACATTCAGATCAGAATCAAATCTCGCATTTCACTTTCTATGACCTAAGACGTTTTTTATCAAATCTTGGTAGCACTTCACTTTTAAGACATAATAAAGCCACGGACAATAAACTTACTCCATCATGAGACAAAGCCTCGAGTTAAATGGTCCGATAACAGGAATCTGTACATGATTACATCGCAGTTAATTTCGAATCTTATGGGTCACATTATCATAAATCCTTCATACAACATTTTCGACCGGAGAACAGAATCTATAAGTGTAATTTCGGAAGAATGAGATTCTGTGCCGCAAGAAGCTATTAAGCGCATAAAGTCGGCGTCACCTTAATTTAACCGCTAAAAATTTATATATTTATTTATTCCTTGTTGTAGTTGTTGATTGATTTAGGGGCTTTGCAAAATCGTGGTCATGTAGTCTTGTGTACTTGGGTGTGGAATGTGTCTGAAATCCTGCGTTATTGTGATGACTGTATTAGTGTGTGTATTTGTAATTCAGGTGAGGAATGGGAAGGAGGTGGCCATGGCCTTAAGTCAGGAACCATCCCAGCATTTGCCTGGAGTAGAAGTGGGAATCCACGGAAAACCACCTCACGAAGCTGAGTGTACCCCGTTCCAGCTCTCAGATCAGAATTCAATTTCTTGGCAGAGCCGGGAATCAAACCAGGGGAGACAGTCAAGAATGCTAGCAGCTACAACCATTTTCATTCAACGTTAGATTTGTGTGGTTCTAATTTTTTTTAACGTCCGTGGAAAGACGTTTCATTTATGGACCCACAGTTTTCTGCGTCATGGTTAACGAGAAATATCATAATAATACGAGTATTACTGTTATTCATGTATGCATGTAATTGTATGGCCCGACCTCAGCAATAGATGGAAATATATAAAAACTAGCAACCCGCGCCGGCATCGCCCGGTATCTTTAAATGTTTACCCAGCGTGAGCTTAAAAGGCGCACGGACGGCAGGTTTTTTCTTCGACTCGATTCACTGAAATCGTTATTGCTAGGCTTGGTTGGTTCCTCAGTTTAGGGGCTGGGACAACGTGGTCATGTAGCCTCGTGTACTTCGGGTGCGAGTAGAATCTGTCTGATAACCGGTGTTAATTGTCATGGCTGTATTAGTGTGTGTTATTTGCTTTCAATTCAAGTAAGGACTGCAGACTGCTCCTGGCGACGAACGTTGGAACCTAAGAGCGTTAGTCAAATATTTAACCTATAATATAGCTTCACATAGGTGTAATTAGGGGATGGTCCTTTAACATGCCATAAATCTACGACAAGGGACCGCCGGCTTTACTTCCCCTCCGAAGGAAGGCATACTGAGGGATTTTTAACGCTCTTAAAAGATCCGACCACTTCGGCCGGGTTTTAACCCGCGATCTTGGGCATAGAAGCTCAGAAAGCTATCAACTACGCCACCGAAGCCGCTTATTGCAAGGCTTCTTTCTACATAAATCTTCTTTGAGAGATCTTTTACAGAATGGTGAGAACCACATCAAAATCCATCCAGTGGTTCTCGAGATTACCCGGAACATCCAAGAATCGGGGACTCTGTTTTATACTATGTAGAGATAGTCATATAACATCAACATCAACAAAGTGATAGACTATTGCAATTTTCAATCGGCCAATATAAAATAATTCCAATTACTGGATCTAAATGTAATTCATTTCAGGTTATTTCCCACATATTCCATTGGAATTAGCACTGTATTTGATTGTATATAAGATTATTAACGTAATTAATTTTGAAATAAAACAATGTGCAGCAGCACTTCAGCACATAAGGTGCAGCCGCCCCTGCCCTACTGTTTGGGAAACACTAACTTAAAGGACATTTAATCTAGAAAATAATTTCCCAAATGTCTTGTTGTCTAATTACAACCACAGACTTCCAAATTGCCGAAAACAAATGAATTATAGAGTAGTTTGTTGAATGCATCATTTTATTCCACTATTATGCAGCCGCCCAATATTTACCAAGCAATGCATTAAAGACTTCCAGAATAATGTGAAATGCCCATTTCAATCTGCTTGAAACACAAAAACTACAATGACCTCAATCGTAATTTATTCACCTCATCCTCCTCAATATTTTAACTGTCCAAATCTCGGTGCTGGAAGACAGAACTGAAAATTACAATGTCAATTATTATTAAGGTAACAATGTAAAATGGCTTCAAACTATCTTTACATCAACCAAGTGCCAATTCAAATCCAAAATGTTCCTGTGAGTAATAAACGTGAAATTACACAACGCTCAAAACATCCGATAAATTAAGGTGCCATCTAAAAGGTGCTATGCCCAAGATCACGGGTTCAAACCCGGTCGAAGTCGTCGGATTTATAAGAGCGTTAAAATAGTTCAGTATGCCTTCCTTCGGAGGGAAAGTAAAGCCTGCGGGCCCATGCCATAGATCTATTGCACGTAAAAGTACCTACCACAACAATTAGTAGTGTTTAGCCAAATTTGTAGGTTATATTTGGTTGGTTAGAAACGCTCTCTGAAGGTCCAACGCTCACCGCTAGGTGTCAGTGACAGTAGCATCTCGTAGCCAAAATTGGACCTACTAGCAATTGAATTTGCTGGGGGCCCTCGGGCGTTCAAATAAAATAGTCTACCCTGCTATAGCCATTGGCTGCAATTCAAATATAATGAAAGGTCCTAACTAGTGATCGGATACGTTTGCCTGGAAGTGTAAGGAAAGGAAGGACCGTGACCGCGAATCTTGTGATTATGAGCCACGGGACCTCCTTTTTACGTGGAATCCGAACCACAGGACATGGCATTTCACTTCGAAAATCTCACATGCATTGACCGGGAATCGAACCCGGACCGCCTTGGTGAGAGGCATACAGCTAGACCGCTGAGCCACCACGCCCCAACCTGGGAGTGTATTTGACCCCTTAACCCTGTAAATTTTTCGAAGAACTGAAACAAATAAAAACACTGGAGGACTAAAATCTGAGAATTATTTGCGACACCGGGTCGCAGCTTTAAATAAACAACAAAGAAACAAATATGAAAGAAGCGCAGCGTAAGCCCATGGGGCCAAGCTCTCTGCTGACTCGGTAGACGTGCGTTCAAGCCCCATCGTCGGCTGTCCTTGAAATGGTTTTCCGTGGTTTCCCATTTTCAACTCCACGCAAATGCTGGGACGGTACCTTCTGACAGGCCACGGTCGCTTCCTTCCACATTCTTGCCCAATTTCATTCACCTTCATTCGTTTCATCTCTAGCGGCTTCGATGGCGACGTTTTAGCATGCTGAGATTCTATGTCGAAGATCGCGGGGTCAAACCCGGCCGAAGTCATCGGATTTTTAAGAGCGTTAAAAATCCCTTAGTATGCCTTCCTTCGGAGGGGAAGTAAAGCCGGCGGTCCCACGTTATAGATTTATGTTAAAGAACCTTCCACTAATTACACCTGTGTGAAGTTAAATTACATACGTTAAGAATGTAAACAACGCTCTTAGGTTCCAACGTTCGTTGCCGGGAGCCGACTGCGGTGGCGTCTAGTAGCTAAGTTCTGAACTAGTAGTCGTTGACGTTGGCGTTTGGCGGTGAAAGTAGGAACTATTTGAAAAATTCAAAGTCTGCAGTCCTTACTTGAATTAAAATCAGATAACACACACTAATACAGTCATCACAATTAACACCGGTTATCAGACAGATTCTACACACATCCAAAGTACACAGGGCTACATGACCGCGTTGTCGCAGCCCCTAAACTGAGGAACCAACCAACCATTTCATCTCTCATTAACTCCTCACATGACTTTGGCGTCAGGAAGGGCATCTGGCCGTAAAATTATCCGCCACATAGAATTTCATCGCATCTCATCCCCGACCCCGTTGGAGACGGGAATAATAAGGGGTAGATAGATATACATACACACATGAAGGAATATAATCACAGAGAGAAAGATTCAACAGTAAGACGAAAGAAAGGTCACTTCGAGCATGTCCAGCTGTATGAGTAGAGTTGGCAACAGAGGATGCGGTTTAAAAGCGAAGAAGCGCTACTTTTTATTCGAGTCTGGTTCAGAGGTTAACGGCATCGTGAAATTTGAATGCGCGCACCAGTAGCACAATGCTTGCCTGCCTGGCTTGGCCATGCTTCGCTGCTGAGTTGTTAGGTGTGTAAGCACAGGAATACAGTACGCCCACATCTGCAGCCTATCAACGTGGTCTCACGTACCGTATGTCAGTGTCGGCCGGTAATAAGGTTGCAGTTTTGCACAATGGCCAGATTTATCCGTAATAATAATAATAATAATAATAATAATAATAATTAGGGCTCGGATTTTTAGGTAAATAAATATTTTTAATGTAGATACACATTTTAAGCATTTTTCTATAAATACATAAATTCCTGCTTTTCACTTATTAGCACATAAAAATACATAATATTTACATTTTCTCTTAAATCAGTATTTTTGTTCTGTGTTACTTCAAAGGGAAAGAACCTGTGAGCTATCTAATCTTCATGCAGAGTGTATGTCAGCTTGCAACTGTGCTATTCTTAACTTGTCGCCCCGTGCCACGCACTGTGGAAGCCGGGGATTTCCTTGTTCATAGCCATATTGCACCACGTGCTAGACCTCCCCCTCCCCCAGCTACCTGGAACCAGTGTCACTCGCATGCAGTTCATTTCTGGCACTGTGAAGTCCTACGATGCCTAAAGTAAAAACAACTACAAGTTATCGCCTGTTGCAGAATTTAAAGATAATTTTACTTCTGCTGGGGGCGATCTGTTCTGCCAACCCTTCGGGAAAGCAATCAAGGCTGAACAGCGATCACAAGTTACACAACACCTCGAGGACAAGAAACATATTGCCGCAGTTTGGCGCCTTCATATTAAGTGTTTCGCGATAATCGTCCGTCATTTGTGATGGACAAAAGAAGATGTATCTCGGGATGTATTGTAATGCTTCAGCAGTCAGTGAGACATAGAATAAATTGCATTTGTGAGTACTGCATATTGTTTATATTCACATTAATAAACTAAATTATAATTAAATACTTTTACTTTTTTGTCACATACTTCAGGTATTTTTAATACATAAAAAATAAATATTTTCCCGATTTTTAGCACCTAAAATCCGAGCCCTAATAATAATAATAATAATAATAATAATAATACAAATAAATGAACTAAAAGAAATCGCTGGGAAAACAGGGCAACAAATCTCTCTTCCAAAAACAGAGATGATGAGCACCAACAAGAACTACATGAAGAAAACAGTGAAGACGAAATATGGGAAGGTAAAGGTCACGAAACAGTTTAAATACCTCGGAGACATAATTAGCAACAATGAACTGGACAAAGAGTCAATGGAAAACAGAAGACTTAAACTAGAAAATCTCAACTTCTCCACTAAAAATATATACAACAAAAAGAACCTCTCCCTTAATGCCAAACTACAACACTACAATGTTGTGGTAAAACCGGTGATTTTATATGGGGTGGAGACGGCAAATTTGATGAACCTAGAAAAGCTTCTGAAGATTGAAAGGAGGATATTGCGGAGGATTTACGGCCCAAAACTGGTACAAGGAACCTACAGACTAAGATCAAACAAGGAGATATATGAAATGGTGGAAGACCTGGAAACAACAATTTACTTTCCTATGGACATAATGGATCCAACAAGAATAAATAAACAAATTTTTCATAAAATTTATAATCTGAAGAGCCAAGGGGGTTACACCAAGCAAATGAAGGAAGAACTCCGGAGGCTAGGATTTACAGATGACGACTGTCCAGACAGAACACAATTCAGGGAAATACTTTCGAACATAAAGGTTCTTGTGGGAGAAAAGAGAGAACGCAGGGGAGGAAGATGGACAGCAGAGAGAAAGGCGCAACACTCTGAAAGAATGGAGGAAGTGTGGAGGAAGAGAAAGGATGAAAGAACTATGAGCAGGAAATTAAATGATATTTGCGTGGTCCTTAGTTATGGCCGGTTCGCGTAATGTAATGTAATGCAATAATAATGCTATATATATATATATAAGGATGTTCGTTTGTTCGTCTTTTATGCGTTCATAAACCATTCATCCGATTGCGATCAAAGTTTGGTGAGTTGTTGTGAACACTTCCGAAATCATTATAGGTATAGTCAATCCAATTTACAAAGGACAGCGCGCGAGTTTTTTAAACAAATGAGTGTTGGCGATGCGTTCATATTGCCTACAATTCATCCGATTGCGACCAAATTTTGGTGGGTTGTTTGGCACACTTCCGGGACGGGTATAGGCATAGTTAATCCAATTTACAATAGATAGCGCGCCAGTAGATTAAACAAATGAGTGTTGGTGATGCGTTCATATACAATTCATCCAATTGTGATCAAATTTTGGTGAGTTGTTGTGCATACGCCAAGAAAAGTTATAGGCATAGTAGATCCAATTTACAATAGATGGCGCGCGAGTAACTTCAACAAAATGGCATGCGTTTGTTTCAACAAAGTCCCACATGCGTTCATATACCATTCACCCCAATGCGATGAAACTTGGGTGAGATGTTGTGTACACTCAGGGAAGGTTTCTGGTTTAGTAAATCCATGTTACAATAGGTAGTGCACGAATGGATTCAACAAATGAGCGACGACACGCAAAGCTTTTCAACTAAGTCCCGTATGCGTTCATATACCATTCGTCCGATAGCGATGAAACTTGGGTAAGAGGATGTGTACACTCCAGGCAAGGTTTCTGGATTAGTAAATCCATGTTACAATAGGTAGTGCACGAATGGATTCAACAAATGAGCGACGACGCGCGAAGCGTTTCAACGAAGTCCCGTATGCGTTCGTATACTATTCGTCCGATAGCGATGAAACTTGGCTGAGATGATGTGTACACTTCAGGGAAGATTTCTAGATTAGTAAATCCATTTTACAATTGGTATCGCACAAGTAGATTAAACAAATGAGCGACGACGCGCGAAGTGTTTCGACAAAGACCCGTATGTGTTCATATACAATCGTCCGATAGCGATGAAACTTTGGTGAGTTGTTGTGTACACTCCAGGAAGGTTTCTGGCTTAGTAAATCCACTTTACAATAGGTAGCGCACGAATAGATTCGACAAATGAACGACTGCACGTGAATCGTTTTATCAAAGTCCCTTATGCATTCATATGCCATTCATCCGATTGCGATGAAACTTTAGTGAATTGTTGTGTACACCCGAAAAAAGATTCCTGACTTAGTAAATCCATTTTACAATAGGTAGCGCACGAGTAGATTCAACGGCACGCGTATCGTTTAAACGAAATTCCGTATGCGTTCATATACCATTCATGCGATTGCAATGAAATTTGGTGAAATGTTGTTTCCACTCCCGCGAAGGTTTCTGATTTAGTAAATCCATTTTACAATTGGTATCGCACGGGTAGATTTAACTAATAAGCGACAGCGCGTGAATCGTTTCAACTAAGTCCCGTATGCGTTCATATACCATTCATCCGATTGCGATGAAACTTTGATGAGATAATGTGTACACTTCAGGGAAGATTTCTAGATTAGTACGCCAGGAAAGGTTTTCGACTTAGTAAATCCATTTTACAATAGGTAGCATACGAGTATATTCAACAAATGGGAGACAGCACTCGAATTGTTTCAACAGTCCCGTATGCGTTCATATACCATTCATTTCATTGCGATGAAACTTTGGTTAGTTGTTGAGCACGCTCCCTTGAATGTTTCTGAGATAGTAGCCTAAATGAATTTTATAATAGTTTAGAGGTGGTTAACGGAAAAAGAAAAAAATATTGGGAATCCAAAAGCACTTCAACTAACAAAGTCACAACGCCAACACTTTCTTTGATTGGCATTGCAACGCATGCCGGGTAGCCTACAGCTAGTAATAATATAAAGCTCAGCAATTTTTCTAGGTTTATATAATATAAATAATATCGTATGGCCTCAGAGGCCGGGTACAAGCTTTGTTATTTGCGCCCATAGGGCAGCTTTCCTGTCGAAATTTGTCGTTCCTTGGCGCTCTCAGTTACGCCGACAAGTTCTGGCATTTTGGGAGAGTCAGTGGCTAGCTGACCCACTGCCTAATAAACTGAGAGCGATCAAGGGAACTACTCGCGTGTGGTGGAGCTCTTTCCGGTCACGAAGGGAATCCCGCCATTTTGTGTAGGCTAAGGATAGGTCATACAAGATCCACCCACTCGTACCTAATGAGGAGAGAAGATCCCCCACTTCGTACCTCTGGAGCCGTATTCACCGTGGCCCACATTTTAACCGAGTGTGTGGATCTTGCTGACTTACGAAAAAACCTTGGTTTGCAGATGACATGGTGGCTGCTGATCTTATCGTCCGCTTAATAACTGAGAGTGGGTTAGGGCCAGAAATCTAAATTCTCCAGTGAAAATTGACTCAAGAGACTTGTTCTTTTTTGAATTCTGTTGTTTTTTTTTCGTATTTTTTATTATGATAATTATTAGTTTTTTTATATTTAATTTTTGATCTTTTCAAAGTGTCCACCAATAAATTCTTAAATTCATTCTAAATTTGTATGTTAAGAGGGGCAGTTGACCTCGTAGTTTCGGCCCTTAAAACCTCAATAACTAACTAAACAATTCACCTCTCGCGGAAGTCGACACGTGGGGACAACGGAAAACAGTGCAGCGTGACGCTTCATCTGGCGAGTGCATTGTCGTCATATAACCGCATTTCCGATAAGCAATTTCAGAATGCGGTCATGCTGGTACCTATGAGTGAAAGTGATGCGCGCAGCGCGCGCAGCGCGCGTATAGCAGCTGGCAAGATTCACTACATCTTCAAAACCACAAACTGTTCTGTACAGTTTACCGCAAGTACCGCTCACTCAGGCCTCAGTGCACGAGATAAATTAACAAACCTCTACTGACCAGAGGTTCTTAACCCATAGTTCGCCGAGGCTTCCCATTAAAACTGAAGTACGGTATTTAGTTTTAAAAAATATATAACTTGACTGAAATATATTCTTGTCAACAACAATGAAAACACGAACTATTTAACAGTTCGCACCTTCAGTACAAAAAGTAGATTGTTTCAAAAGAAGCATTTAAAGATTTTGAGGGCGGCTTCGGTGGCGTCGTCGGTAGCATGCTGAGCTTCAATGCCCAATATAGCGGGTTCAAACCCGGCCGAAGCAGTCGGATTTTTTTAAAGAGCGTTAAAATCCCTCGGTATGCCTTCCTTCGGAGGGGATGTAAAGCCGGCGGTCCCATGTCATAGATTTATGGCATGATAAAGAACCTTCCACTAATTGCACATGTGTGAAGCTAAATTGGATAGGTTAAGAATGTAAACAACGCTCTTAGGTTTCTATGTTCGATGCCAAGAGCCAACTGCGGTGGTGTCTAGTAGCTAAGTTCTGAACTTGGCCTAGTAATCGTTGACGGTGGCGCTTGGCGGCAAAAGTAGGAACTATTTGAAAAATTCTAATTTTCAGTACTTAAATTTAAAAAACAGATAACACACACTAATGCAGTCATCACAATTAACACCGGTTATCAGACAGATTCTACACACACCCAAAATACACGGGGCTACATGACCGCGTTGTCGCAGCCCCTAAACTTAAGAACCAACCAACCAAAGATTTTGAGTCATTATGAAAATTAGTAAATATTACTTACGGAAAGCGGAATTAATATACAGTATTATGAACTTGTAACATTCTTCAGTATTACACAATTAAATGTTAAGGCTTGTGGTGTATTATGTTCACTTGTTTTTATTCTATGACAGTTTTCTATTTAGAGTATCTTAAATTATTAACATGAAACTCTTCCAATTCAAAGTGCTACGAACACTCACATGCTGATTTGAATTATAATTTGGCAATTCCTGTCATGTAGACAGCTAAAGGAACTGGAAAGCATGAAACCGAGGTACCTCAAATGGGTTCTAGGGGGATCTAAGTTATCTCGGTCCAGATGCGTGTATGTCTTAGCCCGGGAAACCTTTTTGATAGAAGGACTGCAAATGGATCTGCAGCAAACTCCAGCAAACAAAGAACTATTACAAGAGCTAGGAGGAAATATGGACTCGGTCGATGAAATCTTCTACACATCAGATGCAATGATCAACAAAGATTGGATGAAAGAAGAATACGAGCTGAGACACCTGATCACGAGCTTTGCGATGCGCGGTTTCCATCATCGTGTGTGTGCCAGGAAATCCTTTCACCAGGCTTGACAGGAGTTTTTGTACCTGTGTTTTATGTGGAGATCAGAGTGATACATATCACGTAATGGAGAGCAAGAAGATAGCGGTCTTTCTTGACTGAAATTTGCTCTGATTCTTGAGCCTGATGTAATGTACATATTTTGAACATTGTGTGTAATAAATTTGTTATTAAATTGTTAACAGTCATGGCAGCTAGGTTGATCATTATAGAAAGCTTTGCAGTCGGTCAACACAAATTGTGCCCAGTTATATTAGGCGGGAAAACAAGTATTTAAACACCCTAACCTGCAAGAAATATTACATGAGATGGGTAGTTGTCACAGAATAACACGCTTTTATGTACAAAATAATAAAAAAAAAAGCAACAATAACTATAACTCGATGAACCTGGGACAGATGACCTCGCTGTTCCGCCCCTTAAAGCACCTGTCACCGACGGGCATTGAAAGCTAGTCCTATTATATTTTAAATTCATTAGCTGACACTCCGCAAGTACTCAGCCGATCAAGAGGTAGGCCTACGTAATGTCTGATGGTGCGGAATGTCCCTGGTGTAAATTGTCCGGTATTCTTTTTTCCTAGGTTGTAATTTTAGATTTTATTTTCTGATACTGAACTTACGATAGTCTGCCTCTCAGGTACAGAGTTGTAACCGGTATCGATTTAAAGTGGAAGGTCGGACGATTTAAACGACAAGGAAGCTTTTATTTTTACGTGGCCGTTAAAAAATCATGCGATCATGAGCCACGGGACCTCCACAGGACATGGCATTTCACATCGAAAATCTCACATGCATTGACCAGGAATCGAACCCGGTCGACCTTGGTGAGAGGCCAACAGCTTGACCAATGCGCCACTACGCCCCAATGTAAACGACGTAGCTTCTGTTCTAATAACCAACATTTGAACTTGATTTTAACAATGGGTGGTGATAAAACAAAAATCATTCACACTAAAGACGTTTCACATTCGTAACCACGATATTCTTCACCGTCAACGTGACGTATTGACCGAACAAGAGAAATGAAACCAGATACACCTCACCATTGCTTGCTTCACGATAAGCGGAGTTGGTTCACTTCCTCCACGTAAAATGTTAAAAGTTCAGTCACTGAAGTGATGCAAGGAAGAAATGGCAAGGTACAATAAGTGGGGCAACCTAGCAGGATGTGATACTGCACTTTCATCTAGCTTTATGAAAGAAAAATCAACAATATTACTGCCACACGCGATACTTAGTTTCTTGTTGAAGAATTTTCAAGTGTTAAGGTTATTGCAGCCATATTTACTAATCAATACCACATTTCCGCATTTACATAGTATAGCGACAGTCATGAAAACGTCAAATTCTACTTCATTCTTATTTTTTAATTTATTTTAGAGAGGACAATCATGTAAGTTCTGAAGGGCTGAATATTAAAACAAAAACCACGTGTGCGTAGTTCCTGGGCTCTAATGTGAGTGAGAGGGGGGCGTGGGGCAACTTGCAACATCGAAAACTTTCCTCTCTTAACTGTAACCGAGTCTAGTTCGTATCTTTTAACACCGAGTCGCTCGCATCGAACAGCTGATGCAGTGCAACAGTACCCCAGTTCCTGTTTGTGCAGGCAAGAATTCAGATGACCATGCACGTAAATAAATAGAAGTCGTGCACGTGGGCAAAGAGAATGTGCATCAACAGCCTCCATAACTACGAACCCGGCGGCTTCGGTGGCGTAGTTGGTAGCATGCTGAGCTTCTACATACAGTATATGACCACGATCGCAGGTTCAAACCCAGCCAAAGCCGTCGGATTTTTTTAGACCGTTAAAAATGTCACAGTATGCCTTCCTTCGGAGGAGAAGTAAAGCCGGTGGGCCCATGCCATAGATTTATGGCATGTTAAAGAACCTTCCACTAATTACACCTGTGTGAAGCTAAATGTATAGGTTAGATTTGATGAGCGTTAATCGAAGTTCCACCCGTGGCATATAATCATAAGATTCATGGTCACGTACAACTACAATCTTCCTTTTTAAATTAAAGATCCAACGTTCACCGCCAGGTGCCAGTTGCAGTAGTATCTAGTAGCCAAGTTCACAGCTAGGCGTCGTTGACGGTATCATTTGGTAGCAAAAGTAGGAATTTTTTGAAATTGATCGCCTGCAGTCCTTACCTGAATTACAGATAAAACACACTAATACAGCCATCACCATTAACACCGGTTATCAGACAGCACACCCAAAATACACGGAGCTACAGGACCGCGTTGTCGTAGCCCCTAAACTGAAGAACCAACCAAACGTTTAATTTAACACTAAAATACACAAGTTCTTTTATCATCCAAAATATCGTGCATTATCCCTTGCCATACATATCAACACAGGTAACTTTCAGATATGACTCGCCACATAGTTATGTCTATGACTGTGGCTGGTAAACGTTCTGTTATCAAACATTCAGCAATTACAATCGATAATCGACCTGGACACGTTCCTAGAATGCTACAAGAATGCGGACCTGACAAGACAATAAGCATAGGAACATACATTTCCTGGTGTAGCAGCTAGCGTTCTTGGCTGTCGTTTTGCGGCTCTTCCAAAAAATGTAATTCTCAAACGGGGTCCACTCAGCTTCGTGATACAAAATTGAGAAGACGTGGGTTCAATTCCCACCTCAGCCATCCTGGAAGTGGTTTTTCGTGGTTTCCCCAATTCTACACCAGGCGAATGCCGGGATGGTCCCTAACTTGAGGCCACGGCCGCCTTCTTCCCAATCGTCACCTAAACTACAAATACACTAATACAGCCAGCAGAATAGTACAGCTTATCAGATTAAATTCAACACTCACCCAAGTACACGGGGAGAGAGGATCACTATGTCCAAGCCACCCAAATGAAGCAACGAACGTATGATCCATAAGTAATTCTAACTGATGTTCTTATTAGTTACTGGGCAACGTATGCACTTATATTGTCGGGTGACAAATATGGTTTAGGTTCTTCCTCGAATACACTCTTAAATACACAATGTTTTCGGAGCTACTCCCTGCCGTGTTGTTCACTCAGCCGCCATGTTGCTGTAAATTGAAGGAGAAGGAACACCATAGGAAGAGAAAACATTACTCAGATCATCACAGACTACGTTTTGAAGAATTAAGGTCAGAAATTAAAAAGGACATTAAATTATCTTATAAGAAATATATCCATAATATTGAACAAAACATTAGCAGGGACTCAAAGAAATTTTGGACGTTTATTAAAAACAAGAAAAAAATAGGAACTCATGCGACACTTTTAAATATAAAAATGAAGAATTGGACAGGGGTGATCCCATTGTTGAAGGTTTCGCGTCATATTTCAAATCAGTGTATGACTCTCAGTCAGCCCAATGCAAAGTCCCAGCCTGCAATTCGAATACTCCCAACACCCTTCACATAAAACTTGTCTCAAAGGAAGAGATAGAAATGGCATTTAAAAAATTAAAACCTAAGTCGTCGGCTGGTCCTGATAATATTCCACCGTATGTAGTTAAGGGATGTGCTGAAAGCCTCAGGGACCCGTTACACTTTATATTTAACTTAGCAATACAAACTTGTACGTTCCCTGACGCCTGGAAAATCACTCGCGTCTGCCCTATAGTAAAATCGGGAGACCCATCACTAATTAATAACTACCGTCCTATATCTATTTTATCCGCAGTAGCCAAGGTATTTGAATTCATATTGCACGGAAGAATATCAGTATTCCTCAGACCACTCGTAACAGATAACCAACATGGTTTCCTATCCAGGAAATCTACAGTGACGAATGCAATTAATTTTACTCAAATTATATCTAAAGAGTTAGATAAAGGAGGGCAGATGGATGTCATATTTACAGATTTCGAGAAAGCTTTCGACACAATAAATCACGATATCCTTCTTAAAAAATTATGTATTTTGGGATTTTCCCACCCATTACTAAAATTATTCATCTCCTATCTCAGAGACAGGAAACAATTTGTTTTGTTCCAGAAAATTGTCTCAAAGGAATACATAGTTCATTCCGGAATACCCCAAGGTTCGAACCTTGGACCTTTGATTTTTCTAGCAATGATAAATGATTTGCCACGATGTATACTGCACTCAAATAGTCTTTTATATGCAGATGACTTCAAAATTTTTAAATCAATTTCTTCCACTAATGACTGCACTCTACTACAAAATGACCTAAATAATATACACAAATGGAGTATAGAAAACAAATTATACTTAAACGTACCGAAGTGTGTTGTTATGACCTTCACACGTAAGAAGAACCCAATCACATTTGTTTATGGAATTGGACCTAAGTCATTGAAAACAGTAAGCGAGAAGAAAGATCTAGGGATTCTGTTTGACCGAGAGCTTGCTTTCACTTATCATGTGCAAAAGACGGTCGGGGATGCTTACCGCATGTTAGGGTTTATAATAAGAAACACTAAGCCATTCATTAGGACCAGTACCTGCATAAAACTTTATACTGCCATGGTGAGATCCAAGCTCGAGTACGCCAGCCAAGTATGGAGTCCCTGGCAGAAAACATGCATTAAGTCCATTGAGCAAGTTCAAAAGAAATTCCTCAGATATTTACACCTCAAAATAACGGGCAATTACCCACACATGGTACCCTACGGTGAACTTTTGTTGAATTTCGGCATGACTAGTTTGGAGTCTCGAAGGCAAGTGAATGATATGAAATTCCTTTATAAAGTCATTAACGGTCAAATTGATAACTCATTTTTCCTATCGCTCCTAAATTTCAACATCCCTCGCTTAACTACAAGATCAACCATAACATTCAAAACTGATATAACCAATACCACTTCACATAACAATCACCTGTATGGAGGCTTTGCAGTATTTACAACGATGCGGTTCGTGTAAACTGGAAACTAGATTTCTGTCTCTCAATCAGACCGTTCTTGGAAATTATAACCCAGTCACTCTAATTCATACTTGAAATAAAATTATCACACATAACAGAATCAACAATGTATATATGTGGATAGGCCTGTTCCCTAGTTATTGATGTTACCTTTTAGTTTATTATGTAATAATTTCAAAACCTGTTTTTATATTTGGCATTAGATCATATTTAGATTTAGTTTTTATATTATCTTTTTACTACTATGCACTTTGATCTGTGTGAACTTCTTAGTTTTAAGAATTACATTAAGATATTAATACTTAATGCAGACATATCAGGAAATGTATCTTACTGTGTAGGTGCACTATTATTGGGGCGCACACTGAGCCCTGTTGTGTACCATCAACAAATAAATAAATAAATAAATAAATAAGTTGACTTCAACAGGCCTATCTTAAGACAGTTACCTCGATGGGTCAGTGGTAGAGTGTCTGCTTTATAACCCGAGATCGCACGTTCGATTCCCGGCAGGGGAAGTTGGGTTACTCAAGAGCTACACACCAAGTCGTTCGATGTCGGATATTTAAGATCACTATATCACAAGACAAATTCAACTAAATCTCAGTCAAAGGTCATCCGGTTTCTCTGTAAAATCTGCAAAACGGAAAGCCGCCATCTCCAACGTATTAGCCTATTATTATTTTTATCATAATTATATAGGCCTACCCAGTGCTGTTTTTCTAAAACAAAATTAAGGGGTACTCTCAGATGTAGTCGACAAAACATCACGATCTTGCAATTTTCGGCAATTTGCAGAGTCCGGTTATTACTTTTCAGGCTGACATGATGAAAGGTTACATTGGGATAATTTATTTGTGGTCAACGTAAAACGTAAAAAGGAGGTCCCGTGGCTCATAACCACAACATTCAAGGTGGCGTAATACTACACACTACTATCCTTTCACGAATTGATTGCCGGCGGTCGAGATGGGAACTATTCTCTGTTTACTTGAGTCACACGTCACTCTGCTTCGTTGACAGGTACAGTTGCACGAGTAGGATATGACTCAGCTACAGTAGTTGTCCGTGGTGATATGACGCTTATCTGCGCTTCTAAGACAGGTAGCGCACGCAATGCTGCTTGACTTATGTGCAACTTGCACTGTGCCATCACTAGGGCTCGGATTTTTAGGTGCTAAAAATCTGAAAATATTTATTTTTTATGTATTAAAAATACCTGAAATATGTGGGGGGAAAAAGTAAAAATATGTAATTATAATTTAGTTTAATAATGTGAATATAAACAATATGCAGTACTCACGAATGCAATTTACGCTATACCTCACCGACTACTGAAGAATTACAATACACAACGAGATATGTCTTCACGTTGTCCATCACAAATGACCGACAATTATCGCGAAACACTTCTTCCGAAGGCGCGAAACTGCGGTAGTATGATTCTTGCCCTTGAGGTTTGTGTAACTTAAGATCGCTGTTCAGCCTTGATTGCTTTCCCACATGGTTGGCAGAACAGAATGCCCCTATCAGAAGCAAAATTATCTTTAAATTCTGCAACAGACGTTAACTTGTAGTTTTTACTTTAGGCATCGTAGAACTGCCTTACACTTCACAGTGCTAGAAATGAACTGCATGTGATGTGAGTGACACTGGTTCTACGAAGCTGGGGGGAAGCAAGGGGGTCTAGCACGTGGTGCAATATGGCTATGGACAAGGAAATCCCCGGCTTCCACAGTGAGTGGCAAGTTAAGAATAACACAGTTGTATGAAGATAAGATAGCTCACAGGTTCTTCCCGTTGAAGTAACACAATAAAAATGCAATAAAAATCCTAGCCCTAGTCATCACTGTGTCCTTCTCCTTACCCCGCGGGGCTCCTGCTACAATAATCAACAAACGGTAGCGCAGCCAGGCTCAGCGGCAATCAAATGTTAAACGGGTAATATGGGAATCAGAGCTGGAAGTTAATGGTCTCAGTTACTGTTAGGGCCGTTTTGAGCAACATCAATGGTTTCTTAATTCATCACTAAAGGTAATTTAACTTTTCACTAGCATTTCATCAAACAGAAACGCTCCTTAACTTACCACTAACTGGCCACTCAACTCTGCAAAATAACGTTAAAGTGGAAGGAAACAGTTGAAGTCCACCTCGCACATCTCGCAGTGGCGGTTTGTTTCTGAATTTCACACGAACTTTGATCCATATGAATATTTAAAAAAAACGGTTATGACAATGAAATTATAAAAGATCATACATGTTACCCAGTTTTAATACCTAGAAAGAAAAATACGGAAATAAAAAAGCATATTCATAGAAGGATTCGAACCCCTTCCAACTCTGTATAACTTAAAGTCTGCACGGCAACTACGTGCGCTACGAAGACAACTTGGAGATTGCATCGTATTAAGCAATGTAGGCCTATACACACAACTGTCTGTACTCCTAAATACTTTGTTCCTATCCTTTTAAATTTTTGCCACGAGGTCTACTGTATTTCCCTTCCTTTAAAATTATGTTCCAGGAAATCTCAAGGAAGCATCGCAAACAACGATGAGTGCTACACACTTCTTGTTCTATCCGCCATGTTTCTCCAAGATGAAACCTAGTCTACGCATGCGCGAGAGCCGTAAAGCTTATTTAAGTAATTAGAAACCCAAATGGCCTCGTTAAATACATCAACGATAATCACACATTAACTCTCGTATTTAAGTTAAATATGAATTAACTAACTAATCGTTAGTAAACAGTTGGTGAAAACAACAGCGTCAATAAAAAATTAATGACGAAGTTACACCGTGCTACTACCGACAGCAGTGGCTTCGCTGGCTAAAGCGCAGCGTTAGGTCATGGGGCCAAGCTCTTGGCTGACACGGTAGACGCGTGGGTTCGAGCCCCACCGTCGGCCGTCCTTGAAATGGTTTACCGTGGTTTCCCATTTTCAACACCAGGAAAATGCTGGGACGGTACCTTCTGACAGGCCACGGCCGCTTCCTTCCAAATCCTTGCCCAGTTTCATTCATCTTCATCCATTCCAATTCTCATCCCTACCCGTAGGTCGCCTATGGGCGTCGACTAGAAAGACCTGCACTCGGTCTCTCAGGAGACCACACGACAACAACAACAAAAACGTGCTACTGAAAAGTATTTGTTTCTAATTCGCTGAATTATATTACTTCACAACCCTGAGTGAAAGCAATGTCTGACCTCAAACCCAGTCCCACAAGTTTTGATCCTTGCGGGGGTGGAACTCGAACATGTAAGTCGGTCATTCAACCCAGTCGCAAGATGCCCCCCAGGACAAAAATGATCAGCCATGCTTTAACGAGTTGCAACCGGATGTTCGTTATCCGTAGAGAGATGTATAAATAAGATAGGCTATGCAATAAGAGTTAGTATCCTGAGGTCTGATCGTGGCCTGGCTAG
Organism: Meconema thalassinum; assembly: GCA_946902985.2. Lineage (NCBI taxonomy): Eukaryota > Metazoa > Arthropoda > Insecta > Orthoptera > Tettigoniidae > Meconema > Meconema thalassinum. The sequence goes on from OX336388.2 coordinate 927,422,614, forward strand.
TAAAAGTTACTCCGGTACTTCCACAAAACATCGTGACTTAGCTAGAACAGCTTCTTCACCGGTAATTGCTACTTTCTTTCCTTTTGAATGTTCCTCCAAATAAAAACTTCCTTGCAAATTAGCAAATTATTTTGTCATTCATGTCTACAAATGTCGACAGCAAGAATACACAAAAACTTGTAGTGACAGACACAAACTAGCAAATAGAATGGAACATAACCAGGCAAGCCTTTCGCTTTTCCTCGACAACATGAGAGCAATAAGGAAGTGGTAGGATAATTGTCCGTGGATTGGAGACCACGTGACATTTGCATCTAACAATCATCCTTTTCCTAACTCTCTTTACGTCACCAAAAATAGGATTTTTAATAAATAATGTATGCAATCGATCAATCAATCCAACGGCTGCCATCTTGAGAGACCCGCGGGTTAGGTTATGTTAGGTTAGCTCAGCAAGCTACTAACTACACCACCGAAGCCGCCTGTCAACGAGAGTAAAAACTGCTTTGTTGAGTACCATGAGATAAACGTGTAACAATGACCTTTTGGGCTCAAACACTTACGAACTGCCCTTCTGGGTTCAGAGAATATTAATTTTCTACTTTTCATATTTTTGCAACGTGTAGGCTATATTTCTTTGTATTTATTTCTGACAACAATAAAATAATATTATATGTAACATACACCTCTAAGTTGTTCGCCCACAGAAGCAAAATATGTTGTAACTTAGGTAAATATTGTAACGTGTTTTTCGAGGGGATTTTACGCCACTGGCATAAGTCAGTAGGAAGCCATTCTATATTTATTTACGCGGCAAATTGTTCAGCCAAGAGAAGTTTTCATGTTAATTTATTATTTTTATTAACTTATTATTATTATTATTATTATTATTAAGGTATTTCTTTGGAGCATTTTTTATAAAATTATAAGTAATCAGATAGGTTTTCTATGTTATAGAAAACACTATCAAGCAAATTATTACGATCAACATTATCGCAAGAAAATTATATGATTACGGAATTTTATGGAGTTTTGTCAGTTAGGGTATTATGAGAGAGATGACTCACTGGGAATTTGGCTACAGGCTTAATCTTGTCGAGTAGCACGACGCAAGCTGGGTTGCTGCTTCAAGAAAAGACGAAATAGTCTGGAACGGTAATCGACATCATCCTCGCGCCGAGTGTAATGACCCTGAGGAGGGGGTTAGCGCGTGGTGGCCCAGCCAATCAGAGGAGAGCGGGCGAGAAGAAGCCGGGTCCAGAGAGGGGAAGCGAAGAGTGCATATATGGTTTGCGCGCCGTGGAGGCAAGGCGACTATCTTTGTAAAACTTAACCAGTGTGGTTGTACGTGTGGTTGGTTCCGATATTCGGACCATAAGTTATCATATCTACAAGTATCTCATCAACTAACGAAGAAGATGACGACGACCAGGAGGCTGTGGGAAGCTCTCTACAACATCCAGTACGAGGGAAATGCTTCGGCAATTTCCAGTGGTAAGCGCGAATGACTCAGAACTACGTAATCTCTCGTCTCTTTGTTTTATATTCAGTATTTCAGTAACTTCATAGCTTGGGAATAAGAGTAAAATCAGTAATTTATCCGAATCCGTTTTCACGTAATTTTCTAGCGGTAATATTCAAATCGCAACGCTCCAATTTAAATTCAAAACTTATTATTATTATTATTATTATTATTAATTTTTCAATACTTGTTTTATATAATTAATTCATTTCTTTTAACCATGCAATCTTTGCTTTCAGTAGGTAGCATTAGATATAGACCAATTCCTTCTCCTGATACAATTGTTTGTTGGGTTAATGATCAAATCATACCACGATCTGAGTGAAAAGATTCTTGAAGGTGTTCTACTAGAGCTAGGTGTTGTTAAATATAAATTTAGATTTCAACATAGCGTTGAGGTCTTGGCGCCCATTAAAACAACATATCTTAGTCAGAGTAAATATTTCAAAGTGCAAGACAGAGCTAGTAAGAAACCATTACATTTGTCACGCAACAGGGAGGGCTAAAGAAACCGTTTCAATTGTACGCTCAACGTGGAGCAAAGTAAATCCGTTTCACTTGTCGCTACCAACTTGGGGCTGAAAACCTAATAACATTTGTGGAAGGAGAAGGGTATATATTTATTTGCCTGTATTTTGGGGTTTTTTCATTTATCGGTGTGTATCAGCATGGGTAGTGTTGAGGAAGAGATGAAGTTGCGTAGTGGTCACCAGTTGGATAGTGAAGATACGAGCAGTATGGCTAGTCTTGGAAATGAAAGCAGTACAGGGATGTCGGAGGTAAATCCCGATACTGAGGGGGGTAATCAAAACAGTCAAGCAGGGTTAGAGAGTTTGCTTCTTCAGTTTATGCAACAAAATAAAATTAGCACAGATGCTTTAAATGCTAAACTTGAACAGAATAATGCTAAACTTGAACAAAATAGTAGGGAAAATAAAGAGAGTAATAGGGAATTGAGCGATAGTTTAAATGCTAAACTTGAACAAAATAGTAGGGAAAATAAAGAGAGTACTGAAGCTTTAAACGCTAAACTTGAACAAAACAGTAGGGAAAATAGAGAGAGTACTGAAACTTTAAATGCTAAACTCGAACAAAATAATGCTAAACTTGAACAAAACAGTAGGGAAATTAGTGATAAATTCGAACTCATTAGAGGTGAGATCAGAGGGGTGATGGAAGAGAAGGCTAAATAGATTATTTCAGATGTAGAGAGAAAATTAGGAAAAGTACAGGAAGAGTTAGAAATTAGAATCAGTACACATGCTGAAAATTTAAAAGAACTAGTGCGACTTGAAACACAGCAGGTCAAAAAGCAATTGGGGGGAGAAATTGACAAAATTCAGGTAGCAACTAAAGAGGTTAAAGAACAGCTGGGGGGAAGAATTGATAAAGTACATGCAGAAATAATCACTGAAGTTAATACTTTGAGGGAGAGGAATAAGGAAAGCATTCATGAGATTAATGAGAAACAAGCTAAATTAAGTGGTAAAGTTGAAGCATCGGAAGGGAGCATTAGGTTAACTGTAACTAATATCGAAAGAAAAGCTGAGGAGAAAATTGCTGAATTAGAACAGAAGTTGAAAGCTAGAATTAGGCAGGAAAATAGTCAGAGTAGGCCAGTTTATGTGAATAGAACACACAGGGAAATAGAACTAGGCAAATTTAGTAATCGACAGGGTTGTCCAATGGAGTTCATGAATACAATAGAAAATAGAGACAATTTCGAAAATATTTCAGATTTTAAAGTTAAATTTTGTGAGAAATTTTGGAATGAGGTAATTCAGTCTCAGCATCGTGAGGAAATTGTGTGTGGGAAATATAACCCGAGAGGAAACTACACTATGACGGAGTACTTTTTAGGACAGGTATTAACGTGCAAATATCTGGATGGTTTGAAGGAGGAAAGTGATGTAGTCAGGCTATTACTAAGACATTTTCCATATAGAATCAAGGAAGCAGCCTGTATCCAAAATGTTAAATCTATTTCACAAGTGGAAAATTTATTGAGTACATTCGATGCTCTGGGAAGAGGTGGTTACGAGGAGAATTTCGGTAGGAACCAGGGTAACAATAATAACAGGCCTAATGAGAATAGGAGTCAGGAAATTCAAGGGAACAGTGCCGAAGGGGCCAACGTTCAAAATAGGGGGAACCAAAATAATAATAATAATAATAATCAGCAAAACCAATACAGAGGAAATGGGTATAGTACGAACTACCAAGGTAGAAATAATGATTTCAGGGGAAATCAAGGTCGAAATAATGATTTTAGGGGTAACCAAGGGAGGTTATTTATTTAATTTAATCGTATGGTGAATTACATAAAAACAAATCACAAATCCAAGTTCAAGTTTTGGAGCCATTCCACAGTACATTCTCGAAGATGAAACAGATCACTAGGGCTCCCGGAGTAGGCGTGTAGAGGGCAGCGCTGGATGATATGGTCCATGGTCTGTTCCTCCTCATTGCATTGACACAATGGGGAATATATCCAACCCCACTTATGGCATAGGTAATTGCAACGGCCGTGCCTGGTTCTCAGTCTATTGAGGCGACACCATAATTTTCTAGGAAGGTCAAATCCTTGTATTTTCACCGTTGGGTTGATCTCCTGGGCACTAGTTCCAGACGTTGAGTTTGACCATTCGTCCTGCCAGCATTGGTTTAGGTTGAATCGATTTGCCAGAAGTTGGTCGGCCAATAAACTGGTTGGTCTCCTCGAATGAAGTCGCTTCGGTGGTGGGTGGCAGAATTCCTGGTGTATTGGTAATGAGGGAGAAGCATAGATCTTCTTTGCTTCTCTGATCAGAGCTTCCTTCCTCCTCATGTGAGGTGGTGGAATGTGGCTGAGTACTGGTAGCCAGTGGCGAGGGGTATAATAATAATAATAATAATTATTATTATTATAACCAGAACAGGGGTCAAGGAGGGAATCAGCCCAATGGTAATAACGGACAGAGAGATACCGTTAACACAACCCAGAACAACCAGACCAGTGCAGTAGTGAGTAGTACTACACCAAGCGGTAGTAATGCTTTAAACACGAACCAGGCTGCGATGTAAGGTCAGAATCTCAGTCTGTAACATGCCCTGTCCATACACTTATACAGGAACCCTATGACCTAAATGTAAGAAATGAATTATTACGTGAACTAAATGATGAAGGTATTATTCAGGAGGTGGTTAGTAAGAGCCCCATAGTTAAATTTAACGTGTCCGAGGCGTACACAGATGTTTTAATTGATAGTGGTTGTATGAAGAGTTGCATAAGTAGTGCATTTTATGATAAAATGAAAGGAACTGGAGTAAATTTTGAGGAGATGCCAATTAAAAGCACTTTTGTTATCACAGCTGTTGGGAAGAGGTCTAAAGTAATTTCTAAGCAAGTTTTAGTAGACATTAAAATTAATAATCATATAGAAAAGCAGATTTGTCTTGTAATTCCAAATTTAGTATTCAGTGTTATCTTGGGTTCAGAGTGGCTAAGTAGAGTGTCTGGTAACTTATGTTATGATGTAGGGAGTTTGAAATTTAAATGGGGAGATTCTGAAGTAGAAGTAGCGTTCAATGACCATATTCAGAGAAGTAGTGTTGTAGGTGTGATTTGTACTTTAAATGAGATATCGCCAGTCGTAGAGCGGGGTTCTCCATGTTTTGAGGGCAGTGTGATTACGAACGGTAGTCTAGAGGACTCGTTAGGTGATGCTGCATTTCAGGGAAATATAGAGGTGGAACAATGTGTTCGGCTCTATGATGTGTTATTGTGTAATAGGAGAGTTTTTGAGGATCGCATTGGTATGGCCAATTGCTATACACATTCATTGAACGTTATTGATAGGTCAGTATTCACAGGACATAGATATCCTGTACCTTTCGCTTATCAGAGTGCAGTTGAGGCACAAATTAACCAGATGCTTGAAGATGGGATTATTGAGCACTCTAACAGTCCATATGTTAATTCTTTGATCACGGTACCCAAGGCCGACGGCACGGTTCGTATTTGTTTAGACGCTCGTTTGGTTAACAGTAGAATTAGTTCAGATCAGCTGAAATCTATGTCAATAGAGGAATTAATGCAAACATTTGAGGGGAAGAAGTATTTCACTTGTGTAGATTTGAGTTCCAGTTTTTGACAAGTGCCACGTATGTACGAAGATAGACCATTTACAGCTTTTAGTCATAAATATAACCTTTATCAATTTTGTAGAACACCTTATGGGTTAAAGAGTAGTTCAGCAGCTTTAATTGGGGCTTTAAACATTGCGTTAGGGGATGACACAGGAGAGTTTGTAACCATTTACATTGATGATATGGTAATTAGTTCACGCAGTTTTGAGGAGCATCTACGCCATTTAGATATAGTTTTTCAGAAGTTAGATCAGGCAGGGTTCACTTTGAAGCTGTCTAAGTCGTCATTCTGTCAGTCAGAAGTGACATTTTTAGGTCATAGAGTGTCGAGTAGAGGTGTGACACCAGAGGAAAGTAGGGTTAGCATGTGTGGACAGTAGCAACAGGGCATCGTTACAGACACTGAGAAATATGCTAGTGGAGCAACGTGATGACATTAAGGATGTGTCATAAAGTGAGTGTGTTTAGCTGGCGAGCCAGCCTATCAAATGAGTAAGTATGGTATTTGGTGCGAGGAAGATCTGGTCTTCCAGGCAGGCGTATCAGAAGTCACACAGGGGAGTAGTATGTAAGTAAATGAGAGTTTTACGGTACAGGGAAATATGACGGGATTGTCGGATGCTCTTGAGCACTAAAATGTCTCGATACACCAAGGCCAGAATTTGGCAGCGCTGGTGAATTCCCATTTGTCTCCAAGAGATGGGTGAGCGCTTGAACAGGGTATTTTTGCTTAGGCGTCCACGAGACAAAAGATGGGCCATCAGAAGGCGAGACAGTCCTTCATGAAACTCATACATAACAGCACACGTGATATCTGTTAACGGCCTCGCCATGTAAGATTTGTAAGTGTGTAATTTAAAGTAATTTGTACAAAGGTATTATTTGTGTGAGGAGAACTGGTCTGAGTTGAGAACTAGTATTAAGTAGAATATGGTCTACGGGAACTTAAGAAGACAGGGCGATTACGGCACAGAAATATTTGGTGTTATATGTAATGCGCACTTACTGTTTTTTTTTTAGAAGTCAATATTAATTTCGTCTTATATAAAGAGAGATTAAGTATTATGGTCACGAGGCGCTGCCACAATAGTGTGATCGTGTGCTCAGTTATAAGTGAGATTACATTTCACCATAAGGAAGGGACCTCCAGTGAAATTAGGAAGTTCTGTGATGATACATATATCAGAACACCTTGATGCGTGTGATGTGACATCATATATACATAGTGCTCACACATTATTTATGTCTATTTTCCCAACATAGAGAAATTTGAGAGGCGGAAATATCCGTGGAACATTATTCTATATGAAAAACAATGGACTGGTTGCAAAGTGCAATCCATAGTGACAACAAACTCTGACGCAAAGTGCGTAAAGAAAAATTATGAGTGTATATATATGTAATTTAGGGTGATTTCATTTATGTAATATGTATTTTGGATGGGGATTTATTAACGTGTCTGGGATAATCGGATAATGGACCGTCGTCACGGTAAATCATCCGATGATCCGAGGCGAATATGTAACGTGTTTTTCGAGGGGATTTTACGCCACTGGCATAAGTCAGTGGGAAGCCATTCTATATTTATTTACGCGGCAAATTGTTCAGCCAAGAGAAGTTTTCATGTTAATTTATTATTATTATTAACTTATTATTATTATTAATATTATTATTATTAAGTTATTTCTTTGAAGCATTTTTTATAAAATTATAAGTAATCAGATAGGCTTTCTATGTTATAGAAAACACTATCAAGCAAATTATTACGATCAACATTATCGTAAGAAAATTATATGATTACGGAATTTTACGGAGTTTTTTCAGTTAGGGTATTATGAGAGAGATGACTCACTGGGAATTCGGCTACAGGCTTAATCTTGTCGAGTAGCATGACGCAAGCTGGGTTGCTGCTTCAAGAAAAGGTGAAATAGTCTGGAACGGTAATCGACATCATCCTCGCGCCGAGTGTAATGACCCTGAGGAGGGGGGGTAGCGCGTGGTGGCCCAGCCAAGCAGAGGAGAGCGGGCGAGAAGAAGCCGGGTCAAGAGAGGGGAAGCGACGAGTGCATATATGGTTTGCGCGCCGTGGAGGCAAGGCGACTATCTTTGTAAAACTTAACCAGTGTGGTTGTACGTGTGGTTGGTTCCGATATTCGGACCATAAGTTATCATATCTACAAATATCTCATCAACTAACGAAGAAGATGAGGACGACCAGGAGGCTGTGGGAAGCTCTCTACAACATCCAGTACGAGGGAAATGCTTCGGCAATTTCCAGTGGTAAGCGCGAATGACTCAGAACTACGTAATCTCTCGTCTCTTTGTTTTATATTCAGTATTTCAGTAACTTCATAGCTTGGGAATAAGAGTAAAATCAGTAATTTATCCGAATCCGTTTTCACGTAATTTTCTAGCGGTAATATTCAAATCGCAACGCTCCAATTTAAATTCAAAACTTATTATTATTATTATTATTATTATTAATTTTTCAATACTTGTTTTATATAATAAATTCATTTCTTTTAACCATGCAATCTTTGCTTTCAGTAGGTAGCATTAGATATAGACCAATTCCTTCTCCTGATACAATTGTTTGTTGGGTCAATGATCAAATCATACCACGATCTGAGTGAAAAGATTCTTGAAGGTGTTCTACTAGAGCTAGGTGTTGTTAAATATAAATTTAGATTTCAACATAGCGTTGAGGTCTTGGCGCCCATTAAAACAACATATCTTAGTCAGAGTAAATATTTCAAAGTGCAAGACAGAGCTAGTAAGAAACCATTACATTTGTCACGCAACAGGGAGGACTAAAGAAACCGTTTCAATTGTACGCTCAACGTGGAGCAAAGTAAATCCGTTTCAATATCTACAAAAGAATAAAGTTTTGTGTCATATTCTAAAAACAGAGTCAGTAAATTCTCTGTTGCATGTAGAGGACTGACGGTACTTGTAAGTACAGTACCACCTAATAAACTTATAGGCCTACTTAGGTAGGCCTATAAGTACGAATTTTGACCAAAAAATTTTCAAACTGAAGCATATTAAGGCATATGAAATTTTAAAAATACATTCTTTACCAATTTTTAAAGGTTCAGGTCTCAAAGGGTTAAGTTACGTGCACGCGACGGCCATTTTACGCAAGATCCCCTGCCCCAGGATTATCTTGATTTACCTACTTAACTGCACGTGCAAACATTTAGTTTAGTAGAAGAAATCCCTTCCTAGCAGCAAAATTGAAACCCATTTGTGTGACTTCTGCGTAAGATGCATTTTGTTTCGTCTTGTAATCATCAAATGTGATACGAGGTTATGGACCACCATTCTTGGATATCATCCCGGTGGCCCGGGTTCGATGTCAGGCTCTGCCAAGAAATGTAATTCTCGTTGCAGGGCTGAAAAGGGATGCCTCGCGAGGCAAAACTGAGAAGAGGCGGGTCTGACTCCCGCCTCAACTATCCTTGAAGTGGTTTCCCACTTCTAGTCCAGCCAAATGCCACTTTCCAATCCTCGCCTCATTACAAATACAAACACGAATACAAGCACTACAATAACGCACGTTATCAGACAAATTCTACGCACATCCAAGTATACGTGGCTGAAAAGACCATCGTGACCATGCCCCTAAATACAACAACAGATCTTTAATGAGCCAACTTCCTACGACTTTAAGAGCCGCCCCTCATATACTGAATTCCGCTTTCTCGGTCGGGAATCGAAGAAGGAATGAAGGAAGGAAGATAGGGAGAAAGGAAGGAAGGGAGGAAGGACGGAAGGAAAGGAGGAAGGACGGAAGGAAGGGAGGAAGGAAATGGAGGGAGGAAGGAAGAAAAGGGAAGGAGGGAGGGAGGAAGGAAGGGAGGGAGGAAGGAAGGGAGGGAGGAGGGACGAAAAGGAAAAAGGAAGGGAGGGAGGAAGGAAAGAAGGGAGGGAGGTAAGGAGTAAGGACGGAAGGGAGGGAGGGAGGAAGGAAGGAAGAAAGGAAGGAAGGGAGGGAAGGATGAAGGACGGAAGGAAGGGAGGAGAGAAGGAAGAAAGGAAGGGAGGGAGGAAGGAAGGGAGGGAGGGAAGACGGAAGGAAGGGAGGGAGGAGAGAAGGAAGAAAGGAAGGGAGGGAGGAAGGACGGAGGGAACGGAGGGAAGAAGGAAGAAATGAAGAGAGGGACGGAGGAAGGACGGAAGGAGAAAGGGAGGGAGGGAGGGAGGAAGTTAGTTATTGTTGTTTTAAGGGGCGGAACTACGTGGTCATCTGTCCCGAGGGAGGCAGGAAGGAAGGTCGGAAGGACAAAAGGAACGGAGGGAGGAGAGAAGGAAGAAAGGGAGGGAGGAAGGATGGAAGGAAGGGAGGGAGGGAGGAAGGATGGAAGGGAAGGAGGAAGGAAGGAAGGGAGGAAGGATGGAAGGAAGGAAGGGAGGGAGGGAGGCAGGAAGGATGGAAGGGAAGGAGGAAGGAAGGAAGGAAGGAAGGGAGGAAGGATGGAAGGAAGGAAGGAAGGAAGGGAGGGAGGGAGGGAGGCAGGAAGGATGGAAGGGAGGGAGGAAGGAAGGAAGGAAGGGAGGAAGGAAGGAAGGGAGGAAGGAAGGGAGGGAAAGAAGGAAGTAAGGGAGGAAGGAAGCTCTCGCGATCATCATGAGCCACGGGATCTCCATTTTTACGTGGAATCCGAACCATAGGACGTGATACTTCACTTCAAAAATCTCACATGCATTGACCAGGGATCGAACACAAACCACCTTGGTGAGAGCCACTACACCCCCACGCCCCGATCTGGAAGGCAGGAAGTGGACACACTACTACTGATCCTCCGAGAAATCTTGCAGGCTTTTGACATAACAACAACATTTGGTATCGGTACAAGCTTCTAACAGAAGACATGTTAGGATAAGCGTGAGTGAGGGGAACAGCTATAAAAGCAAACAGAAACGCTCTTCTCTAGCAAAACAAATGCAGTTGAAGCTACAATCGTTCCGAATTTAGTGAAACGAAGAGTCTATTTCTGAATCATACAAAAAGCGGCGCGTTAGGGGACCATGAAACCCGTTGCTAGCGTCTTGATCCATGACGCCCCCGCAAGTTCAAGCGTGTCTTACTGAGTATTCTTCAGTAGCGGAAAAATGTGAGATTTCACGCTACATTCACTACTAAACAAAAAAAAACTGACATCCCAGCACCTGTTTCAGTTTCAAAAATCATCGAGGTGGTTACAGAACGATATCACACATGGCCACTTCTGCAGAGCTGCGCTGATAGCCACTGTTTGGTCGATTTTCACCCTCCTGTAATCATCACATTTCATCGCATTGTTAGCTTGCCACGGTGGGTGAGTGGTTAACGTGTCGGTCTACTAACCCCAAGCTTGCAGGTTCACTCCTAGCCGTGGTAAGTGTTTTTTTTTTTTTTGAAAGGCGGAAAAAATTACGATACGGATGTCATACGATGTTGGCATGTCAAAGAACCCATTTCTATGCAGTAGGCTGTGTTCATAATGGCAAAATTAATCTCGGGAGTTTCCGCGAACACAAAGTTCCTCATTTCTCTACAAGAAAGCGTGTGACTTTCATAGTGCTTCAAGGAACAACGAAATTCGACATGTGAGTTACCCTCTGGGTGTCAAATAACAAAGCTTCCACCCGGCATCCGAGGCCATACGATATTATTCTTAATATTATCGCATGGTCACATTTAGAGGCTTGGATATCGTGGTCACTTCATCCCCACTAGTGTAGAATTTTGTTTGATAACCTGTGGTTTTGTGGTGTCTGTATTAGTGTGTGTATTTGTAATTGAGGCAAGACTTGGGTTAGAAGCTACCGGTGCCTTAAATCAACAACCATCCCGGCATTTGGCTGCAGTAGAAGTGCGAATCTACGGAAACCACTTCTACCATGGCTGAGGTGGCAATCGAACCCGTCTCTTGTCAGTTTTACCTCACAAGGCTGACTGTACGCCGTTTCAGTCTTCAGACCAAAATTAAATTTCTTGGCAGAGCCGGGAATCGAACCCGAACTCCGGGGTGACAGCCAAGAATGTTAGCCGCTACACCACCATGCGGCTTTTAAAGACGCTGAGGTGCCGGAATTTTACCCCGAAGGGGATCTTTCACGTGCCAATAAATCCAGTCACGGCTTCCTCACATTTAAGAATCCTCAAATACAAACTGACTCTACTGAGATTTGATCCCGCAACTTTAGGCACATTAGACGAAAACGTTGCCACTGCCCATGCACCCAGTCAATCAAAAGTAATCAGAATTATGCAAGATATGCCTAAGTCCGGTAGATATTAATCTATCGAGCAAGGATGGTGTCTCAAAATTACGACGGAGCCTCTAAGAGCTTTGAGCCCCCACTCTATGCTGATCCCAAAGACCCTCATGGTTTCCATCACCTTATTTTTGTGTGTGTAGGGGGAATAAAAAGCTTGAACAGACGCAAATTAAATTAACATCTTAAATTATACGGAAACAATGAGCTCTCAACAACACTCTGTAAAGACTCGTGTTTAAATAAACGAATCGAAAGAGAGTTTGTAGGAAACTGAACGTTTTATGGCCTTGCCATTTCGAGAGAAGCGTAACGAAATCCAACGGAAGTGTGATTTGCTGCAGAGGGCCATGAACATTTGAAAAGTGACCTCGCAGTGCAAGTCTCGCCTTAGGCGCAGGAAACTCGCTTTAGTGAGACGTGACTTGCAGCGAAATGTAGATCTCATTATGTTACCGTAACTGCAAGCTACGAGTATTGGGAGCACCTGAATCATAGCACACCATAAACATCATCCTGTCTCGCTCTCTCTGAGGCCAAGACGGAGGAAGAAATAACTTTGTTTTGATTCGGATTTACGATATCGTGGTCATGTAGCCCCAGATACTTGTGGAATCTGTGTAATAACCTCTGTCATTCTTTTGGCTGTATAAGTGTGTGTATTTGTAATTGGGGCTAGGTTTGGGTAAGATGATGATAATTGTTGTTTTAAGGGGCCTAACATCTAGGTTATCGGCCCCTAATGGTGTGGGTGATAGCGAAAATGACAATGAAATGGAAAACAGAACGAAAATTAAGTGAGCCTAAAAATACTTACAAAATGGAACTCAGATTGAAACGACGCACAAAATGGAGAGTAGTAATACTTACAAAAGGGAATTTAGAAGGAAGATACTCACAAAAGGAAGTTAGATTGAAAAATACGCACAAAATGTAGTTTAAGTTCAAAATACGTAGAAAATGCAATATAGAGTCGAAAAACTTACAAAATGCAAGTGAAAATCAAAATACTTACAAAATGCAAATGAGATTGAAAATACGTATAAAATGCAATTGAGGTTCAAAATACTTACAAAATGCAATTAAAATTGAAAATACGCAATGCAATTTAGATTGAAAAACGCACTTTTCAGATTCTAAATACTCACAGAGTGCAATTGAAATTCAAAATACTGTACTTACAAAATGCAATCTATATATTTAAAACACTAAGCTGTTTTTTGTACACACGAGATTGTGAAAACGACTTAACCGATTGGCTTCGTAAGACATTCTAACGAAAGCTCTTGGCATGCAGATTTGCAGAGTGTCTCTAAAATAAACAAATATATTACGGTATATTTTTAAATTAATATAGAAAATAGCAGAATTCTAGGCCCTCACGCATGCGCACAATCCGCCTGGGGGTCATGACAAAATGGCGGTGAGAAGTCCATTAAAATGTAAGTTATTTAATAAGCTTGCATGTAATTGAAAACATACATTAACCAAGTTCTGACAGTAAAATATAATAACAGTATGAACGTATACGAATGTGCAACATTGATTTATTTGGATAATGAAATGGATTATTTTCTTCAGACAGCGGCTTTTAATGATAAAGAACGGCTGCGCCTGCTGGTGACGAAGAGTGCGCGTGTAGCTATGTGGTTAAGGCGACAGACTGTGGTTCCAAGGTTCACCGGTTCGATCCCAGCCCTCGCCGATATATATATTTTTTTTTTACCACTGAAATATTGTTTAATCAAGGAGTATTAGTAAGGTTTTATGTCTGTTAAAGATACATATTTCTACATTCCCTCTCGGTATATTTTTGAATTAATATAGAAAATAGCAGAATTCTTGGCCCTCACGCATGCGCACAATCCGCCTGAGGTCATGACAAAATGGCGGTGAGAATTCCATTAAAATGTAAGTTATTTAATAAGCTTCCATGTAATTGAAAACATACATTAACCAAGTTCTGACAATAAAGTATAATAACAGTATGAACGTATACGAATGTGCAACATTGATTTATTTGGATAATGAAATTGATTATTTCCTTCAAACAGCGGCTTTTGAATATAATGAATGGCTGCGTCTGCTACTATACATGAGTGCGTGAGTAGCCATGTGGTTAAGGCGACTGACTGTGGTTCCTTGAAGCGCCGGTTCGATCCTAGCCCTCGCCAGTTTTCTTTTTTTTTACCACTGAAATATTGTTTAATCAAGGAGTAACAGTAAGGTTTTATGTCTGTTAAAGATACTTATTTCTACATTCCCTCTAAATACGTTTTATTTTCGTTTTACCATTGCATTGCAGCATGTAATCAAAAGAGCAAACTGTTGTCCGCAGTACGCCGTTTAAATATCTGCAATCAGTTCCTATAACTGACAACAGATGGCAGTAATTCGCCCATATAGTTCCATTAACTGACAGCAGATGGCAACACCATTGCATCGATATATTTAAAACACAAGACATGGCATGTTTTCACGTGATGGAAAATTATAAAGGAGGGGAATATTTAAGAAGGGAAATGTTGAGGAACATTAACTGACAGTTGAATGTGTAGGCTAGGTTGTTTATGTACCTTAATATTGCAATTTCTTCCCAATGCTTCGGTGGTCAAGTTATTGACGTCAGAAAAGTTGGATGGCGCAGCCACGCGGCAGAATGTTGAAGCTGTAACATTGTGATTGGTGAGATTTATTTAGATGGTGAAGCATTGACGTCGTGATGGAAACAGAAAGAAATTTGTCAAAATCGAGGAGGTACTGCTCTGTATAAGGTTGCAAAACGTATAAAACGGCTACGAAATATCTTCACTACTTTCCTGTACAAAAAGTTCAGAGAGAAAGATGGGTTTTGTCGCTGTCAATTGGAAAACGTGTTACATGTTACATGACAGTGTGCAGCCTGCATTTTTGTGAAGACGACTTCTTTCCACCGGTATTGTTGATTATTGATAGTTATTGTCTCTAATTTGTATTCACATGGATTTAGCTACATCAAAAATACTGATAAACTTATAGCCTATTACTTCTGTGCCGTACAAAGAATGTAATCCGCTCTTCGTCAACTTATTTAAGGGGTTCTTCCGATTGACAATAGCCGAATGGTTAGAAAACTTAAGAAAAATGCTGTTCCTAGCCTTAATTTGCCAGAGAATTTATATTCTTGCCTTTGAACAGCAAGTATGTAGGTCATTGAAGTATGATTTGGCTTAGATTGTGTTTTTCGCTATGATCTCCCTACTGTTGAATTTAGTTAATTAAAATGTAAAATCTTAGTTTTAAGTACCGGTTTGGTGACCCATCATCCCAGGCAGGCCGGTAACACCTATACTACTCAGGCAGATAGGTCACTTAGTCGTAATTTTAAAGTTATAGTGATGTTAAGTATAGGCTACATATGCGGTAATGTAGTGGGAGACCGGATCGGCCTAGGCTATTCTAACTTTAATTAGTTCTCATTTCAGGGTTTTACAGTTTTGAGTGCGAATAGTTGGTTTGAAAGTTGTACAACAGTAAGGAGAGTATGTTTTGTATAGGTTTTAATTGGTATTATGGTTTATGTCGAGCTGAGGAGTGAATTTGGTTTGGCTTTTAGTGTAGTTTTTGATCTGTTCCGTTTGCTTATGGCAAGTTCAAATGAAGACTCCAGCTTTGTTAAATATCTGTATTTTAAATATTTAATTAAATATATTGATAAAGAGGATGCCTCCATTTTAACTTGCCTGTGGCAAGAGATTAATAAATTAACATTCTTGCCTTTGAACAGCAAGTATGTAGGTCAATATTTGCAATATTGAAGTATGATTTGAGCATCCCAAGTAACGCTTCTTTGAACCCAAAACATTCATGCAAATTCAGGGTTGCTTGATTCAATTTATTATCAGGGAGTCATCCTTTGTGTTATGTGAGATATATATATATTGTGAAATTAATAAAAAACATCGATACCGCTAGGCTCCGAAGTACAGGCTTCATATATGTAACAGCAGACAGTAAATTAACTATCTACATGTGGGTAATATTTTTAACTGGTAGTAATTAGGCACTGCATTTAAATTGATTATAAAAATATTTCTATCAATGAAAGGAAATATGTAGTATTTTGTCATCATAAATTAGAAGCCATAACAAACGCACACCCAATTACTTCACGTCACCATATCGCCGCCATATTGCAAACAGCTGACCGTAAGCTCCTCCCCCGTTTCGGACGTCAATAATTAGGCATCGTCGATATTAAAGAAAAAAGTAGTTTTCCAGGCACACGCGCGTCTCCACAATTGCTTTCGCCATGAGAGACACTTGGCAAATATAATTCGTTTGAAGGACTCCGACATCTTGGTCACTCAGCCCCGTGTACTTGGGTGTGCATGTGTGAAACTTTCTTCTGATAACCTGTGTTATTGTGATGGCTGCATTACTGTGTGTATTTGTAATTAAGGTGGTAAATGGCAAGGAGACGGCCAAGGCCTAAAGTTAGGAACCATCCCGGTATTTGCCTTAAGTGGAAGTGGGAAACCACGGAAAACCACATCCAAGATTGTCGAGGTGGGAATTAAACCTTCCTCTTCTTAGTTATACCTCAAGAGACTGAATGTACCCCGATTTTGCCCTGAGACCAGAATTAAATTTCTTGGCAGAGCAGGAAATGTAACCCGGGTCTCCGGGGCGATAGACAAGAATAGGTGGGCCTCCATGTGTTAATACGATTTTTGACATGCACGGGACATAGAATTCAAAAACTGCCTCCATTAGGGTGACTATCGAAGTGAGTATTGAGTATAGGCCTATGGTCATTCCAGTAGTTGGTGAAGTGATTCTATGTTCCCCTGCAAAATGTACTGCCATAACCTATAACAGGTGATGGAAATTGCTTATTTAGAGCAGTTTCGTACTGTTTATAACAAAATGAAGAACGTCATTCTGAGCTGCGTTTTCAAGCTATCGCAAAAAATTTCGCTGGCAGGAACAATTATAAGGAATTTATTTTAAGCGATCAGTCTCATCGCATTCTCCTCACCAACCAACTTGAGTTAGAAAGTCTCTGGACGGTCATGTTGAACTTCATTGTATAAGACAATTGTTTAATGATTATTTGTTTAGAGTACGGAGTCTAACTACGTAGTTGATTTCGGCAATGGAAGTATTATTTGCCATTTAATATTTAGCGGCTCCGTTATTGCAGGACACTATAGTGTTATCGAATAATACGAAGCCACATTTAAAATCCAATATAAATAGGCCATTTCAGAAACAATTCCAGATATTATGCAATACAGTTTACTGTAAGGTCCTTGACGATCAAATGTAAACATTTTTCTACATTGTATTTCTCTTGCGTAAAATCTATGCGTGGTTATTTTGGTCTTTACTGTTGTGAGGGTAAAATTGATCTACTGGAATATAAAATATTTGCCAAGCTGCAACAATGTAATGATATCAATTTAAAAGTCATTGAACTTATATCCAGCAGTTCAAACACATACATCAGCGTTAACAGATTGGATACTGAAGATGAAAGCCAGCTACTTCATTTCCCTATTATTGAATTTTTCAATTCCTTGGAATTAAGAGATTCGCCTCCACATACTTCGAACGTTTAAGCCGTAGATATGCTTCTTAGAAATCTGAACGTTTCCCATGGACTCATATATGGTAATATATTAATTGTAAGAAATCGCTTGGATTCGGATATAATAGGTGCAGTAATAATAGGCAGAGAGCTCAAATCCTACGACTTGATTTAACACCTTACGATAAAACACTTACAGGTAGCCTACAGTACATTTTCTTTTAATAGGCAACAATTTCCTATTCGCTCGGCCTACTTTATCAAAATCAATCAAGCTCAAGGAGAAACTCTTGAACGTATTGGGCTATTTACCTCATCACGTTTTCAGTCATGACCAGCAGGATAGTGAAGGTGCAAAAAAGGTCCTGTTTGGGATGGTAAAGATAAGAGGCGGAAGAATCCTACGGATTATGTTAGAATTGTGAACAAAAGGGGACAAGAGATAGAAAATAGGGAAGAACTGAAGAAAATGTGGAAATAATATTTTGAAGAACTCCTGAACCCAAATGGAAACCACGGCGAGGAGGAAGAAATCGGGGAAGAGGTACAGTAGATGAACTGCAAATAGAAAAGGACTTAACATGGAAAGAAGTGGAAGATGCAGTGAGGAAGATGAAAGGAGGGAAGGCACCGGGTGTGGATGAGTTGAGTGTGGAGATGGTGAGAGCAGCAGGAGAGGTGGGGATACAATGGTTGTACCGAGTGATGAAGACAGCATGGAAGGAAAGGAAGACCCCAGAGGACTGGAAAAAGGGAATAATTGTCCCGATCTTCAAGAAAGGTAGTAGAACAGAATGCAGAAACTATCGGGGAATAACACTGATGAGTCATTGTGCAAAGTTGTTTGAGAAAGTTTTGGAAAGGAGAATTAGGACAAGGATAGAAGGAGGGATGAGGGAAGAACAACATGGCTTCAGATCAGGAATGTCCACAGTGGATTTGATTTTTGCTGTAAGGCAGTTACAAGAACAGCACTATGAGTATGGAACAGATCTACTGATGACCTTTCTGGACATTGAGAAAGCATATGACAGTGTATGCAGAAACAAAGTATGGAAGTCCCTGGAGGATAGAGGAATATAAAAATGGACTATAAGGAAGATAAAGGAGATGTACAAGGGAAGCGTGAGCTGTGTGAAAGTGGGAGGAGAGAGATCGGACTGGTTGGAACAGAGAAACGGCCTGAAACAAGGAAGTGCACTGTCACCGTTACTTTTCATTGTGGTGATGGATGACATAATGACCCGAGTGGCACAAGTAATTGGGGAAGGAAAGATGAAAGCAATGGTGCTTGCAGATGATTTGATGATTTGGGGAAACAAGGAGGAGGAGGTACAGGAACAGTTGGACGTGTGGGAAGGAATAATACAAGGTTATGGGATGAAATTTAGCATAAATAAGAGTGAGATGGTGATCACACAAGGAAGAAGGAAAGAACCACAACGGAAATAACAATTGGTGGGGAACAGCCGAAGGAATTGGAGAGTTTCAAGTATCTGGGAAGCCTGATACAAGAGAATGGAAGAAACGATAGAGAAATAAATGAGCGGGGGAGACAGGCAGAAGCATTCCGGAGGAGTGTGAGAAGCATGTTATGGAGCAAGAATGTCCCTCAGAACAGCAAAAAGATCATATATCGGACGTACAATGTCCCTATCCTGACGTATGCCTCGGAGACCTGGGTTATGAAAGGAAGGGAGAAGAGCAAAATACAGGCCAGTGAGATGAGGTTCTTGAGAAGCAGTATTGGAGCTACAAAGATGGACAGAATAAGAAATGAGAGGACCGGAGAATTAATGAAGGATGAACCATTACAGACTGGTATAGAGAAATCTAGACTTAGATGGTATGGACATGTAAAACGAATGGAGGAGAAGAGGATACCCAGCAGGATACACGAGACGAAGTGGGAAGGAAAGAGACCAAGAGGGAGACCGAGAGACAGGTGGCTGAAGGGGGAGGAAGAAATCGTGAAGAAGAGAGGAGAAGACTGGACAAGGGTGGAGGCTGAGAGATGGTGGGAAGACAGAAGACGTTGGAGAGACTTGTGTTCCAAACAGACCCGGCCAGTGGCTGGAAACTGTGCAAGATGATGATGACCTAATCACGTTTTCAGTCATGACCAGCAATATATTGCAATGCTGAGAGTGCTATCTTTTGACGCCCTTAAAGTTGCAATAGTGCTAAAAAGTAATCGTACAAAGAATGTAACTTATATAAGAAGCTTCTTCAGTAATTTTGTTTTCCATTGTCCTCGGCCACGCCCGCCTCTTACCCAAACCATCCAAATGAGTAGTTTGAATCTACCACACATTTTATAAGCATTTTCAATTTCAACTAGATGAAACCCGTCAAAACATGACGGACAATGGAAAACAAAATTACTGAAGAAGCTTCTTATATAAGTTACATTCTTTGTACGATTACTTTTTAGCACTATTGCAACTTTAAGGGCGTCAAAAGATAGCACTCTCAGCATTGCAATATATTGCTGGTCATGACTGAAAACGTGATTAGGTCATCATCATCTTGCACAGTTTCCAGCCACTGGCCGGGTCTGTTTGGAACACAAGTCTCTCCAACGTCTTCTGTCTTCCCACCATCTCTCAGCCTCCACCCTTGTCCAGTCTTCTCCTCTCTTCTTCACGATTTCTTCCTCCCCCTTCAGCCACCTGTCTCTCGGTCTCCCTCTTGGTCTCTTTCCTTCCCACTTCGTCTCGTGTATCCTGCTGGGTATCCTCTTCTCCTCCATTCGTTTTACATGTCCATACCATCTAAGTCTAGATTTCTCTATACCAGTCTGTAATGGTTCATCCTTCATTAATTCTCCGGTCCTCTCATTTCTTATTCTGTCCATCTTTGTAGCTCCAATACTGCTTCTCAAGAACCTCATCTCACTGGCCTGTATTTTGCTCTTCTCCCTTCCTTTCATAACCCAGGTCTCCGAGGCATACGTCAGGATAGGGACATTGTACGTCCGATATATGATCTTTTTGCTGTTCTGAGGGACATTCTTGCTCCATAACATGCTTCTCACACTCCTCCGGAATGCTTCTGCCTGTCTCCCCCGCTCATTTATTTCTCTATCGTTTCTTCCATTCTCTTGTATCAGGCTTCCCAGATACTTGAAACTCTCCAATTCCTTCGGCTGTTCCCCACCAATTGTTATTTCCGTTGTGGTTCTTTCCTTCTTCCTTGTGTGATCACCATCTCACTCTTATTTATGCTAAATTTCATCCCATAACCTTGTATTATTCCTTCCCACACGTCCAACTGTTCCTGTACCTCCTCCTCCTTGTTTCCCCAAATCATCAAATCATCTGCAAGCACCATTGCTTTCATCTTTCCTTCCCCAATTACTTGTGCCACTCGGGTCATTATGTCATCCATCACCACAATGAAAAGTAACGGTGACAGTGCACTTCCTTGTTTCAGGCCGTTTCTCTGTTCCAACCAGTCCGATCTCTCTCCTCCCACTTTCACACAGCTCACGCTTCCCTTGTACATCTCCTTTATCTTCCTTATAGTCCATTTTTATATTCCTCTATCCTCCAGGGACTTCCATACTTTGTTTCTGCATACACTGTCATATGCTTTCTCAATGTCCAGAAAGGTCATCAGTAGATCTGTTCCATACTCATAGTGCTGTTCTTGTAACTGCCTTACAGCAAAAATCAAATCCACTGTGGACATTCCTGATCTGAAGCCATGTTGTTCTTCCCTCATCCCTCCTTCTATCCTTGTCCTAATTCTCCTTTCCAAAACTTTCTCAAACAACTTTGCACAATGACTCATCAGTGTTATTCCCCGATAGTTTCTGCATTCTGTTCTACTACCTTTCTTGAAGATCGGGACAATTATTCCCTTTTTCCAGTCCTCTGGGGTCTTCCTTTCCTTCCATGCTGTCTTCATCACTCGGTACAACCATTGTATCCCCACCTCTCCTGCTGCTCTCACCATCTCCACACTCAACTCATCCACACCCGGTGCCTTCCCTCCTTTCATCTTCCTCACTGCATCTTCCACTTCTTTCCATGTTAAGTCCTTTTCTATTTGCAGTTCATCTACTGTACCTCTTCCCCGATTTCTTCCTCCTCGCCGTGGTTTCCATTTGGGTTCAGGAGTTCTTCAAAATATTATTTCCACATTTTCTTCAGTTCTTCCCTATTTTCTATCTCTTGTCCCCTTTTGTTCACAATTCTAACATAATCCGTAGGATTCTTCCGCCTCTTATCTTTACCATCCCAAACAGGACCTTTTTTGCACCTTCACTATCCTGCTGGTCATGACTGAAAACGTGATGAGGTAAATAGCCCAATACGTTCAAGAGTTTCTCCTTGAGCTTGATTGATTTTGATAAAGTAGGCCGAGCGAATAGGAAATTGTTGCCTATTAAAAGAAAATGTACTGTAGGCTACCTGTAAGTGTTTTATCGTAAGGTGTTAAATCAAGTCGTAGGATTTGAGCTCTCTGCCTATTATTACTGCACCTATTATATCCGAATCCAAGCGATTTCTTACAATTAATATATTACCATATATGAGTCCATGGGAAACGTTCAGATTTCTAAGAAGCATATCTACGGCTTAAACGTTCGAAGTATGTGGAGGCGAATCTCTTAATTCCAAGGAATTGAAAAATTCAATAATAGGGAAATGAAGTAGCTGGCTTTCATCTTCAGTATCCAATCTGTTAACGCTGATGTATGTGTTTGAACTGCTGGATATAAGTTCAATGACTTTTAAATTGATATCATTACATTGTTGCAGCTTGGCAAATATTTTATATTCCAGTAGATCAATTTTACCCTCACAACAGTAAAGACCAAAATAACCACGCATAGATTTTACGCAAGAGAAATACAATGTAGAAAAATGTTTACATTTGATCG
Organism: Meconema thalassinum; assembly: GCA_946902985.2. Taxonomy (NCBI): domain Eukaryota; kingdom Metazoa; phylum Arthropoda; class Insecta; order Orthoptera; family Tettigoniidae; genus Meconema; species Meconema thalassinum. The sequence continues at coordinate 927,444,991 of OX336388.2, forward strand.
TCAAGGACCTTACAGTAAACTGTATTGCATAATATCTGGAATTGTTTCTGAAATGGCCTATTTATATTGGATTTTAAATGTGGCTTCGTATTATTCGATAACACTATAGTGTCCTGCAATAACGGAGCCGCTAAATATTAAATGGCAAATAATACTTCCATTGCCGAAATCAACTACGTAGTTAGACTCCGTACTCTAAACAAATAATCATTAAACAATTGTCTTATACAATGAAGTTCAACATGACCGTCCAGAGACTTTCTAACTCAAGTTGGTTGGTGAGGAGAATGCGATGAGACTGATCGCTTAAAATAAATTCCTTATAATTGTTCCTGCCAGCGAAATTTTTTGCGATAGCTTGAAAACGCAGCTCAGAATGACGTTCTTCATTTTGTTATAAACAGTACGAAACTGCTCTAAATAAGCAATTTCCATCACCTGTTATAGGTTATGGCAGTACATTTTGCAGGGGAACATAGAATCACTTCACCAACTACTGGAATGACCATAGGCCTATACTCAATACTCACTTCGATAGTCACCCTAATGGAGGCAGTTTTTGAATTCTATGTCCCGTGCATGTCAAAAATCGTATTAACACATGGAGGCCCACCTATTCTTGTCTATCGCCCCGGAGACCCGGGTTACATTTCCTGCTCTGCCAAGAAATTTAATTCTGGTCTCAGGGCAAAATCGGGGTACATTCAGTCTCTTGAGGTATAACTAAGAAGAGGAAGGTTTAATTCCCACCTCGACAATCTTGGATGTGGTTTTCCGTGGTTTCCCACTTCCACTTAAGGCAAATACCGGGATGGTTCCTAACTTTAGGCCTTGGCCGTCTCCTTGCCATTTACCACCTTAATTACAAATACACACAGTAATGCAGCCATCACAATAACACAGGTTATCAGAAGAAAGTTTCACACATGCACACCCAAGTACACGGGGCTGAGTGACCAAGATGTCGGAGTCCTTCAAACGAATTATATTTGCCAAGTGTCTCTCATGGCGAAAGCAATTGTGGAGACGCGCGTGTGCCTGGAAAACTACTTTTTTCTTTAATATCGACGATGCATAATTATTGACGTCCGAAACGGGGGAGGAGCTTACGGTCAGCTGTTTGCAATATGGCGGCGATATGGTGACGTGAAGTAATTGGGTGTGCGTTTGTTATGGCTTCTAATTTATGATGACAAAATACTACATATTTCCTTTCATTGATAGAAATATTTTTATAATCAATTTAAATGCAGTGCCTAATTACTACCAGTTAAAAATATTACCCACATGTAGATAGTTAATTTACTGTCTGCTGTTACATATATGAAGCCTGTACTTCGGAGCCTAGCGGTATCGATGTTTTTTATTAATTTCACAATATATATATATATCTCACATAACACAAAGGATGACTCCCTGATAATAAATTGAATCAAGCAACCCTGAATTTGCATGAATGTTTTGGGTTCAAAGAAGCGTTACTTGGGATGCTCAAATCATACTTCAATATTGCAAATATTGACCTACATACTTGCTGTTCAAAGGCAAGAATGTTAATTTATTAATCTCTTGCCACAGGCAAGTTAAAATGGAGGCATCCTCTTTATCAATATATTTAATTAAATATTTAAAATACAGATATTTAACAAAGCTGGAGTCTTCATTTGAACTTGCCATAAGCAAACGGAACAGATCAAAAACTACACTAAAAGCCAAACCAAATTCACTCCTCAGCTCGACATAAACCATAATACCAATTAAAACCTATACAAAACATACTCTCCTTACTGTTGTACAACTTTCAAACCAACTATTCGCACTCAAAACTGTAAAACCCTGAAATGAGAACTAATTAAAGTTAGAATAGCCTAGGCCGATCCGGTCTCCCACTACATTACCGCATATGTAGCCTATACTTAACATCACTATAACTTTAAAATTACGACTAAGTGACCTATCTGCCTGAGTAGTATAGGTGTTACCGGCCTGCCTGGGATGATGGGTCACCAAACCGGTACTTAAAACTAAGATTTTACATTTTAATTAACTAAATTCAACAGTAGGGAGATCATAGCGAAAAACACAATTTAAGCCAAATCATACTTCAATGACCTACATACTTGCTGTTCAAAGGCAAGAATATAAATTCTCTGGCAAATTAAGGCTAGGAACAGCATTTTTCTTAAGTTTTCTAACCATTCGGCTATTGTCAATCGGAAGAACCCCTTAAATAAGTTGACGAAGAGCGGATTACATTCTTTGTACGGCACAGAAGTAATAGGCTATAAGTTTATCAGTATTTTTGATGTAGCTAAATCCATGTGAATACAAATTAGAGACAATAACTATCAATAATCAACAATACCGGTGGAAAGAAGTCGTCTTCACAAAAATGCAGGCTGCACACTGTCATGTAACATGTAACACGTTTTCCAATTGACAGCGACAAAACCCATCTTTCTCTCTGAACTTTTTGTACAGGAAAGTAGTGAAGATATTTCGTAGCCGTTTTATACGTTTTGCAACCTTATACAGAGCAGTACCTCCTCGATTTTGACAAATTTCTTTCTGTTTCCATCACGACGTCAATGCTTCACCATCTAAATAAATCTCACCAATCACAATGTTACAGCTTCAACATTCTGCCGCGTGGCTGCGCCATCCAACTTTTCTGACGTCAATAACTTGACCACCGAAGCATTGGGAAGAAATTGCAATATTAAGGTACATAAACAACCTAGCCTACACATTCAACTGTCAGTTAATGTTCCTCAACATTTCCCTTCTTAAATATTCCCCTCCTTTATAATTTTCCATCACGTGAAAACATGCCATGTCTTGTGTTTTAAATATATCGATGCAATGGTGTTGCCATCTGCTGTCAGTTAATGGAACTATATGGGCGAATTACTGCCATCTGTTGTCAGTTATAGGAACTGATTGCAGATATTTAAACGGCGTACTGCGGACAACAGTTTGCTCTTTTGATTACATGCTGCAATGCAATGGTAAAACGAAAATAAAACGTATTTAGAGGGAATGTAGAAATAAGTATCTTTAACAGACATAAAACCTTACTGTTACTCCTTGATTAAACAATATTTCAGTGGTAAAAAAAAAGAAAACTGGCGAGGGCTAGGATCGAACCGGCGCTTCAAGGAACCACAGTCAGTCGCCTTAACCACATGGCTACTCACGCACTCATGTATAGTAGCAGACGCAGCCATTCATTATATTCAAAAGCCGCTGTTTGAAGGAAATAATCAATTTCATTATCCAAATAAATCAATGTTGCACATTCGTATACGTTCATACTGTTATTATACTTTATTGTCAGAACTTGGTTAATGTATGTTTTCAATTACATGGAAGCTTATTAAATAACTTACATTTTAATGGAATTCTCACCGCCATTTTGTCATGACCTCAGGCGGATTGTGCGCATGCGTGAGGGCCAAGAATTCTGCTATTTTCTATATTAATTCAAAAATATACCGAGAGGGAATGTAGAAATATGTATCTTTAACAGACATAAAACCTTACTAATACTCCTTGATTAAACAATATTTCAGTGGTAAAAAAAAAATATATATATCGGCGAGGGCTGGGATCGAACCGGTGAACTTTGAAACCACATTCTGTCGCCTTAACCACATAGCTACACGCGCACTCTTCGTCACCAGCAGGCGCAGCCGTTCTTTATCATTAAAAGCCGCTGTCTGAAGAAAATAATCCATTTCATTATCCAAATAAATCAATGTTGCACATTCGTATACGTTCATACTGTTATTATATTTTACTGTCAGAACTTGGTTAATGTATGTTTTCAATTACATGCAAGCTTATTAAATAACTTACATTTTAATGGACTTCTCACCGCCATTTTGTCATGACCCCCAGGCGGATTGTGCGCATGCGTGAGGGCCTAGAATTCTGCTATTTTCTATATTAATTTAAAAATATACCGTAATATATTTGTTTATTTTAGAGACACTCTGCAAATCTGCATGCCAAGAGCTTTCGTTAGAATGTCTTACGAAGCCAATCGGTTAAGTCGTTTTCACAATCTCGTGTGTACAAAAAACAGCTTAGTGCTTATAAAATGTGTGGTAGATTCAAACTACTCATTTGGATGGTTTGGGTAAGAGGCGGGCGTGGCCGAGGTTAGGAACCATCTCGGTATTTGCCTGGACTAGAAGTGGGGAAATCACGGTAAACCACTTCTAGAATGGACGAGATGGGAATTGAAATCATATCCTCTTTACTTCTGCCTCATAAGGTTAAGTTCACACAACTTGATTAAATTCCTTGGCAAAGCCGGGAATCGTTTGTTGTTGTTGCTGCTTATTTTGCGACATCGTGGTCATGTAGTCCAGTGTACTTGGGGATATGTGGAATTTGAGTAATAACCTGTGATATTGCGATGGCTGTACTGTACTAGTAATAATAATTATGTTATTGGTTTTACGTCCCTTTAAACAACTGCGACTTTCAGAGACGCCGGCGTGCTGGAATTTTGTCCCGAAGGGGATCTTTAACGTGCCAGTAAATCCACTGACACGGCTCCCTCGCAATTGCGCACCCTCAAATGCCAGCTGACTGAGCCAGGATTCGATTCTGCAAGCGAGAACGTTACCGCTGAGCCACGCAGCCAGCCGGCTGTAGCGTGTGAAGGTGAGGATTGGAAAGGAGGCGACCATTGCCATAAGTTAGGAACATTGAACTGTAGGTACAACTGGAACAACTCCTCCCATGGTAACTCTCGCTGAAAACTGCTTCCTGGTCAACGCCTCCTTGACGTGCACTACCAGGCGTAACTAGACGCACCAAAAACTGTCATACCATTGAACTCTAGGTTGCAAATCGTCTGATACACACATCAAAAAAAGTTTTGCATCACCTCGGTTCCCAGATCTCCGGCATATAGACGTTGACTGTGTATATTGTATCCAAGATACAGTCCCTTTGACTGTTCATAGATGTCACTAAAACTGCTCAAAGATGTAAACAACCATGCATGAGCAGGGCCTATTAGACGGAGGGGGTACGACAGCCGATCAGTTCCAGTCATTCCACCAGGACGAAGGTACGCTGCTCATGTTGTCTGTAGTTCTACCATGCCTAGAAGGTCAATACCGCAGTTCGATCGCGTCCGCATTGTTACTTTGTGTCAAGAAGGGCTCTCAACAAGGGAAGTTTCCAGGCGTCTCAGAGTGAACCAAAGCGATGTTGTTCGGACATGGAGGAGGTACAGAGATACAGGAACTGTCGATGACAGGCCTCGCTCAGGCCGCCCAAGGGCTACTACTGTAGTGGATGACCGCTACTTACGGATTGCCGCTCGGAGGAACCCTGACAGCAATGCCACCATGTTGAATAATGCGTTTCGTTCAGCCACAGGACGTCGTGTTTCAACTCAAACTGTGCGCAATAGGCTGCATGATGCGCAACTTCACTCCCGACGTCCATGGCGAGGTCCAGCTTTGCAACCCCGACACCATGCAGCGCGGTACAGATGGGCCCAACAACATGCTGAATGGACCCCACGGAATTGGCATCACGTTCTCTTCACCGATGAGTGTCGCATATGCCTTCAACCAGACAATCGTCGGAGACGTGTTTGGAGGCACCCTGGTCAGGCTGAACGTCTTAGACACACTGTCCAGCGAGTGCAGCAAGGTGGTGGTTCCCTGATGTTTTGGGGTGGCATTATGTGGGGCCGACGTACGCCACTGATGGTCATGGAAGGCTCCGAAACGGCTTTACGATACCTGAATGACATCCTCCGACCCATAGTGCAACCATATCGGCAGAATATTGGAGAGGCATTTGTCTTCATGGACGACAATTCTCGACCTCATCGTGCACATCTTGTGAATGCGTTCCTTCAAGATAACGACATCGCTCGACTACAGTGGCCAGCATGTTCGCCAGACATGAACCCTATCGAACATGCCTGGGATATGTTGAAAAGGGCTGTTTATGGACGTCTTGACCCACCAACCACTCTGAGAGATTTACGCCGAATTGTCGTTGAGGAGTGGGACAATTTGGACCAACAGTGTCTTGATGAACTTGTGGATAGTATGCCACGGCGAATACAGGCATGCATCAATGCAAGAGGACGTGCTACTGGGTATTAGAGGTAGTGGTGTGTACTGCAATCTGGACCACAAATGCTGAAAGTCTAGCTGTATGATGGTACAACATGCAATGTGTGGGTCTCATGAGCAATAAAACGAGCTGAAATGTTGTTTGTGTTGATCTCTATTCCCTTTGTATTTAACGGTTCCGGAACTCTTGGAACCGAGGTGATGCAAAACTTTTTTTGATGTGTGTATGTCGTGATTCTCTTCATATATGTGATCGTACGTAACTCTGTGCAACGTTATATGTATGGTAATATCCAATAATACGGTAGGTTTACGGTCTACTTTATTTTCGAATTGAGATTTGTAATGAAGTACCGGTAGCCTATTCTGCGTTTATGGATACGTCTTACATCAAATTTTGACCTAAATAGCATAATGGCAAATACACGTAGGCCCTATTATAGGTTATAAGTTATTAGTCCCAGAATTAGCCTATAACCTAGGCCTAGCTTATATTACAGATTCCCATGGAAATGTCCAGATGTACCAAATAAATGGGTTATAGCTGCGAACTATTTTATATATCATGCTACTTGCTTCATTCAAATAGAAACAAACCACTGATTAAAGATGCTGCGGTACCTGCAATTTTCAATTTCCCACAGCATCTGCTTCAGCCACCCAAGAAAAGACCGAGAGTTTTTGAACGACAAGTAGGCCTCGCCTACAAGTTGAAGTATATAGACCTAGGCCAAATATTTACTGTTACTTTTTCATCATCATAGGCATAAAATTTCACATTTTCCAGTATACTTTTATGATGTCAGTCGTGGAGACGAGAAAAAGAATTGGGCTTAAGGGATCTTCCCTGCAGGACCCTGTTCGTTTGCTGTATGACTTATGTGAGGTCTTAAGTTTCGACCTGCTTTGAAGAAAAAGAAGCTTGTAGTTTTACGTGACCGTTAATCTTGTGATCATGAGCCAAGGGACCTCCATTTTACGTGGAATCCGAACCACAGGGCATGGCATTTCACTTCGTTAATATCACATGCAATGACCGGTAATCGAACCCGGTCCACCTTGGTGAGAAGCGAATAGCTTGACCACTGCGCCATCACGCTCTATTGCTTTGAAGAATATTGAACATGTGGTTGTTTTCTATAAAGTATGTAGTTTTGTTCACTAGCATCTATTTAATTGTTTAGTTGTAGGCTTATGCATATTCACACACATATGAATGCTGCCTTTAAGTTAATAAAAATGTTGAATACCAATTACCATATTTTTTGTTCTTACTCTTAGTCATTCCCTGTCTAAACTTATTTTTATTTTATTTTTATGTACGTACGGCTTGTATTTTTTGCCAGTAGGCCTATAGTCATTGTGTAAGCTGCCTTTGATCTAAGGATAAAAATGAACAATCAGGCTGCAATATAATATTTTGTGTTGGCGTATATTCCTAGCCATTTTAAGTATCAAATGACTATGATATTTTGAAATATGTGTTTCGGCGTAAGCTCCGTTTAGTTTACCGTTCGCCTAAATGTTTAAAAGTACCTCTGTTACTTATATCTCGTCGTACGTACGTACATCATCCTTGCGTTCATATACGTCAAACTCTCCTCCTTGACGTGCACTACCAGGCGTAACTAGTCGCACCAAAAACCGCACTTTGCTCCCATACAGTCGGCATTCCAGTATTACCAAGAGTTCAATGGTTAGGAACCGTCCCGGTATTTGCCTGCAGTAGAAATGAGGGAACCACGGAAAACAATTTCGAGGATGCTGAGGTGCGAATCGAACCCTGCTCTTCTCAGTTTTTCCACACAAGGCCGAGTGCACTCCACTCCAACCCTCAAACCAGAATTAAATTTCTTGGTAAGGGCGGGAATCGAAGCTCAAGGGTGACAGACAAGAGAGCTAGTCATTTCGTTAGTTATAATTGTTGTTTTAAGGGGCGGAACTATGAGGTCATATGCCCCTCTACTAGTCACTTCGTCACGCGCGGAAAGTGCTTTCGTTAAAGAACATTAAATGCACAGAGCAACGGAATTAAAGTACAGTCTAAACTCCGTCCAAGCAATCTGCGAAGTGCCAGTGTGAAAACACGTAATATGCGCACAGGAGTGACTCGGCTGACTGGCCAACTGAATAATTAGCGCAGGAGGGAGGCTCGACCTTGGCTTCAACCAACTCTCGCAACGGCAGGGCTGCCAAGCTCCACCCATAGCATTCTCTTTTCACTTCCTCTGTGTGACGTCATGCGCAAACCAACAACACAGATTCCGTGGATGAGGTATAGCAACTCTTTAAAGGCCTCATTTATAGCTTCCCAAGTAACATAACTTTATTTGTTTGAAATGTTATAACTAGTAGTTGCAATACAATAATAAATGACTTGCAATAAACGACCGTTTAAGAAGTAAGAAGTCCGAGTTTGGACTCAAGAAACTTGAAAATTGTAAATTTAAACTTAAAATAAAAAAATAGTGCTGTGGGACAACGCCAGTAGGTGAGTCATTGTTCGCCACCGGCCGGTCCGGCGAGCGGATCGGGAGGGTGAGTGAGTGATGTCAGTTGAGTTCGGAGAAGTCCCTTAATCCTCTGGGTGTCATGGCCAAACGGAAAGACTATAGTCCAAATTATAGAAAGTCCGAATTAAAGAATTTTTTCTGAAATATTGTACTGTTATCTGAAGCTATAATTAGGAACAATGTATGTAATTGTTAAAGAAAGACTAGATATATGCAGTATTAAATTAAAGTTACAATAGACTACATATTTAAAGGCTGTATATGTATCCCTATATAGCCTACATTTTGTCTTCTAAACTTAGCGATTTATATTTATCCCTAACACTCATCTTAGTTGCTGTATTCTAGCGAGTGCGACACTTCCAAACACTTTTAAGCAATCATACAGATAGAATTTTACACAATGTAAACAGTAACTCGTCATGCGTACTTCAAAAAGCGAACTGAGCAGGCACTGTTTTTGTTGCATGCTAGTGAGCAATAATGATACATACGGTACTTATTATTGGCCACGAGTGGAGTGAACGGGAAGGGAGAGGGTTGCGATCGACATTTTACAAGAGATGGCCTTGGTCCGAATGACGTCTGGCGCAGTACTGCGGCGATGAAAACCTGTCCGAATTAGTTAAGCCAGAAATAGTGAGAGTTCACTGTAATGTTAAACATTGCTCATTATCATTACTATGCCATAATAGGCTCTCGTGCATTGTCGGTTGTCCGTTTCAAAGTGCGTTATTATAGTTAATAGCGCTCTGAAAATTGTTTGTACTTACTGTGCCACGTTATTGAAGCCAACTGCTATTATAAAACACCACGTTCACACTTTAAAAATAAGGAAATTGCAATCCAACATGACGACGTGTTTTTTGGTAAGCTTATTACTTGAAAGTTAATGTTGACAACTTCACTTCACCGCAATCCCCTGTTGCGAGGTTTGGCGACTGTCTGGACGAAATTATTGCTGAAAATTACTGATGGTACTACTAGGCAAAACCATTGGCCTGGATGAAGATTATTGATACCCCCACTGTGCGTGACAAAACCCAGGGGTGTTTATATTAGCTAACGCGGCCCGCAGGGCTAGTCTAGGCGAAAACCATTGGTCTGGAACCAATAATGCTGACACTACTGAAAAAATGCAATAACAACCTGTACCTGTAGCTATAAATTATTCAACTCCTGTATATTAGTAGTCTAACAATAGACATTTCTATAGTACCTTTTGCGGATTTTGATGGCGACGAACAACGGACACTGCACGAATTTCTCATAATATTGCAGATTTTTTATAATGAAAACGTACGGAATCATAATTCTAAACACATTTATAGGTTCCATTGTTAATGCTTGCATAACTTCAAAGCCAGTTAATTTCAACCCTAGTGATGAAGATCTGATGGAGGCCGCGTGACAGTGGAAATGCATAATCTTAAAACTCCCCCTTTGTCAGTGAATAATATTACTAACTTAAATGTATCCTTTTTTAGGAAAGAACGGGGTAAGTCCATTATTTTTGGAAATGAGTTTATGGCGCATTCTGGTGGCCAGCCATCGTCACTACAAATCAGTTGAAATTAATCTACAGTATGTATACTAATATAATAAAGCTGAAGAGTTTGTTCGTTTGTGTGTTTAAAGGTGCTAATCTCTGGAACTACCAGTCGGATTCGAAGAATTCTTTTTGTATATGATAGCCAGATTCATGAGCAATAGTTTAGGCTATGTAGCATTAGACTACACCTCTCAGGTAACCTTAAAGATTGATTTTTGTTCAGTAAGTAAGAAGAACAAACGCTCCCGAACAGCTTCAATAATAACTAAGTCTATTGTTGTCAGGCAATGCGGGCTGCATCACGTCGCCCCTACCAGTGTTCTGTTGCAGAATTGCGAGCTGCTATAAATTGCAGTCACGGGGAGTAATTAGTGCAAAAAGGTTTCTTAGCCCCTTAAAACAGTTATCATTATGACAATCGTTGGTGCAGTATACTGAGGTTACCAGCTGCAATAAGCGTTGGTGCTTTCCTATCCTTATCCTTGAGCGCTCCAGTTCTGTAGTAGTATTCATTATCATCCATAAAACAAATAAATCCACCGGGCGAAGCCGGGCACTGCTGCTAGATTCAAATAAAGCGGAATGTTACCGAGATACAGAGGTTCTTATATTTAGTGGAAACGGAAAGAACGTCCCATATCATCTTATTTTTTCATAATATTAGCTGTTATATGTTTTACCTGCACTTCCTTTATAAGAAATAAATTTGGCAAAACGAAACTATATTGCTTACCCTCAATTGGGGTGTTTTAAGTTTTTTTTTGGTGTTAAAAGTTTAAAATTCGCTCTACTGAAAAATTTACAGAATGTGACTTACCCCGTTTTTCCCGTGGAGTCTTCATATATATAGTTACCTCGCCTAATCTAATTGGCCCCCCATGGGCTCACAACTTGTGGGACGTGGGTTGTCGACCACAGGACCCCAGCTGAGTCCGGCATTGCTTCCACTTACTTGTGCCGGGCTCCTCTCTGTTATATTTCCTTTCGACCTCCCTGTGACAACTCTTGTTCTTTTCCGACCCCAACGGTATCCGAGGCCTAGGGAGTCTTTCACTTTCGCGCCTTAATTGGGCCTTGTCTCATCTTTTCTCATATCTCATTCTTCGAGGGGTCAGACCTCTTGTTTTATTTTCATTGTATCTCCTGCCTTCTGCACAAGGCCCTTAAGGAGGCACCACTTATGGTGCACCCTGGATAGTGCTACACCCTCAAGAGCTCACGTCTGGTGAGTTCAGGCGTTGGCGACCCCGATGGCTTCGTAAGCTGGGTCGGGTTTTTCTCCTTCTTCCATTGCCTTTGGGGCGGTCCCTCTGCTCTTTACCTTTCCTATCTGCCTCGCTTGGCTCTCCCTTCTTCCAAGTCTCTTAATTCTCATTCTTCGAGGGTTAAGGGCATTTCATTTCCTCCTGTCTGTTGTTTTCCATTTCCTCTTCTAGTATGTAAGTGTAAGGAAGGAAGATTGTAGTTTTACGTGACCGTGAATCTTGTGATTATGAGCCACGGGACTTCCTTTTTACATGGAATCCGAACCACAGGACATGGCATTTCAGTTCGAAAATCTCACATGCATTGACCGGGAATCGAACCCGGGCCACCTTGGTGAGAGGCATACAGCTAGACCGCTGAGCCACCACGCCCCCGGTATGTAAGTGTGTACTTAGTTTTAGGTTTAGTTTAATTTCACTTACATTTCCACGTGACCCAGACCATTAGGGGCCGATAACCCAGATATTAGGCCCCTTAAAACAACAATTATCATCATCATCATCGCAATTTAATTTGACAAAAGTGTGTTGACCGACTAAAAAGTATAAGTATAAATTGATAGTTTGTACTGGCAACACTGAAAAAAATGCTTCAAAATTCCACATACACTCACTCCAGGTAAATGCTATGACAGTACGGTACCTTATTTCAAGTGTCGGGGCAATTACCCTATCACCGAACGTAATAAGTGTCGCTACAGGTGATCCAACAAATTCAATGTACTGAGTACATGGGGCTGATGTCCAAAAATGTTCCAAGCCCCTAACAACAACAACAACAACAACCTACCGCTGCTCAGTCATTTGGCCTACAGACTGTGAGGTGACAGGACGTGTCCTCGTTAATCTTGGCATTCTTGACTATAGTCACTGCCTCTCAGATCAGACAGCTACTAAATTGTCCTCACGAGGCTGAGCGGTGCGCCCCGTTCAACAACCCCGGGCGTCCAAGATATGAGGCAAGCACTACACCACGGGGCGACCCAGCGTCGATGAAGCAATAGCAGTTAAACCAATATAGTAGGCCTATATTATGCAACGAGCTCATAATGGCAAAAATTAAGACACGAGTATGTTTATAAATTTCCATACGAGTGTCTTAATTACCACCATAGGCGAGTTGCATACGACTGTTTATGTTCGACGATAATTAAAATTTTACTATATATTCTAACATAAATATTCATAAATATCTGTCAAGATTCGTGGCTTAGGCGGCAGCACGCCGGCCTTTCACCGCTGGGTCCGTGGTTCAAATCCCGGTCACTCCATGTGAGATCTGTGCTGGACAAAACGGAGGCAGACAGGTTTTTCTCCGGGTACTCCGGTTTTCCCTGTAAAAATTTAATTCCAGCAACACTCTCCACTATCATTTCATCTGCTATTCATTTAATCATTGCCCCAGAGGAGTGCGTCAGGCCTCGGCAGCCGGCTCAGTTCATATCCTCGCCGCTAGATGGGGGCTTCATTCATTCCATTCCTGACCCGGTCGGAGACTGGAAGCAGGCTGTGGATTTTCATCTGTCAAGATTCTGTCAGTTCACTTAGTGAAGAGCACATGCGCTGGATTACCACTAAGGAACCGGGTGAGTTAGCCGAGGTCGTTGCGGCATGACTGTTGGCAGTCGCTCACATCCGGGAGGCGAGGAGGTTCGAATCCCCCCGCCGGCAACCTTGAAGATGGTCTTCTGTGGTTTCCCATCTTCCTTCCAGGCAAATGCCGGGGTTGGTCCCTAACTATAGGCCACAGCCGCTACCTTCCAACTCCTCGACCCTCCCTTCCAACTTTCCTCCCCAACGGTACTTGTAGCTCACCCATTGGGTGTCCGTCTCGAAGCAGCTACAAAACTGGCGAGCCCGAACATGTCCTCGGACACTCCCGGCACTAAAAGCCATACGCTAAAAAAATATATAAATTAAAAAAAAAAACACTAAGGATCAAAGTCTTCCCAAAGCTTTGTTCTTCTTTTGTTGGGAATTGTGTGGGCTCAGCATCTACTCTCTATCCAGTAACAAATTCCAAAGCTTTGAAACATTGTTTATCCTGAACTAGCACCACATACAGCGCACAGGTCCCTACTATGTGGGATCATTTTGTTATTTTGGACAAATAACACAAAATAGGCTGTTACAAATGCTTTAAAATTAAAAATGTAACGTATTATCAACTAGTTATTCTCCAAATTCGATGCGTATGGAATGTCAACGGGAGGCAAATCAATGGAGTCCCAAATAGAACAGTCATGGCATCTGGCGGAAAATTTTCGCATAAGAAATCCCTTTACTGAACAGAGTTGGGTTATTGATTGATTTCCGTGGATCTAATGTCATACGCATGCTGCCTCCGTGACATTCTGGTGTCGGCGAAATCGTACGCAATGCCCTGTGTAGAAATTGGAGTTGCGGATATTAAGGTACAGTGCTATTTCTTTGTCACATTCCCCAGTTTGTTTATGCATTGATCGGATATCCTTAATAGTCAACTTTCAAATCATGTAATCCATGTCTGACATGTTGGATTTTGTTTGCATGTGTGAAGCTATCAAGTACCTGATTGATCACGCAACTGTTTCATAATGAAAATCTTGAGCTCTGATTGGTGGGAGAAACTGTATCATAATGAAAACTAGTACTTTAATGACCCTCATTACAGTACAGTTTTCTGACATATAATATTTACATTTCGGCATCGTCGAACATAAACATTATTATTAAATCTATATATTAAAAATATTTATGAAAACTTATCAGAGTCCATGCGGCCATTCAATCCGGTCGATTTCCTTCATTCTTTTTTTAAATGAAAGGTATTCATGCACAGATTTGCCATCAAGTATTACAAATCACTTAAATTCCGCCTTTCTCAAATTATTTGATTTTTTCAACTTTTTCCAACTTTCAGGCAATTATATCTTTGGTTCTAATTGAGGTACGCAGGTCGCTTTGGTCTAAGAACTCTCAATGAATCAAGCGCTTTCATTTAAGCTCTTAACTATTCAAATCGGCTGATTCTGAGGAAAGTTATGAGTGAAAATTCGATAATACATCTCATTTTTTCAACATTTTTTCTCATTGTAGCAATCATATCTTTGGTTCTAATGACTGAAATTTCCTATTACACTAGCATTTTGTATTACAATCAACAAAGCGCAGGGCCAAACGCTTCATCGAGTTGGAATCTACTTGCCTGAGCCTGTTTTAGGCCATGGAATGTTCTATGTTGCCTTATCCCGAGGAAAATCATTTAGAGATGTTGAAGTAGAAATTAAATCTAAGGGTCGACGCACAGCGAACATTGTCTGGAAGGAAGTATTGTGAAATAAAGGTTATAAACTATTACATAATGTCGTAATTTTTTAATTCCAATACTGAAAAATAATGCTGCGGAGCAGTACGGGCGCCCTAGTACTTGTAATATCTTACTCTTCATAGAAAATCTCAGTTCTGCTGGAGGATGACTGGCCATTGTACACACAAAGCTCGTTGTGGGCAGTGACTGGCATTCCTTCCCGGGAGCCTCATTAAAGAATTCATTACCAATTCATATTTTAGACGCTATTTTTTGTCCAGCCGGTCTTCCCACGGATACTTTTATAATGAACCAGCCAAGTCTGGGAAACCTATTGTGGTTAGCACTAGAGCCCATCACCCAGCGGTTCACAACTAGTCGGACGTGTGTGGGTGACTATGGGACCACAGCTGGGCACGGCATTGCTTCCAGTTATATAGTTGAAATCGAATTGATAGTATGTAAGTTACATTCATATAACGATATGACCTATTAGCAGCCTATTAGAATTATGTTGGCAACACTGTCATGTATGGCCTCCTGGAAATTAAACTGAAATAGTATTATCTATATGTGTGCCAATTTTGGAATAACTCTCAAGCATAACTTCCGAGATATCCAACATGGAGATCAAATTTCAATAGCGATTTTTCAGCAGTTGGTAGTACTGACGTAATTTTCAAAAATGGCCGTGTCATACCAAATTTGGTTTCGATAGCTGCAGCCCTCAGACAGACAGGACAGGACAGGACAGGGCAGACAGACAGACAGACACATTTTCCCATATCTATCTCATAAGTCAACATTTTGCTCATTTTTACAAAATGAGAAAAGTAGGCTAAAAATCCGGGGCTTGGTCATCAATCATCATAATGAAGGTATTACAAACGAACTGACCGTGATCCATTAGGAAGTAAAATGAGGCTGGGAAGCCACAGGATGGCCGGATAATTCTGACTTCTAGTGCCAGTAAACTCGCCACAAGGGCGTGAATAGGGCACTTAACCCCACTTCTAGGAGACAAAGTTTAGCCCATACTTTACTTGAAGTCACATACTCAGCTCGTGATAATAAACTTGTATGACCTTCACACATCAGTGCATGATAGCGAAATCACCAGCCGTTTGACTAGCGGAACTCGAGGTAACCAGAAAGGAGACTACTGTACCGTAGCTCACTTTCTAATAACATAGAGCCATGTGAATAATGCATGAACCTTCCAGTGTTTTACATAATTGAGCTTGGGAGGATGACCACTTAATTGCGACTTGGGACTCCGATATTTCTCCGGAAGTCCTTTCATTTGTTAATAAATAATATTTATGACGGCACTGGTGTATTCAGGTCTCAGAAGCGCCAATTAGAACAACTGGTAATTTATACATACACGGTGGCTAAAAAAAGAAGACGAGATTTTTTGAACAGCTTTCGTGACTAAACTACGGTAATAAAGATGAGTTCTGCAACAGAGCGCACGCAATTAGCAGGTTTGTCAAAACGCTTGTAAAGCAAACAGTATAAAACAGTGGTTTATAACCGGCGGGCTGCGACCCACATTTCTCGGTTGGGTTCGCCGCGGACTTGAAAATGTTAGGCTGTATCTATTTTAAATGAGCCGAAGGACATGGGAGAGCAGCTGGTACTCAGAAAGGTGAAAGGCAGGGATAGGCTACTCAAACTTTTTAAAAATTGTACTCCTAAGCCATGACTTAGTTTTCTATTGTACCACCACTATTTTCTTTTTCAACATTAAGGCTGAAAGTTACTGACATAACAAATAATAGTAATATTAAAAATGTGGTGAAGTATATCCTACTTATATTTATACAATTCAATTGTTGTTTAACATAACGTGTTTTAGTATTGTTAAGATCAGTATAAAAAAGTTGAATCATTACAGTTTCAATAAAACCTTTTAAATAGTTTTAAAACAATGAAAGAAGTATTAACATGCACTCTCTAATGTCCAAAATTAAATACATACTGTAGACTGCTTCCATTTGCGTGCGAAGAAATAAAATGCCACATAATTCATTGTTGTGTAAGTTATCAAGAATGAATGTCGTAACATTATCAGTCACAAACGTATTATGGTTGGTTTCTTGAAATCTGAAATAATCGCCAACGTCCATTGTTGAGAATGATTCTCTGAGTCACGTATTAAGGTGAAAATGCATAATCCCCCAATGCAGCAAAGCCGATGGTAAATCTGTGGTAGTGTAGTAGAAATACAGTAACTGACTGGAATGCTGCGTTCGATATTGCTATGCTCCTCAGATATTCAAAGAAGAAAGTTCATACTGTAAACCTCAAAAAGTGATCGCAACGATTGGTTCTTTTGTCATTTTGTCAATTTCTCAGTAAGAATCGTTCCCGTGCCCACTGGAAAATGTGCAGGGTATGTATACCACAGTTTGAGAATGGCTGGTGTAAGACAAGACAGCAACGTTTCAATCTACACAATGAACAAATAATTTTAAAAAATCCGCCCTGAAAGTTTTCAATTAATGTTTGTATATTAACAAGTGTCCGCAGCGTTTATAAGAATTATTAATAATAATAACCCCTGACACTACAGCCCATGAAGGGTCTATACCTACCAAGCCACCGCTGTCCAGCCATTTGGCCTGCAGATATAGGGGTGACGCGTGGTCAGCACATGGGTCTCCTCGGCCGTTAATCTTGGTTTTCGTGACCGGGGCACTGTCTCACTGACAGACAGCTACTCAATTGTCCTCATGAGGGTGAGTGCACCCCGTTCCATCCCTCACGTCAGTTTCTAAAATCTCTGACGGAGCCGGGAATCGAACCCGGGACCTATGGGCGAGAGGCAGACGCGCTACCCCAACACCACGAGCCGGGCTGTTTATAGGAATTAATCCCGATAAATGAAAGCAAATTCCCGCCACCCGGTAAAAAAAAAAAAGGAACGGAGCTTGCAAGTTTATGTGACTATTCATCTCGTGATCATAAGCCACAAGACCTCCATTGCATGTGGAAATACTGGACGTAACACTTCACCTCGATAATCCCCCATACATTAACCAGTAGTAAAACCCAGTCTACCTTGGTGCGAGGCAAGCAGCCTGAACGCTGAGCCATCTCAGTCTTCACGACCCGGCAATTGACTGCCCTGCATTACAGAGGTTCACCGGCTGCGTTGGCCGAGAGCGCTAACACGCTACCTCTTGTCTCGCTGGCATCGAGAGAGCGTGAGTTCGAATTCTTCCTCGGCCGTCCTGGAAATGGTTTTCGTGGTTTCCCATTTTCACTACCAGGCAAATGCCGGGACGGTTCCTATCAATAGGTCCTCGGCCGATTTCCTTTCATAGTTCCTTCCCTGACCCGTTCTGAAAAGAAAAATACATGGCCATTGGCTGCATTAATAAAATTATTATTACAGAAGGTTCCTAATAATTCTTCCTTCAGGATTGGACAGTTTGGCTAACACAGAAAGAGCCTCAAAACTTCATAGAGCATTCAGACTAACATGGGATCACTATAATAAAAGAGTAATGTCACATAATGCAAAACTGAAACACTACAAAACAGTTGTACTACCGGAAGCTCTATATGCGTCAGAAACCATAGCTTTAGGAGGTCATTCTAAAATTGCAAATATAGAAAAGCAAGAACGTAAAATTCTTAGAAAAATATTCGGCCCCACACAAGAAAACGGAATTTGGATTAAAAGACGAAATTCAGACCTATACCGTCACACATGGGTCTCCTCGGCCGTTAATCTTGGTTTTCAGCAACACTGTACGAAAAAGACGTTTAACATTTTATGGACTCCTCTTCAGGATGGACGATTATAGACTTACAAAAAGGTTATTCAATGTAATAAATTCTCAGAAATCAAGGATAGCCTGGCTGGATGAATCAAGAGAGGACCTGCAAGAGTTGAACATCGGAGAAAATATTCTGAGAAACCGCAAAAGTCTTCAGGACCGCAGTAACAAAGCACAAGTTTAGGGTGAAAACTAGTGGCAGGATGGAACCAAGTGGACAGAAGAACGGAAGAAGCAGCACAGTGACTTCATGGAGAGATTTTGGGAAGATAGGAAGGCGAATATCATCAAGCCGAAAAACAAGTTCAAGCGCGCTCTATAATGGGCAAAACGCAAAAAGAAGAAAGAAGAAGAAGAAGGTTTCGTAATTCCAATCTACTGCATCTTTGTTTGCAATGAACATTACAGAACTGCACATTCTGCTTGTTTTTCTGCCTGGTCGCCCCAGTTACAGTTCTTGGTAGCAATCACAGCAAGACGACTGCAACATTCCGATGAGCTTCAGTATCCGTGACCGATTTCTTGTCTCTAGCTATTAAATGACACGGATCATAAACTTCATCCGTTTCCCCCACCTTCTGTGACACACAATTATTCACGAGTCATTTTCAAACGGTCTTCATGGATGGACATGGTGAGCTTTAACACTCTTCAGTCAGAAATAATAATAGCCTACAGTAACACCTGCTTAAAGCGGAAAGCAATAGTTCCGGATTTATTTTTCCGTTTTCGCAGGCTTTCGTTTTAAGAAGGGTGAGTCAGTTTTCATTCGAGCTGAAGGACATGAGAGAGAGGCTGGTATGCAGAAAGGTGTAAGGCAAAGCTGCAACTTATCACCCATACTTTATAATCTTTACATTGAACAAGCAATGAAGGAAATTGGAGAAAAATTTAAAGTGGGAGCGAAGACTCAAGGAGAAATAATTTCAACTCTGAGATTTGCTGATTACATCGTCATCTTGGCCGACACGCCTGAGGATTTGAATGAGTTTTTGAATGGTATGGACTCCGTCTTGAGGAAAGAATTCATGATGAAAATTAATAAACGTAAAACAAAAATATTGGAATGCAGTCGAAATAAATCAGAAACCTCTATGGAAATCAAATTGGCAGGTGAAAAACTAAAGGAAGTAGGAGACTTCTGTTACTTAGGAAGCAAAATAACCAGTGATTGACGAAACAAAGAGGATATAGAAAGTAGGTTAGCTCAGGCAAGGAAAGCATTTCTACAGAAAAGGAATCTGTTGACATCGAATATAGATTTAGGTATTAGGAAGTCATTTTCGAAGGCCTTTGTCTGGAGCGTGGTACTCTATGGAAGTGAAACTTTGACTATTTGTGCAGCAGAAAAGAGGGGAATTGAAGCGTTTGAGATGTGGTGTTACAGGAGAATGATGAAGAGCAGATGGGTAGATAGGGTTACAAACGAAGAGGTATTAAGACTAGTGGAAGAGGAGAGATGTTTCTGGCGACTGCTAATGAAGAGAAGAGATAGGTTGGTAGGACAAATACTAAGACACCCAGGAATAGCAAGCTTAGTTATGGAAAGAAGGGTCGAGGACAAGAACTGTAGGGGTAGACCAAGGTTAGAATATGTTAAACAGATTACCTCGGATGTAGGGTGTGGTAGCTATGTAGAGATGAAACGATTAGTTCAGGACAGGGAGGAATGGAGAGCTGCATCAAACCAGTTAAAAGACTGAAGACTCAAACAACAACGAGTTTTAATAAGACAAAATACACTACAAAGAAATACTGTATTATCGCATAGGTTACTATGAAATAATTTGGGTTTTTAAAGAACACAGTTAATTCTTTAGTTGGACGTTAGTTTTTCTCACGATCTTCTACAGGGCGCCAGGAAATGTTCTCCGCAGTGACTGCCGACTTCTGCCAGACCTAGCTTCAGCAGTTTAGTTGGCAGCACGGTGTCCTTGACAGGGTGAATCCCACACGTGTGGGCTGTAGGCTGTCGATGATGATGATGATGATAATTGTTGTTTTAAAGGGACTAACATCGAGGTTATCGGCCCCTAATGATCTGGGTGATAGCAAAAATGAGAATGAAATGGAAACCAGAACGAAAATTCTGTGAGACGGAAAATACGTACAAAGAGAAACTCAGATGGAAACAACTCACAATATGGTCTTACAAAAGGGAATTTAGAACGAAAAGATTCAGAAAAAGAATAGATTGAAAAAGACCCACAAAACGTAGGCTAGATTCAAAATACGTACAAAATGCAATGTAGCGTCGAAATACTTACAAAATGCAACTGAAATTCAAAATACTTACAAAATGCAAATGAGATCCAAAATACGTACAAAATGCAATTGAGGTTCAAAATACTTACAAAATGCAATTGAAATTGAAAATACACAATGCAATTCAGATGGAAATAGGCCCTATCCCAGTTCCAATCCAAATTATTCACAAAGTGCAATTGAAATTCAAAATACTTACAAAATGCAATTGAAATTGAAAATGCTTACAAAATGTGCGGTGGATTCAAACGACTCATGTGGATTGACAATACTTACAAAATGCAATTTAGATTGAAAATACTTGACAAAATGTAATTTAGATTCAAAATACCCACAAAATGCAATTGAGAATCAAAATATGTGCAAAATACCCACCAAACAAAATGCAATTTAGATTCAAAATTCGTGCGAAATGCGGTTTTGGTTGAAAATACTTACACAATGCAATTGAAATTCAAAATACTCACTAAAAGGCCCGTCTACCTGCATTGAAAGACTTACTAAAAAGCAATTTAGATTGCCAATCTTTACAAAATGCAATTGAGGTTGAAAACAATCGCGAGATGTAATTTAGATCGAAAAAACTTACAAAATGCAACGTAGATCAAAAATGCCGTAAAAAATCGCTAGAAGAGAATTTAGATACACGGTGAACCAAGTAACAAAAACAGTGCGGGAGTCTTAAAGATAAAAGGAAATATAAGGAAAAGAGGAGAGGAGAGGAGAGGAGAGGAGAGGGTCCACCCCAAAGGTAAGGGACAAAAGTGAAAAACGGACCCAGCTCAGGAATCCCTCGGGGTCGCCAACTCCCGAACTCACCAGCCGTGAGCCCTGAGGGTGTAGCATTATCTACGGTGCACCAAAAGTGGTGGGGCTACATACACCCTGCCTCCTTAAGGGCCTTGAGCACAAGGCAGGAGGTAAAAGGAAAAGAAAAGGAAGGCTGACCCCTCACAGAAGGAGGGTATCAGGAAAGATGAGACAAGGGCCAATTAAGGCGGGAAAGTGAAAGACTCCCTAGGCCTCGGATAACCTAATACCGTCGGGTCGGAAGAGAACAAGAGTTGACCAAGGGAGGTCGACAGGGAAAAAAAGACGGAGAGGAGCCCGGCACAAGTAAGTGGAAGCAATGCCGGACTCAGCTGGGGTCCCGTGGTCGCCAACCCACGTCCCACTAGATGTGAGCCCCTGAGGGGGTAGGCTGTCGAAATTGTCAGTGTGTACTGCAGTAAGCAAGCGTGTGTGTCATCAGCACTTCTAGCATAAGTTATGAATGGCTGTGGTGAGCACAAAATTTCTGTTTGTTTGTTTGTTTGTTTGTTTTGATACAAGCGACAGGCGTGCTGCCAACGTAACTACTGATGCTAGCTCTCGCTGACTCATGTAGGCACTGCGGAGAACATTTCCTGGCATCCTGTATAACTTTAATTTTCTCCTCCACTGTATCTTATGTTTAGAAGTCATTGTCACTGAATGATGATGTTTCCGTGTGGCCTCCTAAGAGGCCGAGTGCAGGTCTTTCTACTCGACGTCCGTGGGCGACCTGCGCGTCGGGAGGAGATATGGAATGGATGAAGATTAATGAAACTGGGCAAGGATGTGGAAGGAAGCGGCCGTGTTGAAAATGGGAAACCACGGAAAACCATTTCAAGGACGGCCGACGGTGGGGCTCGAACCCACGCGTCTACCAAGTCAGCAGAGAGCTTGGCCCCATGACCTAACGCTGCCTTTAGCCAGCGTAGCCGCTGCTGTCGGTATTGTCACTGAATTACAGTACGTAAGTAAATGCAGTGCACAGTAAAAAGAACACCTTTGAAGATTAATCCAGTTCACTGTTTTCTTCTACTCGTACTTCTACCAAATAGCTTATAAAGATAATAGCGGAAACTCCTCGCCAAAACAGGAGACAGCGCTCCCCAGCACCGCCTAGCGGTCCGAGTGGCAACGCAAGACCAGCTGATTTACAACCGTGAGATCCAACCAAACATTTATAAGATATTATTGACCTGTGGATGACCTAATTATCCAATTGTAATGGTTGGTACGGGGAGTATTTGTGCCATATATGGATATATGGCTGTAATAATTATAAACAACAAAGTGACCCAAAATCTTTCTTCAGGTTGGAAATTAGGAAATGTAAGTATGAATTTATGAAGCCTCCGTGGCTTAGGCGGCAGCACGCCGGCCTCTCACCGCTGGGTCCGTTGTTCAAATCCCGGTCACTCCATGTGAGATCTGTGCTGGACAAAACGGAGGCAGACAGGTTTTTCTCCGGGTACTCCGGTTTTCCCTGTCAAAATTTCATTCCAGCAACACTCTCCACTATCATTTCATTTCATCTATCATTCATTTAATCATTGCCCCAGAGGAGTGCGTCAGGCCTCGGCAGCCGGCACAGTTCATATCCTCGCCGCTAGATGGGGGCTTCATTCATTCCATTCCTGACCCGGTCGGAGACTGGAAGCAGGCTGTGGATTTTCTTTCAAGTATGAATTTATTGTAAACAAGTAGCCTACCATTACACTGATATTTTGGTTTTCTTTTAATACAGAATGCTTTTACAATATAATTTAGCATATTTTTGCCTGTTCATTATTTATTTATAGATGCACGCAGTGGGTTATTCGAAGCAAAATGCTTTTCCCTAATGAGTGTGCTCAAGATCTGTCACACAAAATGTCAGAAATATTTAGATGCAATTTTCATCAATTTTTGATTGAAAGCACGCTTGGGGTCAAAATCAAGATGGTTAATTTACTTAGGAGTGAATGTGCCACACCGGAGGGAGTATGCAAGAACTGTATTATGTTCTTGGCTAGCAGATATTTTGCAGTCTTCATAAAGGCATTTGTGAATAAGGCAAATGATTCTTCTGAATCGTATGTGAACATAGGAAGTGTTAAATTACGAAAAAGTAACACATCAATAAGTGTAAATGCTTACGGATATGTATGGGCATATTCCAGACTTCAGTAACCCACACCAATACCATGTCATGAATTATCTGCAGTATTTTTTAGAATTCTATATAAATTGTACAGAACCAAGTATCTTTTGTTTCTTTTAACACTAATCTTTAAATTATTTGCTGCCTAAATATCAAGCCGAGACATATGTTAACTTCACAATGCAATTTCGGTCGGTGCGCACTCAAAAATACTAGCTGTGTGTGGCAAGGAGAGTAATGCTGTCAACTCGCACCAAGAGATGGCACTGTGATCGCTGTCTCCACGCGAGTGCATGCTTTTACGGCCGAGTTTCCACTATTATATTTATACGCTATTTGCTTCTACTGTCATTTGTCAAAAGGAAACTGTGTGTATTACAAGAGGGTTGGAGGAAGTAACGGTACAGATGTTGTGAAATGTAGCATACCTGCCGCGTCCTTGAGGAAAAATTAGAGTTAATGTTTCCTAGGACTTCGGTGCAAGTATAGTCACACTCATAGCTTTGTATTATGGATAAGATAATCCGTCTTAGTCAGGTTATTTACGCCTAAAGTTCCGGAATTTCTATCCGTTTCCGCGTTAGGCAGTTTCCCGGTTTACAGTGCCATTTTACATAGGAAATACCTCCCTTCCGAATTTTGTTTTCAGTTTGTCAAGGTTTCAGGTATATAGAGGGTACGGTTTAGGCAGGTTTTACTGTGCATACATACATTTTCATTTGGGACTGTTTTGACTCTCAGCGTCCAGTCTAGTCTCCAAGCCTCTGTTTGAGAACAATTCGCCTCCATGATCCCCTATTAGCAGTTAGCAATGCGGCCTCCTCTGCTTCTACACCTCTCACTTTGAAATCGTTCAACACTGAATCTAATCATCGCCTTCTAGGTCTACCTCTGCCTCTTTTACCCTCTACAGCCAAACTCATTAACCTCTTCGGTAATTTCTCTTCACATGACCCCACCATCTGAGTCTGCTCATACGAATAGCTTCACCTAACGTGTTCATTTCTAACTTCGTCTTTATCTCTTCATTACGAGTACCTTCCTGCCATTGCTCCCATCTATTTGACCTAGAAATCATTAATGCTACCCTCATATCAGTTCCCTCTAGCTTATGAATCATATACTCTGAATCTATCCAGCTCTCACTTCCATACAGCAAGGTCGGTCTGAATACTGAGCTACACTAACTTCTTTCTTGCAGAATATCTCCCAGGGGCTCACATCTAGTGGGACGTGGGTTGGCGACCACGGGACCCCATCTGAGTGTGGCATTGCTTCCACTTACTTGTGCCGGGCTCCTCTCCGTCTTCTTTCCTGTCGACCACCCTTGGCCAACTCTTGTTCTTTTCCGACCCCGACGATATTAGGGTATCCGAGGCCTAGGGAGTATTTCACTTTCCCGACTTAATTGGCCCTTGTCTCATCTTTCCTGATCCCCTCCTTCTTGGAGGGGTCAGCCCTCTTGTTTTCTTTTCATTATATTTCCTTTACTCTTTAAGATTCCCGCACTGTTTTTCTTAATTGGCCCTCCGTGTATCTAAATTCCCTTCAGCGATTTTTTTGCATCTACACTCCATTTTGTAGGTATTTTCAATCTGCGTTGCATTTTGTAAGCCTTTTCGATCTACAATGCCATTTGCGAGTGTTTTCAGCCTCCATTACATATTGTAAGGATTGACAATCTGCATTGCCTCTTTTAGTAAGTCATTCAATATCCGGGCCGGGACTTTTGTGAGTATTTTGAATATCAATTGCATTTTGTAAGTATTTCGACTCTACATTGCATTTTGTACGTATTTTGAACCTAAACTACATTTTGTGCGTATTTTTCAATCTATTCCTTTTGTGAGTATTTTCGTTCTTAAATTCCCTTTCGTAAGTATTACCACTCTCCATTTTGTGAGTAGTTTCAATGAGTTCCTTTTTGTAAGTATTTTACGTCTCACTTACTTTTCGTTCTGGTTTCCACTTCATTGTCACTTCCGCTGTCACCCAGACCATTAGGGGCCGATAACCTAGATATTAGGCCTCTTAAAAGAACAATCATCGTCATCATCTTGCAGAATACTGCAGATAGCAACTGAGAACTCAATGCATTGGCATTTCCACACCTCAACCCTATTGCTTTCCCCACACTACCATTCTGAGAGACTGCACAGCAAAAGTACTTAAAATGTTCCACCAGCTCCAATTTAGTTCCTCCTCTTGTGCTTTTTCCCTACCGGCATTACCTTCGTTATAATAATAATTGATACAATACTATTTTATGATACTAATTTCGACGCTATTTCCATCTAGCGGTTATTTTATCGTATGGCTTTTAGTGCCGGGAGTGTCCGAGGACATGTTCGGCTCGCCTGAATCTGTAGCTGCTTCCAGCGGACACCCTAAAGGGTGAGCTACAAGTTCCGTTCAATTTCAAGTAGTTCCAACTTTCGCCACCAGATATCAATGATACCTAGTGGCGAACGTTGGAACTTTGATAGAGCGGTCTGACGAAATCCAACCTAACAAATTTTGCTTTACACAAGTTTAGTCTGTGAAAGGATCTTTTACATGCCATAAATCTATGACATGGGACCGCCGGCTTTACTTCCCCTCCGAAGGAAGGCATAATGAAGGATTTTTAACGCTCTTAAAAAATCCGACGACTTCGGCCGGGTTTGAATCCGCTATCTTGGGCATAGCAGTTCAGCATGCTACCGACTACGCCACCGAAGCCGCTAACCCAAAAGAAATAGCGGTAATTGCTTGATATACTTAGAGATTGTATTTACCGGCTATCTCTCGTAAATATGAAATGCGCCCCAATGAGAACGTTAGCTTGACCAAAGGAACTTGCAACTACAATATAGAGATCGGTGATTGTCACGACGAGAAGATGACTGAGAACACCATGACCGGTTTACAATCTAGAAGATATTAATATGTTTTGAAATTAAATTTGGAATTACCTTGTTACAATCTAAAAGTCCTCCTTTTGAATATCCGTGTTCTTCGTGCTCATTTGAAACGACACCAAGAGTGAGCATCGGTATATATATTTTGAAGCTGTCGCGTAGAACGTCTAGTCATCTCATCAAAGCGAAGTCCTTGACTGTTTGAAGTATCATGCATGAAAATATAATTAGAAGTTGCCGACTAAGAAAAATATCCTCCAATCTTTGGTGTTAGCACGACCCTTTATTATATAAATAGGTTCGGAGATCTTTCTGGTTTGAGGTTAAGTTGTTAACTTGTGTAATTGTTCCCTTGTTATTATATAAACGTAGATGGCGATCGCGTTGGTTTTATTTTAAGGGGTTTGTATCTTTCGGGTTTTGTAATTTTGTCTTTTCACTCGCGTGTTGTTGCGTTTTGTTATGCTGGATAATGGAATGTTTAAGAGTGAATGCCTAGTGTTTTATTTTGGCGTTCTACCATGAGGTTAGCTCGCTGTTTACGTGGATCTACCATGGGGTTAGTTCCACGTGTTGTTGTTGTCGGTTTCGCTGGATGATAATTGAGGGTTATTTTGTTGTTTTATGTATTCGTGTTTTGTGTATTTAATTTAAGACTACGTATTCCTCCTTAACATTCCATTATAAGCTCGTGTTCTTTCCTTGTGGGTGGGTAGATATTGTTTGTTTAACGTGGGTCTTGACTGGACAGTGGTTCCTTGTATTATGTTTCCTTGTGTTTCTTTTAGTCCGGTCAAGAAACGACGCGAGAGCTCGTTATGTTATTAAATGAGATCTATCGGTTATTATTTCGGGTGATAGTATGTGTGCTTCTTACATCTGTCCGGAGGTTGTGATTGGTGCTCATATCGCCTCAAGTTATGTAACTGAATCTTATACTTCGTTCGAGAAGAAGTCTTATTCTGGAAGTTCATGAAATCATTTTTGTTGGTTATTAATTTTGGGATTGTTATTTGTTTGTTTCTTATCGTGGTAAATGTTTGAACTGATCTATGTTCCGTAAGGGGTTGGTATGTCACGTCATGTCATGTTTTAGTGAAGTTCGGGTACGTTTTGTTATGTTCTGTGTGATGTCGTTTGTTCTTGTACCGTTTTGTTTCTTGGGTTGTTTGTATATGATGTGACATACGTTATAGTATGGGTGGTCGGATAGACAGTTCTGGGGATATGTGATTTCTTAAACCTCTCAGAATTTTCCTTCTACCTACATTTATGTAGTTAGCCTGTGGTGGAACGAATGTATTATTTAAACTATTGTTAACTTGTTATTCTTTATCCCCCTTTTCTTAAGTTGAGTATTTTAAGAAAGATCTCCAGCCTTCCGGTATCTTGAGTCATCTCTCAGTCAAGTTCTTATTTTTGATATGTTTTGTTGTTTTATTTGTTTTTGATAACACCGTATGTGTACTTTATTCCAGCCCCATCACCCTTCATATTATCATTTCATGCGCTCCTCACGTTCCCCGTTTGATATGTCTCTTTTCATTAAATGCTATTTTGCAGTTTTCAAAGGATACTTTAAGCGTGTTTTCATTTCATGATTCGTCACCATCTAATTCAAATGTGAATATACTCGACACTGGTCGAGGGTCCACGGTTCCCTCTGAGTGGCAGTCCCCATCCTGCGCACATGTGGAAGCTTTACGTTCCCACCGTCTCGACACCGACTGTGTGCGTGGGTGGTAACATCCCCGATTGCACAATAATGATAATAATCCTCAGGCACTATCTCTCACAGAACAAGGTAGGCCAATTAATCCATTCCTGCGAGAATATTGCTTCATTTGGGCAAAAGAGTACCCGCAAGCCAATTAATAGAGATTCGTTCTGAAGTAATCTTATATGTACCAAGGTCCGATGAACTCGAATAACTTTTCTTTGTTTACATTTTGTTAATCAAAGAAATAATGATGTTGCCAAATAGGATGGTCTAAAGTTAAATTACACGTGAAATGTGAGCCCTCATGCGCTATTACCTGGAGGTTTTAATTGTGCTAATAATAGACTCTCCCGGATGACTTACAGTGTTGCCGGATTCACTTGCTGAGATTACACCAACTTCCTCGTTTTTGCATTTTGGATTTGTTTCAGACTGCTTCAAAACGAATGCGCACAAAAGGAAAATATTTGCTGTCTGTTTCTCTGCACGCTTTTAACTCGAGGGGCGTAGCTGTCAAGCACCAATCACCAAGGTAGACCGGGTTCGATTCCTAGTTAATGGATGTGAAATTTTCTGAGGTGAAATGAAAGGTCTGGTTGGTTTGTTGGTTTCTTAGTTTAGGGGCTGCAACAACGCGGTCATGCATCCCCGTGTACTTTGGGTGTGTGTAGAATTTGTCTGATAACCGGTGTTAATTGTGATGGCTGTATTAGTGTGTGTTATCTGTGATTCAGGTAGAAGGACTGCAGACGATTAATTTTTTCATGTAGTTCCTACTTTTGCTACCAAATACTATCCCCCACGATACCTAGCTGTGGACGTGGCTACCAGATGCCATCGCAGTCAGCGCCTGGCGGCGAACGTGGGAACTAATATAGCGCTATGAAACTAACCTACACATTTTACCTTCCACAAGTGTAGTTAGTGAAAGGTTTTTTCATGCCATAAATCTAAGACATGGGACCGCCGCACCAGCTTTACTTCTCCTTCGAAGAAAGGCATACTGAGGGATTTTTAACGCTCTTAAGAAATCCGACGACTTCGGCCGGGTTTGAACCCGCGGTCTTGGGCTCATCATGCTACCAACTACGCCACCAAAGCTGCTTGAAATGAAAGGTCTCGTTGCTTATAAATGATGTTGATTGTTGTTTTAAGGGGAAGAACAGTGAGATGATCTGCCGCAACCAGTTGCTTATGATCGCGAGATTAACTGTCACGTAAAACTACAACCTTGCAATCTTTCCTTATAACTCAAATCCACTTCGTGATGTAGCAAGTAGTATTCTTGGCTGTCACCCCGGAGGTCTGGATTCAATTCCCGATTTTACCAAGTAATCTTGGCCTGAGGGCTGGAAAGGGGTACACTCAGCCTCGTGAGGCAAAACTAAGAACATGTGGGTTCGATTCCCAACCTCAGCCACTCGGAAGTGGTTTTCCATGGTTTCCCCACTTCTACTCCAAGAAAATGCTGGGATAGTTCCTAACTCAAGGCCACAACCCTCATCCGAAGAATAGAACGAACTTTTTCGAAAAAGTGAAATATCGGTATAACTTTCTTAAAATAATTAAAAACACTTGAAAAGCATGCCAACAACAAAATAAGGTAAAATATAGTTTTCTTTTCCAGCTGATTTTCCGCATTGTCAGAATCCTGCTGGCAGGATCTACTGGTCAGTTATTGTGAAATAAGAGAGCAAAAGTAAGAGTTTATTAGTCTTGAATGTTTCTGGGAGCTTCCTGTCTATGATAGGTTCATGGATATGAGGATAGCAATATTTGTTACAGAATACGAAATACTAGCGGACCCGTGCGACAAATCTCGCATGTTCATAAATCACACTTTCCCCAATAGGTTTATAATAAGAGACTGAAGGAGAAAGGTTGTTATGTTTTTATTTCAACCAAATTAGTATAGAACACAATTTACATTTCAGTTAGAATTCCAAGTTCTACGTTCCCTAACTTAAGAAGGCAATCACTGAAAATTGGATCATCATATCACTCACCGGTTATTCGATATTTATGAAATTATACGATTTGAGTAGACTACTCATTCGTTTAATTTACTGTTTCTGAAATCCATGCAAAATGGTAAAGGAAATACCTCAAAATGTTAAAATGACATGAAACAGGCATTACAGCGACCAAAATGTGAAGTGGACAGCAATTATGGAGCGTATTTTTCTACAGCAACAGTATCTGCAAATTGCACACTTCGTACATTTTTTAAAGTCATTTATTAAAGAAATTATAGATATTTATGGAATTAGATGCAATTCGTCACTTCTAATGTTCATTCTCTTTCATTTTGAATGCTCATTTGTCATGATCGGTCGCTTTTGAGCGCCGCAGGAGGGATCTATACTACTGAAATAATATAGGCCTATATGATAATTATTTCAATCATAGCCGGCGCCCTCCTTTATCACTCTCTGCGCCCCGCCCCAGGGGGCAAACCCTCCACTTAGAGGACCTCTGGTTTAGAGCTCATTCGCGTCCACCATGATAGCAAGAACATAGAAAGTCGCACTATAAGCGCGCTCGCCCATGTCCATTATATCACTAACTTCCTTTGTGCGGTGTCGTAAGGCGCCATTCTCTTCAACACGTAACACATTAAACAATGAAAGTAGTGTTCAACTACACACATCAAAAAAAGTTTTGCATCACCTCGGTTCCCAGATCTCCGGCATATAGACGTTGACTGTGTATATTTTATCCAAGATACAGTCCCTTTGACTGTTCATAGATGTCACTAAAACTGCTCAAAGATGTAAACAACCATGCATGAGCAGGGCCTATTAGACGGAGGGGGTACGACAGCCGATCAGTTCCAGTCATTCCACCAGGACGAAGGTACGCTGCTCATGTTGTCTGTAGTTCTACCATGCCTAGAAGGTCAATACCGCAGTTCGATCGCGTCCGCATTGTGACTTTGTGTCAAGAAGGGCTCTCAACAAGGGAAGTTTCCAGGCTTCTCAGAGTGAACCAAAGCGATGTTGTTCGGACATGGAGGAGGTACAGAGATACAGGAACTGTCGATGACAGGTCTCGCTCAGGCCGCCCAAGGGCTACTACTGTAGTGGATGACCGCTACTTACGGATTGCCGCTCGGAGGAACCCTGACAGCAATGCCACCATGTTGAATAATGCGTTTCGTTTAGCCACAGGACGTCATGTTTCAACTCAAACTGTGCGCAATAGGCTGCATGATGCGCAACTTCACTCCCGACGTCCATGGCGAGGTCCAGCTTTGCAACCCCGACACCATGCAGCGCGGTACAGATGGGCCCAACAACATGCTGAATGGACCCCACGGAATTGGCATCACGTTCTCTTCACCGATGAGTGTCGCATATGCCTTCAACCAGACAATCGTCGGAGACGTGTTTGGAGGCACCCTGGTCAGGCTGAACGTCTTAGACACACTGTCCAGCGAGTGCAGCAAGGTGGTGGTTCCCTGATGTTTTGGGGTGGCATTATGTGGGGCCGACGTACGCCACTGGTGGTCATGGAAGGCTCCGAAACGGCTTTACGATACCTGAATGACATCCTCCGACCCATAGTGCAACCATATCGGCAGAATATTGGAGAGGCATTTGTCTTCATGGACGACAATTCTCGACCTCATCGTGCACATCTTGTGAATGCGTTCCTTCAAGATAACGACATCGCTCGACTACAGTGGCCAGCATGTTCGCCAGACATGAACCCTATCGAACATGCCTGGGATATGTTGAAAAGGGCTGTTTATGGACGTCTTGACCCACCAACCACTCTGAGAGATTTACGCCGAATTGTCGTTGAGGAGTGGGACAATTTGGACCAACAGTGTCTTGATGAACTTGTGGATAGTATGCCACGGCGAATACAGGCATGCATCAATGCAAGAGGACGTGCTACTGGGTATTAGAGGTAGTGGTGTGTACTGCAATCTGGACCACAAATGCTGAAAGTCTAGCTGTATGATGGTACAACATGCAATGTGTGGGTCTCATGAGCAATAAAACGAGCTGAAATGTTGTTTGTGTTGATCTCTATTCCCTTTGTATTTAACGGTTCCGGAACTCTTGGAACCGAGGTGATGCAAAACTTTTTTTGATGTGTGTATTTACGAACAATCATTTCAACTTTGCGCCTGTTATTATGAAACTCATTACAATCAGCTGTTATCGTTACGGGTCATTAGTTGAAATCTTAGAGATGTTCACAGACAGTAAACACAATTGAGAACTACGATGAATTCTCAGTTCATTACTTCCTTTTCAAGCATTTAAAGCACTGGTTCCCAACCAGTGGACCGTGAGAGGCTCAAGATTGGTCCGCAGGAAAAAAGGGTTTGGCAGCAGATATTTTTTAAAAATGTCAATAAATGGAGATTTTTGGAAGCGATTGCCTTGAACGAGAATGGTCCGAATTTATCCGTGTCGATGACTATCAGCTGTTGATTTAAAATATTATTATTCTTTATTATGAATATTCTACAATACAGTAGTTTTCCTTCAACCCAAAACTACTCTACTCCTCCACAAATTTCGGTCTTCAGCATCTTCCTCTGGTAAGCCTCTGGTGGCCATACAGTGTTCTCTTGGTTTACACCGTTTCCGTTTGTCTTCAGCTTGCCAATGTAACATTAAATTTGGAATTCTACTATTCTGCATCGTTTTCACATGTCCAAACCATTGCAATCTTCTCTGTTGAACTACCTCTAGTACATCTTTTTTACCTGCACAATTTCTCTGATTCCCGTATTCCTAATTTTATCCAATCTTGATTGTTTTGCCACCCTCCTCCAAAAATCCATCTCTCTTACTAATATTTTTTTTGCTTGCTGTCTGTTTAACGTCCAAGTTTCTGCTCCATACAACAAAATACTTTGTACCAATGAACTGTAAATAAGTTTCTTAGTGTTGTTTAAAATATTTCTGCTCCATAAAACGGAATTTAATACTTAAATAATTGTTCTCCTAGCTTCACTTACTCTTTTCTCAATTTCAGATGAACTTGTTCTCCCATCATCTATTATTGAACCCAGATATTTAAATTTAGTGACTAAGTTTATTTGAATTTCTGCATTTCCGATCTGTAGTTTCTAACCACCATTATTCTCTTATGTAAGGTGTTCCGTTTTGTTTTAATTGATATTTAGTCCCAACATTTGATATTCCTCAATTAATTTCCTCATCATATAAGAGGCATCGTCTACATCTTGAGTCAATATCACCTGGTCATCAGCAAAAAGATTAATTAATTATTAATATCGTATGGCCTCGGTGGCCGGGTGCAAGCTTTGTTAATTGACACCCAGAGGGCAGCTTGCATGTCAAATTTCGTCGTTCCTTTGAACGCTATGGAAGTCAAGGAGGTTAGATATCTAAGCTCCTTGACACTACAGCGCTTTCTACTACAGAATGGAGGATCTTTGTGTTGGCGGAAAATCCCGAGATTAATTTTGCCGTTGAACACGGCCTACTGAATTCAAATGGGTTCTTTAACATGCCAACAACGTATGACATCCATGTCAAAAATCAGTTACCACGGCAGGGGTGAACCTGCAAGCTTGGGGTTGGAAGTCCGACACGTTAACCACTCACCCACCGTGGAAAAAAGACGATGTAAGTAATACTCCTGGTTCATCTGTAATCCCATTGTACAACATTTCCTAGACCATTTTCTTAAAATATATTTAAGATAATAATTATTAGAATGTGATGCAAAATCATTTCCATAACATTAGGAAAGTTGGCAACAGTAGACTAGCTGTCAAATAAGAACCTAGTTACAGTAAATGAACTGTAGAGCAAAAGATGTACGGTATCTTTATATTCTGGATCTTTAAAGTCTCCCGGAATGCCGGGCGGATGTCCTTGTGGAAATATACATATACACATCGTTACTGTTATCGGCGTCACTCTCCAACTCGGAGAAATCCCAAATGTGAGGAAAGCAGTACCACGCCTGCAAGGAAACAAATGTGAGATGGTTTGCGCAACTCGATTCAAGGCTAAAACAATATAGGAGAAGTGGCAACACTGTATTCCATCTGTTTCCATCTAACTTTATGATCGCAAGTGAAGGGTTTGCGGTGAACTGTAACCTTTGAGTAGGGAGGGGCGTGGGCGATGGCTTTATAACAGCAGCGCTCCATGGTCCAGGCATGATCTCTGCAGCTAGAGAGCACAATTACCATTCTAATGCATTAACCCTCGTTATATCCGACCTAATTGACTTCGTCAAGAGAATCAGAGCTCTACGTTTCTATGCATGAAAAATCCCTATAACGTTCCTCTGGTTTTGCTCAATTTCCACAGAAGTTTCTTTATCTACGCGTTTCAAACTCTTTTATGACGGATGCGTGCAATATAATCATAATATGATTTATGTTCGACCCTGACTATTATATGTCAGAAAACTGTACTACTGTATAATGAGGCTCATTATAACACTATTTTTCATTATGAAACAGTTTCTCCCCCCAATCAGAGCTCAACAAACAGTTGTTTGACCAATTAGATAATTAGATGCGCTGAGTTCCACGGCCTTCTAATTTAAATTTCACTGCCTGGCCTAGTGTCATAATAGGGTAATCGAGGAGGCCATGGTCAAATACAAGGCATTATCTGCGTCACATGCGCTCTGTTCAGTACATAAAACTGGCGAAATCTCGACAGATATTTATGAATATTTATGTTCGAACATAAAATAGTTATAATAATCGTCGAACATAAACAGTCGTATGCAACTCGCCTATAATTAACACACTCGTGTGGAAATTATAAAACTCGCTTACGCTCGTTTTATAAACATACTCATGTCTTAATTATTGCCATTATGGGCTCGTTGCATAATGTACTAATATAACACCCATGGTTTTTGTCACGCACAGTGGTGGTAGTCACGCATCAATAATCTTTATCCAGGCCAATAGTTTCGTCTTTTATTTCATTATTCACGTGTCGTGAGGTGAATTTTGTATCGGACATGTTGGCAACGCGTGCTGACGTCAATGTAAGATGGCGCCGACCGTGAAATGAACAATAACAAAAATGCTTTATTTACGTAATAAAAGAAATATTTCCGGTGTATGAAAAGGGAGGAGTACCTACTCTCAACAATTATTGAAATAATAAATAAATAAATAAATGACGGCTCTCAAACAAAGGCGAAACAAACATACATACTTACTATGCTTGCAGAAAAATGTCTGTCGATGAATGTCAAACTAAAACACTATAATGCAGTAGTCAGACCATCTTTTTCAGCTGAGTGCATGTTTCTAACCAAGAAGACCCATACCAACACTCTACCAACACCTGGAAAACATCACGAAAACCATCAGAAGGAGACGCCAGGCTTTCTACGTACACATGAAAAGAGTAGACAACCACAGGCTGTTCTACGTATAAGATCTTCAAAGTAACCAACGAATGAACTTCATGTTCAGCAAGACACAATAAATGACAGAAGTCGCCACCGTTCGACACTTAAAATTGAAACCAAGCCTTCCCTCACATCCATTACAGAAGCTCACCACAACGCATCCGGAAAATGGTCCACAGAGCGTATGATAGAGTCCAGCAGAAAAATGAAAGAATACAGGGCCAACAGAAAAACTCAAAGTATCAGCAAGAAAGCAACTGCCCAACTATCTACGAAGTGATAGCAACTACAGCTAAAAGACAAACGCACGTCCATAGACGGCCGAAACGACCCAGAAAGAAAGAAAGTTAGTTAGTTAGTTATTGTTGTTTTAAGGGGAGGAACTACGAGGTCATCTGCCCCTCTTAACACAGATTAAAGAATACACATTTGGAATTGAATTTAAAATTTTGAGGTGGACACCTAAATTTAAAAAGACCAAAAATTAATAAAACAAAAGCAAAAAATTAAATAAAAATAAAAATTATAAAAATAAACAAAAATTACGGAAAAACAAAACATTATCATTCAAAAACGAACAAGTCGTTGAGTCAATGTTCACTGGAGAATAAAGAAAGAAAGAAAGAAAGAAAGAAAGAAAGAAATGTAATAAAATGAGGGAAACGGAGAAGGCCAGCACAAAGCAAGACCCAAATTTTGAAAGATGGATAAAAATAGTTACAATTTGAATTTTGGAAATTTTAAACGTTGCTTGTAATATCGACATGTGTGTATTTTCTTGGAAATGTATAATAGGGCCTAGTTGTTGTACAAGATCTATGACAGGTACAGTTATAATATTAAAATACAGTAGGCCTAGTTATTGTTTTAGCTCCTTAAGTTGTATGTTTCGGGCGCCAATGCAGCAGTGTTAACTCCACAATACTAACATACGTAAAATTTACGTGTATGAATAGTTTAACTGCTTAGAATTCTCTCTATATCTGTCCCCACCCTATCATCTTCCAGCAGTGCTTCTACTGGTCTATGGTGGTGATGTCAATGCTTTTATTATTAATGCCAATCAGTTCCAGAGGCATAATCATGGGGCAAAGAATTGCCTGGAAACTATCCTTGAATTTAAAACTCAGCAATGTTTCTAGGTTTGTGCCGTGTCTTGTGTGGGGTTTCGCCTAGGACACCAAGCTGGCTCGCCAGCGGCACAAACCTATAACAATTGCTGAGTTTTAATTCACCATCCATCCTTGAATTTAACAACATATTGGTTTCTCCATGTCAATCAGAAACTAAGACATGTGGTGATAAAGTTAGCAGTGCATGGGTACCACCATAAAATATGTAAAACCATGTCCTACCACGCCCCAAATGAACTCTGCGTGTGCTCGTTATATGACCAGTTCTGTGACACATATTACATCACACGATGTAAAAATAACCAGAAATTACTCTGTGATTATGGCAAGGACTAACATTTAAACTGAACAAAGCATCATACAGTGTTGCTCCATTTCACAAATAACATTCAATTCACAATATAATGAGTGGTCATGAATGAATGCACTTTCCTGATTGATTACTGGATCATGATGTTTTTCACATCAATTAACTCTTTTGTAACATGTTTGTTTTACTAGTGTAAATCTATGTTATGCACATTCGTGCGCTTTTCTGTTAATAATAATAAAAAAGAGGTGGGGAATTTGATGTAGATATGTCACATCATTTCATAGGGATTATAAAAGCAACCTCATAAAAACCAGAGACAGTATAAGATGCTGGAGAGATTACGTACTGCTACTTACGTCAAAGTCAACGATTTCTGTACTTGTTGTATTTAAGATGGAACTTCGCGTATTAAACTTCAAAGACCACAGAGGATTCAGTGTATATAAATAGTGTTAGGCCTACATACGAAATATATATATTAATTTCAACCATTTAACTAATTCGTGCCATAGCATAAAGTTCGTAATGTACGTAAATTTAAAGTACCGTATTATTAGTATTGAGCATCAATTGAATAATCTTAGTATTCTAGCGTTAATAATGAGAATTTTGTCCATGATTGCATAACCTGTTATCATTTTACTAACTAATCCCTCCCTATATTATTCTGCTAAGATCCCATTCCAGTTTTGTACCGAAAATAAGGTCCCATTAATACCAACCTACACATATGGGGTACCTACAGGTTCAGCATAACCCAATGTGTAAGCGAAACGCACTCACTTACTCATTAAATGCCTCACAATTAAATGAATACCTTAAAACATGTATATTTATAATGAAATAATGAAAGAATGCAACACGGTAACCATGGTAACAGAATCTCACAGGTCCATCTATTTCTGTAAGACGCAATGCAATTCCAATTATTACATTACCGCACTGTGAAAGTTTCCAGACGGTTATAAGGTTATCACTGAACCAAATTAAGCTGTAAAATTCATCAATACATACATTATAATGCCCTTAAGGGGGTCAAGGGGCACTCTACAAATTTTTCACGCAATTTTCACATGTGAGTGTGGTACGAAAGGTCTTTTTCATCCGACTATAAAGGGTCTCCGAAAACCACATTTAAAGGCCCTTAAATTAACAGTGCCTGTGATATTCTCAGAAAACTAACTTCGCTCTGATATACCTATGAAGGAATGAAAAACCCCTAACCACTGCACCAGTAGCTGAATTGATCAAATCTGATTATTCATACCAAGGATAAATCAGTCATAGCATTCATGATTGAGGTTTTGCTAAGTGTACTCTTTACAACTAGAATATTCGCGGGCGAAGCCGCGACGGGTAATGCTAGTTCTTTATTATTAAGACACGCAAGACTATCGGCGTTTCTCGAGGTCACGTACGGTAAGTTAAACTAGGGCATTTATATTAAAGTAATTAGACAAAGCGATGGTTGTTACGAAGTACATTTCACTGCGGGAGCCAGGAAATGAGGCCCCACCCTCCTCTGAACAGCCAACACCTCCAGTGGTCTGCTCCAAGCTTGATGATGTTAATGTAGACTATTCAATGGAGACAGATGATGCCACACCCTGGCCATTTGTCCAAATGGCAGAGTAGAGTATGTGTTGCGCAATGCGGGACGCAATTCTAATTAGAGTCGCTTCTTTTGCCGGGAGCGAAAGTGCTGTCTAATATACAGATCATCAAACAGCAAAGTTCTAATACTTATCTAACGAGTGGCTTCATAGCCACAGGCAGGTCGATCCCTGGTACTTTCCCTGTGATTGATGGCGCGTTATGAAACTCCAGAGGTGAGGAAAATGTCTACTAATGAGATCATTAGACATCGGATTGGCACGCTATTTGATCTACTGTTATGTTATTGCATCAACCGTCTAGAAACTTCTATGTTGCCAGTTCAACCCCGGTCAAAATATTTTTCAAAGAAAAAATAAGTCACCTATTATTGTTGAAGTTACACGATTTCGACTATATAACTGGTGTAATAATTTCTACATAGTACAGTACAAACAAAGACCCCGATTCTTGGATGTAACGGGAAATCTGGAGAACCACTGAATAGATTTTGATGCGGTGTTCACCATTCTGTAAAGGATTTCACGAGGAAGGTGTATGTAGAAAAACATTCATTTATGACCAAAGGAAGCCGAACGGTAACGATTTCAGCGAATCGAGTCGAAGGAAAACCTGCCGCCCGTGCGCCTTTTAAGCTTGCGCTGGGTAAACCGTTCAAATATCTATATACTATGCGTGTAGAATTGTTCAGCATGAAAAGTTCTACAAGGAAGTCCCCAGCAGCATATCTCTATCTTCAATACATCGCCCACTGTAAGTGTTTTTACATTTTAATTTCTTCCTACAATCTCCATTCAATCCGCGACGAGCTAGCTAGCGAGCCTATCACCCAGTTACAGCCAGCAGCAAACTGTCGAGCCGTATCGAGCATACTGTATGTACCGTACCCATATTCTTTGGTGTCGAGTTAAGACTTCAGAGAAGAGTGGTTGTATTTGGAGTTTCCCTGGAAGTGCACCTCGGCTTTTCTTAATTTCGCCTGTGAAATGTTCGTTCCACAGAATACACAGTCAAGTTTAGATTGGACGGAAAGGGGATTTGTGTTTCAAGCACCTCGCCATTCTTTACGTCTGACTGGCTGCGTGGCTCAGCGGTAACGTTCTCGCTTGCTGGGCCCAAGGTTGCAGGCTCGTATCCCGGCCCAGTCAGCTGGCATTTGAAGGTGCGCAAATGCGAGAGAACCATGTCAGTATATTTACTGGCACGTTAAAGATCCCCTTCGGGGCAAAATTCCAGCACCCCGGCGTCTCTAAAAGCCAGAGTAGTTGAAAGGGACGTAAAATCAATAACATTATTATTATTATTATTATTAAATTGCGTCTGATAAGAATTCGTTGCGGATAGCCTATAGGTCTTAGTTCATTGAAATCGAAAAAAAAAAATACGGGGCAGGTTGCTAGTTTGTAATAAACAGAACCCGAATTTTGACGTCCTTAATGTTTAAAAATTACCTATAAAGTTACTTCAAAATTCCAATAAAATAATCGGAAAACTTTAACATATCTCTATACACTGTATTAAAAAAACTCTCGGCACGCCGGAAGGCGGAGGTAGATTTTACAGGGCAAAGAAAAATATTTCAAATTCACTAAATTTGCCAATTGTTGTATACCTAGAAAACTTCCAAATGTTTGACATAATTGCGAAAATATTTTTCTCATCCCTTGGTGGAAGGATGGACCATATCATATATTCCGAAATAAAAGTTTTCGGTGATTTTTAGAGGTGTATTGACCATTTTAAACGTTTTGATATTGTGCCTGTTAAGGGAGATATTTTCTCACAAAAATCCAGTTTTCCCACCCCTTTCGTCAATGGTTCGTGCTACTAAATAAACTTCACTGAAACAAATTATTGGCCTTTATCCAAAGACAGTAGAACCCCTCTCGTCGGCTACTCCTATGCAGTGGCAAGCATAGCCACCTTCGGGAAGGTAATGCAGGAAGAAGTAAGAGTCTGGTGCCCTTAAACCGGGCTCCTTTTACTTTAGTTTGACGATTGGAAGTTTGGAGGGTAATGATGATGATAATAATTCGATTGAAAATTTACTTCTGGCTATGGCATATCAGATAGCCGATAGTCAGAGTATTTGCAGTGCAAAGGTTTTTTAGTTGTGCTATGGTAGTAATGTTTTGCGTGACTAATTAGTTATTCATTAAGCAATTCATTAATCAGGGGCAGTGGAATTTGAATATAGGAGCAGTGAATTGTTTCAGCTTATGTTCGTGCCAGGAAGTGATCATTGGCCAATGTTGACCAGTCACGGACCTGCCGATGCTGTAGATGTTATTGTTGTCGTATCGCTCGCCATGGTTTAGATGTGTGCGATTTTTTAGTGAGTGTAATGGTTGAATTTGTGCAGCTGGTCCGCCGCTCCGGTTAATCCGACCGTGCTCGAGCTAGGTCACAATGTCAAAACAAACATGATAAAAATACTTCTCGGCCCTCCAGTAAGCGTGACAATAATTTCACATAATTAACCATGAACTATGGGCTCAATTTTAACAGTAGCCTACAGTATTGCTCTTTTTCAATATGTTATAATATCAGCTTTTGTGTAATTTACTGTATTGCAATGTTTTTACCGTATACAACAGTAGGCTATACATACCGTATTGTTACGGCTGTGAGTTTGTGTCATCGCTCGCCGCATGAGTCACAACTGCCCCAGGGCTGGGCTGTGCCCTGCCTCCTGTATTGCGTGCGCCTTATGCAACAGGGCTACTAGGACAAAGGGATAGTCCAGAATATTCGTGACTGGACCAGCGATGGAAACCTCGAGAAGCCGTGAACCCTGGATGGATCTAGAAGCATTTATTGAGTCACCGGCCTGCTATATAAGTGCGACCTGTCAAGCAGTTGTTGTTGTATTTTACGAGCTAGTGTGAGCGATTATCCTGTGCGACAGAAGTGTGGTGACGAAGTGCTGTGCGAGTTACGAAATCCAGTGACATTGTTTCTCCAGCTTGTGGACAGCGAAATAGCCTGCAGCAAGTGATCATAAGTAATTGTGGTCTGTGAACGTAAGGGAGAGGAGCAGGTAGTTTCTGTCAAGGCCACTGTACTCATTAGGACGGATTAACTTCTGTGGTCTGTTGACAAGTGGAAGGGCCAAGAGCGCTCAAGGAAGAGACTTGAGGAAACTGGAGTAAGGCTCCTAATTGCTTGTATTTGCTGATTAGTGTAATTTTCTGGCCACAATAAAGTTAATTATTTCTTTAAGCAGTAATTGGTGTTGTGCTTTATACCCACCGTAATCCAGTTAACAAAGGTGCCACTACGGGGTGGCACGTAACAGTATATACGTACAGTAGTCATTTTTGAGTTCTGAGATTGTACATCCGTATTTTTCTGTACTTTCTGATAATCCGACCTTTTTTGTATTCCGACCATACCCTCAGTTCCAAAGGTGACGGATTACAGGGATTGTAATGTAGTACGAAAATAATCACAAAATAAGTGATTCCTACGTGTCGAACGGAATTTTTAATTTAGTTGATTACGTCAAAACTGATGTACGAACGTGTGTTTGTTTGTTTGTTTGTTTGTTTGTTTGTTGGATGTCACTTGAATTGCCGCCATGTTACTCTGCTGTATGAGGTTTCAAACAGTGCGTCTTACCTGTGGATGCAGCCACAAGTGCTTGGTCGTAAGTTACAAATGTTCATAAATTACTTTTACGAACATTTTCATATTTTTACAATGCAATATGTTTCATTCATCACTGAATGTGGTTGAAGTGGCGGAAGTTCGTGCACAGAAAATGAAGCACAGGAATAGGACCGATTTTATGAAAGAGTAGATAAAGATCCGTCTGCATTTTGTATTGTCAAATTGAACTCACATAATGCAATAAAGCTGTTATCATTACCAACATCCATCTTATTACATAAATTTAGACAACTATGTTGTAAGCCGACAAACAGTATTTTGCGACCAGCATTTCACCAATTTAACACTTTTGCTACGTATCTCCATAGCTCGAATTTTCGATTCAAGATATCGATTTTGGACAGTATACATGTTGGTTAGATCCTTAGTTTAGGGGCTGCGACAACGCGGTCTTGTAGCCTCGTGTACTTTGGGTGTGTGTAAAATCTGTCTGATAACCGGTGTTAATTGTGATGGCTATATTAGTGTGTGTTATCTGCTTTAATTCAAGTAAGGACTGCAGAAAAAAATTCAAGTAGTTCCTACTTTTGCTACCAAATTCTACCGTCCAGGACACTTTGTTTGCGGACTTGGCTACTAGATGGCATCGCAGTCAGCACCTAGCGGCAAACGTTGGAACTAATAAAGCGTTATCAATTCCAACCTACAAATTTTGGCTTCACACAAGTGTAGTTAGTGGAAGGTTCTTTTCATGCAATAAATCTATGACATGGGACCACCACGCAGGCTTTACTTCCCCTGCGAAGGAAGGCATACTGAGGAATTTTTAACGCTCTTAAAAAATCCGAAGATTTCGGCCTGGTTTGAACCCATGACCTTGGGCGTAGAAGCTGAGTATGCTACCAACTACGCCACCTGTATATATGTTGTGATAATTCAGTGCAAATGCAAGGCGTTTCCAGAATTATGGCAACCAGTGTATAACCGCGTCGGAGATAATTGCATCCAGGTGTTAACACTTAATGACTTGGACCATAGCCGAGAGTCTTGTATACCATACACGCCACAGCGAGAAGAATGAGGTGACCATATCCGCCACGAGCACTCCACGCCAAAAGAAGCCAGTGACAGTCAGTGCAGTTAATTAACCAGTTTTCTCCCAGCACGCACCATTCACTTAAATGACCAAAGCTTTCCGACTGCAATACGTAACAATATCAATTACAAGCGTAACAAGCAGTCCTACTCCTTATAGCTCCCACTAACTCTGTTTTAATTTTAATAATGCTGGCCATGTCATGGATGTCAGGACGGGTCAGGGTAGGGATTTTGGAAGGAAATCGGCCGTGGACCTATTGAAAGGAAACATCCCGGCATTTGCCTGGTTGTCAAAAAATAAAGAGAAACCACTAAAAACCTTTGGCTCTGCCAATTCTGGTGTGAGGACTGGAACGGGTTACACTAACCAACGTGAGGCAAACCTGAGAAGAGGAGGGTTCGATTCCCATCTTAGCCATCTTGCAAATCGTTTTCCGTGGTTTCCCACTTTTACTCCAGGAAAATGCCAGCATGGTTACTAACTTAAGGCCACGGCCACCTCCTTCCCAATCCTCATCTGAATTACAAATACACACGCTAATACAACCATCATAATAACACAGGTTATCTCAGAAATTCTACACACAGCTAAGTACACGGGGCTACATGACCACGATGTCGCAAAGCCCCTAAATCAATCAAAAACGATAACTGAGAGGTGAGTGGTTATCGTGTCGGATTACTAACCCCCCAAGCTTGCAGGTTCGCTCCTGGCCGTGGTAAGTGATATTTTTTTTAAGGGGGGAAAATTTCGACACGCATGTCATACGATGTTGGCTTGTCAAAGAACCCATTTCAATCCAGTAGGCCGTGTTCATAATGGCAAAATTAATCTCTGGATTTTCCGCCAGCACAAAGTTCCTCATTTCTCTACTAGAAAGCGATATAGTATCAAAGAGCTTAGATATCTAAGCTCCTTGACTTTCATAGTGCTTCAAAGAACAACAAAATTCGACATGCAAGCTGCCCTCTGGGTGTCAAATAACAAAGCTTGCACCCAGCATCCGAGGCCATACGATATTATTATTATTTATACTGAGAGGTAGCTACTTAAGAACAAATCCTACCACCCTTGATACTAACGGTTTGAGTCTTCACTCTGATTTCGACATCTGTACGTGCAGCGGTGTGTGGCTTCGTGTTAGAAATTGCTTCACGAAGACAGTGTCCAATAACGTGTAGGACAGTATGTTTGTGAAAGTAGAGAGGCGCTTCA
This sequence comes from Meconema thalassinum, assembly GCA_946902985.2. NCBI lineage: Eukaryota > Metazoa > Arthropoda > Insecta > Orthoptera > Tettigoniidae > Meconema > Meconema thalassinum. Next base: position 927,489,715 of record OX336388.2, read on the forward strand.
TTGACCAGTAGAGGGGCTTCCGGCCATTGCGTTTGAAAGTGGGCAGGGAAAGTTGGGGACGATACACGGATTCTCCTCTCGTGATCACCATTGTCGCAACTTTATCACTTTCTAACAATCTTCTTCAGTTCTTCTTGCTTTGGATTCACAGCTAAAAAAATCATCCATATCCGTGGACTACAATGGCCGTTTCCGAATGTATAGTTAAATAAATGACCAAGGACATGCTATACAAGCTGACATAGGCTATTAAAGGAGTTGAAATTAGCAAGGCCCGGGTTCGGTTCTCGGCTCTGCCAAGAAATTTTAACTCTGGTCTGAGGACTGGAACGGGGTACACTTAGCTTCGTGAGGCAAAACTGAGAAGAGTCAAGTTCGATTCCCATCTCAGCCATCTTGGATGTGGTTTTCCTTGGTTTCCCACTTCTACTCCAGGCAAATGCGAGGAAGGTTCCGAGCTTGTCGTATTTTTTTAAGAGCGTTAAAAATCCCTCAGTATGCCTTCCTTCGGAGAGGAAGTAAAGCCGGCGGGCCAATGTCATAGATTTATGACATGTAAAAGAACCTTCCACTAACTACAATTGTGTGAAGCTAAATTTGTAGGTTACATTTGATTAACGCTCTATTTATTTCCAACATCCGCCGCCAGGTGCCTGTTGCGGTGGCATCTAGTAGCCAAGTTTATAGCTACGTGTCGTTGACGGTAGCATTTGGTAATAAAAGTAGGAACTACTTTGAATTGATCGTCTACAGTCCTTACCTGAATTGTAGATAACACACAGTAATACAGTCATCACATTTAACACCGGTTATCAGACAGATTCTACATACACCCAAAGTACACGGGGCTACATGACCGCGTTGTCGCAGCTCCTAAACTGAGGAACCAACCAACAACCTAACACGAATATCGTGATGTATAAAATCACCTTTGCTCTAGCCTAGGGTTATTTCTACAACCGAGCTCATCACTTCCTGATAAACATAGTTCAGATTGGTCAGAAAGTGCGGGATAACAAATTGCAAAGTAGTGCAGACGTGACAAGCCGTGTGCTGTTCAATTGGCAACCTTGCATCTTTGATCATCGCCGAAAAAATAAATCTACAAATTCCAAATTTGGAGTAGATTACAAAAGGATAAAATTTTATATTAATAGAATTGACTGTGAAATTGTATGCTTTTGTGATTAATATTTCGTTGCTGTTCGAATTACGTTACATGGTTTTATTCCACCAATTTGCAATTATCTCTAGCAAACCAGGTGAATTTGAAATCTCGTATGGTATTCCTCAGGTTTATTCTGAAGGGGAGTATCAGCCTTTCAGAATTAATCAATTATTTACTTGTCCTATGGACAGTGAAGACATTGATAACATTAGCCAACTAATGGCTAAGCTGCGTTCTGCTACACAGCGAAAAGCAAAGGAAAACTACAGCCTTAATGTCCTTCCCGAGGATATGCCCCTCTCTATGAAGAGAAGAGATAGGTTTGTAGGACACATACTAAGCCACCCAGAAATAGCATAATTTATCTATTTATTTATTTATTTATTTATTTATTTATTTATTTCGTATGGCTTTTAGTGCCGGGTGTGTCCGAGGACATGTTCGGCTCGCCTGAGTCTGTAGCTGCTTCCAGCGGACACCCTAAAGGGTGAGCTACAAGTTCCGTTCAATTTCAAGTAGTTCCAACTTTCGCCACCAGATATCAATGATACCTAGTGGTGAATGTTAGAACTTTTGATAGAGCGTTCTGACGAAATCTAACCTAACAATTTTGCTTTACACAAGTTTAGTCTGTGAAAGGATCTTTTACATGCCATAAATCTATGACATGGGACCGTCGGCTTTACTTCCCCTCCGAAGGAAGGCATACTGAGGTATTTTCAACGCTCTTAAAAATCCGACGACTTCGGCAGGGTTTGAACCCGCTATCTTGGCCACAGCAGTTCAGCATGCTACCGACTACGCCACCGAAGCCGCTATAGCATAATAATAATGTTATTTGTTTTACGGCTCTTTTAACTGCTGCGGTTACAGGAATAGCAAACTTAGTTATGGAAGGAAGTGTCGAGGACAAGAACTGTAAGGATGGTCCAAGGTTAGAATATGTTAAACAGATTGTCTCGGATGTAAGGTGCGGTAGCTACGTAGAGATGAAACGACTAGCTCGGGACAGGGAGGATGGAATGCTGCATCAAACTAGTCAAATGACTGAAGACTCAAAACACACACAAACACAAAAGTAGGTTAGATTTAAGTTAAGTTTTAGTTTAGTTTCATTGGCTGTATTTAACTTTCGGGATATCTTTGTCATCAGGCCCACAAATTTGTGAATAACCGAGTTGAGTTGCGCACTTAAGAGTTAGCTTTCAGAAATCAAATTAGCGGGCTCGATCTTTAAAAGAGAACTCAGCCATAGCTAAATTACGACACCCCAGAAGCCACATAAGGCAGCGAGGACGTAAAATGCATAACGTTATTATTATTATTATTATTTTATGTTCGTATCACAACACATTTACAGATACTTTCTGGTTTGGGTGTCAGGAATTATTCGTAGGTATCTACTAGTTCGCAAATGAAACGGTTGTGTCCTGATAGCAGACAATCCAGATCGCGAATACACCTAATATGTTATGGCGATCCAAATATGCTGTGTCCAGATCGCGAACAAGGAAGGTTGTATTTCTTGTTTGTTGCGTGTTTATGTTAATAAGCCCTTACACACAAACACAGCTATATGCTTGCAGTTCAAGCTGTAATTGTAGCGAGCAACAGTTTCGCCCAGACAGTAGCCTAATCCAGTAACGACCAATGGTTTCGCACAGACAGTGGGTTAACCCAGTAACGACAAATGATTTATAGTTTTTTCTTCTTTTTAGCGTATGGGTTTTAGTTCTGGGAGTGTCCGAGGACATGTTCGGCTCGCCAGAGTTTATAGCTGCTTCTATGCGGACACCCATGGGGTGAGCTACTTCAAGTAACGTCGCGTATGGAGTGTTGTTTCGGGAGGAAAGTGTGAATGTAAGGACGAGGAATTGGAAGGTAGTGGCTGAGGCCTATAGTTAGGGACCAACCCCGGCATTTGCCTGGAAGGAAGATGGGAAACCACAGACGACCATCTTCAAGGTTGCCGGCGGAGGGATTCGAACCTCCTCGTCTCCCGGTAGTGAGCGGCTGCCTACAGCCACGCCTTAACGACCACGGCTAACACACCCTCTAACCCAGTAACGACCAATGACTTAGCCCAGACAGTGGTCATCCCAGTAACGACCACTGACAGCCCAGACAGTGGTTTAACCCAGTAACAACCAATGATTTAGCCCAGACAGTGGTCATCCCAGTAACGACCAATGACAGCCCAGACAGTGGTTTACCCCAGTAACGACCAATGATTTAGCTCAGAGTGGTCGAACCCAGTAACGACCAATGATTTAGCCCAGACAGTGTTCTAACCAAGCAGCGACTAATGGTTTCAACCAAAAGAATATTGTTTTACATATAAAGGGAAAATATTAAAGTCACATCCCGGCTCGTTCGCGATCTGAACTACTCCACAGGTGTAAAACCCGGATCATCCTCTTCAAGTGTCGCTGTGTTGGCAATCTGGACCACTCCAAGTGAAACGGATGTAGGCTACACAATAACGCCCAGAGAACAAGTAGGCAACTCACTTCCCAGCCAAAGCAGCAGAGTAGCACTTGTCAGCAACACCTCAGCGCTGGCGTGTTTGGTGACTCGCAGTAAACAAGACACATAAGGGATTTTCAGAGCGTCTGGCTCTTTCAGTGACCTGCATTTTTGTCTGTCACCCTTAAGGTTCGGGTCAATTCCCGGCTCTGCAAAGAAATTCAATTATGGTGAAGTCCAAGGAACAGTCAAAGAGAACTGACAAGAGGTGGGTTCGATTCTGGAAGTCGTTTTCCGTAGTTTCCCACTCCTACTCCGGGTAAATACCAGGATGGTTCCTAACTGAAGGCCAAGGCCGCTTCCTACCCGATCCTAGTGACAATTAGGCCTACAAACACACACCACAACAACACCGGTTAAATACACCCAAGCATTCGAGATTGAATGACCAAGATGTCACTAGCCCCTAAATGAATCATCAACAACAAAACAACAGAAATAGACGTACGGGAAGTTCGGGTGGTATCGGACACAAGTAGTTCCGTGAAGAAATAAAGCCTATTTTCAGATATCCTACTTATGTTAATTGCCTCTATCAACATACAAAGTTTCGGCTTGATTGTAATAGATTCGTAGATATTAAGAACCGTCTAATATTTCGGATGGTCGCCATGTTGGATTTTTATATAGGTCTTAGAGTTATGTACTATTACATGAGTATTATTGTGAAGGTGTAGTATTCAAACTTCAATCGCATGATTAGTACACAAGAAGTAAAAACGAGATTTTTAGCCTATTTTAATTTTATGGAAAAAAAAAAGAGGCTTATGAGATCACCTTTTGTCCGTGTGTCTGTGTGTGCGGGTGTGTGTGTGTGATTCGTATGTGTGTGAGTGTCCCCTAATAACTTCTAAACGGCTGGAGCTATTTCAATGAAACTCTATAAGATCATAGCACCAATCCGGCCGACCCCGACCGTACCCTTCAAATTTTATTGTGTCACACCAATCAAACATGGCGACAGTGCGAAATATTTCACCAGCATTCAGTATCTCCGAAAGTATTACCGATATCACCCTGAAATTTTGTACGGTGATAAAGGGCAGACTAGAAGTGTACCTATGAGACGTTCAAAAACTTGGTAACTACATAACCAACATGGCGGCCAAGCGAAGTTGAGACTTTTAAATACCCCTTTCTCGCAATTTAACCATCCAACCGTAATGAAACTTGGTACAGCAAGTGTTAATACACATTGTAATGCACTGACGTCTAACTTAGTTCAATTGATTACATCACTTCAAAATGGCGGCTGTGCGAAATATTTCACTGGCATTCTATATCTCCGAAACTATTAGAGATATCACTGTGAAATTTTGTACGGTAATAAAGGGCACTGCTACAAGTTTATTTATGTAACTTTCAAACACCTGTGAAGTACAAAACGAACATAGCGGTCAAGGGAAGTTGAATCATTTTAATAGACTTTTCTCGAGATTTAACCATCTGAGCGCAGTGAAATGTGGTACAGTAAATGATTATACAGTGTGTAATGCACTGGCATCTATTTAGTTCAATTGTTTACATAACCTCACGATGGCGGCTGTGCGAAATTTTAAAATTAACCTTTTATTTCTTGTGCGGTAATCATGCGATCGAAGTGAAACATTGAATAATGAAGCTATGCAATAATTTTCCTTTAATGGTACATATCTCTATGGCCTATACATATAACAAACCAAAATAGCGAACATCCGAAATATATTGACTCTTCTCAATATCTACGAATCATTTACAGCAATCAAACTGATTTTTTTATGTTCATAGAGGCTGCGGACATAAGTTCACCTATAGGACTTTCAGTAACCTGGTGAGCACAAATCCAACATGGCGGGGACACGAAGTATAAATATTTAAATGGACGTTTCTCGCGATTTAACCATCCGAGTGCAGTGAAACTTTGCACGTTAAATGCATAAACAAATGTTAATCCACTGCCATCTAATATATTTCAATTGTTTTCATAACTAAACAATGGCAGCTGTGTGAAATTTTAAAACCTCGTTTTTACTTCTTGTGTCCTAATCATGCGATTGAAGTTTGAATACCACACGTACACAATAATCTTCATGTAATAGTACATAAATAAAAATCCAACCTGGCGACCATCTGAAATATTTGGACGGTTTTCAATATCTACGAATCTATCACAAAAATAAAATTTTCATTTTTGCATGTTGATAGAGGCAATTAACATGAGTAGAATATATGAAAATAGGCTGTATAGTTCTTCACGGAACTACTTGTTAAATTTCACACACCTACCATATTCTGGTTATGAAAACAATGGAAATAAATTACATGCCAGTGGATTAATATTTGTATAGCCTAAGCATTTACCGTACCGAGTTTCACTGCACTCGGATGGTTAAATCGAGAGAAACGTCCATTTAAATATTTATACTTCGCGTCACCGCCATGTAGGATTAGTGCTCACCAGGTTATTGAAAGTCCTATAGGTGAACTTACGTTCATAGCCTCTATGAACATCAAGAATTTCAGTTTGATTGCTGTAAAAGAATCGTAGATATTGAGAACCATCTAAGTATTCCGGATGGTCGCCATGTTGGATTGTTATATGTATAGGCCATAGAGTTATGTACCGTTAAAGGAAAATTATTGCGTAAGTTCATTATTCAAACTTTCACTTCGATCGCATGATTACGACACAAGAAATAAAAACTTAATTTTAAAATTTCGCACAGCCGCCATCTTGAGGTTATGTAAACAATTGAACTAAATTAGAGGCCAGTACATTACAATATGTATAGACATTTAATGTACCATATTTCACTCCGATCAGATGGTTAAATCACGAGGAAAGTCTATTAAAATATTTCAAATTCGCTTGGCCGCCATGCTCGTTTTGTACTCTACAGGTTTCTGAAACTTACAAATATCAACTTGGAGTAGTGCTTTGTATCACCGTACAATATTTCAGGGTGATATCAGAAATAGTTTCGGAGATATAGAATGCCGGTAAAATATTTCGCACAGCCGCCATAATGAGGTTATATAAACAATTGAATTAAATTAGATGTCAGTGCATTATAATGTATATAAACCTTTGCTGTACCAAGTTTCATTGCGTTTGGATGGTTAAATCGCGAGAAAAATCTATTTAAAAGTCTTAACTTCGCGTGGACGCCATGTCGATTTTGTAGTTACCAGATTTTTGAAAGTCTCATAAGTATACTTGTAGTAGTGCCCTTTAACACCGTACAACATTTCAGGGTGATATCCGTAATAGTTTCGGAGATATTGAATGCTGGTGAAATATTTCGCACAGCCGCCATGTTGGATAGGTGAGACGTAATAAAATTTGAAGGCCACGGTCGGGGTCGGCCAAAATGGTGTTATGACCTTACCGAGTTTTATTGAAATCGCTCCAGCAGTTTAAAAGTTATTTCGGGGGACTCACACGCCCTTAAAAAATCCGACGACTTCGGCCAGGTTTGAACCCGCGATCTTGGGCATAGAAGCTCAGCATGCTACCAACTACGCCACCGAAGCCGCCCATATAGGTTCATGGATAGCAATATTTGTTACAGAATATGGAATATAAATATAGAATGCAAACACATTTGCTGTTTGGCAAATTTAAAGAGGAACATCTGATACCTTAATTCCTTTTCAAGAATACCGTTTTTTCATTATGTTTTTAAATATCCGTATTGATGTTAGAATTTAAACGTTAAAATTATACACCAAATCAATACATAAACAAATATATATTTTATATATTGGGACATGTTTCGACCTTCAATGAGGTCATCTTCAGCTTAAAAAGAAAATCAATTAAGAATTGAAAACTAAAAATGGTACGATGTATACATTTGATACCTCCTTTTAAATCAAGACATACATACATACATACATACATACATACATTTCTTTTTCCATAGACGATTGCATTAAAGCGGACATAACCTAACACTGTTTGGCAAATTTAAAGAGGAACATCTGATACCTTAATTCCTTTTCAAGAATACCGTTTTTTAATTATCTTCTAAACGTTTTGGATAAATATTAGAATTGCCACATATTCACATTGGGCATTTCAACTCAAATTCTTATACGAATATCCAAATTTCTCCATCCCATACAACACGGTAGGTGATAATAAATCATATAAAGTATTTTTTATCAGTTTCATATGCTGGCTAATTATGTTTCGTTTATGTATATTTTTTTTCTGCTATCTGTTAGGATAATTCATGTCATCGTAATAGTGGTTGGCACCTATTCAAAATTGTTAATAAACTCCGTATTGAAGAGGATTCAACTTATTTAATCAAGCGCCGAACTGAATTATTTTATTGATTTTAGAACTTGATTTTCTAAATTATTTTGTGTATATTTTGATTTTAAAAAATAAAGCTTAACATTTTTGCACTCACCGTTAATAGTTCTTATTTTCTAACTACTTTTTTAAAATTATTGTAAAAAGACCAATCTTATATTTATTTAATTAATATTGCATTTGTAAGGATATCCATTTTATTACTATATTGTATTTATTACAATTATTATCATTAATTTTTCATTTCTAATTTAGATTTATGTCATATATGCTATTTTAGTTTTCAATTCTTAATTAATTTTCTTGTTAAGCTGAAGATGACCTCATTGAAGGTCGAAACATGTCCCAATATATAAAATATATATTTGTTTATGTATTGATTTGGCGTTTAATTTTAAACGTTTAAATATAAATATTTCAATCAGAGCCGGTGCCCCCCTTTATCACACTCTGCGCCCGGCTTAAAGCCCCCCCCCCCCCCCCTTGAGGACCACTGGTCTAGAGTTGGATTTGGAATTTTATGGCGGTAACTGCATTAACTTTACAGCTTTATGGCTCCATTAATAAAATTATTACTTCCGTTATTAATGGTATATGGAAATGGAGGATTGTTGTGGCATCGGTGGGCTCTCATTATGACTTGTTCGTAATGCCATTTATACCTCTATTATGGCTTTCTTTCATTATAGTCCAACTGCTCGCCGTAAATTTAGTAGTCTGGTATTTCTTGTTACAGTATACAGTATAATTGATTAGTAAGCTGTATAGCCTATTATTGCATATCCTGAATGAAACAGCCTCACTTCCTTTCTGAGTCGTTTCTCTCTACCGCGAGGCGAGGTTAAGGGTTTGACAGTGGGACGAGTAGACCATGTGTCACAAACAATTCGAATGCTGCAATACATACTGTGCATGATTGAGATACCGCGAGGTCAGGGTTTGACAGTGGGACGAGTAGACCATGGTCACAAACAATTGGGAACATTCGACACTTAAAGTACAGTAGCACTTTTACTAAGGCCATGTCATGCAGTGCTCTGATAGGCTACGCCTTGAAGGACTGCAACTAATTTAGGACGTGGTTTATGCCGACGAATCAGCATAGCAAATTCTCCACGCATGTAGGAACGTACACTAATAATAATAATATGCAGCAGAATGCCTGACTATGAACAAGAAAGGCCTGGTAGAAAAATTGGAAGTCAAAGAAAGAAAGAAAGAAAGAAAGAAAGAAAGAAAGAAAGAAAGATCTTGAAGAAAATCTTGGTCCGATTAAAGTAAGAAAGACCCGTCTAGGGTCGAGAAACATGAATTATATTTTTTGGCGTTTTTAGTTATTTACAATGTAGAGAACAGGAATTTGTCAAAAAAGAAGTCGAAAAAATATGAAAATGGTAATTTTATAAGATATGAATGACTATGCTGCACCATGAATAACAACGTCCACTTTTACAGAGATTTATGTTTGTGCGTTTAACTTCTGTTCTCAACTCACTTCTCGTCTGCTCTGTTGAGCGCAAACTTTGTGTTGGTAACAATGACAACTTCCTGCATTGTTTATGTTACGAGTGGTTACAGAACATCGTAATAATATTATAATCAATGTGATTTTGCACTGACCTATTGAAGAAATATTGTTTAAGGGGCGGAACAGCGAGGTCATCTGCCCCAGTTATTAATAATTGAATTGTTTATTTGAACAGGGAAACAAGTCTACTTATTTGCAAACAGACAAGTTGAAATAGGCATTTATTTATTATTATGTTTTATTTACTTATATATTTATTTGTTTAGTTATTTAGTCGTTCATTTATTTATTTACTTAAACGTTAAAGGAAGTAGGAGAAGCAAAATAACCAGTGATGGACGAAATGATGCAAGTTTATGGGTCAGGAATGTTCTAAGAATTGTAAGAGGTAAAAAAAAATGAAATGAAAAACTTCAACCTCATTGTTCTCAATTTAACATTTTTCACTACTTTGGTACCGTACCATTTGTAAGAAAACTAATAAAGATAGGTCCATAAAACGTTTTTGATGTAACAACATCATCCTAATGAACAGTAATAAGAAGGGATATCCCTTTAAATAATATACAAAATGAAACATAAATATTTTTCGACATAATTTAAGGATTAAAATATCGTACCTTAAACAATATATAGTGGCAAAAGTATTTCGTTTTTGTCAATAATCCTTATTATTGCAGTAATTGGTCCAAAAAGTAATCCCTGAAATTTCAATTGGCTAACCCAAACAGATTTTGAGTAAAGTGTACCGAAAATTTCAAAATTTAACATGGGCGAGATAGGCAGGTCTTTCTTACCTTAAAGACAAACGTGAATATAGACGATGGCATAACCATGAGCTGTATATTCCTGTCCAAAAGAACTCTGATGTTATGAGGAAAAGGAGAATTGCATTTTATGGCCACTTGCTTAGAATGAAACCCACACGATTAACGAACCGGATCTTTACCTATTTTAGAAATAAGAAGACCAAGCCAGCCTGGTTCGAAGAGGTAGAAAGTGACCTGCAAGAGATGGAGATTACATGTGAAGATAACTGAAGACTCCATTGAAGGGTCAAAACATGGACAATTAATTGATTAGATGCTTCATAATTGTATTTATAGGCCTAGCCTATTATTTGAGGAAAGCAATGGCAAACTACCTCACTCCTCTTCTTGCCTAGTACGCCTCAATATAGAGCTGCCTAGTTTTTTTGGGTATCTACGCACATATGCTAACGGCGGTGCTTTTTGAGGATCCAACCAGCCTTCGGGCTGACTACCTAACAGACATACAGCCTATTATTAGCAATATCTCCCATAAACAAATAATTAAATAAAACACGGGAGTCGGTCATATGAGTCAGTCCTCATGAATGTTTATGTAACACAATGTCGTTAACCAATAAAAATATATTACCAGTACTACTATTATCTATAGATACTAATATAATAAATCTGAAGAGTTTGTCTGTGTTAGTGTCTTTAAACGCGCTAATCTCTGGAACTACCAGTCGGATTCGAAAAATGATTTTTGTATATGATAGTCAGATTCAAGAGGAATAGTTTACGCTATGTTAAATTTCGGACAGACCACTCCATTCCCTGCTTTTATGCCCTTTTACACAAATCTACACCGTTTAACCGGTCTAATAACTTGACGAACATATTGTCGTTAGGCGACAACGACTAACACCGTATCATGATAGTCAACGTCGCACCATTGATGGACAGGTTGTCACTAGGCAACAACGATTTACTCTGTATCATGATAGTCCGGTGCGACTTCGGTGGCGTAGTTGGTAGCATGCTGAACTGCTGTGCCCAAGATAGCGGGTTCAAACCAGGCTGAAGTCGTCGGATTTTTAAGAGCGTTAAAATCCTTCAGCATGCCTTCCTTCGGAGGGGAAGTAAAGCCGGCGGTCCCATGTCATAGATTTATGGCATGTAAAAGATCCTCCCACAGACTAAACTTGTGTGGAGCTAAATTTCTAGGTTAGGTTTCGTTGCAACGCTCTATCAAAGTTTCAACGTTCACTACTAGGTATCATTGATATCCGGTGGCGAAAGTTGGAACTACTTGAAATTGAACGGAACTTGTAGCTCACCCTAGTGGTGTCCGCTTGAAGCAGATACAGCTTCTGGCGAGCCGAACATGTCCTCGGACACTCCCGGCACTAAAAGCCATACGATAAATAAATAAATAAATAAATAAATAAATAAATATGATAGTCCGGTAAAATTTGCCGAAGGACACATAGGAAAACTGACCGATTGACAGTCAAGGATTGTATTGGACTGTAGTATTCTCTATGCTATCGTATGCACAGTTAATCATCATATTAGCAAAATGTAATGTAATGCTATCCTGTTAGTGAAACATAGTGGCAAACATTCCTACATTTTCCTATCACCATTTTGCAGTTTTCATGTGTAGACAGTTGTTATTTCATTTGCGGGGATTAGACATCGTGGTCATGTTGCCCCGTGTACATGGGTGCGTGTGTGTGTGTGTAAAATTTTTGTGATAACCTGCGTTATTGTGATTGTTGCACTAGCATGTGTAAATACGGTATAAAGCTCAGTGTTGGATGGTCTGTCTGTTATTTATACAAATCTACACCGTTTCACCGATCTGAACCAAAATTTGTATACTTACCCTTTGGAACCCTGCGAGTAACACTGTGTACATGAAATTTCGGACAGACCACTCCATTCCCTGCATTTAGGCCCTTTGGCACAAATCTACACCGTTTCGCCGATATGAACCAAAATGTGTATTCTTACCCTTTGGAAACCTGCGAGTAACACCGTCTACATGGAATTTCGGACATACCACTCCATTCCCTACATTTAGGCCCTTTGGCACAAATCTACACCGTTTCACCGATCTAAACCAAATTTTACATAGCCTACTTACCCTTTGGAACCCGACGAGTAACACTGTCTACGTGCAATTTCGGACAGACCACTCCATTCCCTGCATTTAGGCCCTGTGGCACAAGTCTACATCGTTTCACCGATCTTGACCAAATTTAATATACTTACCCTTTGCAACCCTGTGGGTAACACTGTCTACTTGATATTTTGGACAAGCCTCTCCATTCCCTACATTTAGAACAACAGACAAAATGAACTTGAAAACAACGTTTTAAGGTCCTAGAACCATTCATGTCCGTATAGTGTAACTGTAAGAACATTTTAATAAGTCAATTGTTGGCTGGCAATGCGAGCTGCGTCTCCGTCACCCCTACCAGAATTGCGAAAATAGTTACAACTTGCGCTGCTTATAAATTGGAGTCACTGGGAGTAATTATTGCAAGAAGATTTCGTAGGACCCTTAAAAGAGTTATCATCATGAAAATATTATGCCTCTGTATAAGTGCAATGGTGTTGGTGCAGTACATAGAGGTAATCAGCTGCAATAAGCGTTGGTGCTTTCAAATTTACTTTCATTTATTCAGATTCTTATCCTTGAGCGGAATGTGGCGATAAATGACACTATTGCTACTTCAGGAGCTTGGGACAGCCGAAGTTTTCCAAAGTGCTCTGATTGTTTTCCTATGGCACTATGTGACAAAAGACGACACTATTGATCTCTACTTTTCTAACAGCCAATGAGATATAGGAGGCCCTAGACAGTGTCTTTTATTTCACATACTCCTCTTTCTAATCATATTGTTTAAATTCGTTTGTAAATTACATGTGTCAGTACTGTAGTTAATAAATAGCCGTTTCCCTATTCATTATAATCATTATCATTACGGGAAAATGACCTGAATGTTACGTCCATTATACTGACCTACTTATCACCCCCATCACCACCACCACCACCACCACCATAAAAAGTTATATATATATATATATATATATATATATATATATATATATATATATATTTCTGTTAGTTTAAGTTTGATGTGCCAGTTCTGTAGTAGTATTCATTATCATCCATAAAACAAACAAATCCACCGGGCGAAGTCGGGCACTAGCTAATATTAGCAGTCATCTATTATAGTATATATGAATCAGGGCTCAGAAGATTACTTTCCTTTCCTCACTTCCATGAATATTATTTTAACCACTAGGCCCTGTTCTATTTATGAAGTTAAGTCACCTCGGGGCCGGAAGACGCTCTTTCGCGGCGGAAGTGTAACCCCAGGACTGTCAGCAAGGGGACCGGATGACGACAGGTTTAGAGTACTCATCGGACGGTGAAAGGCGGTTTATTGTGATCAGGATGTACCTCAGGTGGGGAAAATAATGGCAACTTCCTTCAGACCTCTTGGCACCTCTTTTCCAGAAGGTTGAGGAGCTTGATACAGAAATACGCTAAGAAGCATTTAACGCATTTAATCGAGTATACCCTTTACCGACAGTAGTGGCTACGCTGGCTAAACGGCAGCATTAGGTCATGGGGCCAAGCTCTCTGCTGACTCGGTAGACGCGTGGGTTCGAGCCCCACCGTCGGCCGTCCTTGAAATGGTTTTCCGTGGTTTCCCATTTTCAACACCAGGCAAATGCTGGGACGGTACCTTCTGACAGACCACGGTCGCTTCCTTCCACATCCTTGCCCAGTTTCATTCACCATCATTCATTTCATCTCTCATTAACTCCTCTCATGAGGTTGGTGTCAGGAAGGGCATCCGGCCGTAAAAATCATCGCCACAAAGACTTCCATCGCATCTCATCCCCGACCCCGTTGGAAAAACGGGAATAATAAGGGGTAGACATACAATCGAGTATACCCTTTATACCTTGACGCGATAAGAATTATACTCTTTCAATCCCTACTGTCCACTTACAATATACAGGATGCTGCAGAAATACCTCCCGAATCTCTGCATAGTATAAAACTCTGTCCCCGATTCTTGGATGTAACGACTAATCTCGAGAACCATTGGATGGATTTTGATGTGATTTTCACTATTCTGTAAAGAATATCTCGAGGAAGGTTTCTGTAGAGAAACATTCATTTATGACCAAAAGCAGCCGAGCAGTAACGATTTCAGTGAATCGAGTCGAAAAAAAACCTGGCGTCCGTGCGCCTTTTAACCTTACGCTGGGTAAACCGTTAAACATATCTACTGTACTGTACTATGAGTGTAAGAATTGTTCAGCATGAAAAGTTCTACAAAAATGTCCGGAACAGCATGTCTCTATCATTAATACATCGCCCACTATATGTGTTTTTACGTTTTCATTTCTTCCAACAATCTCCATTCAGTGGACATTTAGTAGCTTCGGAGCGAGTCTGCGAGCTAGCGAGCAAGCCTATCTACCCAGCTTCGGCCGGCATCAAACTGTCTAGTCGTGTCGAGTAGAGACTTATGTGTTTGCAGTTTCACTGTTCACCTCGGCTTTTCTGAATGGCGTCTGGGTCCTGCCGTCCGTGCGCCTTCTAAACTTACGCTGGGTACACCGTTAAAGATACCGGGTCGGGCTGTTAGTTTTAAATATAAATAACGAAGCAACGCTAGAAGCTATAGAAAACATATATTCACAGTTTCAAAAAGCGCTGCTCCTTATTTACTTCACATTCAATTACACCACCAAGTGGTTTTAAAAAGATATCCCTCAAATATTGTCCGTCTGTTTCTATGTCTGTCTGTCTGTCTGAAGTCTCTCCCTAAAATCCCACATTACTCTCTGGTTTTGCCTCGATTTGCTAACGGATGACAGATTTCAAGTCATTAAGTCTGTCATATGAACCTTTTGCTAAATATTTTATTTTAAAAAATTCATTATTGTAATGTTGATGATAAAACTGAAGGATATTGCTTTTTCAGTAACAAATATTTTATCAAATATTTCAATTAACATGTTGAAATATTTTCTTAACAATTGATTCAGAATTTTGGGTGGTATGAGCAAATTAACAAATTAAAGTGTTTTGTTCAAATATTCAGCTGACGCTAAAAATTTTAAACGAGTGAAAATAAATGCTTTCACAAATTAGTAAGTATTAACTTAAATAATCCAATCATTTGTCATCAATCCAACGATTAGTTTTACTGAAACTTAGAAAATTCAAGTTTCATATTTTTATTAATCGGCTCTGGGGGGAGATGCATCATCCCCCGTAGTTACACCAGTTTTGCCGGTACTAAAAAGCAATAACGCAACGAGCATCCGTCTTGTATTTGTCAAGATTTCAATATGAATAAGAGAAGAAACTTTCCATTCCAATCTGTTGCTAAAAATACCCGTGACATTGACGTTAGAAAGCGATAGTGTCACGACACTTGACAACATAAACACAATAAACCAGTCAACAGACCACGGTCTTGTTCATTAGAGGCGTAAAGAATTATATAAAATTTCACTTAATTATAATATACAATTCGCTTCACAGTTTAGCAAACAAGGTATTTCCTTATCTCAAGCCTGGTAGAGATTTCTCCGGCTTAAAGTAGTCTCACCATGCAACCTCACCAAAGATTAAAATCTAATATCCTAAGGCAGGCGGAAGGAGGTCTCCCGACACGACAGTAGTTGGGCTTAATTTACTACTCGGCATCGTTCTACATTGATTTCCCAGTCATAAAAGGTGCGACTTTCTTTCCTGTAAGGAAGTACTTATTCACATAGAACTATGCCATAATCCATGTTCAAACCGAGAGATGCTACATAAACTTCCGGCCCATTCTGAACTCAACGGAAACCCACATTGCAGTGCAAGGCAAGCGAATTACAAGCTGCAACCATGACTAACTGTACAATTTCTCAGGTTAAATTAATTCTATAATCATTTGCATTGTTTCTAAAGACTTGTCTTTGCGTGAATAGGAAGACGACAAGACCACTTCGTGGCTGTCACCCCTGAGGTGCGGGTCTAATTACCGGCTCTGGCAAGAAATTTAATTCTGGTATGAAGAAGGGAACTGAATACACTCAGCCTCGCGAGGGAGAACTGATAAGAGGAATGTTCGATTCCCACTTCATCCTGGAATTGTTTTTTTTTAATGGTTTCCTACTTCCCCTCCAGGCAAATGCCACGGCAGCTTCCTTTCCAATCCTCACTCGAATTACAAATACACGTACTATTGCAGTCATTACAATTCCACTTCTAAACAAGTGTACGGGGCTAAAATGACCAGGATATCCAAGCCCCTGAATCAAACAACAACGACAACAGTAACCGAAACACGACAAAAACAGGTTGCGTGACGTAGTAGCCGACAGGATGCAAGGCTGCAGGATTAAAACCCGACGCAATCGATTGGCATTTGAGGATGCCTGGGCCAGCCTAATCGGTCGGTGCTGAAGGATGCCTGGGCCATCCTAATCGGTTGGTGTTGAAGGGTGCTTGGGCCAGCCTAATCGATTGGTGTTGAAGGGTGCATGGGCCAGCGTAAATTGATTTTGGAGGGTGCTTGGACTTCCGAAATCATTCGGTATTTTGAAGGTACTTGGGCCACCACAATCGATTGGGCTTTGAGGGTGCTTGGACTTCCGAAATCATTCGGTATTTTGAAGGTACTTGGGCCACCACAATCGATTGGGCTTTGAGGGTGCTTGAATGCAAGAGATTCGCGTCAGATTGTCTACTCGTAAAATATCCACTTCACAGAATCGATAGTAATCAGCAGCTGTCGAAAAGAGGCGTTAAACCCTGTGGTACCGGTTGTTGACGAATTAATTCATGAAATACCGGCACCTCAAATTTTCGATATCCCGAAGTAATTTTATTTTTCCGGCGAAGTTTTACACAATTCATGTCATTTTTAACCTATTTTCATTTATGAAAAAAAAAAAAAAGGGTTATGAGATCACATTTTGTCCGTGTGTGTGTATGTGTGTGTGTGTGTGTGCGTCCATGTGTGTGTATCCCCCACAATAACTTCTAAATGGCTGGAGAGATTTCAATGAAACTCGGTAAGGTCATAGTACTATAGTGGCCTACCCCGACCGTGCCCTTCAAATTTTATAACGTCTCACAAATCCCACATGGCGGCAGTGCGAAATATTTCACCGGCATTCTATATCTCCGAAACTATTAATCATATCACCCTGAAATTTTGTACGTTGATAAAGGGCACTACTAGACGTTCGCCTATGAGAATTTCAAAAACCTGTTAACTACAAAATGAACATGGCGGCCAAGCGAAGTTTAATCATTTAAATAAACTTTTCTCGCGATTTTACCATCCGAACGCAGTGGACTTGGTACAGGAAATGACTATACAAATTGCAATGCACTGACATCTAATTTAGTTCAATTGTTTACATAACTTCAAGATGGCGGCTGTGCGAAATTTTTAAATTAAGTTTTTATTTCTTGTGTTCTAATCATGCGATCGAAATCAACGTTTGAATAATGAACCTACTCAATAATCCTCATCTAATAGTACATAACTCTATGGCCAACATATATTAAAATCCAACATGGCGACCATCCGAAATATTTAGACGTTCTCAATATCTATTATTCTATGATAGCAATCCAAACTGAAATTTTGTTTAAGTATAGAGGCTATAGACATAAGTTCACCTATGGGACGTTCAATAACCTGGTAAGCACAAATCCAACATGGCGGTGACGCGAAATTTAAATATTCAAATGGACGTTTCTCGCGATTTAACCATCCGAGCGCAGTGAAACTTGGTAAGGTATATGCTTTTATAAATTTTAATCCACTGGCATCTAATTCATTAAAATTATTTTCATAACCACAAGATGGCGGCTCAGCGAAATTTTAAAATCTCGTTTTTATTTCTTGTGTCCTAAGCATACAATTAAAGTTTGAATAAAACATCTACACAATAATCTTCATGTAATAGTACATAACTCTACGGTTTATATATAAAAATCCAACATGGTGACTATCTGAAATATTTAGACGGTTCTCAATATCTACGAATCTATTACAGCAATCAAACCGAAAATTTGTATGTTGATAGAGGCAATTGATGTAAGTAGGATATATGAAAATAGGCTGTTTAGTTCTTCACAGAGCTACTTGTTTTCCATGTATTTTTATATCTCTAAGTAATTTTTATCTCCGAAAGTCACTTCGAGGTATTGAAGTTCTACTGTGTCTATAGTTTAACAGCTATAATAGTCCATCATCGCCTGCCCCAAGGTGTAGGGATAGAACGCACACCGCTTATCCAAAAGGCCCCGGGTTCGATTTTCGGCTCCACTATAGATTTCAGACCTGACGCCAGGCCTATAACGGAGAACACTAAGCCTCGTGAGGACATTAGAAGAGCTGCTTGATATGAGAAGTAGCACCACAAGGCCTAGCGGCATCGGTGGCTTAGTTGGTAGCATACTGAACTGCTGTGCCCAAGATAGAGGATTCAAAACCAGCCGAAGTCGTCGGATTTTTTAAGGGAGTTAAAATCCTTCAGTATGCCTTCCTTCGGAGGGTAAGTAAAGCCGGCGGTCCCATGTCATAGATTTATGGCATGTAAAGGATCCTTCCACAGACTTAACTTGTGTGAAGCTAAATTTCTAGGTTAGATTTCGTTGGAACGCTCTATCAAAGTTCCAACGTTCACCACTAGGTATCATTGACATCTGGTAGCATTGATCGGAACTTGTAGCTCACCCTATGGGTGTCCGCTAGAAGCAGCTACAGCCTCTGGCCAGCCGAACATGTCCTCGGACACTCCCGGCACTAAAAGCCATACGATAAATAAATAAACCCATGGCCTGAAACCCAAGGTAATGCAACTGAAAGTGTCGCGAAGACCAAACGTTCCCCGTGATCCGCAGGCTATGAGCTGTGCGGTAGTTATCCTTGGATTTGCCGTGTCTTCTGGAGCCAACCAGAGAGTTATTTTGATTCAAACTCCCACTAATGTATTTTAATGGCAACAGTTCTCAGATTTGCATGCTGCAATCATGTAAAACGCAAATCAAGAAAATAGTGGAAAATAATAATAGACCTTGTTTCTTTGTCACTTAAATAAGTAGCCTACTTGAAGAAAAAGAAAAAAAACTCGCTCGGCAAGTGTTAATGGAGTAACCACATCGCTATTCGTTCTACTGTGACGAATGTCGGTCGGACGCAATAGCTGGTATGCAGTGAAAATGATGTAACAAACTTGAGTTTTGTAACACCTCTCACAAAGGCTTCATGCATTCTAGTCTCCCGAAGGCATGTATAAAGGCACGAGAAATCTTACGGTTAGTAGCTCAAGGCTAAGTATGAATCAGTGAAAATAAATATTGCAGCTGATGTAGCCTACTGTGGGTGCAGGAATACAGACTGTGACAGTAGGCTACGGCATTTTTAGCCTACTTTCAATTTTTGCAAAAAATGAAAGTATACTTATGAGATCAACACAGGGCGAAAAATTGTGTGTATGTCTGTGTGTGAATGTGTGTACTCTGAATGTCTGTCCCCCTATCAATTTGAACACGGTGAAACCGAATTGAACGAAATTCGGTACAGAGGTAGCACTAGCAAAGGGCACCTCAGTGTCATGTTTTATATCGCCGCCATCTTGACCGCAACGTAATGGTGGACACCAAAATATTAAAAACTTAAAACAAATTAAGACCAACCTAACCATCTGATCTCTACCAATTTTTGCAACGTTATACCTTTATGTATGAAGAATTTTTTGACCAAACTACAAGGTCATCAGCCCAATAATTTGAGGATGGCGGCCATGTTTGTGTACAAATCGATTCCCCCTATCTATTCAAACACGGTGAAACCTAATTGAACGAAATTTGGTACAGAGGTAGCAATAGCAAAGGGCACCTCAGTGTCATGTTTTATATCGCCGCCATCTTGACGAAAACGTAATGGCGGCCACCCAAATGTTAAAAGCTTGGATCACATTACGACCAACCTAATCACCTGATCTCTACCAAATATTGCAACATTATACCTTTATGTACGAAGCATCTTTTGACCGAACTACAAGGTCATCGGCCCAATAATCTGCGGATGGCAGCAATGTATGTGTGCAAATCGATTCCCCCTATCTATTCAAACACGGTGAAAACGAATTGAACGAAATTTGCTGCAGAGGTAGCACTAGCAAAGAGCACCTCAGTGTCATGTTTTATATCGCCGCCATCTTTACGGAAACGTAATGGCGGCCAACCAAATGTTAAAAGCTTAAATCAAATTACGATCAACCTAATCATCTGATCTCTACTAAATTTTGCATCAATATATCTTTATGTACTAACCATCTTTTGACCAAACGACAAGGTCATCAGCCCAATAGTTCGCAGATAGCGGCCATGTAGCCTATGTGTGCAAATCGATTCACCATATCAATTGAATGAAATTTTGTACGGATGTATCACTAGCAAAGGACACCTCATATTCATGTTTAATATCCGTATAACACGTTGTATTTCAACAAGCTACTACAACCGACATTCAATTATACTCCTTGAAAAGGACAAAAGTGTTATAACTATACTCATACATTTAGGAGAAAGAGGCTATATGTTCTTTACTGAACATCTTGTTGATCCAGGTTTTCAGCCACAAAAACAAAAATTTGCTGGACTGCTGGTCCTATTTACATCTCAATCCAACTTAAAATGTAGGGTACCCTTTGATTTAAAATTAATAAAGCTACTGATTTCAATTACAGTAATATTAAGAAAGCGAACAAGTGTAATTAATTGTACGTCCCTTTTAACTACTGCGGCATTATCGTGCTGGGAGCCCTCTTTCAAGTGTTGCCCTAGTAATCAAAATGTGTTTTTCAGTCGGTCAACATGATTGTGTCCAATTGTAATGGATGGTTTCCTAATCCTGTTAAATAAATAAATTACGACATTATAAAACGGCAGTCTTGCCGCACTAAGGGAAGGCCAAAATTAAAGACATCGAAAAACAAGAAAGGAAAATTCTGAGAAAATTTTACGGCACCGTTTTCAGAGATAATTTCTGGCAAAAAAGGATCCACGGAAGAATTATACGGAAATATTGAATCTATCACGACACTCATCAGAAAACGCAGAGTGAAGTCCTTTACACATATCGCCAGAATGAACGACACCCGACTGACTAAAAGAATATTCAACATAATCTCTACGTCAAAATTGGGTACTTCTCGGTACAAAGAAACTATGGAAGACTTACAACAATTACATATCACCATAGAATACATTCACGACCGCAGCATTTGTAGAGAAAAAAACAGAAACCAGAATTTGAATTTAGATCACCACCCAAAAGATTAGGGGTAAATGGACAGATGAAGAGAAGAAGGCACACAGTGAACGGATGAAAGGTTTTTGGGAAGATAAAAAGAAGAAAAGAGCCACCACCAAAAACTAGATTTTTGTGTTTTAGCGCTCTCCTTAAAAGGAAATGTACACAAATAATAATAAATAAATAAATACATAAATAAATACATAAATAAATAAATAAATAGATAAATGAATATTTATTAACCTCATGAATTTGTTTTTCAGGATTAGGGAGCCACCCATTACAATTGGGTACAATCATGTTGACCGAATTTAAATTTGGAATACTACTGCGGCTTTTATAGATGCCGGGGTGCAAGAATTTCACCCCGAAGGGGATCTTTAAAGTATCAGTAAATTTCCTGACACAGCTCCTTCACATTTGCGCTCCTTCAAATGCCAACTGACTGCTCCAGGATTCGATCCTGCAACCTTGGACACCCCGCAGCGCCACGCACCCAGTCCTTGATTTAATAGACTTAGACTACAGTACCTAAAGTACCGTAGTCGTTGTTTTGTTAATTAATTTAAGTGATTTGCAACATAATGGTCATGTGCCCCGTGTACTTAGTTGTGTGCATGGAATCTGCCTGATAACCTGTGCCATTGTGATGGCAGTGGTAGTGCTTGTAATTGAGGCTAGGATTTGGGATGAGGCGGCCGTGGCTTTCAGTTAGAAACCGTTCCAGCATTTGCCTGGAGTAGAAAATGGAAACCACAGAATATCGTTTCTAGGACAGCGACGTGACATTGGGAATCGAAACCAACTGAGAAGAGATTCTAAAGAGGGTGAGGGTATTCCGTTTGAATTTCAGACCAAAATTAATTTTCTTGGCGGAGCCGGGAATCGAACCCGGACCTTGGGGATTTTATGCCCCACCCAATTACAGTAAAACCTCCCTATATATACCGGTAACCTGGATAAACGGAAAACAAAATTCCTATGTAAAATGACACTGTAAACCGGAAAACTGCCTACCGCGGAAACGGAAAGAAAGTCCGGAACTGTAGGCGAAAATAACCTGACTAAGACGGACTATCTTATCCATAATACAAAGCTATGTACTAAATTTTGAGCGCGCCTGTACTTGCACCAACGTTCTAGGAAACATTTACTCTTTAAGTTTTCCTCAAGGATGCTACATTTCACATCCGTAAGTGAATGGAATGTACCGTTACTTCCTCCAACCCTCTTGTAATACAAACAGTTTCCTTCTGAAAAATGAGAGTAGAAGTACGAGTAGAAGAAATACAGTGATTTCTAAAGGTGTTAATTTTAGTGTGTACTGCATTTATTTACGTACAGCAATTCAGTGACCTACAGAATTTACTGCCTTTAAATACAAATTTAATTATGAACATTTTAGTTTTTAAAAACCGAGGGTTTCCCCAGGGGCGGTCCCTCTCCTCTTTACCTTTCTTATCTACCTTTATTGGCTCTCTTTTCTTCCAAGTCCCTTAATACGCTGCCGAAGTGACGCGCCTAGCAACCGCATGGGCGCAGCCACATTGGACCCAAACAACTGGTTGCTAGGTTTTTTATACATAGGAAGCTGCATTAACGCTGCGCAGCGTCTTGAATTTTGTGGATAAAAATGTGTAATACGCGTGAAATAAGGCAAACGCCTCCCGTGAAGATCATCTACAGTGTTGGAGCTACAAAATAGAAGTGAAATTTTACGGATAAAGTACGAGAATTTTGCGAGATAGTATGAATAAAGTTGACCTCACTCCTGAGGCAAGAATTGCATGGCGGGTACTACAAATAATAAATATTTATCATTTAGTGGATAGAGTATATCTAATACAGAGAGATATTTAGGACATATATGTCACATAAAGGGGTTTTTGGTTCATGTGGGGAGTGTAGTTGTTATTAAATATGGTTTGTACTATAAGTATTATAAACGACATCCTACATAACCTTACAGCTGATTCACTAACACCAATAAATGTTATCCTACAATTTTTTTGAGTGGTGATTTTTCACTTAATTTATTTAAACAGTGAATTGTGTTTCCAAATAACAATTAGGCCTATCCCAGACTGAAATTTCTGCCTAGATATTTTATTTTTTGCACTTTCAGAAAACAATTATCATGTAGGCCTACCAGTAGCCTAGGCCTACACCCTGCAACAAAGTTTCAGTACCGTATAGTGACATTATTCAAGCAAATGAATACTGCATCGTTATGGTACCGGGACTAGCATTTCCCTACGTCAACTCTTTGGCCCACTTCATACCAAGTAGGCTACTTGTACCACTTTGACTGTCCATCACATATTGTGTGAATGTTTGCTAGGATTGCTCGTGAAGATGCAGGGTAGCTTTTTTGTTGTTGTTGTTGTTGTTGTTGTTGTTGTTCTAAAACTATATATACCAGCTAATTCTATTTTGCTCTTTTGTGTCACACCAGCTAATGTGTAACAATAATCAGTGTGATAATGTGGCCATCAGCTTGGTGTACTTATTGGGTGAGAGCCTCGGATATTATCATGTCAGTTTTAGTGGCCTTAGGCCCTATATTTAGAGCTAGGATAGGAAAAGTGCCCCATTATTTTGAATGAGGTAGGACGATAGGCCTTAATTGTAGACTTCTCTAACCTGTTAGTGAGCACACAGGTTAGGCTTTGTTAATTTGATTCGTTTTCAAACAAACGCGGCGTTGTGCTAAACACACAAATTGTATTGAAATGCAGTCTTTGTTTCTTCTAGAGCAGTTGATGAGATTTGGCCTAAACTCTCATCCAAATATTTTAAACTGTCCCCTTATGCATTGGTAGACCTTAAGTTCATTTTATTCGTCACTTACTGGTAGGGCCTACGGTACTTTATTTTCCGTAGTATTGGTCATTCATACGGGACGTGATTCACAATATCAAGAAATGTTATATTTCCATGTTTTCACTTAATTTAAGGTAAATATCGTAGGCCACATCTCTACGACTTATGCTCTAAGACGTAATGTGCATTCCGTACGCAATATTTTACAACTTTACTGGACACCTATGTTAAATTACTGTGGAAAATATACATTTCAATGTTTTCATGCCTCTGGACATCCATTCATGTACAGTTTTATACGATACAAATAGGAAATAATGACGGCTCAAAGACTGAAGCAAGCTACAAGGGAGCCATGTTGTATTGCTCCAGTTGCTTAGCAACGGAGCGGAAGTGACGTTGACTTCGGCAGCGTATTCTCATTCTTCGGGGGTTGGGGACATTTCCTTTCCCCCCTGTCTTTTGTTTTCCTTGCTTTATTTTTGTTTTTCATTTCCCCTTCTAGAATGTAAGTATGTAGTTAGTTTCTGGCGACTGCTAATAAATAGAAGAGATAGATTGGTAGGACACATACTAAGACACCCAGGAATAGCAAGTTTAGTTATGGAAGGAAGGGTCGAGGACAAGAACTGCAGGGGTAGACCAAGATTAGAATATGTTAAACAGATTGCCTCGGATGTAGGGTGTGGTAACTATGTAGAGATGAAACGATTAGCTCAGGACAGGGAGACATGGAGGGCTGCATCAAACCAGTCAAAAGACTGAAGATTCAAACAACAACAACAACAATTCAGTGACAATGACTTCTAAACATAAGACACTTACACTGGAGGAGAAAATTAAAGTTAAATTGAAGAACACGAGAAAAACAAACGTCCGGCTAAAGAATTAATTGTGTTGTTTAAAGTGGTGAAAAATCAAATTATTTTATAGTAATCTTATGCGACAATACAGTAATTCTTTGTAGTGTATTTTGTGTTATTAAAACTAAACCCTTTGTTAAACGGAAACCTGCGAAAATCACCAAAAAACTGTTCTTTAAAAAAAAGTTTTACTCGTCGTAAAAGACATTACAAAATGTGCTTCTAAAAGTTAACATCAATGCACGTGGAACTAAACACGGAAAATTATGATGTAATTGTTTTTCTGCTGGCCCCGTCGTTATTGTACTACTTATCTCCGAACCGGAGTGCACTTTATTTTCCTCAGCGGTCTAGCTGTATGCCTCTCACCAAGGCGGTCCGGGTTCGATTCCCGGTCAATGCATGTGAGATTTTCGAAGTGAAATGCCATGTCCTGTGGTTCGGATTCCACGTAAAAAGGAGGTCCCTTGGCTCATAATCACTAGATTCACGGTCAAGTAAAACTACAATCTTCTTCTTTTGCACTTTATTTCTGCGTCGCGTCGGAAGTAGCACACAGAATAGCACGTGGTGCTAGCCACATCATTCACAACAGTCGCACACGTGGTTTCAGTCTTCCCAAAATAACTGGCGAAGACTATTTCAATCCCACAATCACATTCCTGGGGACTTACCAGGTGACTGCCCTGGAGATTCCCATCAGCAGGTGACGTGCGCTTACCTGAAATAGAAACAGACACCAGTTAGCACATACAGTACTTCAGCATTCATTAAACACAAAGAAAGAAAGAAAGAAAGAAAGAAAGAAAGAAATATGGTTAAGTTTAGAAAAAAGAAAGGAAGAAGAGACAACAAAAAGTAAAGGGAAAAGAAAGAAAGAAAGAAAGAAAGAAAGGAAAATACAGAGATAGAAAAAGAGAACGGGAAAAGTAAGAAAGAAAGAAGGAAAGAAAAGAAGAAAGAACGTAAGAAAGAAAAAGGAAAGATATAAAATATTAAAAAGAAAAAAGAAAGATGATAGGAAGAAAAAGAAAGGAAAGAAAGAAATAAAAAAGAAAAAGAAAAAAGAAAGATGATAGGAAGAAAGAGAAAGGAAAGAAAGAAAGAAAGAAAGAAATAAAAAAGAAAAAGAAAAGAAACAGGAAGATGATAGGAAGAGAAAGGAAAGAAAGAAAGAAAGAGAGAAAGAAAGAAAGAAAAAAGGAAGGAGAAAAGAAAGAAAGAAAGAAAGAAAGGAGAAAAGAAGGAAAGAAAGAAAAAAGGAAGGAGAAAAGAAGGAAAGAAAGAAAAAAGGAAGGAGAAAAGAAGGAAATAAATAAATAGATAAAGAAAGGAAGAAAGAATGAATGAATATAGGAAAGAAGGAAAAAAAGAAAAGAGAGAAAAAAATAAAAAGAGAAAGAAAGGATAAAGGAAAGAAAGAAGAATAAAAAAGAAAATAATATACAATGGAAGGAGAAAAATAAAGAAAAATAGTTATGGCATTGCAGAAGTCGTCGGATTTTTAAGAGCGTTAAAATCCTTCAGTATGCCTTCCTTCGGAGGGGACTTAAAACCGGCGGTCCTATGTCATAGATTTATGGCATGTAAAAGATCCTTCCACAGACTAAACTTGTGTGAAGCTAAATTTCTAGGCTAGATATCGTTGGAACGCT
Source organism: Meconema thalassinum (assembly GCA_946902985.2). Lineage (NCBI taxonomy): Eukaryota > Metazoa > Arthropoda > Insecta > Orthoptera > Tettigoniidae > Meconema > Meconema thalassinum. The sequence continues at coordinate 927,516,702 of OX336388.2, forward strand.
CAATCAAAGTTCCAACGCTCACCACTAGGTATCAGAGACATCTGGTAGCGAAAGTTGGAACTACTTGAAATTGAACGGAACTTGTAGCTGACCCCATGGGTGTCCGCATTGAAGCAGCTACAGCCTCTGGCGAGCCGAACATGTCCTCGGACACTCCCGGCACTAAAAGCCATACGATAAATATCCGTTATAATCCCCTGGGTTTTCTTGGAATTAAAATTTCCCTGAAAAACTGCTCATGATGTTCACTAAGAGTCAGAGTTCAAACCACTGAGCTCTGGGGCGATATTTTAGATCGAGACAAGCTATGCTGAGCCTGACCACCAGGACAAGGTGGGAGAGAGGATCCAGGTGAGCTATCGTGTTACCCTCGCAAAGAGCTCTTCTCACAGGTAGGCTGATCTTATATTACCATCAAGCAGCTGTTAGCTCCTCGCTGGGGTTTCAGTCTGATTACACTTGGGGATGATTTTAGCCCCATTCACTGATGTTTGAGTCCCTTCACTCATCAGTTCCCATTTGTATATATGTGATCCAGTGAAACCTGGATATATCGTTGTTTTCTTCTGGGGGCTTGGGGCATTTTGGTCACCAACACCGTATATAAGGGTGTCCGGACATAACGTACCACGGACAAAACGTACCACTTGATTTTCGAGGACATAACGTATCACCTACGTCGTTATCTACCTAAGAACGATTTTCCCGTAATCCCCAAATATTTACGCTAGGACATAACGTACCACTTGTCAGACTATCATTCCAGTTACAGGTTTATTACCACATAAATATCAGTGGCGATCACACTGTGCGGCTTTTAAACATTTTGGTATTGTAACAAGGAGTTGTGTACAACGAATAAGGGCGGTTTATGTGCGCACTTCGACGGATGAAGTACGAATTGTACGTTGACAGTTCAAAGAGAAAGACAAATTTGTCAAGTATGATGAACGGCTTGACAGAATAATGAAGCGGTATGAAGAGAATGGAAACTTGAAATCTTGCTTGAGAGCTCTCTCATATTCGCAGATCTTGAAATGAAACTTCACAGGGCGAACTTGCTATTCGCTAGGATATAAAACCCACATAAAACGTTTAAAAATAAAAAATAAAAAATATAAAAAGTTAAGAAAACGAAAAATGACCAGAGCTTAACCACAGCTGATTTTAAACACGCCAAAATGTTTATAAACATTTTGCCAGTCCAAAGCTTGGAAAAAGTGTGATGGGAATCCAAAAAAATATCATAATTTATATTAGTTTATGTTATGTTATTGCCCACGTATTTATTGCCAGGATTAATTGAGCAATACCGAGGAAGTGGCCGTGTGATTAGGGTTTCATGCACCCTAAATACTTCCCAATCTTTCATGTGGTACGTTATGTCCTCTCCTAAATATTTTAAGGTCATTACCTGACTCTTCGCAGGTAATCAGCCGGCCAAGTGGTACGTTATGTCCGGTGGTACGATATGTCCGTGGTACGTTATCTCCTATAACCGTTCTTATATTCCCATCAAGCTGCTGTTAGCTCATCGCTGGGGCTTCAGTCTGATTACAGTTGGGGATGATTTTATCCCCATTCACAGATGTTTGTGTCCCTTCACTCATCAGTTCCCGTTTGTTTATATGTGATCAAGTGAAACCTGGATTTATCGTTGTTTTCTTCTGGGGGTTTGGGGCATTTTGGTCACCAACGCCATATATAAGTTGCGATGTTCAACGCGCACCCAACGGCGAACAAAGATTTTGGCTTGCTATTGATCCTCAGCCCGTTACAAGTGGTTTTAAAAGCGGTTTTAAAAGGGCAATAGGGCTGTTTTCAACAACGTCAATTATCTCTTAATTCACCATTTAAGGTTATTTAACTTTGCACGAGAATTTCATCAAACAGAAACAATCGTTCACTTACCACTAACAAGCAATTACGTTAAACTTGCGGACCCGTGCGAGAACTCTCGCATAATGGGTTGTGTGCGCCCCATGTGTACAGACTACCCGCCCGGCACTAGTGCTATGCGGGCTGTACGCGGTTCAGCTCTGCCAGGGGCTATCGTCTTGTTTATTTGCTTAAAAGCACTTTATTAACAAATACGTATATTTCCGTCGACTTTTCAAGATATGTACTATTGAGACGATTTGGAAGATTTGGCCTGAAACGGCCTTATCTCTAAGGCATTTTATGTACAAGACTGACCAATCGAATAGTTCCATGATCCCTGGGCGTCTGGGTGGAAGCTGGCGGATACACAGTATTTATTCAGGTTTGGTGTACAGAGGAAGCGACGGCGGATGCTACAGTCAAAGCGAGGTTCCAGGTAAACAATAACCGGCATATTCTTTGTGCTTTTGTTAGTTTTATGACCTTTTCCCATAGATATGGCTTCAGAGATAGCTTATCGGACCTCCGGGAATATAGCGACAACGCGAAAATTTTATGCCTCAAGTGTCCTAAAAGCATTCTTGTATTAAGATTAGAAAATTGTCTGTAGAAAAATAATAATAAGAAGAAAGTTAATAGCCGTAAAATAAAATGAACAAAGCAGAGAATGGTTTGGAGGCCAAATGGTGAATGTCTGAGTAATTGAAAAAATAAAATTGAAAACATATAGATTGATGGAAATTGAGTAACTTAATTCGTGAAAGAAATAATCAAATTACCAATATACCCTAGTGAATTATTATTTAGTTATTAACGTTTTTAAGCGCTATCCTATTTCCGGCAACGATCATTATTAGGCCTACTAAACCTTCCTATACACTTCCTCCAGGCAAATGCGGGGATAGTGCCTTATTTCAAATACGGGGGCGCCTATCCCATCCCTGCCCCTAATACAGCTACACCACTGGTTCTTAACCGGTGGTCCGCGAGTGCCTCGGGAGTGGTTCGCAGGAGAAAAGCGTCCACCAGCACGTATAAAATAGTGGCCAATAAATGGGGATTTCGAAACCGATGTGCGTTGAACGAGAATCGTCCGAATGTATTCGCAGCGATGACTATCAGGTTTTGAATTGAAATATCTTTAAAATAAGTGTTATTGAGGAAGGGTTACAACTGATAAGATGTATTGGGGGGTCCGTACATGATTCACTTTCAGGCTGAGGAGTTCAAAACCACTGAGCTACACGAAGATGTGTGTTGAACTTGTCTGGTAATAAGTGTATCTGTGATGACTGTAGTAGCACGTGAAGACGTATTTAAAAGTGATGGGATAATTTACATCTTCATATTTTTCCTATCATTTCTTAATTTCATACAATTTTCTCTAATTAATCAAATTAGTAACAGATGGATGTATGTTTAAGTATTTTATATAGCAAATTTTCTTTTAGATACCGGTATATTATTTGATCTCGCCTAGTTGACTAAATGTTAATTTTAACAATATAAGCTACACATTGCCATCATATTGAATCTGTTATTTTCACCTCAGCAGCCCCATGAAATAATTTTTGGTTCTAATTATCAGGTATCTTTTTTCTATTTGCAACTTAATACCGGTACTTGTTTCTTTTCGAAACATTAGATTCAACATTTCCAGCAGTCTCCGGAAGTTTCTTTTCCGGAATGTATATCTTCATATCATTTTCTCAACATTAATTAATCAAATTTGCAACATATCTGGTTCTATTTTTAAGTATATTATATAGTAAAGTTTTTAAGATATAATATTTAATTTATTTAATTTAATGGGTCCGCTAGTAATAATATATTTACAATAAGTTAGTTATGGTTGTTTTAAGAGGCGGAATAGCGAGGTCATCTGCCCCTACTTACGTTAAGAAATAAATGATTGACCAGTTGGCCTAGGCCAATTTAATATAGAAAATTCCACACATACAGGGTCATCGAAAAATAATGCCAACATTTAAAAAAATTATAGCACCGAAACCCTTTATGTTAAACGTGTAATTTTTTCACTGAACGCCAGCTGGTTAAAGTAAGTTTTGTTTTGGAGGTGACGTGACCTTGCTATGCGCACACTAGATGCGCATTAGCCAAGGTCGGCCGGGGGGCGCGCGCGTCATTGAAATCCTGACCTCACCCCTTGGATTTTTTTTCTGGGGGTACATTAAGAACATTGTGTATGCAGAAAAATACCAAGATTTGGAGCAACTGCGGGAGCGAATTTCTGCCGCAATCTTGACAGTTACTCCTGAAATGATTGCACGTACCAATCCAGCCATTGGGAAAGCGTGCGTTCAATGCTGATGTTGGTGATCGGCCTGGCCTAGATTTTTTCTCTACAGTCCCTGTTTCCTTAAACTGATTAAACCATCGAATGACAGCTTTGTAATTAGGTGCAGTTTGTCGGGCGGTGCAGTCATTGGCGCGCGCGCCCCCGGCCGACCTTGGCTACTGCGCATCTAGTGTGCGCATAGCAAGGTCACGTCCCCTCCAAATCAAAACTTTCTTTAACCAGCTGGCGTTCAGTGAAAGAATTACCGTACACGTTTAACATAATAATAATTAATGTTATTGGTTTTACGTCCCTTTTAACAACTGCGGCTTTTAGAGACGCCGGGGTGCCGGAATTTTGCCCCGAAGGGGATCTTTAACGTGCCAGTAAATCTACGGACACGGCTCCCTCGCATTTGCGCATCCTCAAATGCCAGCTGACTGCGCCAGGATACGAACCTGCAACCTCGGGCCCAGCAAGCGAGAACGTTACCCCTGAGCCACGCAGCCAGCCACACGTTTAACATAAATGGTTTCGGTGCTATCAATTTTTTAAATGTTGGCATTATTTTCGTTGACCCTGCAATTAGGGTATTGAAAAGTAGTTTGAATTTAGAGGGATACATCGAGTGAAGCAAGATCGGAGGATGGGGAGAGAGCAAGAGTTGGAAATATTTGCCCCAGGGCCCAATATGACTCTCCACTACCCTGCAGGCAAATGCCGGGATAGTACCTTACTTAAAGTCCCAGGGCGCCTACCTCACTCCTGTCCCAAATACAGACATCACATAAATATATTGGCGGCTTCGGTGGCGTACATGGTAGCATGCTGAGCTTCTATGTCCAAGGTCGCGGGTTCAAACCCGGCCGAAGTAGTCGATTTTTTTAAATCCCTCAGTATGCCTTCCTTCGGAGGGGAAGTAAAGCCGGCGGTCCCATGTTATAGATTTATGACATGAAAAAGAACCTTCCACTAACTACACTTGTGTGAAGCCAAAATTTGTAGGTTAGAATTGATAACGCTATATTATTTCCAACGTTCACCGCCAGGTGCTGACTGCGATGGCATCTAGTAGCCAAGTCCACAAGCTAGGTGTCGTGGATGGTAGCATTTGGTAGCAAAAGTAGGAACTACTTGAAATTATCGACTGCAGTTCTTACTTGAATTAAAACAGGTAAGTTAACACAAACTAATTCAGCCATCACAATTGACACCGGTTATCAGACAGATTATACACACACACTCAGTACATGACCGTGGTGTTGCAGCCGAGCCCCTAAACTAAGGAACCAACCAACAAACATAAAATATAGGTGTTCAGACAAGTTTAACACACACCTAACTACACGGAGCTCATGACCAAGATGTCCCAAGCCCCTCAGCACAATTATTTACAACAACAACAAATTTTACGTTGATCCATCCAGCCGTTCTCGGGTTATAAGCGTCCAAACATATAGACAGACAAAAAACATCTTTGCACGCATTTGTCACATAATAGTCGGAAACGAATAAGTATCGCAAAATTCCATAGAAATTCAGAAAAGAAAAAAAAACAGACCTTCATTTCGAGAGCGAAATAGATATACGGCGTCGCAGACTATAACTATTGTGGTCAACATTAATTAACGGTCTCCAAAATGCACCAGTAACAATCCGCCGTTTAGACTAGTTTATCGTGATCTAGACAAATAACCGTGTCTGCGAATTCTACATCCCCAGCTAACAGTAGGCCTATATAAAAGGCCAGCAGCGATCATTGCATTAGCACTTGCTAAGTAGTGTAAGATTGTCATCTGACACGTGATGCTCTCTGGGTAAACAAAGAAGAGAGTGTCCCAGATGCAGCGCCACGCCACGTCGCGGTAGAAACTGGATCTGTGGGTCACCGGGGATTGACCCGTAGGCAGCATCCAAGGCGGACCATTTTCTCTACTCACTTTCGTTCATTAACGGTCTTCAAAACGCTACATTAACAATAGTATTCTGTTAAACACACCGTCGAAGTCTGGCGGCATGTTTTGTAGACCAGGGTTAAATTCCAACTTGTCCCTTTGTAACGATTCGATCCCATAGCTGTTATATTTAAAGGGTTATTCATTTATTATCATGTTATTATTATTATTATTAACTAGTACATCCATGAGATGATTTTTATATCAGATAATTGTAAGCGGTTTTGATTATTATATTCAATTAGATTTTTATTAACAATTACTTGTAAAGAGACGAAGTATTATATATTGCAACAAGACTGGCGATATGGACTAACCCTGTGCGTCACAAACTGAACGACGTAGTAAGAATTTCACCACGGCAAACTGCGTCATTTTCCTGAGATGTTAAGAAACACACTATGGTGTAACCAACACGCCATTTTCTACGGTATATACGCGTCAATATATATTGCAAGTTATGAGTCAAGAATGGAGAAGACTAATAGAGAGGGAAGCTGTGCCACCACGTGACAAGGAAGTCATTAGTATTTTGTACCTGCAACATCGGAGAAGAATGGCATTGATCTACAGCTCTTAATGAAGGAAGGAAGTTGTAACCTTGCTTTCTGGGTCCTAATGGACTGAGCACCGAGAGTCGACACTGAACGATGTCTTGCCGACATCTATATCAATACATAATGGGTTATATCCCTGATCAAGAGTCTTTCTACAGATGGCAACGTACTTAATGAGGATATTTCATAGTAAATGAGATATCACATCATTTTTTTAAACATAAGCGACGTAACAACGAGATCATCGATCATTTCTTAAATATGACGAGTCTTCGACTGGGTGAGCCAACAATTCAATAACTATCGTCTCTATTATAATTTAACTTCATTTAACTTTCAATTCATTTTAATATTCATTTTCTTTTAAATAATTAATTGCCGCATTGAGTAATTTTAAATTCAATTGTGTGACTATCACTATTCTGTTTTATTAGTATTTTGTTTTTGCATTTAAATAAATTCATTCTCTTCAACGTAATGCCTATTTCTTTCATTGTAGTTGGTACTTTAAGGCAATCATACTCCTTGATTAAATACGGATTGGTTAGATGACTTTGTCTCACTACGGCCCGGGTAAGTGGTTCTCGACTCTACTGCTGATAGCCGAGGTTAAATCAATAAATTTCGATTCACTATCTTAAATAGGAATCTGGCGCTCAACAACTTATTATATTACACTATCACAGGTAAGGTCACACCACAGTGTATATTATTTATTCATATCATGTTTGTTTTATTGAACCACAATAGTCATCACCACGTTTTGTTAACTCATTAAAAATGTTACATTTGGCGCCACAAAGTAGGGCACGAAAACCATTCGGTATTTAGTCAGAGGAGTGTATAATTTCAGTGCAAATTGTCAGTGCTTTTGGGGGACAGTGAAGTGAAGTGAAATTTTGGAAGGGCAATTGTTATACGGTGTACTTCGAGATGTCGGAGGAGGAACAGAGGCAGTTGAGAAGTAGGGATGCAGTCAAGAAAGTTAATTATAAGGAGGTTGATAGCGGTAGCGATGTTGAGAGCGTAGAGAATAATACCAAGATGTCGGAGGTAAATCTTGAGAATAATCCTGAGAGTAATCCTGAAAATAATCCTGAGGTTAACCCTGACATGAATTCAGAGGAAAATCTCGAGACGAATACAGAGGTACATCCTGAGACTAGTGGTAGTCAGGAGAAACAGAAGTCCTTAGAGGTCCATGAAATTTCATTAGCTGATATCTTGAGGGAGATGAATAAAAATAGTCAGGAGATGAATAAAAATAGTAGGGAGATGAAAGAAAATATTGGTAGGCTAAATCAAAATATGGAAGAGAATAAGAAAGATAATTTAGAAAGTAGGAAGGAATTCAATGATAAATTTGAGAAATTAGATAAAGATATGAATAAAAATATGGAAGAGAGTAAGAAAGATAATTTAGAAAGTAGGAAGGAATTCAATGATAAATTTGAGAAATTAGATAAAGATATGAATAAAAATATGGAAGAGAGTAAGAAAGATAATTTGGAAAGTAGGAAGGAATTGAGTAGAGATTTAGGTGAGAAATTAGATAAGAGTAATCAAAAGATGAGAGAGGATATGAGTAAAATAAATCTGAAATTGGAAGAGAATAATGTAAAACTAGATATTGTGGAAACGATGAATAGAGAATTAAGTATGAAGTATGATATGCTACAGGAGAGTATTCAGGGGGTGAAACAGGAAATCAGAGGTGAAATTAAGGAGGAGGTAGAGATGAAGGCTAAAGATATTATTAAGACAGTAGATAAGAAATTAGAAGCAGCAGAAAGTAGGATTCAGGAAAGAATAGTAACTGTGATTGAAGAGAAAATAGCAACTCAAGGTGAAAGTTTTAGCAAATTGGTAGAAGTGGAAACTAGGCAGGTGGTAGAGACTTTAGGGGAAACTGCAGTAGAATCAGTAAAGACAGCCTGTAAGGAGACTATAATTGAAAGTAGAATGGAGTCAGACGAGATTTTAGGTGAAAGCAAATTGGAATTAGCGGAGATTTTAGGTGAAATCAGATTAGAGTCAGACGAGATTTTAGGTGAAAGCAAATTGGAATTAGTGGAGACTGTAATTGAAAGTAGATTAGAGTCATTGGAGATTGTAGGTGAAAGCAGATTGGAATCGGAGGAGATCTTAGGTGAGGAACGGCAAATAGCGGAGATTTTAGGTGAAATCAGATTAGAGTCAGACGAGATTTTAGGTGAAAATAGATTAGCGTCAGAGGAGATAGTAGGAGAAAGCATAGTAGAGTTGAAGGAGATTTTAGATGAACGCAGGATAGCTGTAGAAGAGACTATAGAATGTAGCGAAAAAGAAGTGAAGAAGATGAGAGAAAAGATAGGGATAGAAGTAGGTAAGATAAAGAAAGTACTAAGCACCCAAGAGATTAAGATGCAGACAATCATAGATAAGTTAGATAGGCAAACTAGGGAAGAATTTAGTCCTGTGATAGAGGAAGTTAATATGAAATTATTAGTGGCAGAGAAGCGTGCGTTAAGTCATAGTCAGAAGAACATAATTAGTAAACAGGTTAAGAGGAGGAGAGAGATAGATAAGAGGAGAAGCAATGGGCAACGGCTAAAGAGAAAATTAAATATTAGTAGTGGAGAAGTGAAGGGAAGACATGTAGGTAGATATTTTAGAAGTAAAATGAAAGAGAAGAGAATTAAGTTGTTAGTGGAAAAAGAAATCAGAATGAAAGAGAGAAAGAAAGCATATGATGTGCAGTGGCGTAATGAATTAGCCAGACTTGGGGAAATGATAGGAGGAAAGCCGAAGTATAATGTTACTGTTGATGAGTGTAGTCCGAAAGAGGTAGAAAGTAATGTTATAAGAAAAGAGGAAAATGGAACCCTAGAAAGAGATAGAATTGAAGATGAAGATGGTAAGAACGGTGAAATGCCAGAGAAAGTAGTGATGTAAATTTATATTACCGATAGTTACTCTTCCGTATGACTTAAATATTAAGTAATGAAGTTTAATATGACTTAAAAGAGGTAGATAAGAAACCTGCTGTGTGTAATTTTAATTCAGTCGTGAAGTTAGGATGGTAAGGGGCGCGTAGTGCCTACGCTTATTGATTTAGATTGACTAAAATTATTTAATTTTGAAGACAGAGGTTGTCGTGCTATTGAGCAATGCAGGTAAGTTGAATGTAGGTCCTTAAACTGCAGGTAAGTTGGATGAAGTAAGAATTAAATTTAAAAAAAAAAGGTAGGAAGATTATTACATAGGTAAGTAATCGAAAGAAAGTAATAATTATTATGGCAACCATAATTAAGAATATAATGGTAATAAAGATATAATTCAAAAGTGAGTGAAGATAAGATGATACAGTGGTAATAAAACGAATGAGTTGAATAATTAGGTATTGATTTTTAAAGAAGTTTCAGTTGAGGACAGCGAGGTTATCAGTGGATATATTTTGAGAAATTTATAAGTGGTTTAGAATAGTTAATGGTAATGCGTTGTATGAATTAACCAACATCGGGTTGAAATGAGGAAGTAGTAACTAATTAGGACATCTGATACTTGTTGACAGATATGTGTGTGTGTATGTGTGTATTTTCACGTAAATGGACGTGAGTTTGAAGAAGTAAGCCAACGAAGGTAATGCCATTGAGCAATGTGGTTTTTAAAGTTTTGGTAAGATGCCAAATGAAGTTGTTTTTTGAGGAAGTTTTTGGTAAGATGCCAAATGAAGTTTTTTAAGGAGGAAGTTTTGGTAAGATGCCAAATGAAGTTGTTTTTTGAGGAAGTTTTTGGTAAGATGCCAAATGAAGTAGGTTGGAGGAAGTTTATGGTAAGATGAAGTAGGTCAGCGAGGTATATTCCGTTAAGCAATAATTATTTTTTTATGGTATCTACGGGACTACGTGAAGTTAATAAGGGAGTTTTTTTTTAAGTATATATGGATGTATGCACACAAGGTAATAAGAGATTACAAAGGTAAGATTGTCCAAGTTTTAGTTACAGTTACGCACGTTTTAAAGATATTACAAGGCTTGTTATCGAGCTAAACCACTTTTAGTAAAAAGTTACTGATGAATAATAACGAATTAATGATGTGGTAGATTGTTGTCCTACACACAGGTTAAAGTAAAGATAATAATTATAATTAAAAGGTTGACATAATATTTACTAAAATTGAAAGGAATTTGTTATAATTCGACGTTTTGAGGATTTTAAAGATAAATCATTTTTTTAGTAGACGAGAAATTAAAGTTTTATTTATGTCATACGGAGTTAGTAAAGAGAAGTTTAATATTTTTGAAGACAAGAATAAGTTAGTAATGTAAGGTGAGTATACCTAAGGGGTAATAATGAAGTTACAATTAAAGGCAGGTGTAATTTACGCAGTTAATTTGGTAGAGCAGAGAGTGTCTGAACTGTGTTATAACTCAGGACTTGCTTTATGAAGTGATTATGGGAGAATATTTGCTAATTAAGAGTGTCGGTGTTATTGACTATCAACAGGAACACTGTCATTATTTTAGGAAGACAATAGCTAGGAAAGCATAGTGTGATGTTATTATTCCAAGGAATTAGTCGAAGCATGTACGATTTTTTTTAGCTGAAATTTAATGTGTTATTGGTCAGTAAGAGGTGACCTGTAACAGTAAGAAGAAGTGGGATTATACCACGAATAGGGGAGGTTTTTTTTGTATGTGACGTGTGATGTCACGATGAGTTTTGAGAGATTCTGGTATAGCAAGTGTGAGCTATAGTCCAGGCGGTCAGAACAAGTAGGAAGTGGTGTTTGGAGGACACGGTACTTAATTAAGAGTTTTGAGAGAAAACTAAAGGGGGGTTTTTAGGCATTCAGCAAAAAGTCAAATCATGAATAGACTAAGTTCAAAGTATTAGAGCATTAATATTTTGTGGAACGAAATATTTATTCCGAGGAGTTTGTCATGTGTTTTTGTGAAATAGTTTAGTGATATACGTAATTCAGGTATTGAGTAGTATTTTGTCCAAGTCTTAATCATTTTGTTATGGTAAGTAAGGAATGACGTTACGGTAAAGTTATATCTTGACGCTAAGTTAAATTTTATAAAGTGAACGAGAAGTCAGATTTTATGTTTATTGGTGATTTTGAAAATCCAAGTTATTGTTTTCGAGAAGTAGTAAAGAGGAATTATGGTTTTATGAGAAGTTAAGAAGTCGTGGAGACTTAGGAAGTATTAATTTGGAAGGAGGCGGCCGTGGCCTAAGAAAGAATTAAGCCACGAAGGCAGGTGAGTAGTAACTTGGATATTTAAATGAACTGTTTAATAACTGCTTTGAGGTATTTCGATGTCATTATGTATTTGGGGAAATATTTACATGTATGACATATGCACTGAAATTGGAATTGCCTTGAATATCTTGCTAAGTTATTTTTTTTCTTCAATTATTGAAATTTTACTGCATTTGAGTAATCCCTTTATAAAGACGAAAGGAATATTGTATTGTTTGCATCCTATTATCGTGTGCTGTAATAGTTATTATGGGTTAATCAGCTGGTATTACAACAATGTACTTCTACGCCAGACTGATATACAAAAACTACGTTCAAAAGAGATGAAGCCAAAATTGTATGTCATGCATACGATCACCGAAATATAAACGAGTGCAGCGTTGACATATATGTCAAAAATAAAAGTGAAGGGCATTTTATATGTATATTTTTTACAGCTCGTTTAATACATAAAGAAGAATGAACATTATGAACATTTGGAAGAATGAGATGAATGAAAGTTAAAATATGATTTTTTTGTGAAGAATACATTTATGTATATTTTTTTTACAACATATATAAAGAAGAATGAACATTATGAACATTTGGAAGAATGAGAAATGATAGTACAAATATGTAAAGTGAAAAGAGTATGTTCTTGTATATCTTTATGTATTGTTGAAGGGTATTATTTGTATGTTGTCGTTATGGGGGTATTAATATTTAAATTTGTATTCATTTATGTAGGATGTGTAGTGATATAAATAATGTTACATTTTATTTTAAATTATTTATATCAGGGGCGATTGTAACGATTCGATCCCATAGCTGTTATATTTAAAGGGTTATTCATTTATTATCATGTTATTATTATTATTATTAACTAGTACATCCATGAGATGATTTTTATATCAGATAATTGTAAGCGGTTTTGATTATTATATTCAATTAGATTTTTATTAACAATTACTTGTAAAGAGACGAAGTATTATATATTGCAACAAGACTGGCGATATGGACTAACCCTGTGCGTCACAAACTGAACGACGTAGTAAGAATTTCACCACGGCAAACTGCGTCATTTTCCTGAGATGTTAAGAAACACACTATGGTGTAACCAACACGCCATTTTCTACGGTATATACGCGTCAATATATATTGCAAGTTATGAGTCAAGAATGGAGAAGACTAATAGAGAGGGAAGCTGTGCCACCACGTGACAAGGAAGTCATTAGTATTTTGTACCTGCAACATCGGAGAAGAATGGCATTGATCTACAGCTCTTAATGAAGGAAGGAAGTTGTAACCTTGCTTTCTGGGTCCTAATGGACTGAGCACCGAGAGTCGACACTGAACGATGTCTTGCCGACATCTATATCAATACATAATGGGTTATATCCCTGATCAAGAGTCTTTCTACAGATGGCAACGTACTTAATGAGGATATTTCATAGTAAATGAGATATCACATCATTTTTTTAAACATAAGCGACGTAACAACGAGATCATCGATCATTTCTTAAATATGACGAGTCTTCGACTGGGTGAGCCAACAATTCAATAACTATCGTCTCTATTATAATTTAACTTCATTTAACTTTCAATTCATTTTAATATTCATTTTCTTTTAAATAATTAATTGCCGCATTGAGTAATTTTAAATTCAATTGTGTGACTATCACTATTCTGTTTTATTAGTATTTTGTTTTTGCATTTAAATAAATTCATTCTCTTCAACGTAATGCCTATTTCTTTCATTGTAGTTGGTACTTTAAGGCAATCATACTCCTTGATTAAATACGGATTGGTTAGATGACTTTGTCTCACTACGGCCCGGGTAAGTGGTTCTCGACTCTACTGCTGATAGCCGAGGTTAAATCAATAAATTTCGATTCACTATCTTAAATAGGAATCTGGCGCTCAACAACTTATTATATTACACTATCACAGGTAAGGTCACACCACAGTGTATATTATTTATTCATATCATGTTTGTTTTATTGAACCACAATAGTCATCACCACGTTTTGTTAACTCATTAAAAAATGTTACACCTTGAAGGATCTTAATACTATTGACACGGTGGTCTTGGCATTATTTTCATCATCATCAAATATAATAAACGCTAAGGTGTATGTTTCACAAAACTCATGCTCCTAAACCAGTGGGAGTTGGAGGGTGCGGTGTGTACCAAATTCTTCCAAATGGTCTCATTAGTACAGGAATATATGTATCTCTACATAGTATAAACAAAGTCCCCGATTCTTGGATGTCACGGGTAATCTCGAGAACCACTGGATGGATTTTGATGCGGTTTTCACCATTCTGTAGAGGATATCTCGAGGAAGGTTTCTATATAAAATAATGTATTTACGATCAAAGAAGCCAAGCAGTAAAGATTTCAGTGAAAAAGTTGAAGAAGAACCTGGCGTCCTTGCGCCTTTTAAGCTTACGCTGGGCAAACCGTTAAAAATACCTGTAAGCTTATACTATGAGTGTAAGAATTGTTCAGCATGAAAAGTTCTACAAGAAAGTCCATGAGAGCTTATGTCTATCTTCAATACATCGCCCACTATAAGTGTTTTTACGTTTTCATTTCTTCCGACAATCTCCATTCAATTACAGGGGCGACAGTTTACGAGCTAGCTAGCAAGCGAGCCTATCACCCCAGATACAGCCAGCAGCAAACTGTCGAGTCGTGTTGTGTTAAGACTTTAGAGAACAGTGGTTGTGTTTGTAGTTTTCCTGGAAGTGCAACTCGGCTTTTCTTCATTTCGCCTGTGATCTTTTCGTTCCGCAAAATACACAGCCAAGTTTAGATTGGACGGAAGGGGAATTTGTGTTTCATGAACCTCGCCATTCTTAAATTACGTCTGACAAAACTTCGTTGCACATGCATCTCTATGATAATATAATTAATAGTCCAGTCAGTGATTTTAACCCATCATGTCGAGACGTAAAAAGGATGTGGGTTGTAGTTCATTGACATCGAAAAAGAAAGCGCTTAGCACGTAATGCATTTATAGCTGTTCCCGGGCGAAGCTAGTTTGTTTATAAACAAGACGATAACTCCTGTCAAAACTGAGTTGCTTCCAACCCGCATAACAGTAAACACGGGTGGGTGGTATATACAGTACACAAGTAACCTATAGTAGCCTAATGTTATTGGTATAACGTCCCTTTTAAATACTGCGGCCATTAGAGGGCAAACGAGAAGAAAGGTAGGTTCGAATCTCGCAGACGACTCATCTACATGTGTTTCTGGGTCTAAGATTGGGTCCGCCTAGTTGCGTAGTGACTAGCAATCTTGGCTGTCACCACATTCGATTCCCGGCTCTGCCAAGAAATTTAATTCTGAACTGATAATAATAATTGTATTGGTTTTACGTCTCTTTTAACTACTCTGGCTTTTAGAGACGCCGGGATGTCGGAATTTTGCCTCGAAGGGGCCAGTAAATCTACTGACATGGATCCCTCGCATTTGCGCACCCTAGAATGTCAGCTGACTGCGCCAGGATACGAACCTGCATCCTTGGACCCAGCAAGCGAGAACGTTACTGTTGAGCCACGCAGTCAGCCTAATTCCAGTCTGAGCGCTGGAACGGTGTACACTCAGCCTCGTGAGGGAAAACTGTGAATAGGCGGGATCGATTCCTACCTCAGTCACCCTGGAAGTGTTTTTTCATGGTTTCCCCACTTCCACCCCAGGCAAATGCCGAGATGGTACAGTACCTAACTTAACGCCACGGCCGCTTCATAACCCCAATCCTACCTCAATGAGAAATGCACACACTACTACAGACGTCACAGAGCTACAGGTTATCAGATCAATTCTACACACACCCAAGTTCACGGGCTATATCATCACGATGTCACAAAGTCCATAAAGAATCAACAAAAAACTCTAAAGTTCAACACGCTGCAACGGGGTGCGGGGGTCTTGCAGTACGCGTGCGCGGCGTGCCTATTCCAAACCTAAATATATCGGCTTCCCGCATGCCAATGGTTGCCATTGTAGTAGACGACACGTAGCCAGTTAAAGAAGGAATGTGCTGAGTGAGTGACGCAAGTAGTAACCAACTTAATGTTTTTGGAATGCGCGATACGCAGTGAGCGGGAAGACATCTGCAGTTCAAACCCAACTGCCATCTCTTGGCGCGATATCAAAATATCCTGGGACTTGAAGTAAGATACACAGTCATTTATTGCAGAGTGTGCTGTATGTCGAACCCCGAGGGGAAATCGCACTGAAGATGGCCGTTGCCGGTGCCGAGATTTGAACCTCGGATCACAAATTCCACGGCCCCACTGCCATTGATGTCGTAGAGCTGCAAACGGGTATACAAACATAGAACACAGTCCTCAAAAGAGGACAATCACACAGAAGCAGCCCGTTCATTGATTTATTTTTAATCGAGGCAACCACTGTATCCATTGTTCAGTCTACCCTGACATCCTGTATTGCAGTGCCCACCTGCTTCATGTCTTCAGTGGAAACCCACAACAGCCGGCAGGTGCTAGCATTGGGATTATGTACAGGTAAAAGCTCCCCAATCCAGCGTGCGACGATTCATCGGGAGGAAGAAATAAGATAAAGTAGTCATTTCTGACCTCGTTGTAGGTATGTAGCTGGGGGGAGTTAAGGGGTGATTTTGTACCCCCATCCCATCCATCACCTTCTTATCCCTCAGTACATACCCAATATTGTAGGACAAAATTATGGGAATATTTCAAAATATTCGAAAAACATGTTTTCATGATGTACGTCAGTGATTGCATACCAAAAAGGTTTGATAATATGTTGTGTGCAGTGTTGCCAACTCCGTTTATTAAAGAAAAAACACCATAGCAGTTGTCAAAAGTCACAAGATTATCAAGTTACCATTTCAGAAAATATTTTTTTTTATCGCAAACTGGAGTTTAATTAGGTGCTAAATCTGTATCTGGACTGTGAATATTTGAAGTAGATCGATGCAGTAATTTATGAGATTGTATTTGCATTAAACATAAAAGTTATAAGAATTAGCTGACAAACAAATGTCTGGAAATAGAACAATAAAGAAATGGTAGATGTTTGCCAAACTTGACAATTTTCAAAAGACCTCGAAAATATAAGGTGCGTTCAAAAAGTAACGAGCCGGAGGCTGGAATGCGCAAACCGGTGACTACATCGGCTAATCGTGGCGTGTGTAACGAAGTGTGGTTCCGACCAGAGCGTGGAAGGTCACAGCCCGTCGCTAGAGGGCACGCGTGCACGTCACGTGACGATGCAAAGCGAGCAGCAGCATGCATCAATCGTCCAACGCTGCCTGTCGCATTAAAAACAGTGACATGGAGGCGTCAACCGAAGAGCAAAGAGGTGTTGTTCGGTAGGAAGGAGTAGGGGGAACGGACATTCATCGCCGAATGCCACAAGTGTACGGCGAACACTGCATGCCCCTTGCAAGGGTCAAGGCGTGGCACAAGCGCTTCAGGGAAGGACGGGTCTCGTTAGCCGATGATGCCCGGTCTGGGGCACCCCCCCCCCCCCCCCCCGCATTACCGATGACAACGTCCAGCTGGTTGATGCACTCATTACCCAGGACCGCCGAGTGACAGTGAACGTCATAGCCGCCGTGGTCGCTCCACGACAATGCACGACCTCATACGGCCAACATAGTCGCGGCACTCCAGCAGAAATTCAAATGGGAGGTTCCCGGCCAGCCTCCATACAGTCCAGACCTCTCTCCCTGTGATTACGCCATGTTTGGTCCCCTGAAAAGGGCTCTGCGGGGCCAACGATTCACCTCGGACGCCGATGTCCAGCTGTACGTGCGGAACTGGTTCACATCGCAACCCAGGGAATTTTATGAGACGGCCATTCACCGCCTCATATCACAGTGGTACAAGTGCCTCAACAGTCAGGGCCAATACTTCTAACATGTAGGTACTGGTTTCTGTAATTATGCCTCCGGCTCGTTACTTTTTGAACGTGCCTAAATACTCTTTTTCAACTTCACTTAAAAGCACAAATTTGAATAATTCACATGAAAAATCAGTCCATAACCAGAGAACTCTTACAGCCAATCATAGACCTCCGTACAACGTCCGACTAACTTTTTCTCCCAAAACAAAATATCCGAACCAAAACTACTCTACAGCATATCTACACCTACAAATTACACTAAATTAACAAAAAAAAATGTAAAATTATTACTCAGAAATACATTAAACAGACCAAAAACCAACAACCAATCACAGACCAACAAAACAGCCCGCCCAGCCAGCACGTTCAAATGCAGCCAATCACTACACTTCATTACCTACAATACTTAAACCTTCAAAAATACAAATTTGAGGCAATCATTATTATTATTAATTTCAAAACCTACAACCTACTATAGGTGCTTAAATTTTCATGCTACCAAAATCAGCATACTAGGGGCCTTTCTCGCTTTCTCTTCAAACCATATTTCAACTACCACTTTCATTATTATTAGTACCATCTGAAGCTGCTGCTTTAAGCCAACGAGCGATCGAACAAACCAACTAGTGCCGCTGTAAATCTGACGGACAAAGGTCATTTCAAGTTTTCAAATACTTCAAAATTCAACCACTTAAAAAGTCAACTAATAATTTCACTACTTAAACCAACAATTACTTAAAAGCAAAACAAAAAATCTCCCCTCAATACAAACGAGGAGATAAAATTCATTTAACTATCATATTAATTACCAATTAAAGGCTAAAAGGAGCACCATTTAGGAGCACCAGTGCCTGTCACCCTCCCATGGGCAATTGTTCGCGCTTCGCGAGCTAGGGGACGTTACTGCCCGCAAACTTGACTTGCGCCTCGACCGAGACCGCCAATCAACAAAGCTACTAAACAGGCTGAGTGGACCATAGGCAACCTAGGAGGTGGGGGTTAGTTTTATAATTCTGACCCAACCAGCGATCAAACCTCGCTCTTTTAGTTTGAGAGCTTAACGTCTTATCTGTTTAAACCGCCAAGCTTAAGCTATAGGATATATATGTAGAGCCCTGCACGACTGTTATCCGCATCCGCCCTGCATCCGCATGACTGTCATTGGCAAGTTTGTTATTCGAATCTACGGGCATTGCAATAATTTTTTAATGTAGATAATGCAAAAAGTATTAAAGAAACACATTTAAACATTTGAGGTGAAAGTCGTTCCCCTAGGTTATGTATGTCATGTGCTATGTTTAAAATACAGTCAGAATTGCAACCATTTTCAATTCGGAGTGTTAATTATGCTTAATGACATACTTTGAATGAGATAAGCTTAAATCAACATATTATATTTGTCATAAAAACATAACGGAAAGATATATCTATACTTCTATACTAATATAATAAAGCTGAAGAGTTTGTTTGTTTGTGTGTTTAAACGCGCTAATCTCTGGAACTACCAGTCGGATTCGAAAAATTCTTTTTGTACACGATAGCCAGATTCAAGAGGAATAGTTTAGGCTATGTAGCATTAGGCTACACCTCTCAGGTAACCTTAGAGATTGGTTTTTGTTCAGTAAGGCGGAAGAACAAGAGCTCCCGAACAGCTCCAATAATACCTAACTATAATTGTTGCCTGGCAATGCGGGGTGCATCACGTCGCCCCTACCAGTGTTCTGGTGCAGAATTGCGAGCTGCTTATAAATTGCAGTCACGGGGAGTAATTAGTGCAAAAAGATTTCTTAGGCCCCTTAGAACAGTTATCATCATTACAATAGTATCGCCTCTGTATAAGGGCGATGGTGTTGGTGCAGTATACTGAGGTTATCAGCTGCAATAAGCTTTGGTGCTTTCCTATCCTTATCCTTGAGCGCTCCAGTTCTGTAGTAGTATTCATTATGATCCATAAAACAAATAAATCCACCGGGCGAAGCTGGGCACTACTGCTAGTATGTCATAAACATCCGAGTTCTAGTACTGATATTAAACAAATTCGGATTGTAAGTTATTCTAAAGCCTATCCACAAATTTACTCCAAAGATTATCTGCAGCTTATTCGCTATCCGCACAGCCATATAAATTCCGCATCCAGGCAGGGCTTGAGGTATATGGGGGAGATACAGTAATATGACCAAATGTGCATTACATAACATAGAACATGTGGGTTTTTGTGCAATTTATTGGCCGCTATACAGAAAGTCCATAGCGACACGGAAACAGGACGTGACGGGCCTCGAAGCACGGCCAGCAGGGTGTGGTCCCGTCACGTGGCGGCGACCAAAGGTCATCGCCGCTCAGACCGGGTGTGGTTGCTTGTAGAAGGACACCAGGCGGGCCGTTATTTTAAACTACACACTACTTGTTAATTGAGCCCTTTGTTCACGGCTTGCTCTGCTGTCTTCACCTTTCAACTCCATGCGTTCACGCAGCTTACGTTGAGAATATCCGGCACAAGACGTCGCGTCGCTTTCTTATTAGGTCTTGGGGCACGCATGAGTGAGACTCCCTCCAGTCACAAACTTCCAGGAATTGAATCAAACAATTGAACTTTAGTACAGTCAGAACCGTGAACCATCCTACAAGTGCTTTTTCCACTTCAACTCCAATGGAATGCCGGAATGGTTCTTAACGAAAGGTCACTTCCAAATCTGCCCCAATCAGAGCGTCAATTGCATATACCCTCTCTACTTCATACACAACAATAACAGAGGTTATCAGACAAATTCTACACATTCCCTACTGTGACGGTCAACGCGAACCCAGGTGGCGTACTTTCATTCTACCGCTAAGTCCCGGCCAACTAGTAATGAGGATTCAGTGTCGGCTTTCTTTCTCTACACCTCAGATGCCCCTCATGATTTTTAATTAAAGGTACTTAAAGAGTACTATAGCCGTATAACTATTGTCTTGAAGAGAGAAACTTAGTCCGCCTTACGGCTAGCATTCTTCGTTGTCTAACAGCGTGGCTCAGCGGCGTCCAAGGTTACAGGATCGAATCCTGACGCAGTCAGTTATTATTTGAGGTTGCGCAAAAGCGAGGGAGCCGTGTCAGTAGATTTACTGGCAATATTCCGACACCTCTGCGTCTCTAAAAGCCACAGTAGTTAAAAGGGACGTAAAATCCATAACATTATATTGCCTGTCACCCAGGAGGTCCGGGTTCGATTCCCGGCTCTGCCAAAAAGAATAATTCTTAAGTGAGGCCTGGAACGGGGTACACTCAGCCTCGTGAGGCAAAACAGAGAAGAGGTGGGTGCGATTCCCACCTCAGTCATCCTGGAAGTGTTTTTCCGTGTTTCCCCACTTCTACTCCAGGCAGGCAAATGCTGGGATGGTCTTTAACTGAAGGCCACGGTCGCTTCCTTCCCAATCCTCACCTGAATTACAAATACTGTACAAACATTAATATAGACACCACAATAAAAAAGAAAGCCATCAACAAAATCTACACACACCCAAGTACAGGGGTTAAATGGCCACGAGGGGCAGAAGACCTCGTAGTTCCGCCCCTTAAAACAACAATAACTAACTAAATGATCACGATGTCCAAGCCAATCAAATGAAACACAACCGAGAAACCTAAGAGCCAACTTAAAGCCCCTAACCCTCATAAAACCACCTGGGACTGCGTGGACCATCGCGACTACACACGAGGCTGATGACAAAAAGCAACACACCCCCACCTCTTCCAACCCTTAACATAAATCAGTTTAAGAAACTTCCAAGACAGCCTTATGAAAGAAAAAAAACTGTTGTTTTATGGGCTTGGGATAACTTGGTCATCAGCCTCGTGTACTTGGGTGTGTGTTCAATTTGTCCGATAACCCGTGTTTCTCAGGTTACTGCAATACAGAGCGGTGCAAATTACGTATTAGATTCAAATAGGTAAAGAATTTAAATCAATCACAATTTGTTATTCAAAACCATTTTATTTTATTTTTATATTGTTGTTTTAAGGGGCGGAACTACGAGGGCATCTGCCTATTTCATTTTTATTACAATACCCTACTTGGTAATGTTTTCTCCCCTGAGGACTTACAACCTTTCCCATGAGGGATTGCATCTGGAAATTTCCGAAATTGAAAATTCTGGGAGACACCTGAGCTGGGTCCGTTTTTTCTTTGACTTTGAAATGCACCTTTTAAATCAGATAATTTCAATCCATTGTCCACGAATTTTTGAATACTTCAAGAGCGTACAATCAGTAATAAAAGAATTCCAATCTCTCTGGTCTATATTCAAACAAAAACTAGAATAACCTAATCTAAACAAAACGTGTAGCATTCTGCATTATCAAGGGACCTCTTTTACAAAAGCACCAAACTTTTGTTTACTAAGGCAACACTGAAAAATGGCTTCAAACCCCACAATGCATATACAGTGTTATTAAAACTATTGATTAAACATTTGAAATAATTTCAGCTTATTGCAAAACATAGACAGTAAATGTTGGAAAACTGCTATCACACCTCTGTAGTGGGTGCCAATATAGGGTCGGATGCAGGGTTGATGCCCTGCGATTTAAAATAAGGTGTTATCCTGGGAATTGCATAGAGTAAATATCGTCAAACCACACTCAGGATAGCCACTGTCAGGCACCGGGGTTCGAACCTCCGATCTTCGGACTTGGTGCAGCTCCCTCATAGCGGTCATCGTGAGCGATTTAAAGCCACACCGCGGAGTCCGCAATTATCTACTTCTTATGTTTTTATTTTCCGAGAAGTCGTACTGAGAACTCCAGTCCCAAAATTCTTGGGTTCGATTCCAAGCTCTGCCAAGGAATCTAACACTTAATCGAGGGTTGGAACGGGGCACACTCGGCCTTGTGAGGCAAAGCTAAGCATAGTTATTTCAGCCAGTTACCTACTTCAGACAAAAGCCGGGATGGTTCTTAACCCTCAGCCCGAAGGCTGGTTGGATCCTCAAAAAGCACCTCCGTTAGGTTATGTGGGTAGATACCCACAAAAACCCAAGGCAGCGCTATATTGAGGAGTACTAGGCAAGAAGAGGACTGAGGTAGTTTGTCATTGCTTTCCTCACTGAGTCAGTACAGCCGTAACCCTATGAGTAGAACCTTTCACAGCATCCACAGACACTGACTGTGCCCTGAATGTCATTACTAAGCACCGTCCATATCTCAGTAGCTTCCATACAATCACAGTCATGAGTGAGACTGAGACATCGGTGAAAAGCCACGTTTTACTCTTGCCTGTGCCAACATACAAATGCAAATGTACTGCATTTATCAAGAAATGGCAAACAGGCCAGAACCCTCAAGTATACACATCAAATTTCAGGACGCAAGTACCTCCCCTATATCAGATAATCCTTATTTTTGAGGTGTCTCCATCTTGGGTTAGGATTGGATACGAGTCTTGGAGCTGAAGTAAGAAACTACAGAAAACTTTAGTATTTGAAATCAGCCCGACGATGGGATTCAAACCCATATCTTTCACGAGCTCTAGCCGACGTTTGAACATGGTGTCCACAGAATTTTCAATGTCAATTTTCCTGACTTTTCCTGACGTTACCTGACCATTTTTCAACAAAATTCCTGACTCGCGAAGTCATCGTAACATCGGAAAAAAGGTTTATGGAGCAAATATATATATATTTTACTTGCAGCCTCCACCATCCCCATAGCGGGGCAGATGACCTCGTAGTTCCGCCACCTTAAAACAATAACTAACTAACATCCCCATAGCTGCCCAATGCTCGCCTCTTTATTCATTTAAAATACAAAATAAGTAAATATAATGCAATAATACAAAAATCAAAGTAGGCTACTTAGTAACCTAAACTATAGTGATGGGGTCGCCACATCCCTACGCTAACGCCAAAAAAAAAAAGCGTACAAAAATAGGTAAAAGAGGATTTTACTATGATGTAGGCCTACTGTAAAAATGGAAAACTTACCATAATGTCCAGTGGGTTATTGCTTTTTAACTTCAGAGATTAGTTGAATAGTAATATCAAAATATGGCCGTAAAACAAAATACTGTATGGTTAATATAAAATTTCTGACTTTCTAACACTTTTCGCCATTTTTTTCCTGACTTTTTTCACACTTTTTCCTGACCTTCCTGACCAAAAACAAAATTCTTGACTTTTCCTGACTATTCCTGACTTTTCCTGCCTGTGAACACCATGTTGAATGCACTCATCTATCGTGGCAGGTGACACCATAGGAAGATACAACACGAGATGAGATTGACGTTATAATGGGATCGATAGAGCACGTTCCGAAATTAGTTAATGAGCTTGTGTATCCAGGCACGTAATGAGCGGAGATTACTTCCGTAGGCTCGATGATATCCTATCCCGGGCATGGCAGGTGTTATTCCAACGGGCACGCGCCACCTGTCCTATTAGCTGCTCATCAAGACGACCTCAACAGTACGCATCCACCATACTTCAGACGAATTAATAGGTTGTGGACATCGATCATCAGCTGAACGCGAGCATACAATAGTACATTATGCAACGAGCCTATAATGGCTCACGAGTGTCTTAATTACCATTATAGACGAGTTGCATACGACTGTTTATGTTCGACGATAATTATAACTATTTTATGTTCGAATATAAATGTTCATAAATATCTGTCGAGATTTCACCAGTTGTATGTACCGAGCAAAGCGCATGGGGCGCGGAGAATACCTTGTGTTTGACCGTGGCCTCCTCAAATACCCCACTATGACACTAGCTACGCAGTGAAATTTAAAATAGGAGGCCGTGGAAGTCAGCGAAGATGCAATGCTAACCTTACCTAATTGGTCACACAACTGTTTCTTGATCCCTGATTGGTGGGAGAAACTGTTTCATAATGAAAAACAGTGTTATAATGACCCTCATTATGATACAGTTTTCTGACATAATATTTACATTTCGACATCGTCGAACATAAACACATTTACATTGCACAGAAATGGTTTTCGCAGTTTCCTGGCTGACAATAAAAACAAAAGTGGATTCTGCTTTCAAATACAGCGAGATTAATAATTCTGTTCTGCATAATCGTTCCGCTCCATGGTGTAGTGGCTAGCAATCTTGGCTGTCACTGCGGAGACGCAGGTTTGATTGCTGGCTCTGCCAAGAAACATAATTCTGAGAAGAGGCGGGTTGGATTCCTACCTCAGCCACCCTGGAAGTGGATTTCCGTGGTTTCCCACTTCTACTCCATAAAAATGCCGGCATGGTACCTAACGTAAGGCCACGGCCGCTTCATATCCAAATCCAACCTGAATTACAAATGCGCACACGAGTACAGACATCACAGCTACACAGGTTACATGACAAATTCTACACATACGCCAAGTACACGGGGCTGCATGCCACAAAACCCCGAATGAATTAACATCAACCACATCTACATAATTCGTTTCAACAGGAAAATATTTGTAGCACCATACAAAATATCAAAAAGTGTTAATGCCTTTGCTGTTTTTGCTTATTTTAGGAGCTCCGACATAGTGGTCATATAGCCCCATGTATTTGGGTGTGAGTGAAATTTGTGTGATAACCTGAGTTATTATGGTGGCTATAGTAGTGTGTGTATTTGAAAATTGAGGATATGATAGGGAAGGAGGCGGCCGTGGCATTAAGTTAGGTACCATTTGCGTGGAGTAGAAGTGGGAAACCACGGAAAACCACTTACAGGATGGTTGAGGTAGGATTCGAACCCGCCTCTTTTCAGTTTCTCCTCACGAGGCTGAGTGTAAGCCCTCAGACCAGAATTAAATTTCTTGGTAGAGCCGGGAATCGAACCCGGACCTCCTCAGTGATAACAAAGAATGCTAGCCACTACGCAACGAAGCGGACGCTAAATTTTTCTATTAACATGTTCGTAATAATAATCATAACAATAATAATAATAATAATAATAAGTTAATAATAATAATAATAATAATAATAATAATAATAAAGATATTGGTTTTATGTCGCTTTGAACTAATGAGGCTTTTAGAGACGCCGCGCTGTAAGAACTATGTTCTGAAGGGGATCTTTAACGAGCCAGTAAATCTACTGATACGGCTCCTTTACATTGCGCACCCTCGAGTGTCAGCTGACTGCACCCGGTTTCGATTCTGCAGCCTTGGGCACAGCAGGCGAGAACGTTACCGCTGCGTCACCCAGCCATTCCAACATGTTTGCATTGTTAAAATAATTACTTATAGCCTACAATTATTGTTATCTATGCGAGTTATAAAACATGTGACGTGTCACAAGTTCCATTATTAATCTACGTAACTTGAAACTTAATATTGAATATTATTGTACATAAGTGTTAGCCTGTATAAATATCCGCCGAAGTTAACAGACATGGTGATGCTCGCCAATCGATCGAAACATAGAAATCGACTCAGATGCTTGCATCGCATACCCAAGGTTGCAGGTTCATATCCTGGCGCAGTCAGCTGGCATTTGAGGGTGAGCAAATGCGAGGGAGCCGTGTCAGTAGATTTACTGGCACGTTAAAGATCCCCTTCGGGGCAAAATTCCGACACCGCGGCGTCTCTAAAAGCCAGAGTAAAACCAATAACATTATTAACTTGTATCGCACTCAAATGTTGATGAGGAGAGCAACTGGAAAGATACGTACATTGTATGTCATTTATTTGAACTACGAATCAAATTAAATGAAATTTATTTTTCTAATCTTAGTAATACGATAGCTCCCGTGCTGACTTCTAGTCGTATATGATTAAAGTTATCTCCAGTCCTTAACTGAGACCAAAGTGATAAGAATTCCATGAAATCGACAAGTTTCATGCTGATTAAGTTATGTAAATCACATGTACTCACTTATCTGTTTGAAGTTTCAGTCATTTAGCACGGAGATGTTTTTATGAGGTATTTTATGTCCCTTTTCTGATGCTTCACTGCCCTACTTTCATATCTCGTGCGCCATTAAACGCTACTGAATTACGTCCAATAAAAGTAAGCTAAACATACAGGTAGCTTATTTCCGCGTACCGCTCATGTTAATGTGCCCTGCGTTGTCTGTTACTGAACCACACATTGCGAACGCTTGGCCAGTTCCCGTGTTTCTCTTCCTGCTTCCGGGCTTATTTCGTTCCGATCAGCAATTATTTCGTAACTGATGTGACATGTAGACGTCTGTAACGAATTGTCAAAAAAAATCTGACATATATGTATTTGCTACTTAGGCCTACTTAGTAGCTCGCTTAATTAATTACTGATACTGTGATATTCACTGGTGTACAAAATTAAAGCAACAAACTACTATTTCTCCATCCTATGGATAATTCACGATATAATCAAATAAACTGTCAACAAAATATGTCCATACAACCAACCCAACGATGACGCCAGCGCACCTGTCAAACGGGGTTGTGTTTACTGGGTAGTTCCACACCAACACTCGTTGTGTACACATGCACAGAAGGTGCAGTATGGCACAGAGAATACGCTTAGAATACCCTCTGCGGTGGAGGCCCATAGGAATAATAATAATAACAATATCGTAAGGTCTCGGGTGCCGGGTGCAAGCTTTGTAATTTGACACCCAGAGGGTAGTTTGCATGTCGAATTTCGTTGAATCACTATGAAAGTCAAGGGGGTTACTCTAGATATCTAAGCTCCTTGAACACTATAGCGCTTTCTAGTAGAGAAATGAGGAACTTTGTGATGGCGGAAACTCCCGAGATTAATTTTGCCATTATGAACACGGCCTACTGAATTCAAATGGGTTCTTTGACACGCCAACATCGTATGACATGCATGTCGTATTTTTGCCGCCTTTCAAAAAAAAAGAACACTTACCACGGCAATCTTGGGGTTAGTAGACCGACACGCTATCCACTCACCCACCGTGGCAAGCATAGGAAGAATGGAAGCAGGACAGTTGCAAACTGATGTGGCCCAATGGCTTAATGTGAATCGTTCTATTGTTTCTCGATTGTGGCGATATTATGAGAGACCGAAAATGTATCCCGAAGTCCAGGGCAGGGCCGACCATGTGTTACATCAGAACGAGAGGGCCGTTATTTGGCTGTAAGAGCAACGCCATAGCACTGCACGCCAAATGGCATCTAACCTCGCAGCATCCACTGGAACAGTTGTATCGAGGCAAACGGTGTCCAGAAGGCCTCGGCAGAGTGGTCTTGATTGTCTAAGACCTACTGTATGTGTACCCCTGGCGCGTCTGTACAGAAGGGAACGTCTAGAGTGAAGTCGTCAACATGCCAACTGGACGGTAGAACAATGGGCCAATGTTCATTTCACAGATGAGTCCCGATTTGGTCTAAAGAGTGATTCTCGACGGATTCGCATCTGGAGAGAACCTAGAACACGATTTCGGGACCCAAACATTGGGGGAAAGAGACCGACATCGAGGAGGATCCCTATTGGTGTGGGCAGGGATTATGTTAACTACTCGAACACCTCTTCAAGAAATTGTAGGATAAATCGGCAAGGTTTAACTGCAGCCAGATATCGTGACGAGATTCTGGGACGTCATGTTCGGTTGTTGCGAAGTGCTGTGTACCAAGACTTGTTACTGATGGATGATAATGGCCGACCTCATAGAGCACAAGTGGTTGATGTTTTCTAGAAAATGGAAGATATTGCACGCTTGGTGTGGCCTACTCGCTCTCCCGATTTGAATCCCATGGAGCATGTCTGGGACGCACTAGGGAGACGAGTTGCATCACGTGCGCATCCACCAACCACTCTCGAAGGTTTGCGAGCTGCTCTGCAGGAAGAATGGGCATTATTGCCTCAACATGAGATGGATGACCTCATTCGTTGTCAGGTCTGTATTGTTGCCAGAGGTGGTCACACCCCACACTGAGCACATTAACCAGTTGTCGGAATGTGTGTGCGAATCCTTGAAGTTGGAAAAAACGAAGAATATTTTTGTCTACTATTGAAATGATTCATGTTTTTTGGGCTATTGCCGTGTGGAAATAAAATGAAATACCACACGTTTCGAAGGAACCTTGCCTCCTTTCTCAATGGAATTAAAACAATGTGGACAAAGAAAGTATATCAATGAGATTACACAGAACTCGAGAAATTCCTCTGGTGACGAACAGAGTTTTTTGTAATCTCATTGATACACTACACAATAATTATAACTATTTTATGTTCGAACATAAATATCTGTCGAGATTTTGCCAGTTTTATGTACTGAACAGAGCGCATGGCACGCTGAGAATACCTTGTATTTGACCATGGCCTCCTCAAATACCTCACTAAGACACTAGCCGCGCAGTGAAATTTAAAATAGGAGGCCGTGGAAGTCAGCGCAGGTGCGATGCTATCCTTACCTAATTGGTTACACAACTGTTTTCTTGAGCTCTGATTGGTGGGAGAAACTGTTTCATAATGAAAAATAGTACTATAATGACCCTCATTATGATACAGTTTTCTGACATATAATATTTACATTTCGACATCGTCGAACATACAGTCATTTATCTGTCGTAAACCTAGTTGGCACTTGCCCGTAATTGTTGAAGGAAAATGATCCTATAGAAAGCCGCTCTACTTGCTGGTAGTTATGCCTCACAAACGTTTGACTGTCGGGAAGTGGGTGGTGTACTATATACTGTTGTTCCGATATTCCAATGAACCATAGGAGCCCAGAGAGGCTGGCGGCTGTCCAAGAGCCTATGAGTCACAGCTGAACCCTGCTCGAAGTGAAAGCCGGTCGCAGACAAAACTCAGCCTGAGAGACGCGTAGGCGGCCCTCTTTCAGTACATGTTGTATCTCGAATGGTGCTCTATCGTGGATAGTGGAGGGATGGGGAGCACTTCCTCCCCACTCAAAAGTAAATATATTTAAAAATATAAATAATATTAAAAATAATCTAGGCAAGAAGGAGAAATTACCATTAAAAAGGCTTACATTTACGTACGTAGTTTCCCAAATATTTATAATTGTTTTACGTTTTAGTAAGCAAATACCAACAACAACAAAAGTAGTAGTTCAACGAGCTCTCCTGGTCCCAAATTTCCACCATCTTCGTAATTTACAAATGCCCCTTGATTACGATCAATTCATGACGCTGCCAATATACATAAGTTAGTTGAGGGCTGAAATGTGACCGCTGATATGGTATGGATTCGATTCCTACTTGTAGCCATTCCTACAAGAGTATTAATATTATTATTTATTTATTTATTTATTTATTTATTTTATTTGTTTATTTAATTATTAACTTATTTTATTTATTTTACTTGTTTTGATTTTAATTTAATTTTATTGCATTTTATTTATACTTACTCCTGGGGAGGGGGCATATACTCCCCCCAATGAATCAACAACAACAACTACTACTACTACTACTACTACTACTACTACTACTACTACTACTACTACAGATTGAATAGCCTAAGTGTAATGGATCTGATGATGATCGTTTGACGATCGAAACTGGTCATCCAAGTGCATTTATTAATTTCATGTAATTTATTTCAGGATTAGGGAAACGGCCATCACAACTGGGTACAATCGTGTTGACCGACTGAAAAACATTAAATTTCGATTACTAAGGCAACACTGAATAATGGCTTCGAACATGATAATAAAAATAACCATAGTTCTCTCACTTTCCTGATTAACGACCGACCTGATGGGCGGCCATTTTTATATTCCATGTCTACGTGGAGCCAGGGCTTTCGAGGCTCCAGGCAGTGTTGTCAACTCTCCACCGTCGCCACTGAGAGCAAGCAGCGAGACTGGACAGAACTAAGTGCAACACTGGAGACCTGACAAGCAGGACCGAACTCTACACTCCACGTGGAGTGATAGAGCAAGCCTGCTATTGGTCAGAAGCCAACAGTGGTTATTGTTTTCGTTGAAACGCTGTATCAAAGTTCCAACGTTCACCACTAGGTGTCAGTGACATCTGGTAGCGAAAGTTGGAACTAATTGAAATTGAACGGAACTTGTAGCTCACCCCATGGGTGGCCGCAGTTACAGCCTCTGGCGAGCCGAACATGTCCTCGGACTCTCCCGGCACTAAAATCCATATGCTAAATGAATAACACGTGGTTATTGTCAGCGCCTGCTTCTGCCTAACGTTTGAGTCACCGAGGAAAGCGAGAGGACTATACTAGGGTCTCCGACTGGTGAAGGGTACCTCGGGACCAAAACCTCAGACCCTCAAACCCAATGGTGAAACGTAAGGCTTCAATCACATTGGAGGCACGGTTGTGCAAGTAATTTAGTGGCACGTGCGTGCGCAAGCTGTCGTGAACAGCAATGTGCTCACACTAAATGCAAGCAGGTGCAAGTTAATTATTATAAGCAGGTCAATCGAAATGGAGATGTCAGACGATGAGGAAAATGGTGTTTCAAAGTTTTTATTTTTGGATGAGCAGGAAACCAGGGAAGAGCGGGTGAACGAGTATTTTTTTGGACAACGAGGAAGATGGAGAATATGCACGAATATTCAACGATTGGCTTAGACAGCCTGATAAGTTTTTTGAATACGGTACTTCAGAATGATACCAGACACTTTCAACTTCAGTATATATTGGTCAAAATCACTACTAGAATAACGAGGCAATCTAATTTCCGAAAGTGTTTATCACCTGAAGAGAAACTGATGGAGATTTTGAGGTAAGACTTGAAGAATTATGAACTACGGTATTTACTTAAAATATGCTTTTGATGAATTTAAACAAGATATTCAATCTGCTAATATTAAAAATGTTGTAGG
This sequence comes from Meconema thalassinum, assembly GCA_946902985.2. Taxonomy (NCBI): domain Eukaryota; kingdom Metazoa; phylum Arthropoda; class Insecta; order Orthoptera; family Tettigoniidae; genus Meconema; species Meconema thalassinum. Next base: position 927,548,268 of record OX336388.2, read on the forward strand.
CCTTTCTCTCCCAAAAAAGTTAATGTAACGTATTAATTATAACAGATTGAAGTGCCGATTGAATATATTTTCAGTGAATGAAAATAAACTGGATATCAGGTTTGGAAAATAAAACACTCGTTTTTAATATGCTTGGCCAAAAACTTTTTTTTACATGAAATCATCACTAGACTGTCACTGCCTCGATGGTCAGAAATCAACTGAGATCACGCACGCGTGCAACTACGAAACAAATATTTTTGTTTCGAAGTGGAGTCGGATCAAGCTTGCGCAAGCGTGCACTTACTTGTGGCCTTGCTTGTGGCGGACATTGTGAGCGGCGATGGACACGTCACCACTTGTTTCTGTCGCTCTCCTACAGTTTTTGTTTATATGTGCCAGCTTGCGCACGCGCGTGCCACCAAATTACTTGCACAAGCGTGCCTCCAATGTGATCGAAGCCTAACACAGTGGAGTCATTCCGCATGCCATTACCAGATTATGAATCTCGGTCAGAATGACGAGAAACAAGAGCCTGGCATAGACTCATTGTCAGTCAAGATTATAAAGCTGTATGAAGACATTAAAATAATATTCCTTTGATAACCTTTCATGGTCACACTCATTAGAAGTCATTACGAGTTTAATTGGTTGTACAGAGAAAATTGCTTTAGTAGTGTTCCCTGAACAACAGCCATGACCTTGGATCGAATCGTTAATAAATACAGTATATTAACCTTGCAAAACGCTCAAATGTCCAGAGAAACTACTTTATAACTCAATGAGAATATTTCGTATTCAGGAACCACCTCGTGGTGTACTGACTGTCATCTTCGAGGTCTGGGTTCAATTCTGGTCCGAGGGTTGGAACAGGGTACACTAAGCATTGTGAGGGAAAACCAAGAAGATAAGCGTTCGACTCCCACCACAGCCATCCACCCATGTTTTCTCAAATCTACTCGAGGTATATAAATGCCGCGATAGTTCCTAAGCCTCCTTCCCAATCAAAGAGTTAAAAATACGCCTACTAGGCCTACTACAGACAACATACATTCTACACACACGTAAGTGCATGGGGTTGATAATCACGATGTCGAAGCCCCAATATTAAAACAATTTAAATAATATTAATAATAACAGTAAATTAAGACATAACAACGATCTCTACATACGTGTGGAAAGGATAATGGACTTGATGCGAAAAATAAGAATTAGTTTATATGGCCACATAACACGCATGAGCTCGCAGAGACTGAGCAACCGCATATTTTCCTACTTTGTAGACAAGAAAATCAAGGTTCCATGGTTCTTTGAGATCGAAAGAGATCTTATAGAAGTAGAGATTTCGCTTGAGGACATTCAAGAATGTCTTCCTCTCCAGAAAAAAATGTCCTCTCGGCACGCCGGAAGGCGGAGGTAGATTTCACCGGACAAACTTGGGGATAGGCGAAAATAGGCAGAATATGCAGGTTTTCGTAGAAGGATCAGACCTCATTTTTTGCGAGAAGGTATTTTATAATTGGAGCTTAATTAACTTTGTTCTTCGTCATTTTATGCTTATTTTAAACATTTTATTGTCATATGGGAACGCACTGATGTGTAACTATGTAACAGTCTGTTACTTCTTCACGCAAAATTATATCTCCCGCAGAGATTTTGGTTGGCTCCTCAGTTTAGGGGCTGCGACAACGCGGTCATGTAACCCCGTGTACTTAGGGATGGCTATATTAGTCTGTAATTCAGGTAAGGACTGCAGACGGTCAATTTCAAGCAGTAGTTCCTAATGTTGCTACCAGGTACTACCGTCAACGACACCTAGCGAACTTGGCTACTAGATGCCACCGCAACCAGCAACTCGCAACGAACGTTGGAACTTCCCCTCCAAAGGAAAGCATACTGAGGGATTTTTAGCGCTCTTAGAAAATCCGACGACTTCGGCCGGCTTTGAACTCGCGACCTTGGGCATAGACATTCAGCATGCTACCAGTTACGTCACCGAAGCCGCTTCACACTTAGTCAGATAGAAATCTGAATCTGATCTCGTGCAAGTGCGTTATTTTGGCAACGTCTGATGGCTCATCCCTCATCAATTTAGTAGTGTTGCCATGGCAACTACTGATAGCTCTTGGCATTTTCATATAATTCCGAAATCATTTTTCTCATCCCTTGGCATAATGGTGGGTCATATCAAAAATTCTTTCAGACAAAATTTTAGGTAATTATTAGGGGAATATTGTCCATTTTGTACGGTTTTGAGATTGTGCCTATTAAGAGAGATATGATTAATGTTTCCCGAAAAACCCACTTTTTCCCACCCCTTTGGTCAATGGTTGGTGCTATAAAAAAAAGTCTTCAAACATAAATTTTTGGGCTTTATCCGACACATAGTATGAACGTTGAACGGATTCGATATTTCACATATTAAGAGAGTTATAGCAATATTTCACTTTTTCGAAAAAAGCCCCCCATTTTCACCCCCTTCGACCGATTTAGCCCATTAACGAACTCGACCGAGATTTTATAGGTATACATATTCGGTAAAATATTCAAAGTGATTGGTGCAAAATTACGGCAGTTATCGTGTCCACAAGAAACTGATATGCATATATATATATATATACATACATAAATTATATATACACTTTTGAACTGACGGTGGTTTTGGGGTCTGGGGGATGAGAAACGCGAAGATATGTCGAAATTTTCCGGAAGTCGAAACATGGTACCCATTGCAATAGTTAGCTTTCTAATGAAATCTACCTTTGGTTGGTTCCTCAGTTTAGGGGCTGCGACAACGCGGTCATCTAACCCCGTGTACTTTGGGTGAGTGTAGAATCTGTCTGATAAACGGTGTGAATTGTAATGGCTGTATTAGTCTTAATTCAGGTAAGGACTGCAGACGGTCAATTTCAAGCAGTAGTTCCTAATTTTGCTACCAGGTACTACCGTCAACGACACCTAGCTGTGAACTTGGCTACTAGATGCCACCCCAACCAGCAACTCGCAACGAACGTTGGAACTTCTCCTCCAAAGGAAAGCATACTGAGGGATTTTAGCGCTCTTAAAAAATCCGACTACTTCGACCGGCTTTGAAACCGCGACCTTGGGCATAGACATTCAGCATGCTACCAGTTACGTCACCGAAGCCGCTTCCCACTTAGTCAGATGGAAATACTGAATCTGATCTCGTGCAAGTGCGTTGCCATGGCAACGTCTGATGGCTCATTCCTCATCAATTTAGTAGTGTTGCTATGGCAACCTCTGATAGCTCTTGGCATTTTCTTATAATTCCGAAATCATTTTTCTCATCCCTTGGCGTAATGGTGGGTCATATCACAAATTATCCTAGTGTATTTATCATTCTCATGTATTTTTTTTTTCAGGATTACGGTATAACCCAACTCTTTTGGGTACATTCGTGTTGACCGACTGAAAAGCACAACATTTTTGTTTACTAAGGCAACACTGAAAAATGGCTTCAAACCCCATCATTAATATTAATAATATTCCACATAAAACCTTCATAAAACAGCAGCCAGAACAGGAAACAAAATTATGTATCTGTATATGGAAGAAACTAAATCTGGATTAAACACCTATACCAGACCCAAAACAACTGTGAACATGTGCTCGCCCATTAGCGTGCGTCCAGCGGAGCACTGTTGTCACAGCGGTACTTGCGGAGCTGACACAGCTCTACGCTCGCAGTATACACACTACCTTCCCCCTGAACACAAGGCGCTCCGAATGTAAGTGCATGCACGAGCTAGCTGGGGGACCTAATCCTACGAATATCTATCCTCACAACGGATTGCACACAATGTGATATGAGGCAGATATAAGATGTCACACAAACGTTATTCGTGCAAGTGAGCACCTACTGGTATAGCGGCCAGCATTCTTGGCTGTCGCCCAAGAGGTTCGGGTTCGATTCCCGGCTCTGCCAAGCTATTTAATTTTAGTCTGAGGGCTGGAACAGGGTACGCTCAATCTCGTGAGGCAAAGCTGGGAAGATGTGGGTTAGATTCCTACCTCAGTCATCCTGAATGTGGTTTCTCATTTCTACTCCAGGCAAATGCCGGGATGGTTCCTAACTTAAGGTCACGGCCGCCTCCTTCCCAATCCTCACCAGAATAATAATAATAATAATAATACACACACTCTAATACAGACACCACAGTAACCCAGATTTTCAGACAAGTACACGGGGCTAAAGTACCAATATGTCCAAGCCCCTCAAATGAAACAACAATTACAACGTTATTATTGACGTCCGAAACGGGGGAGGAGCTTACGGTCAGCTGATTCCAATATGGCGGCGAGATGGTGACGAGAAGTAAGCAAGACAGTGATTGGGTGTGCTTTTGTTATGGCTTCTAATTTATGATGGCAAAATACTACATATTTTCTTTCATTGATAGAAATATTTTTATAATCAATTTAAATGCAGTGCTTAATTACTACCAGTTAAAAATATTACCCACATGTAGATAGTTAATTTACTGTCTGCTGTTACATATATGAAGCCTGTACTTGGGAGCCTAGCGGTATCGATGTTTTTATTAATTTCACAATATATATATCTCACATAACACAAAGGACGACTCCATGATAATAAATTGAATCCAGCAACCCTCAATTTGCATGAATGTTTATGAATGTTTTGGGTTCAAAGAAGCGTTACTTGGGATGCTCAAATCATACTTCAATATTGCTAATATTGACCTACATACTTGCTGTTCAAAGGCAAGCATATAAATTTATTAATCTCTTGCCACAGGCAAGTTAAAATGGAGGCATTTCTTTTTATCAATATATTTAATTAAATATTTAAAATACAGATATTTAACAAAGCTGGAGTCCCCATTTGAACTTGTCATAAGCAAACGGAACAGATCAAAAACTACACTTTAAGCCAAATCAAATTCACTCCTCAGCTCGACATAAACCATAATACCAAATAAAACCTATAGAAAACATACTCTCCTTACTGTTGTACAGCTTTGAAAGAAACTATTCGCACTAAAAACTGAAAAACCCTGAAATGGGAGATAGTTCAAGTTAGAATAGCCTAGGCCGATCAGGTCTCCTGCTACATTACCGCATATGTATACTTAACATCACTATAACTTCCAAAATACGGCTAAGTGACCAATCTGCCTGAGTAGTATAGGTGTTACCGGCCTGCCTGGGATGATGGGTCACCAAACCGGTACTTAAAACTAAGATTTTACACATTAATCAACTAAATTCAACAGTAAGGAGATCATAGCCAAAAACACAATTTAATTGCAAATATTGACCTACATACTTGCTGTTCAAGGGCAAGAATATACATTCTCTGGCAAATTAAGGCTAGGAACAGCATTTTTTAAAGTTTTCTAACCATTCGGCTATTGTCAATCGGAAGAACCCCTGAAATAAGTTTACGAAGAGCGGATTACATTCTATGTAGGCCTAGGCCTACGGCACAGAAGTATTAGGCTACAAGTTTATCAGTATTTTTGATGTAGCTAAATCCTTGTGAATACAAATTAGAGACAATAACTATCAATAATCAACAGTACCGGTGCTTATGCTGTGGAAAGAAGTCGTCTTCACAAAAATGCAGACTGCACACTGCATGTAACGTGTAACACGTTTTCCAATTGACAGCGCCGAAGCCCATCTTTCTCTCTGAACTTTTTGTACAGGAAAGTAGTGAAGAGATTTCGTACCCGCTTTATACGATTTGCAACCGTATACAGAGCAGTACCTCCTCGAATTTGAGAAATTTCTTTCTGTTTCCATCACGACGTCAATGCTTCACCATGCTCACCAGTCACTATGTTACAGCTTCAACATACTACCGCGTGGCTGCGCCATCCAACTTTTCTGACGTCAATATCACATGACGTAATCTACACCCCAAGTCATTCTGAGTAACATTGCTTGTTAGCCCTTTATAAGGTAATAGAAACAGAGAATACAATTTGTTGGGATAAGTTTTTGTTAATTGGAGACCACCTTGTGGTGTACTGGCTAGCACATTGCTGTCCATTCTTGGCTATCAGCGCGGAGTCCCGGGTACGATTCCCAACAAATGTAATTCTGGTCTGAGGGCTGGAACAGGGTACACTCAGCCTCGTGATGCAAACCTGGGAATCTGTGGTTTGGATTCCTACCTCAGCCATCATGGAAGTGGTTCTTCTGTGGATTCGCACTTCTACTCCAGGCAAATGCCGGGATGGTACCTAACGTAAGGCCACGGCCGCTTCCTACGCAAATCCTTCCTCAATTACAAATATACACACTAGTAGAGACATCACAGTGTCACAGGTATTCAGATAAATTCCACACTCACCCAAATACATGGGGCTACATGGCCACGATGTCACAAAGCCCCTACAACAATCATCATCAAAAACAACAACAACAACAACAACAACAACTCTTGCTGTCACCCATGATGTCCAGATTCGATTCACGGCTCAATCAAGACATTTAGTTCTGGTTTCAGGGTTAGAACCGGGTACTCTATGCCTCGTGAGGTAAGACTGTGAAGAGGTGTGTTTTATTCGACTCAATTTTAAAAAAGAAAACATAATTGTTGACAACACAAAAACACAGGTTATCAGATTTTGTGTTTTTACGTACTTCTGTATTCGAAAGATTCTTTAAAAGGCCGTATACCCTGAAAATTATTTTTCTTGCCTCGCTGTTCGACTGCGACTCGGCTTACGAAGGAACATTGTTATGAATTCAAAACTTCAGCTCACAGCACTAACTTCTTTAAGCTCCACTACTGAATTGATACAGCAATGCTGTCACTCTTATTTATATTCCCCAGCGAAACTAAATATTTCAACACCTAACCAATCTTCGCTCTAATTATCCCTTCAGTTCAAGAGCAGATGATATCTCCCGAACGGCTGGTCGTATCGTCATGAGGTTTGCACAGTCAGCTTCAGAATGTTTAGCTCTGTAACATAGGTTCATCTAAATAATTGGATATTTAATGATTTTCGTGCGCGGAGAGAAATAGGGATTTCGTACGGCACAGCGAGCCCAGATGCGTAGTTAACTAGGCAACGCCGCGCTATGCAATTGGCTGGCGCGGGTGAGCGCGTGAATCTGGCTCCTCCCTCATGTTCACAGTTGTTTTGGGCCTGGTATAACCATTAATGGCTCACTCACTCACTCACTCACTCCGTTGGCTTTTCTGGGACGTGACGATCCCCTGCCGCTCTCACTATCTCCCTCCATTTCCTCCTATCCAGCGCAGTATTCTCCCATACAGTAATACCCATCTGTCTGCGTCAGAGGTAACCTCATCTTGCCATCTACTCCTAGGTCTTCCAGGGGGTCTCGAGCCTTCGATCTTCTTCTCGTACACCTGGCGAACTATTCTGGCAGCGTCCATTCTGATGACATGCCCTGCCCATTGCAGCCGTTTCGCTTTCATCATGTTCACTACCCTGGGTTGATTGGCTAACTTGTACCGCTCATGATTTGATCTGGGAACCCATCTTTGTGTTTCCTGGTAAAAAATGGGGCCGACAATTTTTCTATATATCTTGTTTTCGAAGACTGTAATTTGGTGTTCCTCCCTTTTGGTCACACTCCATGTTTCGGCTCCGTATAGCAGTACTGGCCTGATAATCGTGTTGTATAGTTTTAGTTTTGTTAATGACTTAATTTGGAAATATATCTCAAATAGATAAATTCAAGTATTTAGGATAAATTAATCAGCCAGCAGGGTAAAATCAAAATGCGAACAAACAAATAATTGTAAAATTACCAGGAACATTACTATTATTTAAATATAATATCTTGAATTTCCATGTAATGTCAACTGGTATTAATATATAAGGGGTGAACTTTTACCCAAATGTCAACCTCACCTGCTCCTGGTGCACCCTGCTCTAGACTGACGAGGCTCTGAAGACCGAGTGGCTCCCAGGATTAAAAAAAAGTCAACGGCTCTCTAGGGTGGCGGATGAACTAATGGAGGATGGGGCACTCTCAGCCCATGGAGTGTGAAACCTCCCTTAAAGGCGGATGAACCACTTGTGGTTAAAGAAAGTCCTCAACGGCGGACCGGGCGTAGAGCAATCAAATACAGCTCTATGGTCGGGAAGGCGGAAAAAGGCTGCAGCGGACCTGGATCTTCCAGTCGTCGTAGTTCTCTATGCTACTGGATATCTGTTTCGAGTCTGTCAAGACACGTGTGATTGTTGATGTGCAGCAATATTCCCACGTTAAAAGATATCACGCACAGGCGTCTTCCAAAGAACTGTAACGTCAATCATATCAAGTCCTGCGGCGATCGGGGTGTTGTGACGGGAGCAGGATAGTGTAGATAGTGTAGAGCTCCTCTTGACAAACCGGCACGTAGGCGACAAATCTGAAGTTGAGAAGATACAACCCTCAGCACCTAGGTGATGATAAAACTTGCCACCAGTGAGGAAGAGTTTGTGGCTCGACGATTGGTATCTACAGTCACCTGAGAACCCACCAATGAATGATTTGGAAGACAATTTTATACTCATTCGCGAGTGATAGCCAATGATGATGATGATGACTAGTATTTAAATAATACAATTTTAGTACAGATTATCTGATATTTTTTTCATACAAATTGCCTTTTTTCAGTTCAATACGTAAATAACAAATTTCATAAAGGATATTGTAAGTACTTCCAATTTTAGCCTATGTTCATTTATGAGAAAATAGGCTTATGAGATCACCTTTTGTCCTAGTGTGTGAGTGTGCATATGTGGGTGTCCTCCAAATAACTTCTAAGCGGCTGGAGTGATTTCAATGAAACTCGGTAAGTTCATAGCACCATTTCCGCCGACCCCGACAGTGCCTTTGAAATTTCATTACGTTTCACCAATTCAACATGGCGACTGTGCGAAATATTTCACCAGCATTCCTTATCTCCGAAACATATGTTAGGTTGGCAAGGGTTATAAAAGTCAACCAACCCCTGGCACTATCCAGCCCATGACGGGCTAAGGCCGACCAAGCGACCGCTGCCCAGCCATTTGGCCTGCAGATATTGGGGTGACGCGTGATCAGCGCGTCGGGTACCCTCGGCCGTTAATCTTGGTATTCGTGATCGGGGCGCTGTCTCACTGTCAGACAGCTACTCAACTGTCCTCACGAGGCTGAGTGCACCCCGTTCCAACCCTCACGTAAGTTTTTAAAATCCCTGACGGAGCCGGGGATCGAACCCGGGGCCTCCGGGTGAGAGCCAGGCGCGCTACCCCAACACCACGGGGCCGGCTGGCAAGGGTTATAACCAAATATTTTTCTGTTATGTTGGTACTTTGGCCTGTTCGCCATCTCTTGATGAATACAGTACTTTTGCATTTGTCAGTTGGCACAGGCTAGAGTAAAAGGTGGCTTTTCACCGATGTCTCAGTCTCACTCATGGCTGTGATTATATGGAAGCTACTGAGGTATGAGTGGTGCTTAGTAATGGCATTCGGGGCACAGTCAGAGCCTGTGAATGCTGTGAAAGGTTCAACTCATAGGGTTAGGACTACTGTTCTGACTCAGTGGGGAAAGCAATGGCAAACTACCTCACTCCTCTTCTTGCCTAGAACGCCTCAAAATAGCGCTGCCTTGGGTTTTTGTGGGTATCTACTCACATAACGTAACGGCGGTGCTTTTTGAGGATCCAACCAGCCTTCGGGCTGACTACCTAACAGACATGTTGGTACTTATTATGTATGTTGTTTGTTTTCAAGAAAAATAAGAGTAGTGCACTATTCTGCCTTGAAAGTGAAAATGGTGAGTGAATCATTGAGTGAAGTGAAACCTAAAATACTATAAATTAAAGAAAGCAGACTGAAACAGTTTAGTAAAATATCAAATCCAGAATAGGTTATGGGCCCAAATGCGCCAAATGCATTGGGTAAACTGTGAAACAAGGTAAATAATCAAGAACTAAGCAACGTGTTGAAGAAGAACAAAAGACAAAGGCATCAAAAAATAGTGAACTACACAGCATTCAAAAACTCAGCACCCGCGACATATTTCAACTGTGGGATTTTGAAATTCAAATCCAATTTAAAGCAAAGCAAGTATGGGATGTTGTTAATGGACAAGAACCACTCACTGAAATACCACAAGATGCAGCTCAAAGAAGAAAGGCATGGTTGGCCATAGATGTAAAAGCTCAGTATTATATTCTGAGAACAATTGACAAGGTGGTGAAAAATCATATTCTGACATGTACTACTTCCAAACAAATGTATGAAGCACTTAAGAGGTGTATTCAGAAGAGATACCAGTCAACAAAACAACAGCTGCTCATGGACTTCCATGGTTTTAAGTTTGATAAAACTATAGGAATGATGATGAACATCAGCCATCTAAGAAATATTGTCTTCAAACTACAACTATTCAAACCAGAAATATCTAAAGAGATGGTTATGGCAAACATCCTTTTTTCACTGCCTGAGCAATATCACTATTTCTCAAGTGCATGGGAATCTATAGTGCGTCAGGCCTCGGCAGCCGGCACAGTTCATATCCTCGCCGCTAGATGGGGGCTTCATTCATTCCATTCCTGACCCGGTCGGAGACTGGAAGCAGACTGTGGATTTTCATTTTTTCATGGGAATCTATACCTACTTCAGATAGATCCATTGAAAATCTAGTGGCTAGACTTTGTGTTGAAGAAGACTACAACTTGGCAAGTAGGCCTAAGTCACAAGATAGAAGTGTTGTTTTTGGTGCACAAAACAAATACATGGGGTCAAGACGGTCTCAAATGAAGTGTTATAAATGTGGGGGACAAGGGCATATTAAACCAAAATGTCCAAATAAGAAATATTGCAAGATCTGTAAACGTGACAATCACAATGAAGAAGAATGCTTCAAGAAAAAGAAAAAAAAAACAATGTGCTTGACAGTAAGAAATGCATTTACTGTAAGAAATCTAATCATGTGTCTGGCAACTGTTGGTTCAAAGAAGAACATAAAAATAAGAAAGACAACGTATCCTTCTTTGCAGAATCTGAACAGTATGGTGAAGTGCTATTCGGTGAAAAACTAAATGAAAATATGTTTGTGGTAGACAGTGGTTCTACATCACACCTGCAAATAGGCGTGACATTTTATCAAACACTGAATCATCAGAAGCTAAAATATACAGTGCAAAGAAAGGTGAAACATTGAACGCTGTGTTGTCAGGAGACATTGAAACTGACAACGTGTTGTTTAAAGAAGTGTCTTATGTGTCACAACTCACCAGAAATTTACTCTCTGTCAATGCCATCACTGAAAACAATGGAGAGGTAAGATTCAAAAATAAAGAAGTTTTGTTTTTGAAAGATGATAAAGTTGTGCTTACAGGAAAGAAAATTCCAGGTGGATTGTTTGTTGTGGACTTAACCACTCAACATAAAGAAGAAACACTCCTAACCCAAACTGAAGGAGAACACATGGTCTGGCACAAAAAATTAGGCCGTATTAGCTTTGGAAGTCTACAGGAACTTCCTAACCTATGTCAGGGAGTGCCATTTTCTCTAAGTTCAGTAAGTCCAAAGTTAACCCTAGATGTGAAATCTGTACTCGAGGAGCTACTGGAAGAAACTATCAATGTAAACTTGCATGTGGACAATACCAGTTGCATAAGCAAACCAGTTGATCAAAAAGTGTATCTATATTGATGTTAAATATCATCCGGTTAAAGATGAATAGAAGAAAGGATGGTTCAAGATCCTGTATTGTCCGAGTGATCAAAATGTTGCAGTCATTTTAACTAAACCTCTTCTTCCTGGTAAATTTGCAAATCTCAAAAACCGTGTTATGTTTTAAGTGTGATTTTTAGAGTTTATTATATCAGTGTCACTTCCATTATGTAAGTGAAAAAAAAGAAGAAGAGAGAAAAAAAATCATATTTGATTACACCCTTCTCCACGAACCTACTACGCTGTCGTAGCAGGCGGAGAGGTGATACTCCGACGTGGCGCGTCCCAGGTGGCGGATAGGGGGGTCCTCACCGGCTTGCCGGCGGACTTGAGCGAAATAAAATAGCTCTCGCGGACCAAACACACTTAAGCCAGAGAACACCTAGAGGCACCTCTCGATCTCAACAATCGAGTAGTAATTTCGTGATCTTATCTTAAGATCACCACTAGTTGTATATTCAACTTGTAACTAAGTCATGATGGAACACACACTACTAACGCAACTACCCCAGGCCCCGGACACACGTCCGGTCTTTCCCGATCATCGGATTCTGGGGGATCGGGAACGAAATCATGCTTCAGAGAAGGATCGGAGCTTCTCAAAATCTCTTCGCCCCAAGAAAAAGAACGTCTTGGGTACTATTAACATCAATACCCTGTTGAAAACAGGAAAGCTCAAACAACTGACTGACGTCCTGGACAAATTTGATATTCAAATCCTAGCAATTCAGGAAACACGATTCCAAGATGAGAACCATTTCGACTCTGAAAACTTCAGGATATTTAAGGGTAAACCAGCCATTAATATCACAGGCAATTTATTAATGTTTGGGACAGCTTTTGCAGTGAGGAAAACTATCTTAGATTCAGTTATTGACTTCACATCGCCATGCGAAAGAATTTCAGTGCTTACAGTAAAATCAAGCAACAAGGCATATGCCTTGATAAATGCCCATGCTCCCACTAACATAGACAATAAGAGAAATCCACAGAATGTAGAAGACTTTTGGGAATTACTAGAGGAAACTACAAGTAAAATCCCCAAACATCACGTGAAAATCTTATTAGGGGATTTCAATGCACAGGTTGGCAGAGAGAAGATATACAGATCAATAGTAGGACTCCATCCCGCACATCGGCGGACTAATAAGAATGGAGAGGGTCTAATAAACTTTTGTACATTATTCATGCTGAGACTCATGTCCACGCACTTTATGAGACCATTACACAAAAAGAAAACCTGGAGATCACCCAACCCGTTATTAGGGGAATTTCAGATAGATCATGTGGCTATTTCCGCAAAGAATATGCTGGAGATTCAGAATGTTAAGGTACGAAAGGGAGTGGTAGATTCGGATCACTACCTCACGCAAATCAAGGTTCGGTTTCAACCAAACAGATCCAAACCTAAAGGCAACCGGTTTCCAAGAGTTGATCCGGACTGCTTGAGGAAGAACGCCGAGGTTTTCGTACGAGATTTACAGGAAGAAAATCCTAGGGAGTGGCCAGACCTTCGTAAAACATTACAGTCATCAGCCATGAAATTAGGACAACCACCTAGGAAAAGAAAGCACAGATGGTGGAACACAACGTGCGATGAAGCCGTCAATGACCGAGTCAAAACATGGCATCAGTGGAATGGACATCGGACAGTGGAAAGATGGGAGAACTTCCTAAAAACTCAAAAACTGACCTCTAAAACAATCCGGCGCGAAAAACGTGCCTACAACAAAATCAGACTCGAAGGGTTAGAACAGGATTTCCAGAAAAACAACACTCGAAATTTTTACAAGACATTCCGTGAGGACTTGTCAGGGTACAAACCACCAACTCTAAGTTTCCGTCGACGTAATGGACGACTAGAAACAAACAGTAAGGAGAACTGCAAGATAATGGCTGATTATTTCCAAACTCTACTGAACTGTGATCCTCCAGTGGAAAGACTGCAGTTTGAAAAACCTGTACCAAACCCAGACTCACTTCCCCCAACAACTCAAGAAATAAAAGAGATAATCCAATCGCTCAAAAATAACAAAGCCCCTGGGAACGATGGAATAACTGCTGAGATGTTGAAAATAGGAGGAGATGACCTCATAAGGAGAATTCATACACTCCTAACAGAAATATGGGAGAGCGAAATAATTCCGAAGGACTGGAAGAATGCCATTATCCATCCGTTGCATAAAAAGGGCGACCGAGCGGACCCCAACAACTACAGAGGTATATCACTTTTACCAATTATATACAAGGTATTATCTAAAGCACTCTTAAACAGAGTAGAACAACAAACTGATCATTTGATTGGTGAATACCAGGCAGGGTTTAGGAAAGGTAGATCGTGTTCGGAGCAGATTTGGAGCCTAAAGACGATATTAAGGATACGCCGCAGTACCAACACATTTGTCACCTTCGTGGATTTTAAGAAGGCGTATGATTCTATTGACAGACAAACTGTTCTGAACACCCTAGAAGAGCTCAGAGTTGACAGGAAAACCAGGGACTTAATCCGCCAGTTCCTAGGTGAACTATCAGAGCCTTTCGAAGTACATACCGGACTTCGACAAGGAGACGGCCTCTCCCCACTGCTTTTTAACTTAGTGTTAGACAAAGTCATCAGGGAGTGGGAAAACAACATCAAAGGCATAAGCATTGGTACTCTGGAACAGAAAATAAAAGTAAAATGCCTAGCTTTTGCTGATGATCTAGCTATCTTTACCAAGACTAGTGAAGAAACCAAGTATGCCATAGAGAAGTTACATGAGTTAGCATCAAAGACAGGACTCCAAATATCGTATGAGAAGACGCATTTCATAGTAAATGGAGACCAGAATATCCCGAGATCTCCACTACAGACCAACTATGGAATAATTAGACACGTACCTTCCTTCAAATATTTAGGAGAAATTATTGTAGCGTCTGGATTGGACAGGAAAGCTAATTTAGAAAGAGCTACCAAACTTCAGAAAGCATACCGAATAACATGGAATCACTATAATAAAAGAGTGATGTCACGAAATGCAAAACTACGGCACTACCAGACAGTTGTTCTTCCGGAAGCATTGTACGCCTCCGAAACTATATCTCTAGGAGGCCACTCTCAAATTGGTGAAATCGAAATCCAGGAACGTAAAATTCTCAGGAAAATATATGGCCCCGTTTATGTTAATGGTATATGGATTAAAAGGAAAACCACAGACTTGTACACAGTAATCAATAAGTTCACTGATACCGTGCATAAGAGACGATTGAAATTTTATGGTCACATCTGCCGAATGGACAACACCAGATATGCAAAAAAACTGCTTGATATAATTAATTCAAAGAAGGTCAAAATCAGTTGGTTAGAAGAAATCAAACAGGACTTAAAGGAAATAAACATTACAGAAGATAGCATCATGAATCGCAAGACTTTTGGAACCCGAGTTACAAATCACTCTTTCGCCGAAAAAGCTAAAAAGACCACTGGAAAAAATGGACGGAGGAACGTAAGAAGGGGCATAGCGAGTTCATGAGGAGATTTTGGGAGGAGAAGAAGAGGAAAGCTCCATCAACCCGAGTCAACAAGTTCAAGCGCGCTCCCTAAGTGGGCAAAACGAAGAAAGAAGAAGATTACACCCTTGAGGGAGTGTGTTAAAACATGTGTTGGGTTGGCAAGGGTTATAACGAAATATTTTTCTGTAATGTTGGTACTTATTAAGTACGTTGTTTGTTTTCAAGAAAAATAAAAGAGTAGAACACTGTTCTACCTTGAAAGTGAAAATGGTGAGTGAATCATTGAGTGAAGTGAAACCTAAAATACTATACATTAAAGAAAGTAGACAGAAACAGTTTAATAAAACATCAAATCCAGAACAGATATCACCCATAATTTTGTACGGTGATAAAGTGCACTACTAGATGTTCACCAATGAGACTTTCAAAAATCTGGTAACTACAAAACGAACATGGCGGCCAAGCGAAGTTGAAATATTTAGATACAATTTTCTCGCGATTTAACCATCCAAACGCAATGAAACTTGGTACAGCAAATGTTTATGCACATTGTAATGCACTGGCATCTAATTTAGTTCAATTGTTTACATAGCCTCAAGATGGCGGCTGTGCGAAATATTTCACCGGCATTCTGTATCTCCGAAACTATTACCGATATCACCCTGAAATTTTGTACGGCGATAAAGAGCACCATGGGCGCCCATACGGGGGGGCAGGGGGGGGGCCATGCCCCCCCCCCTGGATCCTTGAAAAATAAAACGATTTGAAAATCAGACTGAGAACAAACTTTTTTTTTTTTTGCAAAAGTGCTTACAGTATTCTAATTAATTTGTACTAAATATAAATACTTCAGATATTTAACATTCCGACAGGCCAAACATTAAATACTGTATAATGGCAGTGGAAGCATTAAGCCTGTCTGGCACACGTCAGAAAACTGAATTTTTAAAAATTACAATATTTGCTGAAGAATAGGTTTGCTTCAATTAGTGAAACACTCATTCGTTCTCTACATAGTCTATTACGTAATGGTGCTCGATCAGGCGCAATCTGCCTCGCATATCACTTTTGCAACAACAGCAAATGTGTAGAAGGGTCATTGACAAACTGGCCGATATGGACTTGAATGTCATGTGGAAAGACGTAACTACTGAAAGGTAGTTGACGAATATGAGATAAGATCAGTAGCACCCACCGGAAGGTTAAAATCATCCTACATATTATGTCAGTTATTCAATAGTTCTGGTGTGCTTTCGCTTTAAATTAGACACTTGAGTAATATTACAAAGGAATATTGTAATTTATATGCGCGTAGCCTACATTTCATTCGTGTGTATTGTGTTCACTATAAACGGCCGCCTAGACTGTGTCTGTGTGCTGACAGTAGTATTTATTAATTTTGTGTGCTTCGTCTACGAATGGATTTATATTTCATTTAAAGGTAAGTAATGCAATCTTATCTTATTATATATAATCCAAAAAGGAGGTACTCACTCGTTAATCATCGTATCTTTGTAACCACAAGAGCTATGAAACTGAAATTGTGCATGTTGATTACTCTCAGTTTGTGGGTGCTCACTAAGAATTGTTCTTAGAATATTCAAGCTTTAAGTGGGTCTGTTCGGCCATTTGGTACTCATGCATGGGTTAATATCGTGGACGCCCTTAGGGGGACTGGATTTCCGAGAATGTTGAAATAAGATTGTTCATTGTCACACCAGTTTATTTCTTAAATGGAAGTTGCAAATAGTCAACTGACAACTGTTACAACAACAAAATTCTGTAATGTTGCTGACGTAATATGTATTTACAATTTTTAAATAAAAATATGGTTCTAATGATGCCATGCACTCTTGTCACCAATGGATGATGATGATGATAATTGATGTTTAAAGGGGCCTAACATCTAGGTAAGCTCCAAATTTCAAACGGTTATGCCTAGTGTTAAATACCGTGTGTTTCCCCATCACTATCCTGAGTGGCTACTACTTTTGCCACCTCACTTCGGCAGTGTCGATATGAAAAGCACGTTCTGGAGATATTTTTAGACATTGCAACATCGCTAGCGTTTCTTAATCCCTAAAATAAGCTTTTCTATGCTGACTAGTAAAACACTGGTCCTGTAAGGTCGTGCTTACAATAGCTTACAATATTGGATAATTTACTGTATTCAGACCCGTATTGACGGGGGGACAAACTTGCAACTGCCAAGAGACGGAAAAATTTCTGGAAAACTGTACAAAACTGCTTGGTCATTAAACGTCAAGTTGATTTAATTTAAAGCCATCCACAAGAGAATATACCGTACTTTGGCATTGTTGATTATTTAAAGACATAAATAAAAGGATCGTCTTAGTCACCTTGGTGTTCTTGCTGTTGATCTGACTTGAATGTGAAATTGTACCAATGAGGAAATTCCAAACTTGTTACCGGTATTTAAATAATTGTTTTTGCACATTGATTGTGTATGATATATGTTAAAATTTAATGTACATTCTTTGTATTATTTTTTAAATTTGTAATTTTAGCAAACGCATATTTATAGTGTATGTCACTCATAGTTAAATACACACTCAGCCGAAGAAACAGCCTCATATGTTATGGAAGCTTTGTAACTGCTCGGTTTCACGGGTTGCGTGAGGGTTAAACACCTGTACGGTATGAGCAACAGCAATAAACATTCACTCTTAACTACACTGGTTACCTCATACATAAAAGCACTATAGATTTGGTAAAATTTACAATATATTCTGATACCAGACATGAAATACACTTCGCAGGATCCTCGTCGTACAGACTATCTAAAACTCACTATCATATTCACACAGACACACTTATGACGTATTGATGGGGTGACTGGTACGTACAGGCGTTGACTTCAGCTGTGACGACTTAACTCTACTGATTCGGGGGTTAGTTGCTCCCTGAGAATCACTCCTACTTACTCGCAGCACAATTACTATATATTTCACACGCAAGCCTCTCAACTATGAATATTATGTACATTATTACTTTGATGGTCAGCATCCAACGATTTATCTAGTTTCGTGGATCTGATTATACAAAGATGCTTTAAATCCGTGTGTTGGATTATCGCATCTAGTCCGCTCCTGAGTTTACTAATACATAGCATATTTTACTAGTATTTGTCGTATAACAATTTACCGCTATGGTCTCAGAATTTCGGTATACAGACGTTAGTTTACAATACTTCATGCGATTCAAGACAAACAATCTAGACTATTTGTTTGAAACTAGGCTCATAATTCCCTTGAGAATGTATAGCCAGCAACTCAGTAATTGCACATCGAACACCAACTTGTGATCGTCTGAAATACCTTCCTTCTCCACCTAAAACACGCAAGTCCAAAATACAAGTTCCACTCCCTCACGGAGTCTTACCAAGAGTACGAACCACTCCACACGGAGTCTAAAGGATGAGTACACCGCCCTACATGCGGTCCAAAGAATGAGTACTACTCCCCACGGAGTCCTAAGAATGAGTCGCCCTCACAGCTTCGTCAAGTCTAATAACATTCATCTCCCCTCCACAAATCACTGGCCTACCTGGCTTCCCTCACGGGTCCAGCCAATCAAAACAAAACATTACCATATAAGGAGTGCCTTCTTGGTCTTCAAAATACCCTAGACACACCCCTATCACAGGGTTGCCAAGCCTCCTACCTGCATGAGTGACCATGCACTTGAGCTTGCGAGAGAAAAACCCAGGCGACAACAAGCCTACTTCCTGGTTCTTGCACACAATTCCAGACTCTCTGACTGAAGATTATTCCAATGTTAAAATATTCACATATAACTAGACTCAGATCCTGCCAATTACAATCCCTTAAAACCTAAGCAAATTAATCGGAAATGAATCACATGATATTATACACGTCATTACATAATTATAAAACATAAAAAGACATCAAATAAAAATATGAGGACAGTTATGAAAATCGCACGTCCCGAAAGTAAGGGTTCGATCCCTTGTGACCGGGGAAGGTTACAACTTTAATAAATCTGCATATTCCAAGTCGGGGGCAGCAACGTAAATCCATCGTGGCATGCATTGTAAGAAAGGACAGAATGTAGTAATTTGATCTTTAAGCCCATCTGTGTAGTTGAGTACCTCAATTTAAGCTCCACGATGACTGGTTACCTAAATATTCGAAATTTGATTGCCGACGCTGACAGCAGCCATCCCTAGTAGGCCTACGATATTTTCAACACTACCTTCAGGGAAATACCACGTACGTATCATGTTTCATGTTCCGGGGCACTCATCTCAAAACTACGCTATCGGTACTCTGAAATAACATTACTTATACACACTAGCCTAATGACACATTATTACATAACCCGGAATTTCACTCAGAGTCAAATACAAGGGGTGAGGTTTAAACCTGTTTACATTTACAACAATTCCAATTATTGAATATAAAAAGGTGTGTGTGTGTGGGGGGGGGGGGGAGGGGTGGATGGGGGAGGGGAGGGGGTGACAGGTAGGTAATGAAACGAAAATATTTACTTGGCCCCCCCTCTGGAAACAATCCTATGGGCGCCCATGAAGAGCACTACTACAAGTTTACGTGTGTATCTAATTTAGTTCAATTGTTTTCATAACCACAAGATGGTAGCTGTGCGAAATTTCAAAATCTCGTTTTTATTGCTTGTGTCCTAATCATACGATTGAAGTTTGAATACTACACCTATATAATAGTCTTCAGGCACCCGAGGCCATACGATATTATTATTATTATTATTATTATTATTATTATTATTATTATTATTATTATTATTCATGTAATAGTACATAACCCTAAGACCTACATATATAAAAATCCAACATGGCGACCATCCGAAATATATAGACGATTCTCAATATCTACGAATCTATTACAGAAATCAAACTTTGTATGTTGATAGAGGCAATTAACATAAGTAGGATATATGAAAATAGGCTGTACAGTTCTTCTCGGAACTTCTTGTTAAATATCAAAATGAGTTAATAATAAAAATATTATTTTTTGCGTCCCTTTTAACTACTGCGACTTTCAGAGGCGCTGGGGTGCCAGAACGTTGCCCCGAAGGGAATCTTTAACGTGGCAATAAATCTAATAATAATGCTCCGTCGCATTAGCGCACCTTCCAATGCCAACTGGCTGAGCCAGGATTCGATCCTGCAACATTAGGCACAGCCGGCGAGAACGTTACCACTTAGCCACGCAGCCAGGCTCAACATGAGTTCAAGAAAGAACAAGTGTATTTCTATAAGTGCCAAAAGGCGTGTGAATCAAACTGTGGAGGACGCTAAACACTTCGGTATTTTACCATCGACATTCTCGATGACTTTGAAAGACAAGTTTACGTTGTCAAAATGACAAATGTTGTGAAATAAAAATCAATAAGTACAAGTAGTGTAATAAAATCACGAAAATCAAACTCTTGATTTATTATGGTGGTTGAAGTATTTTCAGTGTTTCCTTAGTAAACGAAAGTTTGATGCTATTCAGTCGGTCAACACGATTGTATCAAAATGAGATGGGTTATTCCAGGTGCATTTATTCATCTCATGGTTTTTTTTCTTCAGAATTAGGGAATAACCCATCTCATTTTGATACAATCGTGTTGACCGACTGAAAAGCATCAAAGTTTCGTAAACTCTTGTTTATTTGAATTTTCCCCTTCCTCCTGATTATTTGAACTCCCATTATTTTGAACTCTCGGTAAATTGAACGTTTTCTCTGTTCCTTTGAGTTTCAAATTATCGAGAGTCGATAGTATTAGGTTTATTGAAAATTTTTTCATCCTACTACAAAAAACAGTTTTGGACATATGATATAATTACAAGATCTCCTTTCTTGATTTACAAAATATCATACAGTTGCAATGAAAAACAACCGAGGTAGAAGAGTTCTGAATCATCAACCTGGGCTCAAGGGCACCACCAAACCAATTAATAGGACTTAGTTCAGTATTATTTTCATGTGTGCAAGGTCCGCTGAACTCGAATAGCTTTCTTAGTTTGCATTTTTTGAAGCAAAAATATCTTATGGATTGAAGTAATGCTGTTGCCAAACAACAACACAGTCTGAAGTTAAATTACACATGAAATGTGAGCTCCCATGCGCTATTATCTGGAGGTTTCAATTGTGCTATATATAGACTTTCCTGGGTGACGTACAGTGGCACCGGATTCACTTACTGAGATTACACGATCCCCCATAGTTCTGCCTAACAATATAACGTTACCCACTGACCCCCATCACTACACACATGAAGATGAATAGTAGAAATTATTGCTGTTAGGTTGAATCGGTGCTGTAATCACTGTCATTACTCAAGCGATAAAGTCACCATTTTTAGATACACTAAAACTGGTACTTGTAATGTGTAATATGTAACAATTGGTAAACTTCACCTTAGCCAGTTGAGCATAACAATTGGTATGATTCACCTCACCATAACACCAAAAATATTTAACCAGTTGGCCTTAACAATAATTGATATTGTACACCTCGCCAAATCACTTACAAATAATCCGACACGCAAGAGGATTTGAATGAGTTTTTGAATGGTATGGACTCCGTCTTGAGGAAAGAATACATGATGAAAATGAATAAATGTAAAACAAAAATAATGGAATGCAGCCGATACAAATCAGAATCCTCTATGGACATCAAATTGGCAAGTGAAAAACTAAAGGAAGTAGGAGACTTCTGTTACTTAGGAAGCAAAATAACCAGTGATGGACGAAGCAAAGGGATATAAAAAGTAGGTTAGCTCAGGCAACGAAAGCATTTTTACAGAAAAGGAATCTGTTGACATCGAATATAGATTTAGGTGTTAGGAAGTCATTTTTGAAGGCCTTTGTCTGGAGCGTAGCGCTCTATGGAAGTGAAACTTGGACTATTGGTGCAGCAGAAAAGAGGAGAATTGAAGAGTTTGAAATGTGGTGTTACAGGAAAATGATGAAGATCAGATGGGTAGATAGGGTTACATACGAAGAGGTATTAAGACTAGTGGGAGAGGAGAGATGTTTCTAGCGACTGCTAATGAAGAGAAGAGATAGGTTGGTAGGACACATACTAAGACACCCAGGAATAGCAAGCCTAGTTATGGAAGGAAGGGTCGAGGACAAGAACTGTAGGGGTAGACCAAGGTTAGAATATGTTAAACAGATTGCCTCGGACGTAGGGTGTGGTAGCTATGTAGAGATGAAACGATTAGCTCAGGACAGGGAGGCAGGGAGGGCTGCATCAAACCAGTCAAAAGATTGAAGACTCAAACAACAACGTCCTCACCAAAACACTTACCAATACATCCTGAGAAGAACTTATCACTTTTACCCAGTAGCCTACATCATTGTGCTCAACAGTGTGGTACACCTCACGATCACACTTACGGTATCGATTTTTTCCTTCATACTGTGCCCTTAAAAAAACTAGCGAACCCCTCCCTCCCAATCTGTTTCAGCCTGAAAAAGACCTTCACAAACATTTCTTCCCCCGAAATTTTAAGAACGACTGTGTAACTGTCCCTTGGCCGCAGCATAATTAGTGTTGTTAACTCAGTTATTTTCTTAAATCACCAAATTATAGTTAAAAGTCACTAGGTTCATATGGTATCAACAGAGAAATGCAATTTTTGCCACTATTGAGAGTTCAAATAATGGCTACATGTCAATATACACAATTCTAAATGACAAAAAAATATTTCGTCCTCGTATAGAATCACAAAAAAAGACGCTAAATTGGCAACATTAAATGTAATACTACATGTTTTCTCTAGGTGTATGAGAGATGTGTTTAAGATACGAGTTAATAAAGTCGTTGCCTTCGTCCTTGCATTGGCTTTGCACCGCTGCTCTGATTGTGAGTTTTTTTTTTTTTTTTTTTTGTTCTTTCGTAGCTAATACTGTACGTGTTGTCATAGAAGCTCCCCGACCCAATTCCTCTGTTATTATTATATGAATGAAAAATCTGTGAACGATAGCCGTTAGTTCCACAACACTCAGTGGCTTGGAACTAATGAACGCGTGGAGTGTTCTCTCCATTCTTGGAAACGTATGACTTGCGTACATGCTCACCGTAATTGGATAATTGACTATTCTTTTAACTGGTTAAAGTACAATTGTCGGTCAATATAATATGCTGTCACATATCCCTCATTTGCTGCAACAATGGTATAACTAGAAATCTGTACTTTTCAGTTTTTACCCCGGTGTAGTTCTGGAAAATATTATTTATCGATTGATCAAATCGACACTAATCTATCGTCTTTCTTCGCAATATGAGATTACATAATTCGTTGTGCTAGTTTCCTCTAATATTGTAATTACAACAAGAATACTGATATTTCTTAAGGGACATTGTTACTGAGTACCTGCGGAGCGATGTTTTCCACCACCTAGTAGTAAAGAGGTTGCTATGGCAACGACAGGAAGGCTGTGAGGAGGAATGATGTCGCCCGGCACACGCAAACAACAGTACGGCGGCTTCGGTGGCGTAGTTGGTAGCATGCTGAGCTTCTATGCCCAAGATAGCGGGTTCAAATCCGGCCGAAGCCGTCGGATTTTTTTAAGAGCGTTAAAAATCCCTCAGTATGCCTTCCTTCGGATGGGAAGTAAAGCCGGCGGTCCCATGTCATAGATTTATGGCATGTTAAAGAACTTCCCACTAATTACACCTGTGTGAAACTAAATTGTATAGGTTAAGAATGTAAACAACGCTCTTAGGTTGCTACGTTCGTTGCCAAGAGCCGACTGCGGTGGCGTCTAGTAGCTCAGTTCTGAACTAGGCCTAGTAGTCGTTGACGGTGGCGTTTGGCCGCCAAAGTAGGAACTATTTGAAAAATTCAAAGTTGCAGTCCTTACTTGAATTTTAAAAAAACAGATACACACACTAATACAGTCATCACAATTAACACCGGTTATCAGACAGATTCTACACACACCCAAAGTACACGGGGCTACATGACCGCGTTGTCGCAGCCCCTAAACTAAGGAACCAACCAACCAACCAAACAACAGTACACGGGTAAGATAACTATAAATCGTCCCAAGCCCTTAAAATGAAACAACTTTTCATTGATAATTGGGGAAGTTACAAATACAGATAGGTACATATTTTCCTTGTCATTCGGGCAAAATATGAGGGGGGGGGGGGGGGGGAAGAAATTAGAGTGGCACGTTGGAGATTATCTGCACCTCAAGTGGGACGTTGTGTGTCGTGGGTTGGGCTCCCCTGGGCTGGAGTACCGACTATAAACTTCTGTAGGCTTTCATTTTAAGTAGTATATGCTACTAGGCTACTTCATTACAGTTACTAGGTCATTCTGGACGTGCCCTTGTTCTCTAGCTGCAGCGCGACCTGTTCCTATGTAACTCGATTCGAGCCGGACAATACCGCTCTCAGGTATCCCGAGTGCCACCCACAACTGCCCACTCCACCCACAAACAGGCTCCCCCTGACCCTTGTCACCCTATATCGATATTTATTTTGTCATCAGAACCAGTGGCGGTTCCCGAACTTTTGATTAGAAGAAAGAAAATTACTGCATAATACAGGACGTCTACCAAAACCAACGTACCAATTTCCCTGACAATTCCCTGATTTTTCCAGGATAAATCAGAAAATTCCCTGAGTAACAGTAGCGTCTGTAATAAATACATAAAACAGAATTTGCACTCAAAGAACATTACAAAAAGTGCTCGAGCAATAAAGGGTAGCATGACATAATTGAGGAGCCTAGAATCAAAGATGGCCAAGTCCATTTTCCTTTTTCTTTTACAGGAGAGCCAACAAACTAGAGAGCATATTGACGAAATACACACGCTTGTGAATTTTTTTGTCTGCTCTCGTTTAAGCCAAACAAATGATTTTCAGCATTGAAAACTAAGCAAAAATCAACGGTTAAGTCGTAAAAACGGTCTAAAAACTGGACTTGGCCGGTTTTGATACAAAGTACTGGAGTTGTCTGTTTTTGAAACTAAGCCAAAGTGTATTCACGTACTTCTTAGATATTATGTAGTTAAAAAAACAATATAATAAAAATATATAAAAAACAGAAAAATATGTTTTTCTATATTTTGCCAATTTCCAAATATATTATCCAGAAAAACTATTGTACTTGCGAGTATTGAAAGTAGTTCGTCAATAGTAATGCTCTCAAAAATCGTACAGTTACACATTTATATACAAATACACAGTCTACACATGTAGGCTACTTTGTGTGCTCTATCTTGCAAGAAATTAGAGCTTACTGATTTAACGTCAGTACGAACATACATCTACAACAATCATTACTAGAATACGATTTTCTACCATCGAAATTGAAATTCTTAATTTTCAATTATTCAAGGTTGGTCCTTGTAAAACTAAAATTCCCTGCGTGTCATTAAAATACTCTGATAATTCCCTGAGTTTTCCAGGATTTAAAAATTCCCTGAGTATTCCATGTTTTCCAGAGTAGCAGACACCCTGATAATAATAGCTGCATATGACCTAGATTTTATGCTTCTTAGCCCGGCCTCGTGAGGTTGGGGTTCGACTCCAGGCTCAGTAATAGATTTTAGAAACTGGCGTGAGGATTGGAAGCTGGTGCTCTCAGCCTCGTGAGGACAATATTGAGTAGTTGTCTGACAGTAAGGCAGCACCCCGATCACGGAAACCAAGATTAACAACCTAGGGAACCCGACGCGTCACTCCACAATCTCCAAGCCGAATGGCTGGGCAACGGTCGCTTGGTAGACCAGGGCTCTCCATGGACTGTGGTGCCACGGGTTTATTTTTATGCTTCTTAAATCGCGGCTTCGGTGGTGTAGCCGGTAGCATGCTGAACGCTTATGCCCAAGATCACGAGTTCGATCCCAGCCGAAGTCGTCGGATTTTTAAGATCGTTAAAATCCTTCAGTATGCCTTCCTTCTTAGGTGAAGTAAAGGTGGCGGGCCCATGTCATAGATTTATGGCATGTAAAAGAACCTACCACTACAATAATTGGTAGTGTGTAACTAAATTTGTAGGTTATATGTGATTAAAAACGCTCTATCAAGTTAAAACGATCGCCGTTAGGTGTCAGTGACAGTGGCATCAAGAAGCCAAAGTTGGAACTACTTGAAATCAAACGAGCTGGGGGCCCTCGGTCGTTCAATTAAAATACCCTGCTATGGCCATTGGCTACAATTCATATATAATTAAAATATCCATCACCATCCCCATTCACTGCATACAATGACACATCTTAAATTAATTGCCTTTCACAGCCATGCGTAAAAATGGTGAACTACTACTAATTGGAGCTCACTTGTTTCGGAGTGTGGGGTGAGGCGGAGAATAAGGGGAGGCGGCTTCCCTACATTAAAGCCTTCCTTTCGTTGCCATAATAATATCGTATGTCCTCGGGTGCCGGGTGCAAGCTTTGTAATTTGACACCCAGAGGTAGCTTGCATGTCGAATTTCGTTATTCCTTGAATCACTATGAAAGTCAAGGAGATTCGATATCTAAGCTCCTTGAACACAATAGCGCTTTCGAGTAGAGAAATGAGGAACTTTGTGTTGGCAGAAACTCCCGATATTAATTTTGCCATTATGAACACGGCCTACTGAATTCAAATGGGTTCTTTAACATGCCAACATCGTATGACATGCGTGTCGTAGTTTTGCCGCCTTTCAAAAATTACTTACCACGGCCAGGAGCGAGCCTGCAATCTTGGGGTTAGTAGACCGACACGCTATCCACTCACCCACCGTGGCAAGCTTTCGTTGCCATGACAACCTGCTTATTACTTGGCAGAATATGTCAGCCCGTTGCGTCCTCAGTAGAACAAGTAGGAAATTATGGCGCGATGTTTTTGGGAAGGCGGAGTCTTATGAGGGGAAGGGGCTTTCCTACACAGAGCCTTGCTTTCGTTGTCATGACAACCTGCTTACTATTCGGCAGAATATATCGGCCCGTTGAGCGATCAGTATGACGAGTAGGAAGTTATGGCGCAATGTTCTTTGGAAGGCGGACATCGCTGACTCTTACGACGGAAAGGGGCTTCCGTACACAGAGCCTTCCATTCGTTGCCATGGCAACCTGCCTACTATTCATCAGAATATATCGGCCCGTTGAGCAATCAGTAGGACGAGTAGGAAGTTATGGCGCAATGTTCATGGGAAGACAGACATCGCTTATCTTCAGTCAGACAACGAGGCACCACATTCTCGGCAACTACATTCCTCTGCTTAACATTCAAGTAAGCTCCCAACAGAAGACTGCAGATTTTGTGGTTGCTATAAAGCTATGATCTGGTGACTGATTGAATGCAACGTCGGTAAATGGCAGCCTCAACGAGTTAGCTACTCGATATGCCACCGATTGCTTGCTTGCTTGCTTGCTTACTGCAGCCGGATAAATCTCCTCCTCATTTCGGTGTTTAAAGCTCTCCTTCCTTCTCTAGCCTCCGTGCCGGTGCGTTTCCGTCCTGCGTTATCCGCAGAAAGCTGAACTTTCTTCCTCCAAACTTGGATGAGTGTAGAATTGTATGATAATCTGAGCTGGGTCCGATTTCGTCTGACAGTGAGGTCTGACCAAGATTAACAGCCGAGGAGACCCGACGCGCTTAATACGCGTCGCCCTAATATCTGCAGGCCAAATGGCTGGACAGCGGTCACTTGGTAGGCCTAAGTCCTCATGGGCTGTAGTGCCAGGGGTTATTATTATTATTACATGAAAGTGTGATGGTCTACTGCGCACTTTGCCTCTAAGTGGGCGCGCGCAGACACTATCCGCATCAAGTTGTACAGTATAATTTAACACTTCATTGCGCAGTGAAAAATATATCCATGATTCCATGGTCCTCACAATGGAAGTATCATTTAAGACAGGTCGAAACCTACCTTGAAACTTTGTGGACGCAATCGTTGTACATGGTGTTAACAGAATTTTCAATGTCAATTTTCCTGACTTTTCCTAACCATGTTTCAACAAAATTCCTGACTCGCGAAGTCATTGTAACACCAGAAAAAAGGTTTATTGAGCATATATATATAGTCTATCCTTTATTTGCAGCCTCCACGATCCCCATAGCTGTCCCAATGCTCGCCTCTTTATTCATTTAAAATACAAAATAAAGTAAATTATAATGCAATAATACATACATCAAAGTACTTAATAACCTAAACTATAGTGATGGGGTCGCCACATCCCTACGCCAACGCCAAATAAGCGTATAAAAAATAGGTAAAAGAGGTTTTTACTATGATGTACTGTAAAAATGGTAACTTACCATAATGCCTAGTAAGGTATTGCATTTTATCTTCAGAGATTAGTTGAACTAGTAACTTCAAAATATGGCTGTAAAACACAAAATAATGTATGGTTAATATAAAATTCCTGACTTTCTAATAGTTTTCGCCATTTTTTCCTGACTCACGCCATTTTTTCACACTTTTTCCTGACTTTTCCTGAACAAAAACAAAATTCCTGACTTTTCCTGACTATTCCTGACTTTTCCTGCCTGTGGACACCATGTAAAGAGGACAACGTGCGGAAAATCAGCTGTCAGATTGAACTGCAAGACTCCGAAATTATGTGGCGAATGTCTCATATAAATCAATGGGAAGTATAATAGCGAGTACCGTACATGTTGGCAGGGATAGCCCTCACTGCCCAGGCACTCAAGGCCGGTCGCGCGACCGCCTGCATATACGCCCCGCCACGCGACAACTCCGAGTGCCTCAGGGATGTCCAGCTCCGTCAGGAAGGAAGGTTGTAGTTTAACGTGACCGTTAATCTCGCGATCATAAGCCACGGGACCTCCGTTTTACGTGGAATCCGAACCACAGGACATGGCATTTCACATCGAAAATCTCACATGCATTGACCGGGAATCGAACCCGGTCCGCCTTGGTGAGAGGCATACAGCTTGACCGCTGCGCCAACACGCCCTCCCAGCTCCGTCAGCCATCATGCCTGCGTACCAGGATGTCAGGTAATTTCGGAGCCTTGCAGTTCAATCTGGCTGCTGATTTTCCGCACGTTGTCCTCTTATAGAACAACGATTACGTTCACAAAGTTTCAAGATAGGTTTCGACCTGTCTTAACTGATACTTCCCTTGCCAGTTTAACGGAGGAACTTTTCTAATTGCCTTTGGAGCGGTTTCTCTCCAATTTCCCCCTTTCATACCTGCCTTTCATGGCCCTACTTCTTTCCAAGTCTCTCAGTCCTCATTTTCGAGGGTTGAGGGTATTTCCTTAGTCCTTTGTCATTTTCATCTTTTAGTTCGTAAGTTAGTGTTGTAAGACAATAGTTTTACTTCTTGTTTTCATATCATTTTTATTGCCACCCCAGGGGCCGTTAACCTAGATGATAGGCCCCTTCTAACAGCAATTGTCACCATCAGCATCGTTCTTTCTTTCTTTCTTTCTTTATTATATCTCCAGAAAATAGATAAATGACACGCTGCCACGGTTGTGAGCTCACGTTTCAAGAAAGTACCCATTATAATGAATGCCTAACGACATTAATTGTGTTTACTCTGTCACGAATCACGTTGCTAGATAGTGCAATCGCAGATTTAATCTCATTAGGTATTTTAAATTACTTCATTACTCGTAAGTTGGTAGATCTTTCTTGCATATATCTATAAGCATCTCTGCATCCACATTATACTGTACATAGATAGTGTTTACCATGCGAGTAAAATTATCATTAAATATACTTTCAGATGCAAATAATGCTTTTTTCACTTTATATAGAAAATTTTAGTGCAAAAAATCTCGAAAAAGTAACACAGAATTCCGTATACATTTAGTAGTCAATGTGGCCAACACGAGCCTTCCTGCAAGCGTCCAACAGGTTGTGGCATACTGTCAATCAACTCGACAAGTTGATGCTTCATGTCCGCCTTGTTTTTAGGCTTTCTTTTTTAACGTCTTGCTGCCTTGGGGTTCCACAAGTTCTCTATCGGGTTTAGGTCGGGGGATCTAGCAGGCCACGTAAGGACCTCGACATCATGATTCTGGAACCATGCCATGTCTGCTAAGCAGCGAGGAACCGCTTCGTTAATAGCACCACCGCGTGGTAGAATTGATGGCGAATCATTTCGTCAATAACAATCCCCCCAGGGGCTCACAACTTGTGGGACGTGGGTTGGCGACCACGGGACCCCAGCTGAGTCCGGAATCGCTTCCACTTACTTGTGCCGGGCTCCTCTCTGTAAACTTTCCTCTCGACCTCACTTAGTCAACTCTTGTTCGTTACCGACCCCGACGGTATTACGGAGTCTTTCACTTTCCCACCTTAATTGGCCCTTGTCTCATCTTTCTTGATCCCTCTTTCTTCGAGGGGTGAGATTGTGATGGTCCCAATTTGAGACCAGAACGAAATAATTTTATATATTATTATTATTATTATTATTATCAATATTTTTTAAGTTTACATTTTACCTTTTATTAGTTATTATGTTAACTAATATATTTATATCTATTATTATGCGGTAATGTAGAATATTATGGCAATTGAAAGGATTTGGAGCGATACACATTATATTTGAAATTAGTTTGACGCTTGACTGAATAGTATTTCTGAAGAAAATTCGAACAAGAGAAGAAAAGGGTGTTCACCGAAGGCGGCTTCTTGGAAATGACATAAATAGACACTTATGTCTGTCACATCAAGTATTCTACCAATATACAAATCATACTAAGAAAAGATTCTAAGAAGACTTACCACTAACAATGCTGGGCCGATGAATGAATCCTTTGCAACTATATACAGAGGGTGGGCTAGACCTCCCGAGAAATACTACAAAGAAGTATTGTCATTGTTGATATATGAAAGGCGGGCTTATATCGCCTAGCGACTTCTGAAGAGGGGTCATACACGTGCTTTACCTGGGAACGTTATATATATATATGACGGCCGCCCAAATGGAATTATTATTATTGAATTGCTGGAGGAGAAGGAAGGATGCTGAGTGGAGCAGAGAAACTTGTATCGAGTTGGAGTATATAACGCAGTTCTAAACTAGACAGTTGACTATTAAGTATGTGAATTTGATAAGACATTCTGTCTCATCAAACTGTGACATGGTTGTGTACGAGGCTATTGTCACAGGGATGATTTTTGGAATTTATTCCGTCATCCACATATAAATTAATTACTTTGAGGATGATCAGGGCCACCTGGAACTCTCTACGCAACAATCCAACTACAAAGATCTTCAATGCGGTGAGCGATGTAAACAGTTATACTCCAGTCAAATCAGAAGGCTATCATGCTTATTAAATTCAATATATTCTATTCAATTAACTCAGTATACTCCAATTTCTAATCAAGAACCATAATACAAGTAAATTCAGTAGATTCTTTAATTTAAATTTATTATTATTATTATCTTTAGTATTTTATATTTTTTTGCACTGGTTGTTTTGATATATTAAATTCATTTTAAATTCAAATGCTTGACTGGTTTCCTTTAGTAGCTAGAAATTACTATAAGGCAACACCATACTCCTGAACTAATTATCGTAAGGTTAGATTACGCAAGTTTCACTACGGCTGGAGATAGGAATTTCGATGCTCTACCTCTGTGTAACCGAGGTTTAATATATTATTTTGATCATGATATATATAAATGATCTGGCGCCCTGGCAACACATATATTACACATTATGTACTTTTTTAGTGAAGCTGACAACAATACAGATACACTATTAGATTAATACACAATTAAATGTTTCATTTTGATAACCCAAATGTGGGCGATTATTTAAATAATGAGCTTTGCATATTAACTTTTTTAATTAACTTTATTCTTATTAACAGTAATCTAGTTTAAATATCTCTATAAACCATTACAATAACGCCCAACTAGCGGAGCGCTTTTCTTATTATTAATAGAACCCCATTAAGCTCTCACAAACCATTACAAATGGCACCCAACTGTGCGGCACGAAAACCTAACGATATTTACGGAAGGAGTGAGTGTTAATTCAGTGCAAATTGTCAGTGATTTTGGTGGAAAGTGAAGTGAATTAGTGTATTATTAGTGATTGATTTTGGGGGAAAGTGAGGTGAATTTTGGAACGGTAAACTTTATACGGTGTACTTCGAGATGGCGGATGAGGAACAAAGGAAATTGAGGAGTAGGGGTAAAGGCGAGAAAGCTAATTATACGAAAGTTGATAGTGGTACTGAGGCTGAGAGTGTAGAGGATTATACCAAGATGTCGGAGGTAAATCTTGAGAGTAATCCTGAGAATAATCCCGAGGTTAACCATGAGACGAATATAGAGGGACATCCTGAAATAAATCCTGAGACTAGTGGAGGGAAGGAGAAACAAAAGCCTTTGGATATTTCGGAAAATAAATTAGATAAGATCATAGGAAAGTTTCAGGAGATAAGCAAGGCAATATACAAGAGTATGGAAGATAGCAAGAAGGAACATCAGGAGTGGATGGAGAACTCAGTTAGAGAGCGTCAGAAGCGGATGAGGGAGAGAAGATGTGAAAGTAGCTTAGATGAGGAAGAACAGTTAGCGAAGATAGTAGGAGAGAGCACAGTAGAGTTGATAGAGACGATAGAGGGTTGTGAAGTAGATGTGCAGTATTTAGAGACGAGTGTAGGTGAAAGTATGACAGGCATAGGTGAAAATAGCTTAGATGAGGAAGAGCAGTTAGCGAAGATAGTAGGAGAAAGCATAGTAGAGTTGGTAGAGACGGTAGAGGATTGTGAAGTAGATGTGCAGTATTTAGAGACGAGTGTAGGTGAAAGTATGACAGGCATAGGTGAAAATAGCTTGGATGAGGAAGAGCAGTTAACGAAGATAGTAGGAGAAAGCATAGTAGAGTTGGTAGAGACGGTAGAGGATTGTGAAGTAGATGTGCAGTATTTAGAGACGAGTGTAGGTGAAAGTATGCCAGACATAGGTGAAAGTAGCTTAGATGAGGAAGAGCAGTTAGCGAAGATAGTAGGAAAAAGCAGAGTAGAGTTGATAGAGACGGTAGAGGATTGTGAAGTAGATGTGCAGTATTTAGAGACGAGTGTAGGTGAAAGTATGACAGACATAGGTGAAAGTAGCTTAGGTGAGGAACAGCAGTCAGCTGAGGTAGCGGAGATGATAGGTGAAAGCTGGATACCTACAGAAGAGATTATAGAACGTAGTAAGAAGGAGGAGAAAAAGAAGATATTAAGATATGGATTAATAGAAAAAGAGAATAATTTGAAAGAAAGAGCGGAAGTATGTAAAACAAATAAAGTACTAAGCGCTCAAGAAATAGAAATGCAGAAAATCATGTATGAAGAGATTAGGCAGACCAGGGAAGAATTCAAAGCCTGTATAGAGGAAGTTAATATGAAATTAACAGAGATAAAGAACCGTGCGTTAATTCATAGTCAGAAAGACGTAATTATTGAACAAGAAAAGCAGAAGACTGAGATAAGGAATCTCAAGAATAGGAAGAAAAAGCACAAGCAAAGCACGATGTTAGAGGAAATGATGGGGAGAGATAGTGGAGAAATGAAGGGAAGGTATGCAGGAAGAACTTTTAGAAGTAAAATGAAAGAGAAAAGGATTAAGGTGATAGAGGAAAGGGAAAATGGGATGAAAGAGAGAGAGAAAGATTATGAGGTGCAGTGGCGTGCCATAGAAGGTAGAATAGGGGAAGTGATAGGCGGAGATGCGAAACACAGTGTTACTATTAATAAATATAATACGGAGGAGGAAGAAACTGTTGTTATGATGAAAGAGGAACGTGTAACTATAAATAAATATAAAAGCGAAGAAGAAGGTGATAAGAACTTAAAAATGACAGATAGTGTAGTTATGTGAGTCGGTATTACTATTTTGAGCGAACCGTATGACCTAAATATCCGTAATGATTTATTAAGTGAATTTATGGATGTATCTAAAGAATCTACCGTTATTAATTTTAACTCAGTGTTAAAATTACAAGTGTTAGGGGCGTGTATCGATACACTTTTTGACAGTGGCTGTCAGGTTTCTTGCATCAGTGCAGCATTTTATAATAATAGGAAGGAAAATGGTATTAAAATTGAGGAAATTCCAATTAGAACTACTTTCGTGTTAACTGCGGTGGGCAAGAAATCTCACATAATTTCTAAACAAGTGGTTGTAGAAATTTTAATAGGAGGTAAGATTGGAACTCATGTTTGTTTAGTGATTCCAAATCTTGTTTACTCACTGATTATGGGTTCGGACTGGATGTCGCAACATTCTGCACAGCTATGCTATAAAGAGGGTAATATTAAATTCAGATGGATGAATGAAAATATGATCATATCATTTAATAATTCGAGTAAGTTTTATGGTGGTTCCAAGAATATATGTACGCTTGAGGAGATATTAACGACTAAAGGAGTCGATATTTGCAGTAAGGTTAGTGGTGAGATTGTCGGGGTATCTATTGAAAAGGAACCTCATTTTTTACATTTTTTAGGCAGTATGATGACGAAGGATTCTCTAGAGGATACCTTGCGTAAAGCTGCATTACAGAGTGAGTTAGAGAGTAATCGAGTGGATGAACTATTGGAGGTGTTGATAGAGAATAAGTATATATTTGAGGACCGTATTGGATTAGCTAATTGCTACGAACATTCATTATATGTACATGATCATAGTATTTTTGTAGGTCATCGCTACCCCGTGCCTTACAAATTTCAGGAAGCTGTGAGAAGGCAGATTGAAAGCATGTTGCAGAATAAAATTATAGAACCCTATATTAATTAACCCATATATTAATTCGTTAAGGGTAGTTCCCAAATCAGAAAGGAAAGTAAAGCTATATTGTGATGCCCGTAATTTAATTAGGCAGATTTTTGTGAACAGTTAATATTTCAGTAGATAGGATGGTTAATAAAAGGATTTAAAGGTAAGTCACTTTTGTACTGGAGAAATTAAATTTTATCGGTCATACGGATTCCGCGAAATAAAGGTAATTTTAAGTGGAAAGAAGTGTAATTTTGAGAAATAAAGTAAGGTGAATAACTACGGGTGAGAAAGAAATGTAATCTTGAGTAGAAAGAAGTGTAATTTTGAGAAATAAAGTAAGTGAATACGGATTAAGCGAAAGAGATGTAATCCTGAATAGAAAGAAGTATAGTTTTGAGAAATAATGTGAATAACTACGGGTGATAGAGAGGTCTAATCTTGAATAGAAAGAAGTATAATTTTGAGAAATAATGTGAACAACTACGGGTGATAAAGAGGTGTAATCTTGAATAGAAAGAAGTATAATTTTGAGAAATAATGTGAACAACTACGGGTGATAAAGAGGTGTAATCTTGAATAGAAAGAAGTATAATTTTGAGAAAAAAGGTGAGTATCGACAGGTGATTAAGATGTGTAATCTTGAATAGAATGGAGTGTAATTGTGAGAAATAAGATCAGTAATTACGGTTAAAAAGGTGAGTAATCAGAAAATGCAGGAAAACGATTATACGGCACTTACAATGTGAGATCCTTAAGGAAATATGTATCATGAGTAATAAGAAGTGAAGTTGATGGTAAGTAAGGAAAGTCGCTTAATATTAAGTGAATAATTGTGGTCTGAACGAGCAGGTAATGGAGAGGGTTTGCATCAACCTATGATATTGTGTGTCTTGAAGAGCGCAGAGGAAATATAAAGCGTATTTTGTCGGCTATAAGCTTGTGTATTTGAGTGTGATATATATACATATGTGGGGTAATTTAGCGAACTGCATTTGCACTGAACGATGTTGCCTTAGGTAATACAAGCTAATAAAGTTTCATTTTTTTATAATATGCCTGTGTTACTAGATACATATAATTCCTGAGAGACTGGAGTAGATCTGGTGACTCGCATCACATACCAAGTGTTGTGAAGTGATAAAGTGAATTAATCAGTTGGCAGTCCCACCAACTAGCCATAGTGTATTCAGTTCGACACCAGGCTGAAAATTGAATTCTACGTCCTCAAGATATAAAGCAAAGGTGTATGCCACCCAAATATACATAAGTGCAACGATGACTTATGTCCAAAACAAGAATATAAAAGTGAAGGGTATTTTGATGTACATTGTTTACAGGTCGCTTTAATTATGTAAAGAAGAAAGAAAAAGACATTATGAACAGTGAATTACTGAAATGATGAGATTTAAAAATATATATACATAAAACTTGAAGGGTATAATTTTTTTTAATGTTGGTAATTGCTTTGAAGGGTATAATAATGTCGATGTTTGTAATTTCTTTGTAGGGTATAATATTTTATATTTGTACAAGTGTTGAAGAGAAGTATGGTGATATGATTGTTGACATATACCATAATTCTCTGGGGCGAATATGTGATGGTCCCAATTTGAGACCAGAACGAAATAATTTTATATATTATTATTATTATTATTATTATTATTATTATTATCAATATTTTTTAAGTTTACATTTCACCTTTTATTAGTTATTATGTTAACTAATATATTTATATCTATTATTATGCGGTAATGTAGAATATTATGGCAATTGAAAGGATTTGGAGCGATACACATTATATTTGAAATTAGTTTGACGCTTGACTGAATAGTATTTCTGAAGAAAATTCGAACAAGAGAAGAAAAGGGTGTTCACCGAAGGCGGCTTCTTGGAAATGACATAAATAGACACTTATGTCTGTCACATCAAGTATTCTACCAATATACAAATCATACTAAGAAAAGATTCTAAGAAGACTTACCACTAACAATGCTGGGCCGATGAATGAATCCTTTGCAACTATATACAGAGGGTGGGCTAGACCTCCCGAGAAATACTACAAAGAAGTATTGTCATTGTTGATATATGAAAGGCGGGCTTATATCGCCTAGCGACTTCTGAAGAGGGGTCATACACGTGCTTTACCTGGGAACGTTATATATATATGACGGCCGCCCAAATGGAATTATTATTATTGAATTGCTGGAGGAGAAGGAAGGATGCTGAGTGGAGCAGAGAAACTTGTATCGAGTTGGAGTATATAACGCAGTTCTAAACTAGACAGTTGACTATTAAGTATGTGAATTTGATAAGACATTCTGTCTCATCAAACTGTGACATGGTTGTGTACGAGGCTATTGTCACAGGGATGATTTTTGGAATTTATTCCGTCATCCACATATAAATTAATTACTTTGAGGATGATCAGGGCCACCTGGAACTCTCTACGCAACAATCCAACTACAAAGATCTTCAATGCGGTGAGCGATGTAAACAGTTATACTCCAGTCAAATCAGAAGGCTATCATGCTTATTAAATTCAATATATTCTATTCAATTAACTCAGTATACTCCAATTTCTAATCAAGAACCATAATACAAGTAAATTCAGTAGATTCTTTAATTTAAATTTATTATTATTATTATCTTTAGTATTTTATATTTTTTTGCACTGGTTGTTTTGATATATTAAATTCATTTTAAATTCAAATGCTTGACTGGTTTCCTTTAGTAGCTAGAAATTACTATAAGGCAACACCATACTCCTGAACTAATTATCGTAAGGTTAGATTACGCAAGTTTCACTACGGCTGGAGATAGGAATTTCGATGCTCTACCTCTGTGTAACCGAGGTTTAATATATTATTTTGATCATGATATATATAAATGATCTGGCGCCCTGGCAACACATATATTACACATTATGTACTTTTTTAGTGAAGCTGACAACAATACAGATACACTATTAGATTAATACACAATTAAATGTTTCATTTTGATAACCCAAATGTGGGCGATTATTTAAATAATGAGCTTTGCATATTAACTTTTTTAATTAACTTTATTCTTATTAACAGTAATCTAGTTTAAATATCTCTATAAACCATTACAATAACGCCCAACTAGCGGAGCGCTTTTCTTATTATAAATAGAACCCCATTAAGCTCTCACAAACCATTACAAGATCTCTTGTATTCTTTTCATTGTATCTCCTGCCTTCTGCACAAGGCCCTCAAGGAGGCAGGGTTTGTGTAGCTCCACCATTTACGGTGCACCCTGGATTGTGTTTCATCCTCAAGGGCTCAGGTCTGGTGAGTTACGGCGTTGGCGACCCCGAGGGCTTCCTGAGCTGGGTCCGGGTTTTCTCCTTCTTCCATTGCCTTTGGGGCAGTCCCTCTCCTCTTTACCTTTCATATCTGCCTTTCTTGGCTCTCCTTCTTTCTTTCCAAGTCCTACAATTCTCATTCCTCGAGGGTTGAGGACATTTCCCTTCCTCCTGTCTTTTGTTTACTTTCTTCTCCTTTTTGTTTCCCATTTCCTCTTCTAGTTTGTAAGTCAGTAGTTAGTATTAGTTGTAGGTTTCGTCTGATCATCTACCATTTTTCACTATCACCCAAACCATTAGGGGCCGATAACCTAGATGTTTGGCCCCTTAAGACAGCAATTAGCATCATCATCATCATCATCATCATCATCAATAGTACTCTAAAAGGTTAAGCATGGAAAGCTTCAATTCTTAGTTCGTTAATTATTGGATTCTTCCCGCCCATTCAACAATCTGACAGTCGTTTCGGACTGTTCAGACCAGCACAGTCAACGCTATTGCAGTGCACGACATGGGTATGAAAAGCCGACAGATGTCTTCTTAACGACAGCCATGACCATAACCAGCGGCACGTGCGTGTAATGGGTGTTGACAGGTAGTTTTTCACCAATCACCTGTAACGCCTTAAAAGAATGTGTACATGTGTAGGAATAATTACGTGTGTTTATGAGGTACAGAGCACATATACATGTCATGCATGTGATTTCCTTAATTTGCAGTTCATGTAACCTTGTAATAACTAAGTCTCGGTTTTTTAGGTAAATAAATATTTTTGTATATAAATACATATTTTAAATATTTTGTCTATAAATACATAAATTTCTGCTATTCACTTATTAGCACATAAATAGACATAATATTTACATTTAAAAAAATCAGTATGCTAGGTCTTTCAGTTCATTGCATCTTTGTTCTGTTACTTGAACGGGATAAAACCTGTGAGCTATCGAATTTTCTTGCAGAGCGTATGTCAGCTTGCAGCTGTGTTTTTCTTATCTTGTCGCCCCGTCCCACTCACTGTGGAAGCCGGGGATGCCTAAAGTAAAAGCAACTGCAAGTTATCGTCTGCAGCAGTATGTTCGATGTTGCAGAATTTAAGGATAATTTTACTTCTGATAGGTGCGTTCTGTTCTGCCAACCGTGTAGGAAAGCAATCAAGGCTGAACAGCGATCTCAAGTTACACAACACCTCAAGGGCAAGAAACATATTGCCTGCAGTGTTAGCGATAATCGTTGGCCATTTGTGATGGACAACCTGAAGATGTATCCCGTTGTGTATGGTAATTCTTCAGCAGTCAGTGAGGCATAGCATAAACTGTATTCGTGAATACTGCATATTGTTTATATTGTCATTAATAAACTAAATTATAATTAAATATTTTTACTTTTTTGTCACATATTTCAGAGATATTTAATACATAAAAAATAAATATTTCCCCGATTTTAGCACCTAAAAATCGGAGCCCTAGTAATAACTGTTGCTGACGAAACCTCCGCGCCTAGCCCCAGACAGTGAGTGGATCTGTACAGTAACACGTTATCCATCACCTCAAGCTACAAGGCATTATACTAAGCACCCATTGCATAATAACAGTTACAAGGTGGCACCGCAATGAACAAATGTGCCACATAATTTGATGAATTTCGTCACCTATTATTTGCGTTGCTCTAGCAGAAGTACCAAAACAGAAGATACAATTCTAAAATATCGTTGCTGATTCCTTTGAGGCAGCGGTGGCCAACCCTAGGCCCATCAACGCATTTTGACTGGCCCACAGATAGCTCAAGATCCGATTCGAACCTATTTAACACTAGGTTATCATTTTCCACGCATCCAACACATGTTAAATAAATTCAGTGATTTTATCGTGGATTATTTAAAACACAAAGCAGCAGTTACAGCTTTGAGCGAGGTGTTTTCAACTCGATTATCCTCTTTCGAATCTTAAAAGAGTAACATCGATTTATTCATAAATCCATGTTGTATTTTAGAGTTTGAGATTCATAAATTCTCCCCTTCTTTGCAGATGGAAATAATAATTAATTTTATTTGTTTTACATCCCTTTTAACTACTGCGGGATTTTAGAGACGCCGGGGTGTCAGAATTTTGCCCCGAAGGGGATCTTTAACGTGCCAGTAAATCTACTGACACGGCTCTCTCGCATTTGCGCACCTTCAAATGCCAGGATTCAATCCTGGACCACAGCAGGCGACAACATTACCGCTGAGCCACGCAGCCCACCTAAACTGAAATATTCGACATCCAAAACTATTCAGGACTTCGTGCTAAATTTAAAAAAAAAACATTGTGGATCACCCACTTACAATTTGACCGAATTTTGGAAATATGCTCCTTTAGACCAGTTTCCTGAAATTCACGATCTTGCTCTATAAGACTCATGTGCAGATTTGACTCCGTATACATTTGTAATCAAACGTTTTGTCATGAATGTTATTAAGAATTAGTTACGTTCAACTATTACAGATGCACATCTTGCCAATATCTTTGTTCTATGCAAATCACCCAATATTGAGAGATTGTTAAGTGAAAAACAAGTTCAGCAAGTAGTTTCGTAAAGAACTAAATAGCCTATTTTCATGTATCCTACTGGTTTTACATAGGAGGGGAAGTAAAGCCGGAAGTCCCATGTCATAGATTTATGGCAAGATAAAGAAC
Organism: Meconema thalassinum; assembly: GCA_946902985.2. Classification (NCBI taxonomy): domain Eukaryota; kingdom Metazoa; phylum Arthropoda; class Insecta; order Orthoptera; family Tettigoniidae; genus Meconema; species Meconema thalassinum. Next base: position 927,589,151 of record OX336388.2, read on the forward strand.
CTTCCACTAATTACATTTTTGTGAAGCTAAATTATAGGTTATATTTGGCTAACGCCCATAGGTTCCAACATTCGTCGCCAGGAGCCGACTGCTGTGGCATCAAGTAACAAAGTTCAGAACTAGTTGGTAGTTGACGGGGCATTTGGTAGAAAAAGTTGGAACTACTTGAAAATCGAATGTTAGCAGTCCTTACTTGAATTAAGAACAGATTACACACTCCAATACAGCCATCACAATTAACACCGGTTATCAGATAGATTCTACACACATCCAAAATACACAGGGATACATGACCGCGTTCGCAGCCCCTCAACTGAGGAACCAACCAACCAACCAACCATTACATAGGACACAAGAAATGAAAACGAGATTTAAAAAATGCACAACTGCTATTTTTAAGTTCTCATAAAATTCCATTAAATTAGACTCGTACGTGCCAAGTTTCAGAGCGCTCGGATGAATAGTCGCGAGAAAAATCCACTCCAAAATTTAAATTTTGCGTCGTCACCATGTTGGTTTTGTGCTCACCAGGTTATTGAATGACCCCCCCCCCCCCCCCCCGAGGTGAACTTAAGTTAATAGCCTTTATCAACATACAAAATTTCAATTTGATTACTGTGATAGATTCGTAGATACTGAGAACTGTCTAAATATTTCGGATAGTTGCCATGTAAGGCCTTCCATTAGATGAAAATTATTGCGTTGGTTCATTATTCAAACTTTCACTTCGTTCGTATGATTAGGACACAAGCAATAAAAACAAATTTCAAAATTTCACACAACCGCCATCTTGGGGTTATCAAAACATGATGATGATAATTGTTGTTTTAAGGGGCCTAACATCTAGGTTATCGGCCCCTAAAGGTTTGGGTGATAGTGAAATATGAGATGAAATGTAATGAAATCTATAACTAATACTAACTACTGTCTTACAAACTAGAAGAAGAAATGGTAAACAAATGAAGCATAAGGCAAACAATGGACAGGGGGAAAAGAAATGCCCTCAACCCTCGAAGAATGCCGATTGAGGGACATGGAAGGATGGAGAACCAGAAGAGGCAGATAGGAAAGGGAAAGAGAAGAGGGTCCGAAAAGGGGCGGAGAGGGAGTGGGGAGACGGACCGTTCAGGAATGCCTCGGGTTCGCCAACTCCCAAACTCACCAGCCGTGAGCCCTTGAGGGTGTAGCACTATCCAGGGGGCACCATACGTGGTGGGGCTACACACACCCTGCCTCCTTAAGGGCCTTGAGCAGAAGGAAGGAGATATGAAGAGAACAGAAGAGGTCTGACCCCTCGAAGAATGAGGGATCAGAAAAGATGAGACAAGGGCCAATTAAGGCGGAAAAGTAAAAGACTCCCTAGGCCTCGCATACACTAATACCATCGGAGTCGGAAAAGAAGAATAGTTGACCAAGGGAGGTCGATAGGAAAGATGACAGAGAGGAGCCCGGCACAAGTAAGTTGAAGCAATGCCGAACTCAGCTGGGGTCCCGTGGTCGCCAACCCACGTCCCACTAGCCGCGGGCTCCTGGAGGGGGGGGGGGGAGGGTATCAAAACAATTGAGTATAATTGGATGTAAGTAGATTCAATTCTATATGGACAATTACCGTCCCCACAGTTATTTTCTTTAAATCTTCAGAATTAAGAGATGTTCTCCTCAATTGGCAACACTGATAAAGACTGTAGGCAACAACGCCTCCTTAGGTGAATCTATCGACAAGCTGCTTAGAAATGACTGATTCTAATAGATTCTGCCCCCTCGTCACTTGACGGCGACAAAACGTTCAAGTTAGACTGAAGGATCGCCAGGGTTATAGAAAGCAACTGGATGTTTCTCGAGAAATGCGAGTGAGGAGAACAAAGCTATTTACAGCAGTCATCACGATTCCAGCCACGTGCTTTCTGATGAAGCAGGACTCGCGTCATTGATGAAGACCGACCACACACGGAGCATCAACAACGAGCCGTAACTTTAACCACCTCGTGGTGCAGTGGCTAGCATTCTTGGCCGTCACCCCTGAGGCTGGGGCACAATCGGCCTAGTGTGGCAGAACTGAAAAGAGGTAGGTTCGATTTTCACCTCGGGCATTCTAGAAGTGGTTTACCGTGGTTTCTCCGATGATATTCCAACCAATTGTCCCTAACTTGATGCCACAGCCACCTCCTTTCTAATTATAGCCTCAATTATGAAATCATGTTGATATTTGAATCAAGGGGCTTGGGCACTATGGATATTTACCCCCGTGTATTTGGGTGTGTGTGGAATTAGTCTAATTTATTGTTTTATCTGTAGTAGTGTGTGTATTTGTAATTCAGGTGAGGATTTGGAATGAGGCGGCCGTGACCTTAAGTAAGGAACCATCCCGGTATTTGTCTGGAGTAGACGTGGGAAACCACGGAAAACCACTTCCAGGATGGCTGAGGTGGGAATCGAATCCACCTCTTCTTAGTTTTGCCTCTCGAGGCTGAGTGTACCCCATTCCAGCCTCCAGACTAGAATTACATTTCTTCGCAGAGCTGGGAATCAAACCCGGACCTCCGGGGCATCAGCCAAGAATGATAGTCGCTACACCACGAGATGGTTACGAATATAGCCTATACTCTAATGCAGATATCATAAAAAAAACAGAGGTTATTAGGCAAACCTGTATGCACCCAAGTTTACGTGGATACTACTACTATTACTATACTACTACCATGACGAATAGAAATTTCTATTCGTCATGCTACTACTATTATTATTAATAATAATAATAATAATATTTTTTTCAGCATTTGCTCCGTATTTTAGCCGCGAGGTCTTCTACATGAATGAGCTGTCGCGATTTGCTTCTGCCCTGGGCCGCATCTGGATGAAGAATTTTCCTTTCCAGGTCTCTATGTATTGTATCAGTCCATTGTTGCTTCAGCCGTCCCATAAAACCCTTTATATGTTAGTCAAAAAGTCAACAAAAAAGTCAACCCCTGGCACTATACAGCCAATGACGGGCTAAGGCCGACCAAGCGACCGCTGCCCAGCCATTTGGCCTGCAGATATTGGGGTGACGCGTTATCAGTGCATCGGGTCCCCTTGGCCGTTAATCTTGGTTTTCGTGATCGGGGCGCTGCCTCACTGTCAGACAGCTACTCAATTGTAATCACGAGGCTGAGTGCACCCCGTTCCAACCCTCACGTCAGTTTTAAAATCCCTGACGGAGCCGGGAATCAAACCCGGGGCCTCCGGGTGAGAGGTAGGCGCGCTACCCCAACACCACGGGGCCGGCTTTATATGTTAGTGGTCTCTATATTAACCACCTACTATACGGACAATGTATATTGTCAAAGATGGTGATGGTCGAATCTTTCAGCAATATTTTCTTGTGGACGTGTTAATATTGTTTTTTGAAAACCAAATATTACCTCCCCACCTTCTTGATCTACTGTAAGGTGATTAAAAAACATTAAAAAGAATATACGAGCCTTACAGTAGTCGCATGTGATGTGTAACATGTTATCCTACTATGTGTGTCCCGGGAGCGCAAATCCCTTGTTGACAGTGAACTCTGTTGGTCATTGAAATAACTACTTGTAAAACTCCAGAGCCAAATCCTGACCGTAATGAATCATAATTGTTATTTGCCGTGGCGGAAGCAATCCACTGCCTTACTTGATGCGAGCTGCGCTCTATACTGGCCAGTTAGTGAACCCATGCCAGCGATGTTATTGAAAATGGCCTCGTTTAGCCGATAGAGCGCACTGCCAAGTATAGGCGCGATTACAAATTAGAGTGCGGAATGTATAGGTATTAAATGTGTTTCTCCCAGTGACATGTTTAGACCAACGAAGTTTCAATTCTTGTTAGTAGTCGGCGTTAATATACTGAATTCCTACGTTGTTTGGAGTGTTTGTTGATGCGATATAAATTTCACATAGCCACATGGCTGACAGTACAGCTAGTGCTTACATTAAATAAGAATAGAGCAAAAGTATGAAGATTTAATAAATCGTAATTGTTTTCAGCAAATATGATAAAATGAATATTTTCACACCAAAGAACAACTTGAAGATTATTTATTGTAGGAATATCTTAAATGGGGTCACCCAACCTTGAACTAAACTGTATGCGATATAAATTCCCCTTAGCCACATGGCCTACAGTACGTCGTTGTACTGATCTCCGCCATCACCCGCGTTCACTGTTTCCGTCCCATGCACTTTCGTCCCATCCATTTCCGTCCCTTTTCCAAAATCACTCCCACAAACATGTCCAGCAACCGAGTGGAAAGATGTTACACATCAACTAAAAGAATTGAAATTAAAAAATATGATAGTAAAAAACAGATTTAAAATAAATATGGTTGTAAATATTAAAAATAAATAAGCTTATAAAACTTGAAATTATAATCATTTTATAATCTTCCTTTTAAGATTATAAAAATAAATTGAAAATTCAAATTTCAAAAATAAATATAAACACTAAAATGTTAATGAAAACAAAAATTAAATCTATTAATAATTAATGAAAATGAAAATCCACAGCCTGCTTCCAGTCGACTGACCGGGTCAGAGAATGGAATGAATTAAGGCCCCATCTACCGGCGAGGATAAAAACTGTGCCGGCTGCCGAAGCCTGCCGCACTCTCCTGGGGCAATGATTAAATGAATGACAAATGAAATGAAATGATAGGGGGAGCGTTGCTAGAACGAAATTGTGACAGGGAAAACCGAAGTACCGGAGAAAATCCTGTCTGCCTCCGCTTTGTCCAGCACAAATCTCATATGGAGTGACCGGGAATTGAACCACGGACCCAGCGGTGAGAGGCCAGCGTGCTGCCGCTTAAGCCACGGAGGCTATTAATAATTAATAATTAATATTAAGCTAAAATAATTAAAATTCTATTTTAAAAAATAACACAATAAAATGTCTTCAATATTCTGCCCTATAAAGGTGAATTCTCTTGCCATCGACTAGCAGATTTGGTTGGTTTGCTCTTAAGTTTAGGGGCTGCTACAACGCGGTCATGTAGCCCCGTGTACTTTGGTTGGGTGTAGAATCTGTCTGATGGCCGGTGTTAATTGTGAATACTATATTAGTGTGCGTTATCTGTTATTTAATTCATGTAAGGACAGCAGACTTTTGAATTTTTCAAATAGTTCCTACTTTTGCTGCCAAACGCCACCGTCAACGACTACTAGTTCAGAACTTAGCTACCAGACGCCACCGCAGACGGCTCTTGGCAACGAACGTAGGAACCTAAGAGCGTTGTTTCCATTCTTAACCTATACAATTTAGCTTCACACAGGTGTAATTAGTGGAAGGTTCTTTAACATGCCATAAATCTATGACATGGGACCGCCGGCTATACCTCCCCTCCGAAGGAAGGCATACTGAGGGATTTTTAACGCTCTTAAAAATCCGACGACTTCGGTCGGATTTGAACCAGCGATCTTGGGCATAGAAGCTCAGCATGCAACCAACAACGCCACCGAAGCCGCCGACTAGCAGATTGTAGCCAGTTTTCGCAATTCTTCTCCGGCTCGCAGCGCAAATGCAAACCAACGCAGACAGCACTTGCGCATATTGTCATGGATAGGCGCGACATCCAACAGTTTCCTGATGTTATCATTCGAAACATGATCCAATTCGTTGATTCCTGCTGTTCACTTCAACATCTAAGATCTACATTCAGAGAACATGTTGACTATCATCAATTTTCAGACCACCCAAACATTGCATCCAAAAGAACCTGGACGGGGGAGCACAGAAATATCCATAGCGAGAAGAAGAAGAGATTTAGGGAGGACAAGAAGGCAAGATCAGCTAGATAGGTTCAATCGCGCTCCGTAGACGGGCGTAAGGATATAATATTAATAATTACAGTATATACATTTTTTTAACGGATGAGGAGAAATGCAATTACGCACATACTGTCGTATTCCTGAGTGGCGGACTACCAACTAAAACTCCCCCTCCCCGTGCTTGGAAGCGTTCTACACATTACTTCGAGCTAGGACCATATTGTTACGTGCCACCCCATAGTGGCACCTTTGTTAACTGGATTACGGTGGGTATAAAGCACAACACCAATTACTGCTTAAAGAAATAATTAATTTTATTGCAGCCTGAAAAATACACTACTCAACAGCAATCATTACCTTACTCCAGTTTACTCACGTCGAGAATACTTTCCCTTTCACTTGTCAACAGACCACAGTTAATCCTCTTCGCTAATGAGTCCGCTCCCGTACGCTCGCTGGAAATAGCTGCACTAGGTCTGTCACTGTACTATACACTGTTTCACAAGCACCACAATCACTTCCTCGGTGTCAAGAGAATCAGCTTCACTAGGGGTTTCGCAAGTCACCACACTTCTGTCGCTCAAGATAATCGCTCGCACTAGCTCGTAAAACACAACTACCACAACTGCTAGACAGGTCGCACTTATATAGCAGGCCGGTGACTCAATAAATGCTTCTAGATCCATCCAGGGTTCACGGCTTCTCGAGGTTTCCACCGCTGGTCCAGTCACGAATATTCTGGACTACCCCTTTGTCCTAGTAGCCCTGTTGCATAAGGCACACGCAATACAGGAGGCAGGCCACAGCCCAGCCCTGGGGCAGTTGTGACTCATGCGACGAGTGATGACACAAACTCACAGCCGTAACACCACCCCCTTCCTAAAAAGGCTGATCGTCCCGATCAATCATTGGTCCGTCTGTGTCCCTCCGTAGGCTGCCAGGCGATCTCGGTGCACGATCTTCATCTTCGCCCTCGGGCTCCGCTGGATCCTGTAGACGACATCGTTGATCCGTTTCACGACTCGGTACGGGCCCTCCCAGGACCTCTGCAGTTTGGGTGACAGGCCTTTCTTCCCTAATGGGTTGAAGAGCCAGACCCGGTCGTTCTCGTGGAATCCGCCGGCATCCGTCTGCTGGTCGTATCGGGTCTTCATTCGGTCTGTCTCGATCCGTAGTTTCCTCCTCGTGAACGCGTGTACGTCCTCCAGTTGGTCGACCAGTTCTTGACAATACTGGCTTACCGGGATCGGATCATTCCCAGGTCGGCCGAAGGCAAGATCGACAGGTAGACGGAGCTCCCTCCCAAACATGGCCCGGGCTGGTGTGCACCCGGTGGCTTCATGCACGGCGGCGCGGTAGGCCAGGAGAAATAGTGGAAGATGCTTGTCCCAATCCCTCTGGTGCTCGCTGACGACTATTCGGAGATGGTTCTCGATGGTGCGATTGAATCGCTCTACCATCCCGTCGGACTGAGGGTGTAGCGGCGTTGTCCTTGTCTTCCGTATTCCCAGCAGCTGGCATAGGTTCTGGAACACCTGCGACTCGAAGTTCCTCCCTTGGTCGGAGTGCAGCTCCAGGGGTACTCCGTACCGGCTGACGAATTCCTTCACCAGGGTCTCTGCAATCGTCGCGGCTTCTTGGTTAGGGAGCGCTTACGCCTCCGGCCATTTGGTAAAGTAGTCGCTTAACGGGAATGGCCCAGCAACATCGATGGCCACTCTCTCCATGGGGCCGCCCACGTTGTAGGTCTTCAGTGGACCCCGTCGTCTTCGTCCAGGGCCCTTGCTGGCTGCGCAATCGTGGCACCTCACGCAGTAGTTCTCCACGTCTGTTCGGCATCCGATACAGTAGAACCGCTCTCTCAGCTTCTCCAGGGTCTTCTTTATCCCTAGGTGTCCACCAGATGATCCTCCATGAACTTCCTTCAGGACTTCCTCCGTCATAGCCTTTAGAACGACGACTTGTTCCCGAGATGTCTTCCCGTCGGTGCTCTCCCAGGTACGGCAGATGAGGCCATCCCTTACAATCAGCGAGTCCCACTGTGCCCATAGGACTTAAACTTTGGGCTGCAGTCACTCACAATGTTCCACCCGGGTCTGGGGACACAGGCCCTCTTCCATTCGGCTATCAGTCCCAGGTCATCATCTTCCGCTTGTGTTCGCGTGAAAGATTCGCGGCTCCAGCTCCCTTGAAGTTCCACGGTAGTCCTTCGGCACTGTATCCCGGTGTTCTCCTCCCTTCTGGTACAGAAGGTGTATTCTTCGGGGCACGGTCTTCGTGACAGGGCGTCGGCATTAGAATGCAGTTGGCCTTTCCTGTGCTGGATCTCAAAGTTGTACTGTTGAAGCCTCTCTAACCACCGCGCGAGTTGACCCTCGGGCTGCTTGAAGTTCAGGAGCCACCGCAGGGATGCATGGTCGGTCCTGATGAGAAATTCTTGTCCGTACAGGTACTTGTGGAAGTGTTTAATGGTCTTCACGATGACGATCAGCTCCTTCCTGGTGACGCAGTAGTTCCTCTCTGGCTTTGACAAGGCTTTGCTGAAGTAGGCCACTACTCTCTCCTCGCCGTCCACTATTTGCGACAGGATTCCCCTATGCCAATGTCGCTGGCATCGGTATCCACGATGAACCTTGTTCCAGGTCTGGGGTAGGCCAGAATAGATGCGGTGCACAGAGCCTGCTTGAGTTGTTCGAAGGCACTGTGGCATTCTGCCGTCCATGTGAAGAGTTGGTCCTTCTCAGTCAGTTGATGCAGTGGTTTGGCGATGTCGGCGAATCCTCTCACGAAGCGACGGTAATAAGTGCAGAGACCCAGGAAGCTTCGTAGTTGGGACTTGTCCTTCGGAACTGGCCACTCCCTCACAGCTGCGGTCTTCTCTGGGTCGGTGCGCACCCCTTCCTCGGAGACGATATGCCCAAGGTACTGGACCCGCTTCTGGAAGAGCTGACACTTCTTGGGGCTCAACTTCAGCTGGGCAGCCCGTAGCTTCAACAAGATCTCCTTCAGGTTGCTGTAGTGCTCCTCGAAGCTTCTCCCCAGAACGATGACGTCGTCTAGGTAGACCAGGCAGGTCTTCCAGTGTAGTCCCCTCAGAATGGACTCCATTAGCCTTTCGAAGGTCGCAGGGGCGTTGCACAGACAGAATGGCATGACGGTGAACTGCCAGAGCCCGCTGCCCACAGAGAACGCCGTTTTCTCGCGGTCCTTAGGGTGGACCTCCACCTGCCAGTAGCCACTCTTCAAATCCAAGGTGGAGAACCATCTTGACCCTGATATGGTGTCCAGCGTGTCGTCGATCCGGGCTAGAGGGTAGCTGTCCTTCTTCGCGACGTCGTTCACCCGCCTGTAGTCCACGCAGAACCTGGTGGAACCGTCCTTCTTCTTCACAAGCACGACCGGAGAACTCCAAGGACTATGTGATGGCTCGATCACCCCTTGCTCCTTCATCTCTTCTACCATCCGGTCGACTTCGGCTTGCTTGGCGAGCGGGACACGTCGGAATGGGGCCCTAATCGGTGCGCTGTCCCCAACGTCGATTCTGTGCTGGACCAAGCTTGTCCTGCCGAAGTCTTTGCTCCCCACGGAGAAGACATCCTGGAATTCGCGTAGCAGGTCCTGAAGTTGGCGTGATTGCTCTTCGTCTAAATGGTCCTGGGATCCTTTGTACAGCTTCTGTAGTTATTTTGGCAGGGCGCGTCTTCTTCGGTTGTCCGTCTGCAGGTGTCCGTCCGTCGTATCTGTGATGCGGGCAATCCAGGTAACGGGCTCGCAGACTCCTAGGTTGGTGTCCCGGTGAACCGTAATGTCGTAGTCGTTCAGGTTGGACAGGCGGACGTACGGCCGAGACGTCGTGTTGATGAGAGTCTTGGCAACTAGCAATCCTTTCGTCTGGATGTCCTCATATTTTGGCTCGATGACAGCCGCCACTCCCTCAGCAGTTCCGTCGACAATTACGGCAGCGCTGATCTCCGTCCTGGCAGGAACGATGACGTCTTCTCTCAGCCTTACTCGACGTGCGGTGATGGACTCGTGCGCAGGTTGCAAAGCAAGTTCCTCACCTCCGAAGTGCAGAGTGTTGGTACTCAGATCCAAGATGATGTTGTTCTGGTCCAGGAAGTCCAGTCCAATGATCACTTCATTTGATACGTCGGCCACAAGCACTGGATGCTTTATCACCCGTCGACCAATGACGAACTCCAGTGATGCTTCGCCATGTACCGGTGCGGTCTCTCCGGTCGCGGTTATTAGCTGGATGTTCCTTTGTGTGGGTTGAACTCTCCACTTCGGGATCACGGTGGGGCTGACGATGGTCCTCGATGCTCCCGTGTCGATTAGCATGGGCCAGCTCTCTCCGTTGACGACTCCGTCGACCACCAGGCTGCTATTATCCCTCCGTAACTGCGTCACACGAACTTGGACTGCCGGGATTTGACGACTGCCACAAGCCAACCTTTGTCCCCCTAGGCTGGCTGATACTTGCTTTCCTGGGCCGCGCGGTTTCCCTACGACTGACTGTCCCGACGGAAACCCTTGGCGGCGGCGATCACCGCAGTCCTTGCTCAGGTGGCCTCTCTTACGGCAGGTCCAGCAGGTCGGTAGTCCTCATCCGGGCCGCCTCTCCGGATGTCCTTCGGCTACGTTTTTGCTGGTGGTACCGCGACTATCGAAGAAACGGCTTAGCGCCTCCATTAATTCGTCGGCCAGGGGCTTGGTCTCGTTGGTTTTTACTGGTTCGTCGACGTCCACTTGACGCACCCGCGCGTGCATTCTGGATGCCTGTTTTGCCGTCTCGAACACAAGTGCGTGGCTCAGCGCATCTGTCAGGGTCTTATTGCGCGCGAGTCGCGGCGCCTGTTGAGTGTCCGAGTCCCGTAGCCCGTCGGTGAAAGTCTGCGTCGCTATCTGCTCCAGAAAGTCGGCCGGCGCTGTTGGGTAGGCGAGCCTTACGAGGCGTGCGATGTCCATCTCGAACTCCTGCAGGGTTTCCGCGTTCTTCTGTACCCGGGTCCGGAGCTGCATCTGATAGGCCTGCTGAAGATGGCTATCTCCATATCGGGACTCCATATGGGCGATCAGTGCGGCGTAGTCCTGTGATCCAGTCGGGTTGGCCTGAAGGACGTTAAGGGCGTCACCTCTCAGCGCTACAATGAGAGCTGTAGCCTTTTCTGTGTTGTTCCAGTTATTTATGGAACAGGCCGCCTCGAACTGACGTAAGTAGGTGCTCCACGGGACCTTTCCGTCGAAGGTTGGGGGCGTCACTCTGCTATGTCCCGTTCCTGATATTCCCGGTGTAACGGTGGGAGGGCGTTGGCGCAGCTCGGCAACTTCCTCTCGTAGAGCGTTGAATTTCTCTTCCACCCCCGTCAGTGGGCGTTGGCGCAGCTCGGCAACTTCCTTTTGTAAGACGTTGAATTTCTCCTCCACCCCCATCAGCGGGCGTTGGCGCAGCTCGGCAACTTCCACTTGTAAGGCGTCGAACTTCTTTTCCACTGCCGTGACTTCCTCACGCAGACCCAGTACTAATTTCTTCAGGTCCTGTGTCAACTTATTCTGACCGTCTTCCATCTTCTTCTGGCCGTCCTCTATCCTCTTCAGGTCCTCCGCTAGCTACTTCTGGCCGTCTTCTAGTTTGGCAGTTAGGTCCTCGGCTAACTTCTTCTGGCCGTCCTCCATCTTCTTCAGGTCCTCCGCTAACTTATTTTGACCGTCTTCCATCTTCTTCTGGCCGTCTTCTAATTTGGCAGTTAGCTCCTTGGTTAAATTCTTCTGGCCGTCCTCCATCTTGGTTTCCATGCCATTTAACTTTTCTAGCAATGCTGCCAATTTCTCCTCCATTTTAGTTGTTTGTCTTGTAAAGGGCATGCACTCACAGGAAAATTAGAGAAAATGACCTGCTCGGGTTTCGAAACCAGGACCGTCAGGTGTTGTGCTTGAGTTCGTAATCCCACTTCTGACACCAGTTGTTACGTGCCACCCCCTAGTGGCACCTTTGTTAACTGGATTACGGTGGGTATAAAGCACAATACCAATTACTGCTTAAAGAAATAATTAATTTTATTGCAGCCAGAAAAATACACTACTCAACAGCAATCATTACCTTACTCCAGTTTACTCACGTCGAGAATACTTTCCCTTTCACTTGTCAACAGACCACAGTTAATCCTCTTCGCTAATGAGTCCGCTCCCGTACGCTCGCTGGAAATAGCTGCACTAGGTCTGTCACTGTACTATACACTGTTTCACAAGCACCACAATCACTTCCTCGGTGTCAAGAGAATCAGCTTCACTAGGGGTTTCGCAAGTCACCACACTTCTGTCGCTCAAGATAATCGCTCGCACTAGCTCGTAAAACACAACAACCACAACTGCTAGACAGGTCGCACTTATATAGCAGGCCGGTGACTCAATAAATGCTTCTAGATCCATCCAGGGTTCACGGCTTCTCGAGGTTTCCATCGCTGGTCCAGTCACGAATATTCTGGACTACCCCTTTGTCCTAGTAGCCCTGTTGCATAAGGCACACGCAATACAGGAGGCAGGCCACAGCCCAGCCCTGGGGCAGTTGTGACTCATGCGGCGAGTGATGACACAAACTCACAGCCGTAACAATATATTAGGACACTTATCCTCAACTATCTTTTTCTTTTTACTGTTCACTGATTAACAAGAGATCACTTCGCTTCTCTGTAACTAGCTGATAAAGGAGAGCATTGTCAAAACCTCGTTCTTCACAAAGAATAATAATAATAATAACACTATTCATAATGTTGAATTTTGGGCTTATGCCGTGTTTTATTATATTGAAATTCGACGCGTTTCGAAAGAAACCATGTCTTTCATCGTCAGGAATAATCTGGAATACGACAATGTTGCTAAGAGAAAGCAACGAAGAACATATAGAAGGTGCCCAAAGATGGACGCCATTATAGCCCCATGTTGGGGACAACGGAAAGCAGCAGTGAATTACTTTCTCAGGGTTCTGATAATAGGTAGCCAGGATTCACTGAGATTGTAGCCGGTGTCGCGGTTGAAATTATCTGGGTGTTTACGTAGGTCTATTTCAACCGCCTCCCTGATGATTCTGGGACGATATTGCTTTATACGGGCAAGAACATCCACTCCTTGGAACATGACATCATGGCCAGGTGTTAAAGCATGATCGGCAACAGCTGATTTATCAGGTTGAAGGAGCCTGATACATCTATTATGTTCCTTAATGCGAGTGCATATTGTTCTCGAAGTCTGCCCGATGTAAACCTTGCCACAACTACAGGGAACTCTGTAGATACCCGGTTGTTGCAATTTAGGCAAACTGTCCTTAGTTGGTCGCAGGAGTTGTCTAATCTTAACAGAAGTTCCAAATACAGTCCGTATGTTGTATCGACGTAGGATTTTAGCAATACGATCCGTTGTGTTATGTATGTACGGAAGGTAAGCAGTTCCTCTTACATCTCTTTTCTCAACTGACGTCCTATTATTATTTGTTGGTTTCAGAACCGTAGAAATCAAAGCCTTGCTATAACCGTTGCTCTCAAAGGTGGTTCGCAGGGTGTTAATTTCTTCTTGTTTCTTTCGAAACGCGTCGAATTTCAATATAATAAAACACGGCATAAGCCCAAAATTCAACATTATGAATAATAACACGGGCCGTGAAAGTCTAAATGACAATAATAACACTGTTGAACATCACGCATTAATAAAATGGAAATGGCACCTGACTAAAGACATCTACAATAAGAGATCGATATCCTTAAACGCCAAAATGTGACATTACTGCACTGTTATTCGACCAGAGACTCTAATAATGAACAAGAAAGGTCTAATGCAAAAACTAGAGGCTAAAGAAAGGAATATTTTGAGGAAAATCCTGGGTCCCATCAAAGAAAACAGCGAGTACAGAAGGCGTCACAACCACGAATTGTACAAGCACGTGGAGAAGATCAGTGACACGATTCGAAAAAGAAGGTTTGCCTTTTATAGCCACGTGACACGAATGAGCCCAGGCAGGATATCAAAACGGATATTGACGTACTTTCAAGAGAAGAAAACCAAAGGGGCATGGTTTACGGAAGTTGATAAAGATCTACGTGAAATGGAAATTTCCCCTAAAGATATCCAGGAGCGTGTTCCACTTCAGGAAAAACTACGTACGCACAAAGGTTTCCAGGAAAAGCCGAAGCTGAAGACAGGGAAGGCGTGGTCCCAATAGAGAAAAGAACAACACCGGAGACGAATGCGGGAACACTGGTTGGTAGTTAGAGCTCGGAAGAAGAGACAGTTGAACTGACGTGGTCCCTAGTTGGCCGAATCGAAGAAGGAAGAAGACTGTTGAACAACGAAATTTTTACACACAGAAAAATACCCAATCTTTATAAATTTTGGTACGCTGAATTCGAAAATGGCAATGATTTTCGTTTTTAGCTCCCGTTTTGTTTTGTTTTGATTTGTTTCTAGCTAACACAGACTGAGATTGCTTGTCTTCCGTAGTGTTCCATTGTGTATTGGGACGCGAGTTACTGTGAGGAATCAAAACTGCTCCATTGTGCATTGTGACTTTTATGTGAGTTAATGAGTTACTGTCTGGATTCGAGCTGCTGTAATAATGACCCGCAGATGTGCTAATAACCCCAACAATTTTTGTTATATATGTGGAGATGCAAGTTTTGAACAAAGGAAGCGATCATTGTCACAAGCAGTGGAAATATTAGGCCTAAACAGTAATATGTGACGAACATAAAAGTTTCAATAACTTCCCAAACTGACTGTCATATTCAACCTCAGCTCACTCAACTCCATATACATCAACTACTTTGGCCTTTGTAAAAAAACAAAAAAGTTTAAATTTGTTGTCTACTGTAATAATAATAACAATATCTTTTGAGTACACGAATTTAAATATTTAGGTGAATGGATTACAGCAAACTGTAACGAAAGGAAATCAATTAAATCGAGGCTTCAGAAATTGGAAACTGCTTTTTAATCAACAAAAAATATTTATAACAAAAAGAGTCTCTCCTGGAACTGCAAAATTCGCCACTATACAACTGTAATCAAACCTGAAGCTCTCTCTCCATGTTTCAGAGACACTCAGTCTCCAACACAAAAACTACAACACCAAATATAAGTGAAAGAACGTAAAATAATGAGAAAAAGCCTTGGACCAAGAACAAAAGATGGTGTACATTATCCAAAGCCTAATACAGAAATATATCACAAAAAAACATCACAGACACAATGCGAATGCGAAGAAACCAATTTATGGGACACATAGAAAGAATGGACCCGAACAGACTGACACACAAAATACATACTTTCTTAAAGAACAAGGCTACTAGACCGAAGTGGTGGGCTATAAATTTACAGAGAGAGACTGAAAGGAATTAGGATCACCAAACTTACATGACCAGAAGGAAATCAGGAAAATCACTCAGACGCGCGGTTTCGAGGAAGAAGAGAAGACAACTACAAAACATGAATGGTCAGAGCAACGGAATCGGATCCACTCGTTGCGAATGAAGGAATACTGGGCCAACAGGAAGGCTAGAAGGTGTTGATTTAGCGTGGTCCTAAGCGACCCATTCGCGATAATAATAATAAAAATAGATTATTAATAATAATGGGTCAACTTGGGTTAAGCCCAAATTTGAATAATACACAGTAATGTACACGTCTTCTCGCTACAGATACCAAATTTTACTCCCCCTCCCCCCAAGTGGGTTGTGAAGCCAGCTGATTTGGCGGCAAACCAATAAAGTTGGCAACGCTGTGTTCAATTAATCAGGTAGACCGTAGACTACAGTTGTGTTGCAAGTGTTACCGGAAAGAGAAGCGCCATGTTGCGAAGTGACCGTTACAGGCGCTGTTACACACGGCTCAGCACGGCGATAGCCATGATGTACACCGCCTTCTATAACGGTACGTTCAGCTCTCCAGTGCAAAACCATAAAAAGTTGATTGATTTCCTGACCGACTGCTTTATACAATTTCAAGGGCACTCATGAATGGAAAGTGAACTAGATGCTAATAATGTAGTCACCTTGACGGACGTTATCCGTGGGCTAGCCTCGAATGTAAGATCCGTGTGGGCCAGAGAAAGCCATAGGTGTCACAGCCTGACAACCAGTCAAGGCCGGCTGCGACACCCAAATACCGTCTCTCTCTCTCTCTCTCTCTCTCTCTCACCTTCAATATTAATTCACTTAAGGGATAGTTGAAAGTCAGTTTTAAAGTTTGCTAAGGTCCCATTCCAGTTTTGTACCGAAAATAAGGTCCCATTGACACCAACCTACACATATGGGGTACCTACAGGTTCAGCATAACCCAATGCGTAAGCGAAACGCACTCACTTACTCTTTAAATGCCTCTCAATTAAATAAATACCTTAAAACATTTACAATGAAATAATGAAAGAATGCAACACGGTAACCAAGGTAACAGAATCTCACAGATCCATCTATTTCTGTAAGACGCAATGCAATTCCAATTATTACATTACTGTGAAAGTTTCCAGACGGTTATAAGGTTATCACTGAACCCAATTAAGCTGTAAAATTCAATACACACAGTATAATGCGCTTAAGGGTGTCAAGGGGCACTCTAGAATTTTTTCACGCAATTTTCACGTGTGGGTGTGTTAGGAAAGGTCTTTTTCATTCGACTATAAAGGGTCTCCGAAAAACACATTTAAAGGCCCTTAAATTAACAGTGTCTGTGATATTCCCAGAAAACTAACTTCGCTCTGATATACCTATGAAGGAATGACAAACCCCCTAACCACTGCACCAGTAGCTGAATTGATAAAGCCTGATCATTCATACCAAGGTTAAATCAGTGATAGCATTCATGATTGAGATTTTGCTAAGTTTACTCTTTACAACCAGAATATTCGCGGGCGAAGCCGCGACGGGTAATGCTAGTCAATAATAAATTGCTTTACACGCTTTACTGTATATTTATATAATTGGAATCTAAATGGTATTAAATAAAACACCAATAGTCAATAAAAATATAATAATAATAATAATAATAATATCGTATGTCCTCGGGTGCCGGGTGCAAGCATTATTTGACAACCAGAGGGCAGCTTGCATGTCGAATTTTGTTGTTCCTTGAAGCACTGTGAGAATCAAGGAGGTTAGATATCTAAGCTCATTGACACTATAGAGCTTTCTAGTAGAGAAATGAGAAACTTTGTGTTGGCGGAAAATCCCAAGATTAATCTTGCCATTAAGAACACGGCCTACTGAATTCAAATGGGTTCTTTAACATGCCAACATCGTATGACATGCGTATCGTGATTTTTGCCACCTTTCAAAAATCAATTACCACAGCCAGGAGCGAACCTGCAAGCTTGGGGTTAGTAGTCCGACACGATAACCACCCACCCACCGTACTAGGACTAGTTTCGACCACCGTGTGGTCATCATCAGCAATATTAAGTTGTCGGAAGAACCTAGCCTATTCAAAAATAAATTTGCGAGTAATTGAAACTATATTGTAATTCTGAGATGCTCTTAAAATATTCCATCACTATCGAAATCAGATCTGTTACACAAAGTTATTTATACCACCATCTCCAAAGAGCAACTAGTGCGCATGCGTACTAAAAAAACACTATTTGCCCCGTGGTAGGGATAGTTTGTATCTTAGGGCAGGCATGATTTGTCATATTAACAGAAGGCGTGGAGCCCTTTCTTTCGAACCCTCACACGACTTTCCCCCAGGGGCTCACATCTAGTGGGACGTGGGTTGGCGACCACGGGACCCCAGCTGATTCCGGCATTGCTTCCACTTACTTGTGTCGGGCTCCTCTCTGTCTTCTTTCCTGTCGACCTCCCTTGGTCAACTCTTGTTCTTTACCGACCCCGACGGTATTAGGGTATCCGAGGCCTAGGGAGTCTTTCACTTTCCCGCCTTAATTGGCTCTTGTCTCATCTTTCCTGATCCCTCCTTTTTCGAGGGGTCAGACCTCTTGTTTTCTTTTCATTATATTTCCTTTTCTCTTTAAGATTCCCGCACTGTTTTTGTCACTTGGTTCCCCGTGTATCTAAATTCCCTTTGAAGGTATTTTTAATCTACGTTGCATTTAGTAAGTTTATTCGATCTAAATTACATCTCGCGATTGTTTTCAACTTCAATTGCATTTTGTCAAGATTAACAATCTAAATTACTTTTTAGTAAGTCTTTCAATGTAGGTTTCAGGGCATTTTAGTGAGTATTTTGAATTTCAATTGCATTTTGTAAGTATTTTCAACCAAAACCACATTTCCCAGGAATTTTAAATCTAAATTGCATTTTGTTTGGTGGGCATTTTGCAAATATTTTGATTCTCAATTGCATTTTGTGGGTATTTTGACTCTAAATTACATTTTGTCAAGTATTTTCAATCTAAAATGAATTTGTAAGTATTGTCAATCCACATGAGTCGTTTGAATCTACCGTACATTCTGTAAGCATTTTCAATTTCAATTGCATTTTGTAAGTATTTTGAATTTCAACTGCACTTTGTGAATAATTTGGATTGGAACTGGGTTATTTCAATCTGAATTGCATTGTGTATTTTCAATTTCAACTGCATTTTGTAAGTATTTTGAATTTCAATTGCATTTTGTAAGTATTTCAACTCTGCATTGCATTTTGTACGTATTTTGAACCTAGCCTATATTTTGTGGATATTTTTCAATCTATTCTTTTTGTGAATCTTTTCGTTCTAAATTCCCTTTTGTAAGAACATTTTGTGAGTTGTTTCAATCTGAGTTCCTTTTTGTACGTTTTTTCCGTCTCACTTAATTTTCGTTCTGGTTTCCATTTCATTATCATTTTCGCTATCACCCAGATCATTAGGGGCCGATAACCTATATGTTAGGCCCCTTAAAACAACAATTGTCATCATCATAATCATCACACGACTTTCTCCGATTACTCGTTCGGGAGATATCGACTATTTTAAAATCTGCTGACGCAAGTGCTTTTAAAGTGACACTGCCTCTCTACTGTACTTGGGGTGTGTGACGTCTAAACGATCAAATACACAGAATACAATTATCGCGTCATGTTAGGCAGAAATCCTTACCTCATTATAAGGCACAGTAAATAGAAAGGGAGAATATGGGTCTGGAGTTCGAGGTGAAGAGGTCTAACGGTGAAGATGTATTTATTACTTTCCTAACTTTCACTGGCAAATCGTCAAAATGTAAGACTGGTCATGATTCGTTGTTTACTCCAGAAGAAAGTGAGTGCGAACTCTCTCACCTCTTCACTGTTTT
The DNA here is from genome assembly GCA_946902985.2 of Meconema thalassinum. Classification (NCBI taxonomy): domain Eukaryota; kingdom Metazoa; phylum Arthropoda; class Insecta; order Orthoptera; family Tettigoniidae; genus Meconema; species Meconema thalassinum. Next base: position 927,608,199 of record OX336388.2, read on the forward strand.
CTCTACAAAGAGGTCAAAAGATCAAAGGGCTCGTGCCGTCCAATGTGCTCCGCTGTGTCTAAGGTCACTGCTGTAGCAGGGGAATTTCTTTAGAAAGTACTCCCCTTACGTCTGGACAACGTATACAGGGAACTAAAATAAAAGTTTCCAATATTTGTATTACAGTGCGCGGACGAATACATATTGGAGGACGGAGATAATGAACACTGCCGGCCAAGAAACCATAACACTTAGGAAAATGTAAGTTGCCGAAAAGTGCTTCATAATTACGTTCATTATAAATCATTATAATGATTTTCTTTTAAGTCTCGGAGCACAGAATCATGATTTGTACATTTGGGAACAAGAATATGAGATTGTACGGTTTATAAAGGGATTCTGTCACCTAGGGTTGGATTTTGAATTTTATGACTGTTATCTGCATTAACTTTACAGTAACGCGCTCCCGCTATTATTGGGATGTAAGAATGGTGGTTTGTTGTGGCATTGTTGGGCTCTCATCTAATGACTTGTTATTCAGTACTTCCTAGTGCATAGAGAAGTTTGGTTGCAGTAAGGATGCGCTGCAGATTCTGCAAGAACTGTTGCATTAGTTGACGATGGATGCAGTTCATAAAAATTTGCCAAAAATCAAAGAATTTCCATTATACTTATCTGAAAGTAAACTTTCAAGTAAAAAATAAAATAAAAATTAAGTGCTCTCTATCGTCCTTGTACAAGGTGTCCGGGTTAAAGGTATAATAATATAAAATTTAATAACTTGAGAAGTTGTGAGGTTTGAAGCCATTTTTCAGTGTTGCCTAAGTAAACAAAAGTTTGGTGCTTTTCAGTCGGTCAACACGAATGTACTCAAATAGAGCTGGGTTATGCCCTAATCCTGAAATAAATTACACGAGGTCAATAAATACACTAGGAAGACCAGTTTCGATCGTCAAGCGATCATCATCAGATCCATTACACTTAGGCATTATTTGTGTGACGTTGGGGGGGGGGAAATAGCGGTGGTTATAGGTAAATGTTATTTGGATCAGGTGTACTATGTACTTTTTTCTGCAATAAACCTAGGCCGATATGCGTGGCAGTATTAAAGGTGCCGGGACGTCTACAATAGACCGTTTACCGCTTGGTTTGAATGGCTTTTTAGTCCACGCATAGTGAAGATAGTTCCACGGTCTTACATAGTCGTAGATCTTCCTGTATTCAATAACATACTTTCTTATCTAGATTTGGCAACGTCACACAAATAAACATGGCACTGACCTCAGAAAGAACATAGGAACAAAAGGGGGAGAAAGGGAAAAACCAGTTCCGCCCAGTTAACACCCGGGTTAGTCGACTATAACTGGTGTCAGAGTGAACACGAAACTGCTTGAAGTTCCAGTTAGGAAGGCAACCGGATAAGTATCAGCCTGTATTATTACAGTATAATCATAGTTGATTTTGTATAACCATATAATCACCCAAAACAGACAAATTCCGGATTTTTATCACCATTTTAGCATTTCCCCTAACATTAGATATACTACATTTAGCATACACCGACAGTTGCATTACCGACACTGCAACTAAATAAATAAACTTATTGTATATATTTTTCACCTGTATTCTCAAACATAGATGTTATAGCCTAAGTGTAATGGATCTGATGATGATCGCTTGACAATCGAAACTGGTCATCCTTGTGTATTTATTAATCTCATGAAATTTATTTCAGGATTAGGGCATAACCCAGCTCTATTTGGGTACATTCGTGTTGACCGACTGAAAAGCACCAAACTTTTGTTAACTTGAGAAGTAGTGGAGATATTCATTGGCAGTTTGTTTCTACGAACAGGGTAGCTCAAAATGTTTATTTACATACCTAATACATCTCGATATGCGCACCGTTAGTGGCGCTACAGACATCTAATCTGTATTCCACTTCTCTCCAAGTGTTCTGCAGCATTGTAGGCGTAACATTTGCAATAGCTGCACGAATGCGATGACACAGATCTGGTAGATCACGAACTGGTGTCTGGTACACTTGATTCTTGACATACCCCCACAGGAAAAAATCAAGTGGAGTAATGTCAGGGCTTCTAGGGGACCAAGCTATTGATGGACTACCTCTCCCAATCCAGCGATCTCGGAACTCACGTTGATTGTTACGTGAGTGGGAACATCATCAGTTGGTACCAGTCCATACTCACGCCGAAATCTACGTTGTACTAGTGTAACGGATTTTAGCTCCGCGAGCGAAAGCACACAGAACACCTTCTGCTGTGGAGTCCACATGGCAACTGGCGCGCTTCTCGTGAACAATGCAGTTACGCGCATGCGCAAGTGGTACCACCACAAGTGAACACAGAATACATTTTGAGTTACCCTAGTTGTAGAAACAACCCACCAATAAATACAGTATCTCCATTAATTCTAAAGTAATTAAATTTTATATTATTATACCTTTAATCCGGACACCCTGCATTTAAGTTTCAAAATAATGCACGTCATCATAAGATTGTGTTCATGCTTTTAAAATACCCAAGTGTTACCCAATTTTTGTCCGGCAGTGTATATTTGATCTTGTAACTAATCTAAGGAACGCAACGTGACGTAAACTAATATTTTGATTCATACGACTTTATTACGTTATGAACTATTGGTTTCCATTTTCGTGGGGATATTGTAACAAGACACGATATTTCCGGCGAAAACTTAACGTTGGTTCATAGACAAATACTTCTTGGCGTCACTTAAATGAACGTTACTTGATAGTTTGTTTGTCTGTTTGTCCCATATGCGTTCATATCTAACAATCATCCGATTGCGATGAAACTTGGGTGAGTTGTTGTGCACACCCCCAGGTAGGTTTCTGAATTAGTAAATCCATTCTACAATAGATGGCGCACGAGTAGTTCCAACAAACCAGTGAAGGCGCTCGAATCGTTTCAGCAAAATACCGTATGCCTTCCTATACCATTCATCAGATTACGATGAAACTTTGGTGAGTTGTTGTGCATACTCCCCCGAAGTTTTCTGAATTGGTAAATCTATTTTACAATAGGTGGCGCGCGAGTTGTTTTAACAAATGTGGCCTGCTCACGCGTCGGAAAGCCTTCTGATTCATTCATGTAAGCATCAGAAGGAAAAACAAAACAAAAATCTTGTGTATCCAAATGCACTTCAATAAACAAAAATACAACACAAACACTCTCTTTCTTTCCTTCTTTCTTTGATTGGCATTGCAACGCATGCCGGGTACAGCCAGTAAAATATATAAAACGTCTTGGACTGTAGGCTACATGAGACTTCATGTACTACGGTATAGGAAGAGCATCTCTACTGAGTATAAAACAAAATCCCTGATTTTTGGATGTAACGGGTAATCTCGAGAACCACTGGATGGATTTTGATGCGGTTTACACCATTCTGTAAAGAATTTCTCAAGGAAGGTTTCTGAAGAAAAACATTTATTTATGACCAAAGGAAGACGACCAGTAACGATTTCAGTGAATCGAGTCGAAGAATAACCTGCCGTCCTTGCGCCTTTTAAGCTTACGCTGGACAAAACCCTTAACATATCAATATACTATGAGTGTAAGAATTATTCAGCATGAGAAGTTCTACAACTAAGTCCGCGACAGCATATCCCTATATTTAATACATCACCCACTTTAAGTGTTTTTACGTTTTCATTTCTTCCAACAATTCAGTGAAAAATTAAATGTCTAGCATCGGAGTGGGTTAACGAGTTAACGAGCTAGAGAGCGAGCCTATCACCCCAGCTTTAGCTAGCATCAAACTGTCGAGTCGTGTCGAGTTAAGACTTCAGAGAAGAGTACATGTGTTTGGAGTTTCACTGTTCAACTCCGCTTTTATAAATTGCGTCTGAGACCTGCTGTCCGTGCACCTCTTAAGTTTACGTTGGTAAACCGTTAAAGATACCGGGCGAAGCCAGAGCGGGTTGCTCTGTTGTTAAATACACATATAACAGGCAATGATACACAAGAATTGTAGTGCCGGAAGGAAAAGTTGTATTCTAACAATCTACGAAGATGGGACCCGTCAGTCTACTGCACGAGAGAAAGTGACCTTTTAAATGGCATGACTCATGTGTCAAGAGCGTGAAGACAAACACAAGACAACTCTTCGCAATAACGGCGTTACTAATGCAATAACTAGGCTAACCCCAGGATGATTCTTTTGCTCGAGTGGGACGGGCGCGGCTTCCACCAGCCAACCGAGCTCGCACGGCAGATTGTGCACAGGTGGAAACCGTAACGAAGTACATTAATTAATGGGAAATTCACCAGCAAATCATGACTAAAGAACTTACCTTTTCAGTTCTTCCCAGCATTTTCAGCATCTTCACGGAAGATGCTGAAAATGTTCTCCTTCAACTGACAGACAGGCGTTGTACCGTGTAAATAAATAAGCGTTTACACGTTGTAATTGTTCTCCAGCTTCACTAGAGTACGGGTAATTGATCTGTACACTTTGAATGTTAAATTAACCCACAATTGAACAACAAACGGGCTTAGGTCCGTGCTTCGATTAATTACAGTAAACACGAAGACGGGGGAGGGGGTGCAGGACTAGCGACATAATGTAACGATGTCTGTCTGTCAGCTGAAGGAGAACATTTTTAGTATCTTCTGTGAAAAGATAAGTTCTAACCTTTAACTAGTGACGTGAGGTAATCCAGATTAAAACTTTCTTCGGCATTTCCCAATCAATTGGGGTCGCCGGAGCCAACCAGGCTCATTTTGGTTTTGGCCGGGAATTTAGGGCCGGATGCCCTTCCTGACGCCACGTAATTTTTCAGCTGAAAATTCCACCCCGCTGTCACCGGGATTCGAACTCCGGCCTTCCGGGTGAAAGACGAGCAGCTAAACCACTGCGCCATCACGCTCCCCGAGGTCATCCAGATTCCCAAGAAATAAAAGAACATCTGTGCTTCTTTAATTAAATCTTGCAGCTGTTGTTTATGCTACCTTGTTATCTGTGTGCTGACACTACGCACCCTCGTTGATGAAAGTTTAGTGGCTTAATGGTCTTTAATGACCCTGGTTAGCTCGCCTCCGCCTCGCGCTACCCCGCGGGCAGAACTCGGTAGGCTGGCGGAAGGCGCGCGCGCCCGGCAGCCGTCCGCCGGTCCCGCTCCAGTCAAATAATCTCACTGTACATTAAAGCTGGGCCGGGGAAGATACTGTTTAAACGTAACTAAGTAGCATTTACTGTTACGTACAAAAATAGTACTGAATAGGGTTCGGAAGTTAAGGAAAAGTCATATTTTTTCCTGGGCTTAATTTGCTCGAAATTTAACAAATAAGTGCGAATTTAGGGTCCCTGATCCCGTTTAAAGCAACTTTATTTTGCCTATAAATGCATATTTTGCTCATTTAAGTGATATTTTAATCATATTGATTTATATTTTGAGAGACTATGTTTAAATTTTGAGCAATTTTGTTTAAATTTTGACTAGGTGCATGTTATCGGGGTGGTGTTTTGAACACGAGATTTGCAAATGGTGCAGTAGATACATTTTTCTTTGTATTTCCGGTACAGGCAGATAGCAGGTATATAAGACCTGATTCCAAGAAATAGCTTCGGTACGGATGTCTCATCGAGTCAATGATTTATGGAGCAGAGTCATTTTTGTGATAACTTCACTAATTTACAACTAATTTGGGTTCCTTTTGTCTTATTTTATTGCTAATATTCCCCTCTAAAATTTCATGAACTTTCAGCAACATATCTGAACAAATAGTATTTTTAATTTTGTATTAAAAAAAACAATTATATTTGTATTATATTTATAAGACAATTTATATGTTTAAGAAGACACTATCCAAGTGAGAGACATACATTTGCATCATGTTCTTGATATGATATGTAGAAACACACCCACAAAATTTCATCAGTGTATGCCAATTAGTATTTGAGTTATCACTAAAACAGGTGTTAAAAAAACTTTCTGAAAACGAGCAATAAATATAAAGTGTATCTCTATTACATACCACACTGATAGAACGAAAAGTGGGCGCAAGTATTTGCCTTTTTAAGGGGGGAAGATCCAGCTTAAGAGAGGAATAAAATGTCAATACTGATTCGATTGTTGAACATGGTACAAATAGTGTTCACAAATGATACACATATCACAGTAATTGCATGCTTGTGGCATCCAAAAGCAACTGTTATAATGTCAAAATTATTATCGTAAGAGTTTTTTAGAAAATTTTCAAAATTTGCCAAATTTGTTCCCAAGCCCTTATATATCCCAAGTTTATAAGACGTTTCCTACTTTTCTTTTTTAAGGCGTATTTTACATCTGCACCTCAATCACTAACATAAACTGTAAATTAAGAACTTTAATTGGATTTTCATTCAGAACTGCTGAAAATAGTTCTTTTTTAGAATACATCTTATATATATAAAAGTGAATGTCTGTCTGTATGTATGTGGGTGGGTCTGTTCCGTATACAAATCTACACCGTTCCACCAATCTCAACCAAATTTTGCATACATATAGTTTAGGATCCAGAAGGAACCGCTGGCTACATGAATTTTCGATAGTCTTTCTCATTCTTCTGATTTCGGCCCTTTTGCACTCAAGCACAGGCTAATCAAATCATAAAATATACTCATGAAGGAATGGCAAGGCAGATAGTTTGCATGGCAACAAAGCTCAAGTCGAGACACGGCCGACTGGATGCCAGTTGCGCTCTGCACTACCGGTATAGAAAATTAGGATCTTTACTTGAAATCCCGTTAGTTACTCAACAGCTCACACAGCACTGTCAACCGAGTTTAGCATAACAAAGACTTGACACTATCTACTATATATTTGTCAAATACCACTCACTCACTCACTCATTCATTCATCACGAAATCTCAGAAACCACCGAACGGATTGGAATGAAATTTGGTATGCAGCTTCCTCAAGGGCCGCAAACGCCCAATAAGAACGGATTTTTGGATATTCAGGTTCTAAAGGGGTGTTAAGGGGGTAGACCGGCATTTCATTGAATAGCAATATCTCCCGATTGGTTTCATTGGGGATGTGATACTCGGCATATAAACTCATCATTAAAAATAAGAAGACACGTGTCTGAGGGTTTTTCGATGTGTTTATGAGGTGAAAGGGGTGAAAAGTGGGGATTGAAAGATTCCTAACGGAGCGTGTATCTCTTAAACGACATAGGCGAGGAGTTTGAAACTCAGCGAAAAAAATTAACATAAAAAGAAGTAAATATGTGTTTGACCGTTTTTTCATAAATCCAATTTAAGGGGTCCATGGGGAGGGGTGAAATTCAAGGGGGGGGGGGACAGGAAAGAAAGTGTCCTAACTGATTGACTGACTGTCTCACTCATCAAACTCAGGGGGAAAAACTGCTTTAAAGTAAGTAAATAGCTTTTCGACAGTTTTTTTTGATCAATCAAATTGAAGGGGTTCATCGGGAGGGGTGAAATTCTGAAGAAAAAAAAAATTGAAAGAAAATGTCCTGACTCATTCACTCACTCATTATCGCCCAACCAAAAATATTGAAGTTGGAAACATGGCATTTCGGGGATATATTCGTTGTATGTCAAAACCGTACACTAAAGGAGGATTTTTGGATATTCAGGTTCTAAAGGGGTCTTAAGGGGGTTAAACCTGAATTTCATTGAATAATAATATCTCACGAGTGGTTTCATTTGAGGATGTGATACTCGGCATATAAACTAATCATTAAAAATAAGCAGACATGTGTCTAAGGGTTTTTCGATGTGGTGTATTATTATGAGGTGAAAGGGGTGAAAATTGGGGGTTGAAGGATTCCTAACGGAGCGTGTAGGCCTATCTCATAAACGACATAGGCGAGAAATTTGAAACTCAGCGAAAAAAAAATCAGCTTAAAAAGTAAGTAAATCGGTGTTCGACCGTTATTTTCATAAATTAATTTAAGGGGTCAATGGGGTGGGGTGAAATTCTGGGGGGAAAAAGGAGAGAAAGTGTCCTAACTGACTGACTGACTAACTCACTCATCAAACTCAGGGGAAAAAGACAGCTTAAAATAAGTTAATAGGTGTTCAAGCATTTTTTCATCAATCCAATTTAAGGGGCCCATGGGGAGGGTTGAAAGTCTGGTAAAAATAATTGAAAGAAAATGTCCTGTCTGACTCACTCACTCATCACGCCCAGAGCAAACTATTAAAGTTGGAAACATGAAATTTTGGGAATATGTTCTCTGTATGTCGAAAACGTCAACTAAGAAATGATTTTTGTTTATTCGGGTTTTAAAGAGGTGTTAAGGGGGTAAACGTGCATTTCATTGAATAACGATATCTCACGAGTTGTTTCTTTGGGGATGTGATATTCGGTATATAAACTAATCATTAAAAATAATCAGACACATGTCTAAGGTTTTATCGATGTGGTGTATATTATGAGGTGAAAGGGGTGAAAATTGGGGGTTGAGGGATTTTTAACGGAGCGTGTATCTCTGAAACGACATAGGCGAGAAGTTTGAAATTCGGCGGTAAAAAACAGCTTAAAATACAAGTAAATAGGTGTTCGACCGTTTTTTCATAAATCCAATTTAAGGGGCCCTTGGAGAGGGGTGAAATTCTGGGAGAAAAAAAAAACAGGAAGGAAAGTGTCCTAACTGATTTACTCACTTTCTCATTCATCAAACTCAGGGGGAAAATAGCTTTAAATAAGTAAATAGGTGTTTGACCGTTTGTTTCATAAAACCAATTTAAGGGGTTCATGGGGAGGGGTGAAATTATCAAAAATAAATGAAAGAAAATGTCCTGACTGACTCACTCACTCATCATCGCCCACCAAAATTATTGAAATTAGAAACATGAAATTTTGGGGATATGTTCGTTGTATGTCGAAAACGTCCACTAAGGAAAGAGTTTTGGATATTCCGGTTCTAAAGAGGTGTTAAGTGAGTAAACGTGCATTTCTTTGAATAACAATATCTCACGAGTGGTTTCATTTGGGGATGTGATACTTGGCATATATACTAATCATTAAAAATAAGCTGACACATGTCTAATGGTTTATCGATGTAGTGTATATTATGAGGTGAAAGGGATGAAAAGTGGGGGTTGAAAGATTCCTAAAGGAGCGTGTATCTCTTAAACGTCATAGGCGAGAAGTTTGAAACTCGGAGGAAATCAATCAGCTTAAAAATAAATAAATAAATAAAATAAATAGGTGTTCGACCGTTTTTTCATAAATGCAATTTAAGGGGCCTATGGGGAGGGGAGAAATTCTGGAAGAAAAACGTCCACTAAGGAAGGATTTTTGGATGTTCACTCTCATTGACCAACCAAAACTATTAAAGTTAGAAGAATGATATTTTGGGGGTATGTTTGTTGTCTGTCGAAAACGTCTACTAAGGAAGGGATTTTTTGATATTCAGGTTCTAAAGGGGTGTTAACGGGGTTAAACCTGCATTTCATTGAATAAGAATATGACACGACTATGACGCGAGCGAAGCGAGGCTAAAAATGAGATGGTGTGTGTCTGTGTATTACTCAATCACGCAAGTACCACTGGTCCGATTTACATGAATTTAACATGGAAGTAGCTGATTTACCTGGTTAACATATAGGTTACGTTTGATTTCAATAATTTGCTCTATTTAAATATGGCGACCATTTTAGTGACGTCACTACACTCTTTGGTTTCGAACTTTCATATTTCCATTTCAAATAAAAAGAGAACGCTAAGAAATAGCAAACTTTTGATGGCATATACGAGGTTTAACATTACATTTTCTATCCGAAAGGTATCTACAACGGTTAGCGAGTAAAACCTAAATTTGTGCTATAAAAGACGGTCAACGCTGAGCGGTGTAGTTGGACAAAATGTTCCATCCTTAATCTCCCTCTGCGCAGCACCTCGCCTATACCCTGTTTTAACTGTCACCTTCACATTTTAATTTATTTATGACGCGTAGCGAAGCACGGGTACTTCAGCTAGTACTGTATATAAAAAGAAATATAAATCCTAATGAACTGAACGTCGTACAAATTGTAGGTGCAGATGTAATACACACCTTAAAAAAAGAAAAGTAGTAAACTTCTTATAAACTTGGGATATATAAGGGAAACGATGATGCATGGTAAAAAAATTGGCAAATTTTAATTTTCTAAATACTCTTATGATAAGAATTTTGAAATTATAAAAGTTGCTTTTGGTTGCCACAGACATGCCAATACTGTGATATGAGTATCATTTGTCAACAATATTTGTAACTTGTTCAACAATCGAACGAATATTGGCATTTTATTCCTCTCTTAAGTTGGATCTACCCCCTTAAATCGTAACTCAAAAACTATTGCTCATTATGATATACTGTTTTCGCCAAAATGTTCCTAAAGGATAGGAGCATCAAATAAAATACAAATTGAAACATCGAGCTTAGTGAGCTGTACCAGACCCTTTGAGACGAAATATTATGGGTCAGGCGTTGGTGAACAAACATAATTTTGTTGCAAATCCCTGGATGAAGACAGGAAGAAAAAAACATAGTGAGAGATTGAAGAGATTTTGCGAAGAGAAGAAGAAGAAGAAGAAGAAGAAGAAGAAGAAGAAGAAGAAGGAGAAGGTAAATTCATATTAATTCGTTAAATACGTACTAAGTACTATCTCTTTGCTAGACTGAAATCCTCACCTCATTATAAGGCACAGTAAACAAAAAGGGAACGCCGGCCCCGTAGTGTTGGGGTAGCGCAACTGCCTCTCACCCGGAGGCCCCGTCAGGGATTTTAGAAACTGACGTGAGGGTTGGAACGGGGTGCACTCAGCCTCGTGAGGACAACGGAGTAGCTGTCTGATAGTAAGGCAGCGCCCCGGTTACGAAAACCAAGATTAACGGTTGAGTGGACCTGATGCGCTGGCCACATGTCACCCCAATATCTGCAGGTTAAATGGCTGGGCAGCGGTCACTTGGTAGGCCTAGGTCCTTCATGGGCTGTTGTACCAGGGGTTATTATTTTTTTAAATAGAAAGGAATAAGACATGTCTATAGAGGTCCAACAGTGAAGAAGTATTTATTATTACTCGTAGGTTCAATCGCTCGTTAGTTCGGCAATGTTGTTTTAGTATTCAGTCTTTTGACTGGTTTGATGCAGCTCTCCATGGCTCCCTGTCCTGAGCTAATCGTTTCATCTCTACATAGCTACCAGAACTTACAGTAGGCCTACATCCGAGGCAATCAGTTTTATATATTCTAACCTTGGTATACCCCTACAGTTCTTGTCCTCAACTAAGTAGTCTATATAACCCATATTATTTGAGCGGCTTCGGTGGCGTAGTTGGTAGCATGCTGAACGGCCCGCCCAAGATCGCGGGTTCAAACCCGGCTGAAGTCTTCGGATTTTTTAAGAGCGTTAACAATATTTAAGTATGCCTTTCTTCGGAGGGGAAGTAAAGCCGGCGGTCTAATGTCATAGATTTATGGCATGTAAAAGATCCTTCCACAGACTAAACTTGTGTGAAGCTGAATTGTTAGGTTAGGTTTCGTCGGAACGCTCTATCAAAGTTCCATCGTTCACCACTAGGTATCATTGATATCTGGTAGCGAAAGTTGGAACTACTTGAAATTGAACGGAACTTGTAAGTCACCCAAAGGGTGTCCGCTGGAAGCAGCTACAGACTCAGTCGAGCCGAACATGTCCTCGGACACTCCCGGCACTAAAAGCCATACGATAAATAAATAATACATTTGAAATTCCAAATACACGCTCAACTATTTTCTTAAATAATTTTGAAATCAGCGCTGTGAGGTCCAGAGGAGCAATCAAGTTATGTAGTTAGTACAACAGAGCACGTTCCGATTTGTAGAGCCGTGAGCGGATAAACAAAACTTTATCCTTATCCGCCCCGCATTCGCACGTTTGTTATCCGAATCTACTAGCATTACAGTATGTATATCTTCGGTGGCGTAGTTGGTAGCATGCTGAGCTTCTATGCCCAAGATCGCGGGTTCAAACCCGGTCAAGTCGTCAGAATTTTTAAGAGCGTTACAAATCTCTCAGTATGCCTTCCTTCGGAGGGGAAGTAAAGCGGGCGGTCCCATGTCAAATTTATGGCATGAAGAAGAACCTTCCCCTAACTACACTTATGGAAGCCAAAATTTGTAGGTTAGTGTGATGACGCTACATGAGTTCCAACGTTCGCCACCAGGTGCTGGTTGCGATGGCATCTAGTAGCCAAGTCCGCAATTTTTATGGCTTTTATCTTTATAGTATGTTTTTTGTACCGTGACTTTATGTGTTTCTAGGTGACTTGGACGGTAGCATTTGGTAGCAAAAGTAGGAATTACTTGAATATTGATCGTCTGCAGTCTTTCTACCTGATTCACAGATAACACACACTAATACAGCCATCACAATTAACACCGGTTATCAGAGAGATATTTCACACACCCAAAGTGCACGGGGCTACATGGCCACGTTGTCGCAGTCTCTAAACTAAGGAACGAACCAACAATAATAGTTTTAATTAGATAAAACATACGTATTAAAGCAACACATTTAGACATTTGAGGAGAAAGTCATTCCCCTAGGCTATGTAAGTCATGTGCTATGTTTAAAATGATTGTTACTCAGCCAGATTTGCAACCCTTTCCAAACAAGCAAACAAACAAACAAATAAACAAGCAAAGATATATAACGAACATGTTGAAAATTAAAATGTACGACAGAGATTGAGTTTCAACAAAAGAAAGTGGCTTGTTTCTTACCGAATCTCTCAGAGCTGTCTGATAATCCCTATTCTGGACCAGCTACTCACCTGAAAAAGACAAAATACATTATCATTATAGAATCATTTGAAAAGTGCTGTACAGGAGAATAATGAAAATCAGACTGTTAATTATGCTTAATGACATAATTTGAATAAAATTAGCTTAAATTATCATTTTAAATTTGTCATGAAAACAAAAAACATACAAAGCATTTGAAGAAAGGACTCTGAAACTGAATATTGCATACAATCGATGCAGAGAAGTTTAGCAGAAAAATCCATATCCATCAATGCGAAATTAAGGCACTATAACGCTGTAATCAGGCCCGAGGTCCTCTATGCAGCTGAAACCCTAACCATCAAAGGGGCAAAACTGACACAGATAGGAAAGAATTATCTTGAGGAAGATCTTAGGCCCAAATGATAAATGGAGAAAGGTATCACAGGCCCAACGATGATCTATACCTAAATCAAGAACCTCTAATGGACACAATCATCAAGAAACGCCTCCAATTCTACGGTCACCTTGAGAGAATGAACGAGTCAAGATTGACCAGTGTAATCCACAGAGCCAACTCCTGCAAGAAAACATCATCACTGTGGTACCAGCAAGTTAAATAAGATCTGCAAACCTTTAAAATCTCTGAATCCGTTACACAAAACAGACAAGATTTCCGGAGAATGTTAAAAGAAGACCCACAGAATAAACTTAAGAAAGGGCAGAGACCAAAGAGATCAGAAGCAGCTCAACAACTACAAAGTCAGAAAATGAAGGAGATATGGGCTAGGAAGAAGACTCTTAGGAACGTGAAACCAATCCCAACTCATCAAGCTGAAAACAATTTTGGTTAGCCTACGTAGTCCATAGTTGACTCATTCGAAGAAAGGAGAAGAAGAAGAAGAAAATAATGTAATAAACATCCGGGTCATAGTAATAATATTCAACAAATTGGGTTTGTATTCTAAAAACTATCAGCAAATTTACTCCAAATATTATCCGTTATCCGCACAACCATGCAAACTATATCCGCTTGACGAAAAAGTTTGCGGATATCCGTATCCACGCAGGGCTTTGCAGCTAACTGTGTAGTACTGAGGAAGCCAAACTCATTTCACGAAAGAAAGGCAAAGAGCAAACAGACTAGAGGGGTGTTCAAAAAAAAGGTACTAAACGATACTGTGGGTACAATTTATTCGTTATTCAAAAGTAATCACCACAGGCCTGTGCACAGGTGTCCCGTTGCTTCACTAGCCGCAGGATTCCCTGTTCCCAGAAATCTTGTGGTTGTGACAGAAGTCAATCCTGAACGGTGTCCTTTAGTGCGTCGTCCGATTGGATACGTTTTCCCTTGAGATGTTTTTTAAACGGACCAAACAGATGGAAGTCGCAGGGTGACAAGTCTGGTCTGTAGGGCGGATGCTGAACTTGCTCCCACTTGAACGTGGTCAATAGACATTGTGTGACGTTAGAGACGTGTGGTCGAGCGTCACATGGAGCAGAATCACTCCCTTCGCGAGCAGTCCAGGCCGTTTGTTCTTGATGGACTTGCGTAGGCCACGGAGTGTCGCACAATACGCGTCACTGTTAATGGTTCGTCTCAGGGGAAAACATTTCCAATCGGACGACGAACTAAAGGACACCGTACAGGATTGGCTCCTGTGACAACCACAAGACTTCTGGGAACAGGGAATCCTGCGGCTAGTGACACCTGTGCACAGGCCTGTGGTGATTACTTTTGAATAGCGAGTAAATTAAACTCACAGTATCGTTTCGTACCTTTTAATTTGAAGACCTCTTATAAACTGAGGGGTGGTCCCAGGGTTGAAATATTTCATTCCTTCGGTATATTAATGTGGGAGATGACACGAGAGAGAGGTGCATCAAGCAGGTTGTAAGTATGGAGGGAGAAGAGACAAGCTTTCCAAATGACCGCAGGCAATGCAATTTCCTGAGACACCTCCAGTCTCGCGGATTAACGACCTCGTCAGTGGCCGTCTCCCACGGGGACATCTCACTCTCTCTACATCCTGCTGGCTGAGACTCCAAGTCATGTAAATTAAACCAGTAGTTTGAAGAGAATTTTATTGTTGTTAATTCAATTAGAACGTATTAGTCATCAGTCTCGTGTACTTGGGTGTTTGTTGAACGTGTCTGAGTTTCCATGATGACTAGGGACCGCATTTATGCACTGAAAACGATAACAATATGCATGAAATTATGCACTAAAAATTTAGAAAATATGCATTAAGAAATTGAAAACTATGCACTTAACAATAAGCCAATCTTATTCATTCTCTTTATACATGAATCATTCACTGCAGAAAGAAGCATCACAATATATAATTGCATGTTTTTTAATGTTTTCAGGAGACAAATTAAGTCAATTTTAATCGGTTTCAGTGCATAAATGTCCGGTCCCTGGCCATCAGTCAAATAATCACTATTACCTGACACCCACTGTTTTAATAAATAGTTTCTGCTGCTATTCTCTTTTGGCATTTTGAGTTAAGGATTTGCAGACTAAGAATAACGTAACACATTAACTGAAGAAACTCCTCACAAAACTAACCCCGGGCTGGCTGTCGAGATGGTGAAACGAATGTTCCACCCCATTCTCTTCTGTAAATAACCAGGCAGCATGCTTGCGTAAAATATTAATTATTAATCTGTTGCTCAGAAAGTTCCTTAAACAGATGTCCAACAACCAGGTGAAACCTATTTTGTTTTAATTAAGATGTTTTAAATTATACTTAATTTGAACTATATATACTAAAATATGCTGTTATGTTCGGAATATGAAAAAAAAATCAATAAACCCTCAAAATATGCATTTGCTTATGCATTTTCAAAAACATTCGGTCCCTAGTAATGACTATAGTAGTGTGTGCAAGAGTATTAGGATCAGGGATGAGGTAAGTGCCCCTGGTCATGAAATAAGCAACTATTCCAACATTTGCCTGGTGGAAGTGTGGGAGAAACCCAGGAAGAACATACTCAAGATAGCTGCTGTCAGCATCGGGTTTCTCAAGTCCGAAGTCCGAAATTTGAGATTTAACAAGAACGGTTAAGCTGCGGGGAAAATTAGTCGGCGTAGATTATGTTTTCTTTCAGGACCGTCGTAACTTTACACCGCAATATAGAGTTACCAACCGTCCAGCTTTTGCTGGACAAGTCCTGGTTATCAATCACTTCATTCAAGTCCAGCAGGCTTCTGTAATTTTTCGAAAAATGTCCGGCATTCTTTTCTAACAAAATTATTAATTTCCCAACAGTTGAATTTTAGGTTTTATACTGAAAGCATCATTTTTGATGTATCGTAAAGCAACTCCATGTGACTAGGAATGCAATGTGTTTGTTAAAGAAAGCTTTCCAGTCGGTCAACACAAATTGTGCCCAGTTACATTAGGCGGCAAAACAAGTAATTACATGTTCTAACCTGAAATTAATTCAGTTGGCATTTGAGGGTGCGCAAATGCGAGGGAGCAGTATCAGTAGATTTTCTGGCATGATTAAGATCCCTTTCGAACCGAAATTCCGTACTCCGGCGTATCTAAAAACTTTAGTACCGTATTTAAAAGGGACGTCGAACTAATAACATTACAGAGGTGTGCAATTTATTAGAATGAAAATATGAATTTTAAATCGGTCACAATTTTGTATTCAAAGTCATTTTATTGGCCATTTGCTGACATATTTTAATATACAACTTATTGATGTTTTATCCCCCGTAGACTTATAGATTTCCCCATAAGGAAGATATTAAATTTAGCTGCTATTAATTGTAGGTTTCAATTTCTTACCATCTTTCATTGCTATTGTATTAGTACCTAAAAATACGAATCTAGTTTTACATTAAGTGACCAAATATTAACAAGTAGTTCCGTGAAGAACTATACAGCCTATTTTCATATATCCTACTCATGTTAATTGCCTCTATCTACATACAAAATTTCAGTTTGAAGGTTGTGATAGATTCGTAGATATTGAGAACCGTCTAAATATTTCAGATGGTCGCCAGGTTCGATTTTGATTTATGTACTATTACATGAAGATTATTGTGTGCGTGTGGTATTCAAACTTCAATAGCATGATTAGGACACATGAAGTAACAAGGAGATTTCAAAATTTCGCACAGCTGCCATCTTCTGGTTATGGAAACAATTGAAATAAATTAGAAGCCAGTCGATTTACATTCCTATAGTGATTAACTCTACCAAGTTTCACTGCACTCGGATGGTTAAATTGCGAGAAACCTCCATGTGAATATTTATACTTCGCGTCGCCACCATGTTGGATTTGTGATCACTAGGTTATTTAAAGTCCTATAGATGAACTTAAGTTCATAGCCCCTATGAAGATAAAAAAAACTTCAGTTTGATTGCTATAATAGATTCGTAGATATTCAGAGCCGTCTAAATATTTCGGATGGTCGCCATGTTGGATTGTTAAAGGTATAGGCCATAGAGCCATGTACCATTAAAGGAAAATTTTTGCGTAGGTTCATTATTCAAACTTTCACTTCGATCGCATGATTACGACACAAGAAATAAAAACTTAATTTTAAAATTCGCACAGCCGCCATCTTGAGGTTATGTAAACAATTGAACTAAATTAGACACCAGTGCATTACAATGTGTATAAACATATACTGTACCATGTTTTATTGCGTTTGGTTGGTTAAATCGCGAGAAACGTCTATTTATAAGTCGCGTGGCCGCCATGTTGGTTTTGTAGTTAACAGTTTTTCGATAGTCACATAGGTGAACTTCTAAGAGTTCCCTTTATCACCCTAAAAATCCAGGGTGATATCGGGAATAGTTTAGGAGGTACTGAATGCTGGTGAAATATTTCGCACAGCCGCCATGTTGGATTGGTGAGACGTAACAAAATTTGAAGGACACGGTCGGGTTCGTCCGGAATAGTGCTATGAACTTACCGAGTTTCATTGAAATCGCTCTAGCCGTTTAGAAGTTATTAGGGGGACACACACACCTCTCTCTCTCACACACACACACACGGACAAACGGTGATCTCATAAGCCTTTTTTTTGTGTGCAAAATGTGAAAAGTAGGCTAAAAATCATGCTTCATTTACTGTTATTGCGACTTGAACTTGTGTATATTCCTTGTTAACAATTTCTTTTTTTAAATTTAAATTTTTAATGTTCAATTTTTAATGTTCAATTTTTATCTTGTATTTTAATGTATTTTCATGTATTATCTGTGTGTAAACAATTGTTTGCTACTGTAATAGGGGCACTGCCCTGTTGTGGCAATAAATAAATAAATAAATAAATAAATAAATAAATAGCGTCTGGAAATCTTCAGAATTGGGGATCCTGAGCTGGGTCTGCTTTCTCTTTTTTCATTGACTTTGGAATGTACCCTCTCAATCAAGTGATTTCAATCCATCTTCTACGGATCGTTGAATAGTTCAAGGGTGGACCTCAGTAATGTATGAATTTCGAATCCCTGGGCTTTAAATGTACACAAAAACTAGAATAAAGTCATTAAAACAAACGTGTGACTTTTTGCATTAAGAAAACTCTTCTTCAAGTTCAAATTCTAAACAATCATTCTACTATCTTTTTCTTAAAAGAAAATGTAAATAAGACTGTTGTTTAAACACTTGGAATAATTCAGCGCTTTGCAAACATTTTTACTCCAGTAAGTCATGAAAAGTAAAAAATTATAAGTTGCTAAACTGACATTGAGCCTAATAATTTGCACAACTCTGTATTATTATTATCATCATCATCATCATCATCATTCGTACTACAGAACACCAAAACGGCTGTTTACCCACTCTAACTTCCAGGAAACCTAAACAGCCTACTGATCGCGCGACCAATAAGATGAGGACATAGCTGCTCTATGTTGTACAGTGCAAAATTATTGAAATCAAATATATATTTCTCGTCGTCTAGTCCAGCGTTCGAGGTCACCAGACTAATTACCATCGTTTAATGACACGAGCCGCCACTGGCAGAGCCGGGAATCGGCCTTGAACCTCCAGCGTAGAAGACGACAATGCTAACAACTACACTACGAAGCGTGGGGCTACATTATACCTGAAATTCATCGCATCTCAAACCTGACAACAAAAGTAATGAGGAGTAGACATACCATGTCTGGCTAATGTAACAGACTCGACATACATATCTTCCATCTTCTGAGTTGAAATACAACACACAGGAGACTGAGATATGCCTCAACTGGCTCCTATTTCTTGTTGTGTCAGATTACTGTGTAACCAGAAGTCACTTTGTAAACACTGTCTTACCAGGAAAAATGTTCTGGGGCTTTCCAATACAGTACGAGTACACTTAATGGAATGCAGCCAAAAGTAATCAAAAACCGCTAAATAGTAACCCGTGGCACTACAGCCCATGAAAGGCCTAGGCCTACCAAGCGACCGCTGCCCAGCCATTTGGCCTGCAGATATTGTGGTGACGCGTGGTCAGCGCATCGGTTTTCATGACCGGGGCGCTGCCTGTCTGTCAGAGAGCTAGTCAATTGTCCTCACGAGGCTGAGTGAACCCTGTTCCAGCCCTCACGTCAGATTCTAAAATCCCTGACGGTGCCGGGAATCGAACCCGGGGCCTCCGGGTGAAAGGCAGGTGCGCTACCCCAACACCACGGGGCCGGCCAATCAATCAAAAACCCCTATGGACGTCAAATTAGCAGGTGAAAAGCTAAAGGAAGTAGGAACCTTCTGTTACTGAGGAAGCAAAATAACCAGTAATGGACGAAGCAAAAAGGATTACACAGTAGGTTGGTTGGCTCAGGCAATAAAAGCATTTCAAGAGAAAAAGAATCTGTTGACATCTAATATAGATTTAAGTATTAGGAAGTCATTTGGACTGTAGGTGCAGTGGAAAAGAAGAGAATAGAAGCATTCGAAACGTGAATTTACAAGAGAATTATGGAGATAAGATGGATAGATACAGTAACAAATGAAAATGTATTAAGACGAGTAGAAGAGGAGAGAAGTTTCTGTCGACAGCTAATGAAGAGAAGAGATAGGTTGGTAGGACACTTCCAAAAACACCCAGGAAAGTTATGGAAGGAAAGGTTGAGGACAAAAACTGTGGGAGTAGAACAAGGTTAGAATATATTGGATTGCTTCGGATGTAAGGTGTGGTAGGTATGTAGAGATGGAACGATTAGTTCAGGACAGGGAGGAATGGAGGGCTGCATCAAACCAGCCAAAAGACTGAAGACTCAAAATACAACAACAACGTTAAATGTCGAAGAATTATAAATGAAACTACTATTGCTCGTAAATGCTCCTTTGAATGTGCCCGAGGCTAATAATAATATCAGGTACTGTACATTTCTAAATTATAATAATAATTATTTTGCAATTCGCACCGACAGTAGTGGCTGCGCTCGCTAAAGCGCTGCGTTAGGTCATGGGGCCAAGCTCTCTGCTGACTCGGTAGACGCGTGGGTTCGAGCCCCACCGTCGGCCGTCCTTGAAATGGTTTTCCGTGGTTTCCCATTTTCAACTCCAGGCAAATGCTCGGACGGTACCTTCTGACAGGCCACGGTCGCTTCCTTCCACATCCTTGCCCAGTTTCATTCACCATCATTCATTTCATCTCTCATTAACTCCTCTCATGAGGTTGGCGTCAGGAAGGGCATCCGGCCGTAAAAATCATCCGCCACAAAGACTTCCATCGCATCTCATCCCCGACCCCGTAGGAAAAACGGGAATAATAAGGGGTAGACATACATACATTATTTTGCAATTCGCAATTTAAAAAGAATTATCATTTAGATCGAAAAGACAGAAGAAGAGTGGGCGTATCAGGAAGAAACAGTTGTTGTTTCAGTCGAGGGGCTTGCACATCGTGGTCATTTAATAACCCCATATACCTGGGTGTGTGTAAGCCTCCGTGGCTTAGGCGGCAGCAGGGGGTGTCAACCAGATAGGGATTATTTGGTACCATCGGTGTAGTAGCGCGGCCAGACGTAAGGAGCGGATTAAGCGCTGTATATCGTCTTGCCAACATATGCATGATACACGTTTTAATTGAATTGCAAATATATCCCTATATTTAGTCAATAAATATACACATAATTCTTAATTGACATTTCCTTGCAATTATCTTATCACCGACGATAATTACGTCACTTATCATTAAATAAACATTATTTCTACTGGGTTGGCGGCATTGACCAACATGGACGCTCTGTTTATGTCGTGTTTGGTGTAAACAATATTGCCCGTATATTAATATTTTATAATAAGCTAATGTTGTGTTCTTTCTCATCTTTCTTTCATCAAATCGTCTTCTTGGTAATGAGAAGTGAACAGTTCTTCTTCTGCTACGCCAAGTAAGTACGCTTATTTTAAGAGTTTAAGTGAAAACTTGTTTCTGTAGTGCCTGTGAAAAATATATCGTACCGGTAGCCCAGTTTTGAATTGATATTAGACGCAGTGTACAGGTGATATTCTACTTGACATATTAATTAACTTTCACTATTATTTATTCCACAGGTAGGCCTACCAAATTCTGTGAACAAACAAATCGTAAATTGCTGTTCTCGAAATAGCAGATGAATGTGGCAATTTGGCCTACTCTCCTGAGAAAGACCAGGTAAGAGTCTATGTTACCGTAATGTTTTCAACTTGATACATCTTGCAGAGATACATACAGTATCATGAGCCTATTGCATATGTGTACACAAGTTCTTGAGGAGATCAGTTCTTGCACATGTTAGTTACTGGTGAAGTGGCAAGTATTCAGTTGGTAGAATGTGTGGTAATGCCATTACTGATGTAGAACTGTAATTACAGGTTCTAAAATCTTAACACACACTGGTCCTATGGGTGGCTGTGTGCTCTTGTTCTGTGGAGCAAAGTCCAACATTAACATTTATTTCAGAGGTCTACATTTTGGTCCAAATATACAAATGAACTAAGCACCAAATGGTGAACGCATTTGTACTCTGAATTTGAAGCATATTAAGTTCATCAGAATGGTTTCATTTTATGCGTATGTTATTTTAGAATAGGCTATGTTTATTTTTCTTCCCATCATTCCATAATTATTTTTAGAAAATTCAGCAGCTACAGCACTGTATTCATGCGTTGCAAAACTATTTCTCCTCTGGCAGAGGATTAAGAATAGAATTAGAAACGATGAGACATCTTTCAGAAGGGTGATACCTGCAGAAGCAGTAACAAAACCACTCACCAGACACATCAAAAATCTAGAAGATATGCTGGAGTTACCCTTAATTGTTGTGTAATAGAAACACACGTGGATTAGTTACATTAATCGCAGAATTAAAATTTTAGTTATTTTCTGAAAGGTGAGAGAGGCAATCTTCATCAATCATAGATGTCTATTACATTAATAAATAAGCTTCTGTGTCCAACTAAAATAAATCCTCATCAGTTTTGATGTGGTGTTAACTCATAAAACAGTGGAAAGAAGATTGGTTAATATGTTTATGTTCGACACTGGCGAAATGTAAATATTATGTCAGAAAACTGTATAATGAGGCTCATTATAGTACAAGTTTTCATTATGATACAGTTTCTCCCACCAATCAGAGCTCAAGAAACAGTTGTGTGACCAATTAGGTGAGGATAGCATCGTACCTGCGCTCACTTCCATGGCCCCCTATTTTAAATTTCACTGCGTGGCGAGTGTCATAGTGAGGTATTCCAGGAGGCCATGGTCAAATACAAGGTATTCTCTGCATCTCATGCGCTCTGTTCAGTATATGCCAATGTAATGGTTGACATACCTATAGGTAGTATTTTATTCCTACACGTTACTTACAATATTTTTCAACACGTAGGATGCTAATGTCGAAGCCAGTCACAGCTCGTGCTCTGTAGCGGCTGGTGTAGAAAATTAGTTGTGTGTAGAGATGGGCAGCAGACGACTGAAAACAGTCGAATTAGTCGATACTTAAAACAATCGACTTATTCGACTGCTTTTAAAAAACAGTCGAATGAATTCAACGACTACTCACCGTATCATAAACAAGTCGTTTGCAAACGACTGATCTCAAAACAATCGTTGGAAATCATTGGAATGAAACAAGTCGTTGGCAAACGACTAATTCCAAGCGAATGGAATCATTCGAATTGAAGTAGTCGTTGTAAACGACTGATCCCAAAGCAATCGTTGGAAATCATTGGAATGAAACAAGTCGTTGGCAAACGACTAATTCCAAGCGAATGGAATCAGTCGAATTGAAGTAGTCGTTGTAAACAACTGATCCCAAAGCAATCGTTGGAAATCATTGGAATGAAACAAGTCGTTGGCAAACGACTAATTCCAAGCGAATGGAATCATTCGAATTTAAGTAGTCGTTCTAATCAAACGACTTCTTCAGGATAACTTCATGCTACAATTCATTGTGCTGTATGTTTATTGTAGAGCTTTAATTAATAAGTTAAGTATACCTGTAGGTGCCTATAGTTTTATACAGTTCGTTGATTCTTTCAATGAAATAGCCTAAATCCAGTTGTCCAAGTTATTGGAAATGTTAAGCATTCAATATTTAGGTTATGCTTGAACTCCCGGTTTTCTGGTCCATCATCCCAGGCAAGCCTCCCAGTCAGATGGATCATTTGGCTGTAATTTTGAATTAGAGTAAGGTTGTAGTATGCGTGGTCAGATTTAGACAATAGCCTACTCCATGAAGGGGTCATGGCTATGCCTTCTATGTTTGTTTATTGAATAGAGTAACTGAAATGAGGGATGTATACTGATTTTAAGATTTGTGGAATGAGTTTATGAATTTTTAATAGAATTTAATGAAGTCTTCAGTAAAGTTGAAGGAGACATGATCGTGTTTAGACAATAGCCTACTCCATGAAGGGGTCATGACTATGCTTTCTATGTCTGTTTAAGGTGTAGTGTGGCTGAAATGAGGGAGGTTTACTGATTTTGGTGTTTGTGGAGTAGTCTTTTCGTTTATAATTTAGGTTTTGTGAAGCTCGTTGCGGAGTTGTTTTATGGATTTTATTGCTCTGCAAATGAAGTGTATTAGGGGGTTCTGGGTTTGGTTTAGCTGTAGTTTACAGGGTTATGGCTGAGAGTTGTTGTAGCAGGCCTACCAACTGTGTCAGAGCAGTGGCATGCTGTGTGGGAGGGGGGGTTAGTGGCAAAGACATGAGGGCAGGGATGGAAGAGTTTATGTGTTTCCTCACAGTTGGCGCACTTAGGCTTATCTCGAGGTACCGTACAGATAGAGTGGTGATTTAAATCTCCAGCGGGTACTGTGAGGACAGCTTGACGGCTGTAGGTGCCTATAGTTTTATACAGTTTCTTGTTCGTAGATTCTTTCAATGAAATAGCCTACGTCCAGTTGTCCAAATATATATGTATGTCATTTCATTGGAACTCCTTAACACAGTCTATACACTTTTAATGAGAATTGGGTGCATTCTTGAATTATTACACAACTTGAACATGGGCTTACCAATTATGGCTTAGAGTTCTATTTATTTTATGATTGAATTTCATTCAT
This sequence comes from Meconema thalassinum, assembly GCA_946902985.2. Classification (NCBI taxonomy): domain Eukaryota; kingdom Metazoa; phylum Arthropoda; class Insecta; order Orthoptera; family Tettigoniidae; genus Meconema; species Meconema thalassinum. Next base: position 927,632,428 of record OX336388.2, read on the forward strand.
TTATTCTACCGCGTGATAAATGAATTACAAGAAAATTATTATGAAATTCTCCCCATAGCGTGATGGTAATGATCGATGCAAACATAGAATAGATTTTCCAGGAAAATTAAATCAGAAAATATTTTATATTGGGATCCAATATTAATAGCATTTTAGCAAGTCGGAGGGTGTGTACTCTCAAATTGATTCTGGTTGTCAATTGGTTTGTAGAGATGGGCATCAGCAGTCGACTGACAAAAGTTAAAACCATCGACTTGTTTGACTGCTTTTAGAAAACAGTCGAATGAATTCAACGACTACTCACCGTAACATAAACAAGTCGTTTGCAAACGACTGAACTGATCCCAATTGTTTTAACATGCTCTGAGCGCTGGCATAGTTTTACGTTCTGGTCATAAATTGTTTGTATTCACATGGTTGCCAACATCTCCACTGAAAGTTCGCTCTCGTTACTGTTCTAAAGTGCTCTATTGTCGTGTCTCGTGTGTATTTATTCTAGGCTGTCGTGAAACAAGTAGGGTAGTCGTATTCATTCATTCCTATTCATGAGCTTAAATGGCACTCTGTCAAACGCATACATGTGTCAGAATCCAACACAACACAAAATAAGATAATGACTTGATTTTGTCTGCTGTTAATTCATTTTATGGGCATGGGACATCTTGGTCATCAGCCCCATGCAGTTGGGTGTGGGTAGAATTGCTCCGATAATGCGATGACTGTAGTAGTGTGTGTAGCTTTATAAGGGACAGGCTTGGGGAGGTGCCCCAGGAGTTGAAATAAGGTACTACCGGATTTCCATCAGGAAAGGAATAAAATAAAATAATGTTGAGGCCCACAGGAGAGATCTGCAGAATATCTTGGCTGAGTAGACAGGGAATTTGTAACTGTTCCTGTTGGTATTTCAATTTCATTTTAGTACATATTATTAAAAATTCTTAAAAATAAATGTCCCTAACTATGGCTGCCACCTTTCCAGTCCTCATCTGAATTACAGAAAGTATAGCCTACACACTACTACAGATACCACAATAACAGAGATTATCATATAAATCCTATACACTTCCAAATATATGGGGCTAAATGAATATGTTATCAAAAGCCCTAAAATTAATATCAAAAACACAATGATTCTACAATAAGAGATTCTTTTAAAATATAGTTATAGTAGGTGCAAACATACACATAACAGCAAATTCAAGTTCTCCATTTCAAGCATTACACATTTATTAAGTTAACTGTTTCAACATACAAACTTGCATGTGTTGTAGGAATTTGCGGTTCATCGGTGTCAGCCATGGCGTCAAGGAGGTAATAGGTCCATTATCATGTGCTGTAGCCTACCGTTATACCTTGGCAAGAAAGAAGAACATGCCTCAACACATACTTTTAAAAGGACCAGATTTGATTACTGTATTTTTGCTAAGTTTGATTTTCTCTCTCTTTTATTTTTTCTTCGTTGACAAACTTTTTAAATAAAACGATGATTTCTAGCAGTATTGAGTGTGTTTCTTGTTTTTCATTGAAAGTCCTATTTCTCCTTTCCCCTTCACAGCATGTCATAGAATTTACTGTATTAGTGTGCCATGAAATTTGTTTATGTACATGTACTTACTGTATTTCACCCTTCAAAATTGGTGGACTGGATATATTTTAAAGGGAATATCAAATGAACTACTGTATATACATTTTGTGATATCCAATTATTTTTCTGAAACTAATGAATTTGGCATTAATTACACTAACAATTTTAGTGTGATGAGGATCAGATTACACCACCTATTTCCTTAGTATTCTCTCTTAAAATTTTCCTGTTATTGCGAACAGCATCAAGCATTTTAAGATATGAATATTCTCCCTTCCCAGTACTTTTACTTTCTAGTTTAATCTCGGAACTAATCGGTTATAATTGGGCCTACAGTGGTTAATTGGAAGGGACCATTTTTTTAAAATTGAGTAATAATATGCTGCAGACCTTATAGTAGCCTAATTCTTGTCAATGCAATATGCTCCAATTGCAACTGAAAGAAATGTAAACATGTAAATTATTGATGAGGTCATGTCCTAAATGCTGTGATTGCTCATTTCAGAGTTCCGGAATTCACAATTTCCCACTTTGGTATTATTAAAAAAAACTGTTATTGCTATTTTGAATGTGATTTATCTCGTGTAGATCATATTATTATCTCCACACTTAAAAACGTGTGCTATAAGTATTGGGAAGATTGTGATTTTCGGAACATTGAAGTGGGCAGAGCAGTTAGGACGAGAATATTTAGCGGAACGAGGGGAAGGGGTGGGGTAGGCTGCCCGCACGGCCGTGCTCAACTAGTACCGCGGTCATACACCAGACAGCGCTGAAGTCTTAGGTGCCAAGAATTAGCATGGCTGTCGGCTATCTGTAGTAGTAGGTAATCTGTGGGCGGCAGCACGCCGGCCTCTCACCGCTGGGTCCGTGGTTCAAATCCCGGTCACTCCATGTGAGATCTGTGCTGGACAAAACGGAGGCCGACAGGTTTTTCTCCGGGTACTCCGGTTTTCCCTGTCAAAATTTCATTCCAGCTACACTCTCCACTATCATTTCATTTCATCTGTCATTCATTTAATCATTGCCTCAGAGGAGTGCGTCAGGCCTCGGCAGCCGGTACAGTTCATATCTTCGCCGCTAGATAGGGGCTTCATTCATTCCATTCCTGACCCGGTCGGAGACTGGAAGCAGGCTGTGGATTTTCATTTTCACCTGGGCGTGTGTAAGTTGTTTGATAATCTGTGTTATTGTGATGGCTGTATTAGTGTGTGACTTTATAGTTCTGGTGAGGATTTGAAAGGAGGCACCCATGGTCTTAAGTTAGTAACAATCCCGGCATTTGCCTGAAGTAGAAGTGGGAATCAACGAAAAATGATTTCCAAGCTGGCTAAGATGGGAATCGAACCCACCTCTACTCAGTTTTGCCTCACCAGACTGAATGTAGCCCGTTCTAGCCCTCAGACCAGAATTAAATTTCTATGGAGAGCCGGGAATCGAACCCAGACCGACAGTCAAAAATGCTAGCCGCTACACCACAAAGTGGTCAATACAGAAGAAGAGTTCCGATCGTTCCATGAATGAGCGTATCAGGAAGAAACAGAAAAGGGTCATGAACCCATTATGAGCAGGAAATAAGGACACTCTAGCCCTCGAATAACCAAATACCTTCGCAGGTCAGAGGAGTTGACAACAGAAGGTCGGGCACAAGATGTGAAGGTGTGTGAAGTAATAAATGAAGCTATGCCCCTGTTTGCTAGTCCACTTGAATATCACACGTATTTAGCATGACTGTTGTGAACCCCTTGGGGGAACAAGCGTTGGAACGCTAACAAAATATCCTCCATGGTCACACATTACACAACAAACACAACATACCAACTATTGTTTTAACAAGGACAATGAAGTAATCGATCGTTTACATTCCTCATCATTTGTATCTTGTTTGAACAATTAAGCCAAGAAGAATGTCAATATGCCGGACCTGCCAACCCTGCGAACATACTAATATGGTTAACAATTGGAAGCCATTTTTCAGTGTTGCCCTAGTAATTGAAATTAAATGTTGTTCAGTCGGTCAACACGATTGTGCCCAATTGTAAAGGGTGGTTCCCTAATCCTGAAAAAAAAAAAAAGTTCCGTGAAGAATTATACAGCCTATTTTCATATATCCTACTCATGTTAATTGCCTCTATCAACAAACAAAATTTCAGTTTGATTGTTGTGATAGATTCGTAGATATTGAGAACCATCTAAATATTTCAGATGGTCGCCAGGCTGGAATTTTATTTATGTACTATTACATGAAGACTTCAGCCGGGTTTAAACCCGCAACCTTGGGCATAAAAGCTCAGCATACTTCCAACTACGCCACCGAAGCCGCCTAATATGGGATAGACAAACACATACATTGAAAATTCCAAACCTATACCAAACGTCAGTTAAGTCCTGAGGAAAATATCCCTCCGCGCATCTCATCTCTCTCTCCTTTCTTGTGTTTCCGGCATGGAAACTCTAGATTGTCATCCCTCAACCTACTATATACATTTAAAATCATTTGTTTGCTCCTTTTATTGTACTTCTCTCCACTTTTATTACCTTTGAAGAATTTTATTGGTGTTTCAAGCTTTACATCTCCAGTTTGAAAACAGTGTCTACTTGAGGAAACCATGTTGAACTTTGTGCATTCGTAACAGTGTTGCAAACCTTCGAACCTGATTCGCTATAAAATCGAATTCTTCGGGTGCTCTTTTGCTGCTCAAACAAGGTTTGTACAAAAAAGTAATATAATAGACTATCAAATTCGTACTGAATAACTCTGCCTATAGTTCCAAACACCACTAAAAACTATATTATTATTATTAACAGAAAAGCGCACGAATGTGCATAACATAGATTTACACTAGTGAAACAAACATGCTATAAAGAGTTAATTGATGTGAAAAACATCATGATCCAGTAATCAATCAGGAATGTGTGCATTAAAGCATTCATTCATGACCAGTCATTATATTGTGAATTGAATGTTATTTGTGAAATAGAGCAACACTGTATGATGCTTTGTTCATTTTAAATGTTAGTCCTTGCTATAATCACAGAGTGATTTCTGGTTATTTTTACATCGTGTGATGTGATATGTGTCACAGAACTGGTCACATAACGAGCACACGCAGAGTTCATTTGGGGCGTGGTAGGACATGTTTTTACATATTTTATGGTGGTACCCATGCACTGCTAACTTTATCACCACATGTCTTAGTTTCTGATTGGCGCTGGTCCAGTTCCGGTTGATCATGGCATCCGTGCTGTAAAATTCTAGCGGAATGCCTTTTCTCTTCTCTCTTCTCTCTGCTAGGTGCGCTTCAGCATTCTTTGTTGATGGAAGCTGTAATTTTGTTCTTATTTCTTCGACGAGGAAGGGTTCCCGTGCTAATTCATATGTTAGGCGGGAGCGCGTGTATTTTGAGATGCCCATTAAGGTTTTCAGGAATTGGGCTTTAACTCTTTCGATGGTGGTCAGATCTCTCTTCGTTAGTCGGTCCCATATCAAGTGGATCCCGTACGTGAGAATTGGTAGGATCTTTGCGTCAAACAGATGCATAGCTGTTTTTAAGGATAGCTGCTGTAGATTGATAATGTCGTACATGGCTTTCAAGCAAGCCACTGCTCTGTCTTGGATGTGTAGTCTGAATGTTCCGGTAGTCTGTAAAGTGATCCCAAGGTATTTAACTGCATTCACTATTTCCACTTTGACCTCTTCATATTGCAAGTTGTCGTTTGCTGCTACACGCCCACCTTTCCGAAAAACCATCTGTTGGGTTTTTGTCCAGTTTATTTTCAGACTGTTATTTCCTGCCCATTCTACCAGTGCTGAGAAGGCATGTTGGAGTTCTTCCTTATTTGGTGATCCTAGGACCATGTCGTCCGCATATATGTAGATCACCGCGTCCTTTGATTTCTCTCGGATTGCTGTTGTTACATCGGCTGTGGCAATATTGAACAGTATGGGACTGAGGGGGTCGCCTTGCAACACTCCATTAGTTTGGGTGATTTCCTTTGTTTTGCTTACTGCGTCATCTATGGTGATCTGGTTGTATGCCAGGATATTTTTTACTAAGATTGTTAAAGGATTGTGATTTCCGATGATATTTTGAAGTTTCGATGTGAGCTTTCTTCTGTCAATTAGGTCGAAGGCCTTTGTATAGTCTATAAAGACTGCATAAAACTTTCCCTTTTGGAGTCGTTTTGCTTCCTCTATGTCATTTAACAGATTTTGAATTGCGTGCAAGGTTCCTCTTCCTCGTCTAAAGCCGAATTGTTCCTCCGGTATCTTGGAGTCGACTTCATATACTATCCTGTTGGTTAGAATTCTTGTCAGTAACTTGAAGGTGTTGCTTTCCAGTGCAATTCCTCTGTACGAGTTGGGGTCGTTGGTTTCACCTTTTCCTTTATAGAGAGTTTTAATGGTCGATTTTCTCCATTCTTCGGGAATATTTCCTGTTTCTAGGCATTTGGTAAAGAGTTTGGACCATAGTTCTGATAGGTATTGTGCCGATTCCTTTAGATGTTCGTTGAAAAACCCGTCTGGTCCTGCAGCCTTGTTACATTTCGTAGCATTGATTATGTCCAAAACCTCTGTTTTAGTGATGGGGAGTATTTCTTCGTGTTGATCTCTACATTCAATTTCATATGCCGCTTGTTGACCTGAACCGTTGAGGATGAGAGTGAAGTGCGATTCCCATATTCCTATTTCTACGTTGCTAGATTTTGACGATCTTCTTGGTCTGATGGCTATGTATGGATCATTCATTGCTTCTTTGGCGATCCTCTCACCTTCTTTTTCTATGTATTGAAAGCGTTTACGTTTTAGGAGATTCTTGTAATATCTCCGTGTTTCCCCATATACTCTTAGGTCCTCTGGTGTTGACGAGATTCTAGCTATATGTAGCGCCTTTAGTGTAGTTTGTCTTTCTGCATAACATTCCTTATCAAACCACGGTTGAGCTTTCCTTGAAATCTGTTTGTGGGTTATACTTGCTCCTAGTATCTTGTTAATTCTTGTTAGGGCTGAATTTAGGTCGTTTTCCTTGATTGTCTTTTCTGCTTCAGGTACTTTTCCTAGTTGTCGCTGTAGTGCTGCCATGTTAAGGTGTCGGGATATGATGGTCTTGACGCAATTCGGAACAACTTTCTTTGGAGTTTTGAGTAAGAATTTGGTCTGTATTGGGATGTGTTTTCTTAGTGGGGTTACTGGTGAAGTCCATAGACTCTTTTGTTCTAAAATTTCAATATCGTTTCCTTTGTGGAACACGAGGTCAATTGTGCTACTGCCATTATGGGCAAAGTAAGTTTTGCGTCTTGGGTCATTTACTATTTTGAAATTTTCTTCTGTAAGGAATGTAAGGACAGTTTTACATTTCGTATCGGGTTTGTCTAGTCTACAGTTCATATCTCCTGCTAGTATTATGGTTTCTTCTGGGTTTGCAACTTTCCGTAGTGAGAGCGTGAGGAGTTCCATTATTTCCTCGGTATCAGTGTTGGGGCGTACATAAGTGCCTATTATCGTGAAGTTGTTTGCTTTCGCTATTATGAGGTTTTCTTCTATATGTAAGGTCTTTAAGGGTCCTATCCATGGTTTATAGAGGATAGATACACCTCCTGATGGCCTTCCTTCTGTAGGTTTTCTTGCTAGAGAGTGGATGGAGTAGAAACCTTCTATATCAATAGGTGTCGTTAGGAATGTCTCTGTGAAGATTAGTATGTCAGATGTTTCAAATGTTTCAACTATATTAAAACACACAATTCATCACATGAAAAGCAACGTTGGTCAAGCTCCCAATTAAAACGTAAAAATGAAAACTAGCCAGCTTATGGAAACATAGTAACATGCGCTAGAAAATCCTGTGCGCCAAAAACAAGCACAAAAAGTGGGAACTACTTCCTGGCGCGTTAGCCTCTTCACAGACCAAACATCAAAGAGACCGCTTAGGTTTTGAGGTGACTAGAGGTATACACGACCTAACGTAAAGTAAAACGGGGAAAATGATGGGGTTATTGGATTTTCTATAGGTCTATTGGCTATTTCATCAAACTCGAGTGCATTCGACAGGTGTGCACAAGTCCCAAGGGCCCATAAGAATTGGCGCCACTGAGTGTACCTGTTACACAAGAGAGCTTCACAATGCGCATTCAGGTGAAAGGCACGCCCCTACAGCTCCCCTTCCTGCCTGTTTGTTGCCACATACAGTACATGGTGATTCCGCCCGCAAGCCGCAACAGGCAGACATGGCTACTGCATTACATCCATTGCTGATGAGCTGGACGCCTGCCAGTCCCTGATAGCTACGATCGCCAAGGCGCCAGTGATCGACCTTTCACTCCTGGCATTGACTTCGCACTTCTCAAGCGTTCGAAGAAAAACCTTGCCCCAGGGAAACAACTCAAGTCTTGGCGAACATTTCTCTCAACGACGTAATATTATTTGGCATGCAAAACCGTTTCAATGAGAAATTCCCAGAAATTGACTTCATAATTCACGTTTCTTGGCACAAGGAAGGCTTTCTTTGACTTGTTCACACACTGACAAATAAACTTATCAACGCGAGTGTGTTCGAGATGAACGAAACTTTGGATGTGGGAATGTAACGAGGGTGTCTCCGAGATAAGTATTTGTATTTTTTTGAGGGGCTTGGGACATCTTGGCGATCATCCCCGTTTAGTTGGTTGTAGAACTTGTCTGATCTGTATTGTTTTGATGATTGTAGTGAAAATGAAAATCCACAGCCTGCTTCCAGTCTCCGACCGGGTCAGGAATGGAATGAATGAAGCCCCCATCTAGCGGCGAGGATATGGACTGTGCCGGCTGCCGAGGCCTGACGCACTCCTCTGGGGCAATGATTAAATGAATGACATGAAATGAAATGATAGTGGAGAGTGTTGCTGGAATGAAATGTTGACAGGGAAAACCGGAGTACCCGGAGAAAAACCTGTCTGCCTCCGTTTTGTCCAGCACAGATCTCACATGGAGTGACCGGGATTTGAACCACGGACCCAGCGGTGAGAGGCCGGCGTGCTGCCGCCTAAGGCACGGAGGCTTTGTTTTGATGATTGTAGTAGTTTTTGTAACTGTATCAGAGACAGCGACAATATAGGCGCCCCGCGACTTGAAGTAAGTTATTAACCCGATATTTGCCCCTGGAGGGAGTGTGGAACAACCACTCTCAGGATAGCCACTATTAGCGCCGGGATTCGAACCTACGATCTCCGGACTTGCTGCAGCTGCCCGCTCGGTCGTGGTGCACGACTACGTTGCGGGGCATGCTGTGCACAATAAGGACACTTGACTTCGATTATAGCGTCATTTCCTATCAATCCGTTTGGGGTGGTACCTATGAATCCACATATTTTATGAACGAAAAGACTGGTACCTTTTGGTAGAGGCCTCATGTATCAATAAAAACAAAATTGATCGCACGTAAAACTCGCTGCAATTGATGACGCTATACCCTCCCCCATGTACCGATTCTACCGGAAATAATTGCCAAAAAGATTAAGTTTTCAAAATAGAACTAACGAAAATAAAATAACACAACTGATGCACTTAAAATAAATTGAACGAAAAGTCATGAGTACGAACGGGAGAAATATAAAAAAGAATCAGTCAAAACTATCAAGAGGAGGAAAATATCGGGAACTAACCAACACAGTCAATCGCAACATCAGTGAATTAAAACAGTGACTTAAAAAATTCAACAGTAAATTAAAAAATTCACTGACCGTGCAAGCCAATATGCCATCTTTTTGGAAGCCTTCATAGGGAGGTTATAGCTGCTTGAGCTTTTAGTTCTCGCAGTAAAGAGGAGCAGGTGCGCTTCATAAAAAGGGAGGTAGCGTGCAGTTCGCTACTCCTGTGGGGGTCCGGGCGGAGACACCAAGAGCCCGCTGATGAGCCAGCTTGGTGTCCTCGGCGAAACTCCACACAAGACACGGCACAAACCTAGAAAAATTGCTGAGTTTTAGTTCACTGGCCGTTAAAGTCAATATACCATATCTGGGGTTCTTCTCCCAATTCTAATCCGCTCTCGAACCATCCTTGTCGTGGAAAGGTTTCTCTATACAAATGAGGAAATTACATGCTAGCTCTGATTTCAAACATTCGTAAATGCCGAGTGGAGATAAGTGTCCTTCCCCCTGAAGGTGATGCCATAGCTCAACCCACACGCAATTGCCACATTTAGGATAGAAGATCCACCGACTGTAAGCCTGAGGGAACCGGCGCGGCACCGACTGGCAGTCAAGTCGTGGACGTCGTTGATGAGGAAATGGAACGCCCTCGCATTCAGGAAGGTCACTTGGAAGACATGTCTCACCACATTCCTTCCTGAGATAATCTCTTCTGTTGAAACAGAAGCCTTTAAACTACTGTACATATCCAGACAAAACCGGTAACAACACCCAGCAATAACAAACAAATAATAATCCTATTATATAATACGCTAGGCTAAGGTGTATGTTTCACAAAACTCAAGCTCCTAAACCAGAGGGCGTTAGAAGGTGTGGTTTGTACCAAAATCTACCAAATCGTCTCAATAGTACAGGAAAAATCTTGTGTTTCTTGAAAAATCAACGGAAATATATTTATTTGTTTATGAAGTGCTTTTACACAAATAAACAAGACGATAGCCCCTGGCGGAACTGTGTCACGTACAGCCCGCATAGCACTAGAGCCAGGCGGGTAGACTGTACATATGGGGCGCATACAACCCATTATGCGAGAGTTCTCGCACGGGTCCGCTAGTAATAATAATTATATCAACATTCCCAGAAAATATCAGACACTATGAGAAATTATTTACATTTCGACATCGACGAACATAAAGACCATTAAAGTTTTATGGACATATTCAAAGAATGGACAATGAAAGATTTACTAAAACGATATTTGGTCATGCCTCCTCATTAAAAGCCAAGAAAACTGCGTAGTAGAAATTGAAGAGAGATTGGGAAGAAAAGAAGAAACATAGTTCTAAATAAGTTCTAACGCGCTCCTTGGCTGGGATTAACGAATCAAAGCTTGCCACGGTGGGTGAGTGGTCAACGTGTCGGTCTTCTAACTCCAAGTTTGCAGGTTCGTTCCTGGCCGTGGTAAGTGATTTTTGAAAGGCGGCAAAATTTACGACACCATGACATACGATGTTGGCATGTCAAAGAACCCATTTGAATTCAGTAGGCCGTGTTCATGATGGCAAAATTAATCTCGGGAGTTTCCGCCAACACAGAGTTCCTCATTTCTCTACTAGAAAGCGCTAGTGTTCAAGGAGCTTAGATATCTAACCTCCTTGACTTTCATAGTGCTTAAAGGAACAACGAAATTCGACATGCAAGCTACCCTTTGGGTGTCAAATAACAAAGCTTGCAACCGGCACCCGAGGCCATACGATATTATTATTATTATTATTATTAACGAATCATAATAATAATAATACAGTAATAGAATCTCCTGGAACAGATACAACAAATAAAACAAAAGCGAAGAACGCAAAAATGATGATGATGATGATGATGATAATTGTTGTTTTAAGGGGCCTAACATCGAGGTTATCGGCCCCTGATGAAATGAAATGGCGTGAAATGAAAGGATGAAGATAAAAAACAGCTCACTGCTATGGATGAAACGAAAATGGTTTAGATAAAATAGACAGTGAGCTCCAATAACTATGCCTTATGTAGCAGGGAAAATACTTACAAAAAGAAGGAACTCAGATTGAAACTACTCACCAAATGGAGAGCGGTAATACGTACATAAGAGAATTTCGAACGAAAATACTCACAAAAGGAATAGATTGAAAAATACGCACAAAATGTAGGTCAAGTCCAAAATACATACAAAATGCAACGTACAGTCGAAATACCTGCAAAATGCAAGTGAAATCAAAATACTTACAAAATGCAAATGAGATTGAAAATACGCACAAAATGTAATGGAGAATCAAAATACCCACAAAATTGCAATTGAGACTTAACTACTTGAACAAAGCGGGGTAGGTTGAAAATACAAAATGCAATTGAAATTGCTTACAAAATGTATGGTAGATTCAAACTTCTCATTAGGATGGACAATACTTACAAAATGCAATTTAGATTGAAAATAATTACAAAATGTAATTTAGATTCAAAATACCCACAAAATTGCAATTGAGACTTAACTACTTGAACAAAGCGGGGTAGGTTGAAAATACAAAATGCAATTGAAATTCAAAAAACTCACAAAAGCCCCGGCCCGGATATTGAAAGACTTACTAAAAAGCAATTTAGATTGTCAATCCTTACAAAATGCAATTGAGATTGAAAAACACTCACAAAATGCAATCTAGATCGAAAAGACTTACAAAATGCAACGTAGATTAAAAATACCTACAAAAAAAATCGCTAAGAGGGAATTTAGATACACGGGGAACCAAGTAACAAAAACAGTGCGGGAATCTGAAAGAGAAAAGGAAATATCAGGAAAAGAGGAGAGGATTGGAGAGGGGAGGGGAGGGGAGAGAGGAGAGGGTCCGCCCCCAAAGGGAAGGGACAAAAGGGGAAAACGGACCCAGCTCAGGAATCCCTCGGGGTCGCCAACTCCCGAACTCACCAGCCGTGAGCCCCTGAGGGTGTAGCATTATCTAGGGTGCACCAGAAGTGGTGGGGCTACATACACCCTGCCTCCTTAAGGGCCTTGAGCACAAGGCAGGAGGTAAAAGGAAAAGAAAAAGAAGGCTGACCCCTCACAGAAGGAGGGTGTCAGGAAAGATGAGACAAGGGCCAATTAAGGCGGGAAAGGAAGAGACTCCCTAGGCCTCGGATACCCTAATACCGTCGGGGTCGGAAGAGAACAAGAGTTGACCAAGTGAGGTCGAAAGGAAAGAAGACGGAGAGGAGCCCGGCACAAGTAAGTGGAAGCAATGCCAGATTCAGCTGGGGCCCCGTGGTCGCCAACCCACGCCCACTAGAAGTGAGCCCCTGGGGGGGGGGGGGGGGGGGGAAGAACGCAAAAAATAAGACATTTCACCACAATAATGAAATCTAAAACATTGAGTATAATACGCCTGGGAAACCTTGATCATTGGATGTAGATCTCTTATTAAAGACGTAGAGAACAAGAAAGGAAGATACTGAGGAAAATCATTGGTCCAGTCGGCTCAGAAGGAATCTGGGTGAAACAGATGTCTCAGGAGCTTTATCAGCATGGTGAAAGGATCACTGACACCTTCAGGAAAATGCGATTGAAGTTCTACGGCCAAATTCTCAGAATGAACAATAACAGGCTGACCAAAAGCATTCTCAACCTTGCTCTCTCCAAGAAAGTCGAGAGCAACTGGCTTAGTGAAATAGAAAAAGACCTTCAAGAAATTGGCATTACAGATTTTTTTTTACAAGATCGACTCCAGTTCAGAACATTAAACAATAACCATCATTTCTCTGATAAAATTACTGCCAGGACCAATAAATCATGGGCTGAAGAACGGAGGAAGATTTCCAGTCTCTCGATGAAGAGATTTTGGGAGAAGAAAAAAAAACATAATTAGGAAAATAAGTTCTATCGCAATCTACAGATGAGCATAGCGATGTAAATAATAATAATAATAATAATAATAATAATAATATACGACCGGAGGCTTTATATGGTGCCGAATGAGTAGAAAGGGTACGATCGAGAAGCTAGAAATAAGAGAAAGACAGATCTTGAGAAAAATCCTAGGTCCAATCAAAGAAAATGTTGAGTTCAGAAGACAACACAATCATGAACTCTACTCACATGTAGAAAAGATCACGGACACCATTCGTAAGAGAAGGATAGTTTGGCCTCATTGCTCGTATGAGTTCTACAAGATTGAGCAATAGGATCATCAGTTCCCTTCTTAACAAGAAAACCAAGTCGGCGTGGTTCACAAAGGTAGAAAAAGACCTGCGTGAAGTGGGTATAACCAAGGAGGATATCCAGAAACGTGTTCTACTAAAGTCGAAACTCCAAGAATATCATGGATTCCAAGAAAAGCCAAAACTAAAAACTGGCAAGATATGGACTAAAGCGAGGAAGGAACAACATAGGAAACGAATGCGGGAATACTGGGCGAACGTTAAGGCCCAGGCGCAAAGATATGGAAAAGGGCAGTTGAAATAGCGTGGTCCGTAGATGGCCGAAACGACAGCAACAATAATAATAATAATAATAATAATAATAATAATAATAATAATAATAATAATAATAATAATAATAATACCAGGACCCAAGGTGCCACTAATTTGTCACAATGAACCAATACATTTAATCTGTAGATCTCAGCTAAGATCGAACTCGAAAAACTCGAAATAGGATGCCGTTAAAGCTTCGGTCAGGAGCCAAGAACAACTTGGTTATCAGTGCCACAGGAAGTTTTGACGCTACTGTAGTTTCAAAGAGAAAAAAGCCTCCTAGAAGAGAAGTTCGCTATCGCAGTGTGCGTTTGAAAGCGCTACTGCATAAGTGACGCAGACACAAGAAGTCCAGAGCAAAAAAAGAAGCTGGCGGAGGAATGCCGCCTGTCTCCAGCCAGTAGCAGGTCACGTTATATGGATTTCATTTAGCCTCCTAATTGCTCCCATAAAGCACGCGTGCGCAGCTGCGAAAGATCGTTCATTTTGTTGATCTACTAAACACATGCATCAGTGTTTCTTGAAGACACCCCCCTGCCGCGGAGACAAGCCTCTTAACATTTAAGAATTCAAAATTTCGCATTTTCAATTTGTGTCAGTCGGAAGAGTAATTATTTATGCATGTACGGGGGTTGATCAGAAACTAAGGTTCCAAGGCCGATATTCCTGGAGTTTCGTCTGTTATAAATTAGTTGTTGTTTGAGTCTTCAGTCTTTTGACTGTTTTGATGCAGCTCTCCATGCCAGACGCGGATTCAAGGGGGGGGGGGGTCACGGGGGTCATGACCCACCCCCCAAACGGAGACCAATTTTTTTTTGCTAACTCAAAAGACGAAAACACAATAACCAGACAAATAAAACTTACGAATTTTAACTGAAAACAGTTCTTTTTTTCATTTTATTCAATACTGACAATATCTTTATTGCAATTATTATTATGTTCTGTTACAACTGTACATATTTACAACCTCATACCTCTTTCTTACACAACTAATTTTTTTACATACTTGGCACAACAATTAACGAACCATTTGACCATTAAAATGCTTTGAAAAGTGGCCCACTAATTGTTGTGCCGAGTATAAATTGGTTTATAAAAAAACATTTTTTGTTTGTCATATATATACACGGATAGGAATTCGAGGCCTTTTTCGCACCAAAAAAATTTGCTGACGTCCGAACTGCAAGCTTGGTTGGCAATTTAAGCTGTGACTTTCTCCCTTTGTCGGTACCAACTCGACTTGCCGAAACTGTAACGTACCTTGATACTTTTCTCGAAGCTCGATGTAAAAGTCGCAAACACACCGTTGCAATTTGTACGAATATTTTTGGTGCGCTAAACGCATCAAATTTCTATCCATGTAGCTTGCAAAAAAATTGGTCTGGGTTTGTACGTTTGGTTATTTTGTGATTGCGTTTTTAGTGATACCACTTTTCTTAACAATTTCGATTCTCTGACCCCCTCCAAAGCCAAACTCTAGATCCGCGCCTGCTCAATGCCTCCCTGTCTTGAGCTAATCGATTCATCTCTACTTAGCTACCACACCCTACATTCGAGGCAATCTGTTTAACATATTCCAACATTGGTCTACCCCTACAGTTCTTGTACTCGACCCTTCCTTCCATAACTAAGCTTGCTATTCCTGGGTGTCTTAGTATGTGTCCTACCAACCTATCTCTTATCTTCATAAGCCATCACCAGAAACATCTCTCCTCTCCCACTATTCTTAATACCTCTTCGTATGTAACCCTATCTACCCATGTGATCTTCATCATTCTCCACATTTCAAACGCTTCAATTCTCCTCTTTTCTGCTGCACCAATAGTCCAAGTTTCACTTCCATATAGTGCAACGCTCCAGACAAAGGCTTTCAAAAATGACTTCCTAATATCTAAATCTATATTCGATGTCAACAGATTCCTTTACTGTAGAAATGCTTTCCTTGCCTGAGCCAACCTCTTTGCTTCGTCCATCACTGGTTATTTTGCTTCCTAAGTAACATAAGTCTCCTACTTCTTTTAGCTTTTCACTTGCCAATTTGATGTCCATAGACGTTTCTGATTTATTTCGGCTGATTCCAATATTTTTGTTTTACATTTATTGATTTTCATCACAAATTCTTTCCTCAAGTACTGTAGTAGTGTGGGGGTAATTCGAATATATAAGCTTGGTAACTGTGCAGAGTTTCAGCCACTTGTCAACTGGTCTCGCGAAGAGATACGCCTAGTTATTTGATTTCTGTGGGTGAAACATGTCACCGCGGTCAGGACTTCTCACCGAGGGCGTCATCTTCCTTCATGACGAAGCGCGATCTCATACAGCCTACAAGACCACCACGCTGTAAAGCCCTGCGCGGGTGCGGATAAATCCACGGATATCCGCAAAATTTTTCGCCATGCGGATATAGTTTGCATGGCTGCGCGAATAGCGGATAATCTGCGGGTAATGTTTGGAGTAAATTTGCGGATAGTTTTTAGAATACAATCCGGACTTGTTGAATATCATTACTAGGACCCGGATGTTTATGCCATTTCATATTTTCCCGTTATGTTCTTTTTTTTCATGACAAATGTAAGATGATGATTTAGTCTAATCTCATTCAAATGTTATTAAGCACAATTAATACTCCGAAGTGAAAAGGGTTGAAATTCTGGCTGTATAACATTCATTTTAAATATAGAACTTGACAAACATATCCTAAGGCAACGACTTTCTCCTCAAAACCAAATGTGTTGCTTTAGTATTTCATCTAATTGAAAATATTATTGTATTGCCAGTAGATTTGTATAACAGTGGTGCGGATGCGGGGCGGATGCGTCTTGTAAATGGTAAAATTATCGATAAATCGAATTTATTTTGACATCCCCTAACGATTCGAGATAATGATCGTACTTCAATACCAGTCCGCGTGTTAACACTGTAATTGGAGCAAGGCTTCAGAAAGATAGGCGTAAAGCTCAGTTCTAGAGAGATGATGATGATGATGATAATTGTTGTTTCAAGGGGCCTAACATCTAGGTTATCGGCCCCTAATGGTGTGGGTGATAGCGAAAATGACAATGGAATGGAAACCATAATAAAAATCAAGCAGGACTGAAAATACTTACAAAATGGAACTCAGATTGAAATGGTTCACAAAATGAAGAATGGAAATACTTATAAAAGGTAAAGGTAATTTAGAAGGAAAATACTCATGAAAAGGAATTTAGAGTGCCCAAAATGTACGCACAAAATGTA
This sequence comes from Meconema thalassinum, assembly GCA_946902985.2. Classification (NCBI taxonomy): domain Eukaryota; kingdom Metazoa; phylum Arthropoda; class Insecta; order Orthoptera; family Tettigoniidae; genus Meconema; species Meconema thalassinum. The sequence goes on from OX336388.2 coordinate 927,649,367, forward strand.
CTTCAGGTTCAAATTCCATTCAAAATGCAATGCAGATTCGAAATACTCAACAAAATGTAATTGAAATTCAAAATATTTACAAAATGCGATTAAAATTGAAAATACGTACAAAATGCAAATTGAGGTTCAAAATACTTACAAAATGGAGTTTAGGTCAAAAATACTTACAAAGTGCAATGTAGAGTGAAAAATCTTACAATATGTGGTTGAGTTTAAAAAAAGTCACAAAATGTAATTTAGAGACACCGGGAGCCAATTCATAAAAACAGGGCGGGAATCTTAAAGAGAAAAGGAACTATAATGAAAAGAAGGCTGATCCCACGAAGAAAGAGGGATCAGGAAAGATGAGAGAAGGGCCAATGAAGGCGGGAAAGTGAAAGACTCCCTAGGCCTCGGATACCCTAATACCGTTGGGGTCGGAAAAGAACAAGAGTTGACCAAGAGAGGTCGACAGGAAAGAAGACGGAGAGGAGCCCGGCACAAGTAAGTGGAAGCAATGCTGGACTCAGCGCAGTCAGCTGGCATTTGAGGGTGCGCAAATGCGAGGGAGCCGTGTCAGTACATTAACTGGCACGTTAAAGATCCCCTTCGGGGCAAAATTCCGGCACCCCGGCGTCTCTAAAAGCCAGGGTAGTTAAAAGGGATGTAAAACCAATAACATTATTATTGGACTCAGCTGGGGTCCCGTGGTCGCCGGCCCAGGAAGTACCCGTGCTTCTCCGGGGGTCATAAATAAATTACAATGTGAAGCTGACAGTTAATCAGGGGATAGGCGAGGTGCTGCGCGGAGGGAGAGTAAGGATGGAACATTTTGTCCAACTACATCGCTCGACGTTGACCGTGTTTTATAGCACAAATTTAGGTTTTACTCGCTAAACGTTGGAGATACCGTACACGAAAAGTGATAGGGATCTTTCGGATAGAAAATTAAATTTTAAACTTAGTATATGCCATCAAAAGATTTCTATTTCTTAGCGTTCTCTTTTTATTTGAAATGGAAATATGAAAGTTTGAAGCCAAAGAGTGTAGTGATGTCACTTTAAATAGTGAAAAGTACCGAAATTAAAAGTATCCTATATCTTAAACAGCTAAATCAGCTACTTCCATGTAAAATTTCATGTAAATCGGACCAGTGGTTCTTGCGTGATTGAGTAATACACAGACACAAACCATCTCATTATTGTATTAGTATAGATTGCAGACAGCTCTCAGTACCTCCAGGTCACACTCCCATGCACTTTATAGACTTCACGTGGCCTTTACAGGAAGTGCACCGTAAAGAAACAAGCAGCCTGTTCGAGGTCCCAACCTTGCACACACAGAACATTCCACGATCGTACCACGTACCTTTCACTCAATTCAAACAGAACAAACCTCCTTCTCATATTGGCAGTGCAGCGTTTGGATATTTCTTTTCATCCAGAGGCATTTCTTTTTCCGGTCAAAAACTCTCAACTGAAAAATTAAACTATTTCTCCCATTCATGTCATAAAGATAATGTATCCAACGGTTTCAGAGCAGCCAAATAATGAATATCACGAAGCAAATAAGAAATGAAACGAAAATTGCGGGGGATGGTGTACGTCTCATCATCACCTAGTGACAAGTAGGTAATAAAAAGGAAAATATTACTTCCCCCCCCCCCCCCACTCCTCCCTACACGACTTCCCACTGAGGGGGCCCATGTAGCCGGGTGATTCATCGCCATGAAAGATATATTGTTGCGCTGCTATGTTGCTAGACCGATAAGAAGGACCCTGTACATCAATCACACATTATAATTTGTCACATAATGTACAGATAATGTTCTGTGGATGATGAAGGCAGAAGAACGTACCAAACTTACCAGGAAAAGATCGCGAGGCTAATATTACAAAGTTTTGAAAATGTTGAAGATTTTGGACATTCCCTTAAATTCCAGAATTGGATTTTCACGACTGAAAAACTTGAGACAGTTTGCAAACAACCTTCCAGGATAGTAAATTATAATAAACTTTAACGGAATCAAATCTCTCGTCTTCAAGCTATCATTTGAGTTCCTATGTCTCTGAGAACTGAAGTGCCTAAAAGGCCAATCCGTGAAGCACTTACCTTCACACATTGTAAGCAAGATTTTCTAGGAATTTTCCAATCCTTGATCTTGCCGTAGTAATCTCCTAATATGTTTTTCTTCCACACAGTAGTGACGGGCTGAACACCACTGTACTTTCAAATTTAAACTCCATAACTTAGAAACTAGTCTTCAAAGTATTTAACAAAATTAAGAAAATCTAAATAAGTTACTCCCTTAAAGATGGTATATTGACTTTCACGGCCAGGGAATTAAAACTCATCAATTCTTCTAGGTTTGTGTCGTGTCTTGTGTGGGGTGTCGCCTAGGACACCAAGCTGGCTCATCAGCGGGCTCTTGGTGTCCCCGCCCGGACCCCCACAGGAGTAGCGAACTGCACAAACCTAGAAGAATTGCTGAGTTTTAATTCACTGGCCGTGATAGCCAATAGGCTATACCGCACCATCTTTTTTGGAGACCTTCATAGGGAGGTTGTGGCTGCTTGAGCTTTTAGTTCTCGCAGTGAAGAGGCGCAGGTGTGCTTCATAAAAAGTGAGATAGCGCGCATTTCGCTACACCTTTAGTGGGTGTCCGGGCGGGGGAGACCAACAGCCCGCTGATGAGCCAGCTTGGTGTACTCGGCGAAACCCCACACAAAACACGGCCCGAACCTAGAAGAATTGCTGAGTTTTAAGTTACTTCCTTGTTACCAAAGAACACCAATTTTTTGACAATGATGAACGTCCTTTAAATTAATCCACTTAACTTAAATACAGTAAATGCAGAAAATGTTTTCATGGATAGATAACAGGTCTTTGCCGAACGATGCCATATGTGACGTTATGAATGTCGAGTGTACCCAGGACGAACCACGCAATGGCTTTCGAGACAATATCTTGCGTCACAAACAGCCTTCGGGGCAATAATACCATCATAGATCTAAGTTAATACTTCATCAACATCGGGCCCACTTGTATATCAACAACGTTATGGAATCCCTGGCCCCAAGTCAAGTACTCTGCAATAGTGTTGGGAAGTAAGGAATACATATTTCATATTAAAACTGTAAATGGTATGTTACGTAATTATTAACAATCTCTCCAAAATATTAATTTGAATGTGAAAACGAGCGAGTGCGACAAACATTTTATTGTAATGCCTTGCGAAAGACGTTACAAGAATGTTTAAGTAAGTGAGTGAAGTGAGTGAGTAAGTAAGCAAGCAAGGAAGTAAGTATGTAAACAAGTAAGTAAACAAGCAAGGAAGGAAGTAAACAAGTAAGCAAGGAAGTAAGTAAGTAAATAAGTGAGTAAGCAAGCAAGTAGGTAAGTAAGCGAGTAAGTAAATAAGTAATTAAGTAATTAAGCAAGGAAGTAAGCAAGCAAGTAGGTAAGTAAGTGAGTAAGTAAATAAGTGAGTAAGTAAACAAGTAAGTAAGTAAGTAAGTAAGTAGGTAAGTAAGTGAGTAAGTAAATAAGTAAGTAATTAATTAATTAAGCAAGGAAGTAAATAAGTGAGTAAGTAAACAAGTAAGTAAGTAAGCAAGTAGGTAAGTAAGTAAATAAATAAGTGAGCAAGTAAACAAGTAGGTAAGTAAGTAAATTAGTAAGTAAGTAATTAAGCAAGGAAGTAAGCAAGCAAGTAGGTAGGTGAGTAAGTAAGTAGGCAAGTAAGTGAGTAAGTAAATAAGTGAGCAAGTAAGTAAGTAGGTAAGTAAGTGAGTAAGTAAATAAGTGAGCAAGTAAACAAGTAGGTAAGTAAGTAAATTAGTAAGTAAGTAATTAAGCAAGGAAGTAAGTAAGCAAGTAGGTAGGTGAGTAAGTAAGTAAGTAAAAAGTGAGTAAGTAAGCAAGTAAGTAAGTAAGCAAGTAGGTAAGTAAGTGAGTAAGTAAATAAGTGAGCAAGTAAACAAGTAGGTAAGTAAGTAAATTAGTAAGTAAGTAAGTAAACAAGTAAGTAAGCAAGTAAGTAAGTAAGTAAGCAAGTAGGTAAGTAAGTGAGTAAGTAAATAAGTGAGCAAGTAAACAAGTAGGTAAGTAAGTAAATTAGTAAGTAAGTAATTAAGCAAGGAAGTAAGTAAGCAAGTAGGTAGGTGAGTAAGTAAGTAAGTAAGTAAAAAGTGAGTAAGTAAGCAAGTAAGTAAGTAAGTAAGCAAGTAGGTAAGTAAGTGAGTAAGTAAATAAGTGAGCAAGTAAACAAGTAGGTAAGTAAGTAAATTAGTAAGTAAGTAATTAAGCAAGGAAGTAAGTAAGCAAGTAGGTAGGTGAGTAAGTAAGTAAGTAAGTAAGTAAGTAAAAAGTGAGTAAGTAAGCAAGTAAGTAAGTAAGCAAGTAGGTAAGTAAGTGAGTAAGTAAATAAGTGAGCAAGTAAACAAGTAGGTAAGTAAGTAAATTAGTAAGTAAGTAAGTAAACAAGTAAGTAAGCAAGTAAGTAAGTAAGTAAGCAAGTAGGTAAGTAAGTGAGTAAGTAAATAAGTGAGCAAGTAAACAAGTAGGTAAGTAAGTAGGTAAGTAAGTAAGTAAATAAGTGAGCAAGTAAACAAGTAGGTAAGTAAATTAGTAAGTAAGTAAGTAAGTAAGTAAGTAAGCAAGGAAGTAAGTAAGCAAGTAGGTAAGTAAGTGAATAAGTAAATACGTGAGTAACTAAACAAGTAAGCAAGCAAGTAGGTAAGTAAGTGAGTAAGTAAATAAGTGAGTAAGCAAGTAGGTAAGTAAGTAAATAAGTAAGTGAGTAAGTAAATAAGTGAGTAAGTAAGTAAATTAGTAAGTAATTAAGCAAGGAAGTAAGCAAGCAAGTAGGTAGGTGAGTGAGTGAGTAAGTAAGTAAGTAAGTAAGTAAACAAGTAAGCAAGCAAGTAGGTAAGTAAGTGAAGAAGTAAATAAGTGAGTAAGTAAACAAGTAAGTAAGCAAGTAGGTAAGTAAGTGAATAAGTAAATAAGTGAGTAAGTAAACAATTAAGCAAGCAAGTAGGTAAGTAAGTGAAGAAGTAAATAAGTGAGTAAGTAACAAGTAAGTAAGCAAGTAGGTAAGTAAGTGAATAAGTAAATAAGTGAGTAGGTAAACAAGTAAGTAAGCAAGTAGGTAAGTAAGTGAATAAGTAAATAAGTGAGTAAGTAAACAAGTAAGTAAGCAAGTAGGTAAGTAAGTGAATAAGTAAATAAGTGAGTAAGTAAACAAGTAAGTAAGCAAGTAGGTAAGTAAGTGAAGAAGTAAATAAGTGAGTAAGTAACAAGTAAGCAAGCAAGTAGGTAAGTAAGTGAATAAGTAAATAAGTGAGTAAGTAAACAATTAAGCAAGCAAGTAGGTAAGTAAGTGAATAAGTAAATAAGTGAGTAAGTAACAAGTAAGTAAGCAAATAGGTAAGTAAGTGAATAAGTAAATAAGTGAGTAAGTAAACAAGTAAGCAAGCAAGTAGGTAAGTGAGTAAATAAATGAGTAAGCAAGTAGGTAGCCTGAGTAAATAAGTAACTAAACAAGTAAGTAAGCAAGCAAGCAAGCAAGCAAGAAAGCAAGGAAGTAGGTAAGTAAGTAAATAAGTAAGCAAGGAAGAAAGTAAGTAAACAAGTAGGGCCTAAGCAATGAAGGTAGTAAGTAAGAAATAACGGAATTGTCTATAGTGATAACTTCTTAATTTCTGACTTGTAGTCTATATATTTTTCATGGAGATCTTATCACCATTCATTCAAAAAGATATATTAAGTTATACCTACTTATATGTACTGTATATATTTTCTTAATCAAAGCACAAACTACGGCTATGTTAGCCCTTCACGCTTGTAAAAATAACAAAGTTATGTATGTCTCCCCCTCCCCCCCCCCCCCCCATTATTCCCGTTTTCAACGGGGTCGGCGATGGGATATGATCAAAGTGTGATGGGTGATTTTACGATCAGATGCCCTTCCTGACGCCAACCTCACGAGAGGAGTTAATGAGAGATGAAGTGAATGAAGATGAATGAAACAGGGTAAGGATGTGGAAGGAAGCGGCCGTGGCCTGTCAGTAGGTACCGTCCCAGCATTTGCCTGGAGTGGAGAGTAACCAAATAACAAAGGTAAAGATATAAAATAAATTAAACAAATCTCCTAACAAAACAAGTCCAGATCACGAACCAATAGAATGTATTTGTTCGTAGCCATATCGTCAATGTACTTGTATCACCTACAATAATTATTTGTGTACCTTATCGCTACATTTGCGTCAGCTCTGCTCACAAAGGCCAAGGTATCTCTCACTTCCTACTAGAACAATGGGTGAATTGTATTTGTGTTTAAATTATACCAATTACTTCATAGTGAAGAATTTCTTTACTTTTGGATAACTGTAATTTCATTCCAGTCAGAATATAACTATTGTATAGCCTATATTGAAAGATATACAGCCAATGCAGTGAGTTCCCAGTTGTTCTACTGCATTTGCAAGGGAGGAGTTAGTGTTGTAACGAAGCTCTCCCTATTCCGCTAATTTAACAATAACAACAACAACAATAATAATAATCATAATAATAATAATAATAATAATAATAATAAATGATAAATGCAGAAGATGCCAACTAGAACCGGAAACAATTCAACATATCACAGGACGCTGCCAAGCAATCTCCTGTACTGATTACATGAAAAGGCACAACCAAGTGGCCAAAATAATGCACATACACCTTGCTCAAAAGCACTTATTATCTGATAATATTTTGCCTTACTATCAGTATGTTTCTGACGCCGTTTTGGAAAATCCTAGTCACAAGTTGTTATGGGACCGATCAGTTATTACTGATAAAACCATACCAGCAAACCGGCCAGATATAGTTCTTGTGGACAAGGTGCAGAGAACCTTCCTAATTGATATTGCAGTGCCCAATTCCCATAATCTGCAACAAACCTGCTGTAATAAGATCACCAAATATCTGCCCTTGGCTGAGGAAATACGGCAAATGTGGTGACAGGAAAGTGTAGTGGTTCTGCCCATAGTAATTCTACCGGCATCATCCCCAAATCTTTGGCTCGCAATCTACAAATATTGGGAATACATCCTGGTCTACACATCACCATGCAGAAGGCCGTCATCTTGGAGACCTGTTCCATTGTTCGCTCGTTTCTCAATGTGCCAACTTAAGAGAATTAGCCATACCGTCTTGCAAACAAGCCGACGATATGTTGATATGTCCCACTTATGTGGTGAAATGAACGTAGAAATAATAATAATAATACCAGTGGAGTGAAGAAGCTTTTCAGGATAGCGAGGGCTAGAGATAAGGCATCGAAAGATTTTACTCATATTAAGCAGATGAAGAGTGGTGAGGGAGTAGTTATTCATGATGAAAACAAAATCAAGAAAAGGTGGGAGGAATATTTCAACCACTTACTAAATGAGGAAAATGATAGGCTGTCTTCTGGTGATGGTGTGCCCTACCAGAGTTTAACCACTGGAATTAGTAGAGAAGAAGTGATGATTGCTGTCAAGAAAATGAAAAAGGAAAAGCCACTGGTCCTGATGAAATTCCAGTGGAAGTATGGCAGTGTCTTGGGCAGACAGGAATAGATATGTTGTGGAATCTCATGCAGCAAATTTATTCGGAAGAGGTTATGCCCATGGAGTGGAGGGAGACAACACTGGTCCCTATATATAAGGAAAAGGGAGACATCCAGGACTGTTCTAACTACAGGGGGATAAAGCTGATGTCCCATACCATGAAAATCTGGGAGAAAATTATCGAGAAAAGGCTTCGAGAGGACACAACGATTGGAGAACAACAGTTTGGGTTCATGCCAGGTAGGAGTACAACTGATGCCATTTTTGCACTCCGGCAACTCATCGAAAGGCATAGAGAGAAGAATAAGGAGCTACATATGGTCTTTATAGACTTAGAGAAAGCCTATGACAGAGTTCCACGCCAGGAAGTCTGGAGATGTCTGAGGACCAAAGCAGTCCCGGAAAAATATGTGCGGCTTATCCAGGACATGTACGAGGAGGCTAAAACAAGAGTCCGGAGTAGCGTCGGGTTGACCAACTGGTTTCCTGTTCAAGTTGGGTTGCATCAGGTGTCAGCCCTGAGTCCATACATATTCAATCTTGTCATGGATGTCCTATCTGATGGCTTACGTAGTGCAGCACCATGGTGCATGATGTTTGCCGATGACATTGTTTTGTGCGACACCAGTAGGAGAGAACTGGAAAGGCGACTGGAGAGCTGGCGAGAAGCCTTGGAGACCAGAGGCATGAAAATCAGTCGAAAGAAAACAGAGTATTTGTGCCTTGGTGGTGAGGGCAATGAATTAGTGCAGGTGGATGGAGTAAGCTTAAGGCCTGTCAGTAGCTTCAAGTATCTTGGGTCAAGCATGTCTGAAGATGGCAACATAAATACTGAGATTAACCACAGAGTTCAGTCAGCCTGGATGAACTGGAAAAGGTTTTCTGGCATTTTGTGTGACAAAAGGCACAGTATACGGGTAAAAGGAAAGGCCTACAAGACAGCTGTGAGGCCAGCCATGATGCATGGTGCGGAGACATGGGCAATAACTAAGTCACAATGTCATAAGCTGGATGTGACTGAGATGAAGATGCTGCGCTGGATGAGTGGCATCACTAGGATTGATCACATCGCAAATGAGAAAATCAGGGGCACAGTAAAAGTAACAGAAGTCTCCAAGAAGATCCAAGAGAGAAGACTGCTGTGGTATAGGCATGTTATGCGTCGGGATAATAACTATGTAGGAAGGAGAGCGATGTCTCTGGTTGTGGATGGCACGAGGAATAGAGGCAGACCTCGAAGAAGATGGACTGACAATATCCATGAAGACCTAATGGAGAAGCAGTTAAGGGACGACGATGTGTGGGACAGAATAAAATGGAAAAGACTTGCCAGAAACATCGACCCCACTTGAAGTGGGATAAGAAGAAGAAGAAGAAGAAGAATATCGTATGGCCTCGGATGCCGGGTGCAAGCTTTGTTATTTGTCGCCCAGAGGGCAGCTTGCATGTCGAATTTTGTAGTTCTTTGGAGCACTATGAAAGTCAAGGAGGTTAGATTTCTAAGCTCCTTGATACTATAGCGCTTTCTAGTAGAGAAATGAGGAACGTTCTATTGACGGAAAATTCCGAGATTAATTTTGCCATTATGAACATGGCCTACGGAATTCAAATGGGTTCTTTAACATGCCAACAACTTATGACATGAGTGCAGTAATTTTTGACGCCTTTCAAAAATCACTTACCACGGCCAAGAGCGAACCCGCAAGCTTGAGGTTGGTAGTCCGATACAATAACTACTCAACCACCGTGACAAGCAAAATTATAATAATAATAATAATAATCATACCAATGTTATTGGTTTTACGTCCCTTTTAATTACTGTGACTTTTAGAGACGTCGGGGTGCCGAAATGTTTCCCCAAAAGGGATCTTTAACGTTCGAGTAAATCTACCTACACGGCTCCCTCACATTTGTGCACCCTCAAATGCTAGCCGACTGAGCCAGGATTCGATCTTGCAACCTTGTACACAACAGGCGAGAACGTTACCGCTGAGTCCCTCAGCCAACTCCGCTAATTTGAGTACTGGATTTAGACAGACTTTGCTGTGTACGGCTTGTTGTTAATTCATTTGAGGGGCTTGAGGCATCTTGGTCATCAGCCCCGTGTAGTTGGTTGAGTTCTGAACTTATCTGATAACCTGTATTTATGCGATGACTGTATTACGCACAGGGATGGGGTAGGCGCCCCGGGACTTGGATTAAGGTACTTTCCCGGAGGGATTGTGGAATCCCTGGGAATACACCATTCGCCACTGCATGCGCCACGAATCGAACCTGCGATCTCCGGACTTTGTGCAGCTGCCCTCGCGGCCGTGGCGCTCGATTTAACGGTTACTATAACAGCCATGTTACGAGCAATGCGTTATTTCACAACAAGCTCAAGTTGTTTTATTTGAGGGGCTTGGACATCGTATTCATTTAGCTACGTTTATTTTGGGAGTGTGTGAATTTTTTGTCTGATAACCAGAGGCGTACCGACGGAGGGAGGGGGGAGGGAGATATTTCTATCACCTGTTTTTCATTACCACCTTCATTACTCCTGTACAAAAGACCTGCACTAGGTCTCTGAGGAGACCACACGAAAAAAAAAACCTGTACTTATTTGAAATGCGATCACGTTCGTTACTTGGTAAATGTCCTTCACTCTACTCGCAGCGTGACTCCTTCAGCCTTGGATCAGTTTTTCTGTTGAAGTGTGCGATCGGTAACTTTTATCATGTTGCTTTAATTGTGTGTGCCCGTTTCGTTAAAGATAATTCGGTACATGAGGAGTTTCTTGCAATTTATTACTATCAATGATTGAGATAAAGCCATTAGGATAGGCACATTTTGAGACTCAATAGTAACGGCGGTAAGAACACGGAGAGCAAAACTATTTTTCTCTCACATAATACCAATATTATAAGCAATAACATATGGACATGATGATACCACTGCATCATTTCAGATTTTTTTATTTAGTTACTGTTTTCCATATTTAAAAATATCTTTTTTGTCATTTCTTTTATTGTGCTGAAAATATAATGAGGCCCAAAATAGCTTTCATCCAAAGATGATGTTTATTTAATTCTAGATTTTTATGAATATTAATCGGAATATTTTAATAATGTTTGATGATGATGATGATGACTGACGTTTTAGGGGTAGAACAGCAAGGTCATCTTCCCCTTTAACGGTGTAGGCCTACTTCACTTTTACAATGAGCAGTTACGACCAATTAGATATTTACAACCAACACAATCAACAACAAGTGACATCTATAAAAGGAAGTTAAGTGATATTTTATGAGACTTTACATACGACCAATAAAAGCTGCGATCATGAGCTTGATAGTTTTTATGTTTTGGTTTCAAATACCATCTTGAAGGAGTCTGGCATGCAGGGTAATTTTTACACTGTGCATGTGTTGTCTATAACAGTGGCGTACCTTTAAAAATATTACACAGGCGCGGCTCCTGAGTCAAGACACACTGGCTCTGAGGGAGTCTCTTCAAATACGCAATGGACTACATCAATGGTGTATTAGCTTGCCACGGTGGGTGAGTGGTTAACGTGTCGGTCTACTAACCCCCACGCTTGCAGGTTCGCTCCTGGCCATTGTAAGTGATTTTTGAAAAGTGGCAAAGATTACGACACCATGTCATACGTTGTTGGCATGTCAAAGAACCCATTTGAATTCAGTAGGCCGTGTTCGTAATGGCAAAATTAATCTCGGGAGTTTCAGCCAACACAAAGTTCCTCATTTCTCTACTAGAAAGCGCTTTAGTGTTCAAGGAGCTTAGATATCTAACCTCCTTGACTTTCATAGTGCTTCAAGGAACAACGAAATTCGACATGCAAGCTACCCTCTGGGTGTCAAATAACAAATCTTGCACCCGGCACCGAGGCCATACGTAATTATTAATATTTATTATTATTATTATTATTAATGGTGTATTGCGTCCGAATTAAAAATAAATAGAGACGGGATTTCCATTCACTATGGGATCTTAAAATTTTCAAGAAATCATGTAGGCCTATTATCATATCAGGTTCTGAGAAAAGAAAGGGGGAATATTGTATGTAATCTTATTGCAGTTTCGTCCTGTACGCTTTTTCTCATACATAATAATGGCATTTATTTAAATTTGCTATAGTATGGACATGCTTGGTTAATTAATTAATTAATTATTGTACCACACTTTGCAAAAATATAATGAATAAATTGAGGAATCTTCAAGTATTACCCGTTTAACATTTGATTGCCGCTGAGCCTGGCTGCGCCAGTGTTTGTTGTTGATTGTAGCATGAGCCCTCGGGGCGAAGCGGGGAACACAGCGATGACATGAGTTCCTTCTGCACTTACGACAAGCAGCATTGTGCGTCACAGGAGCTCATGTCACCACGGACAGTCAAACGATAACTGAGACTATTGGAGCTGAGTCATATCGTACTCGCGCAGCTGTACTTGTCAACGAAGCAGGCTGACTTGTGACACAAGTACAGGCCGGACGTTTGTTTTAGACGAGTGAAAAATCTTAATGGAAGCCTGGAGGCGAGTTACTGCAGTACCTGTGTTGAGCTGCCCCAAGCGATCCGATGATTGACTAATCTGTTTCACACTCCTCCTGAAGTACAGTCATTGACAAATATAATGACGTTCTGTTCGTAACTACGTAACGTGTACTTCCACGTCACACAATACTTCGACGTGAACTGTACTGTCTGCTCAAGTCTGGAATTCCATTACATCAGGTCGGTGGTGACAAGTGTGAAGCGATAGGATGAGAGAGTGAGGTGTGTAGGCTCACCAGCAGGCTTCAAGGTCAAGGGCAATCGTCTAAAACAAACGTCCGGCCTGTAAACAAGGAATAGTTCCCATCTCGACCGCCGGCAATCAATTCGTGGAAGGGTAATAATGTCATGTGTAATATGACAATTATATAATAGTACATTATGCAACGAGCCTATAATGGCTATAATTAAGATACGAGTATTTTTTATAATACGAGCGTATGCGAGTTTTATAATTTCCATACGAGTGTCTTAATTACCATTATAGGCGAGTTGCATACGACTGTTTATGTTCGACGATAATTATAACTTTATTATATGTTTTAACATAAATATTCATAAATATCTGTTGAGAGTCAGCTACTGGAATTTTGTGATCGCAGAGCGAGCGTTGGGTGTTATATCTTTGTCTTTCAAGAGCTTTGAACGACCGACGCATGCGCTCTGTGGGCTTGCAATGCCATATGCAGCCATATGTTTACATCAGCCGTCCCTCAGTAATATTGTCACCGCAGTCATTTGAAGACAATGCGCTGTGTAGAAATTAGTGTTGGTGATTTTAAGGTAGTGTGCTATTTCTTGTCTCATATTCGCCAGTTTATTTACGCGAACATATGGACGGTGGGTATTCCATGTCGGTAATTTATTATAGTTCGATGTTGTGTTTATGTCCGACATGTTGGATTTTGAGCGCATGCGCGAAGTTATCGTTACCTAATTGGTCAATGAACGAGCTCTGATTGGCTGGAGAAACTGTATCATAATGGAAAACTGTTATAATGACCATCATTATGATACAGTTATCTGACACATAATAGTGAGGGTCGAACATAAAAATTAAATTAATATTCCATATTCTATTTTTTTAATATCATCATCATATATATTATTTCAGTTGTATGCATCCCTCCTGCGGCGCTCACAAGCGACCGATCGTGACAAATGAGCATTCAAATGAAAGAGAATAGACTTTAGTAGTGACTTATTGCACTATAATTTCATAAATATCTATAATTTCTTTAAAAAAATACTTTAAAAAATTGTACGAAGTGTGCGATTTGCAAACACCGTTGCTGAAGGAAAATACGCTCCATAATTGTTGTCCACGGGCGGCTGGGACGCCTGTTTCATGCCATATTAACATCCTGAGGTCTTTCCTTTATCCTGAAATGTAAATAGCGTTCTATAATCATTTGGTTGAAATAAAAACATAACCTTTCTCATTATAAACCTATTGGGGAAAGTGTGGTTTATGAACATGCGAGATTTCACGCACGGGTCCGCTAGTCGTAAAGCAACAACAATCATAGCGGCACAGATGGATTTTCAATCTGATTTGTGGAGAGTGGAGAAGGCTCTAGTAAGTGTTAGGAAACCGACAGAGAAATCACACATCCATTATATACAGAGGCGACCTTGGGGAGATGAGATGAATCATTACCTGAGTGCGTGAGGCAATTATCGAGCAGACAGCTGTGGCCTAGGTCAAGAGAACTGACGGTGTCGTGCCTCACCAGTCGCGTGTGCATCCTTCATCACAAGCGTCCCAGTACGTCTAGTCGAAAGCAACGGTCTATATACAGGATGATTCATAAATATCTCATGATTTTCTTTCGTACATTATTTGCATACCTACAGCCTTGACGCGATTCTCACCCATTTTGACATGGTCCAGAAATACACATATCAAAACAAGTTTTGCATATTTCTGGCCAAGAGTCGTAGTGGTCGTTCTTGCGTGCGTGTATATGTATATCGGCTGTGTACACTCCTCTGTGTCTTTGCGAGTGTGGAGACGACCCGGTGAACGTATGCACGACCAATACAACCGAGACCGATATCAACATTGAGGAGGTGGTGGCATCATGTATGGTCGTCGAACCCCTCGTGTACATACCAGGGCGTATGACAGGCATACGTTACAGGGACACTATCCTGGCACCTGGAATGAAAGGCCATGCTGACAATTTCGGCCCAAATTTCACTTTCGTGGACAATAACGCTCGCCCGCACAGAGCTGCCATTGTCAATGCCTTTCTTCAGGAGAATGGTATTCACAGAATGGAATGGCCTGCCTATTCTCCCGATCTCAATTGTGTAGAACAGGCGTGGACACTGCTTAATAAATAAGTCCATCATCACTGTGACCCATGGCAATATGCAAAACTTTCTTTGATGGGATCACCTCACAATCAGTAGAACTCTGCGCGGATAAACAAAACGTTATTCGCACGACTGTTATGCACATCGGCCCCTCATCCGCACGTTTGTTATCCAAATTTGCTGACATTACAACAATATGTTTAATTTATTAGCGTAGTTGGTAGCATGCTGAGCTTCTATGCCCAAAGATCGCGGGTTCAAAGTCGTCGGATTTTTAAGAGCGTTAAAAATCCCTCAGTATGCCTTCCTTCGGAGGGGAAGTAAAGCCGGCAGTCCCATGTCATAGATTTATTGCATGTTGAAGAACCTTCCACTAATTACACCTGTGTTAAGCTAAATAATACAGGGTGACATTTATGTACTTGAGTACCCTTAAGGGGCGTGTAGGGGATGGGTGTAGGATCAATTTGAGATAGAGAACCTGGGGTCGGAATGGCCTCCTAACCCCAGAAAACAGGATTGTTTCAGGCCCTCCGCCTCTGTAAAGTAGGGAAGCACGCCATGTGTTACTCTGAGGTCAGGCACTATTTCGCTGTCAACGGTCTTTGCGCGACCACCGCTCAACGCTGCGTTAGCCGAGAGCTGCATTCCTCTTGCCAATGGATAGTTCCGTCGTCTTTAACTACTACAGAAACACACGTAACACGTTGATAGTAATAATCAAAAGGCAATTAATTTACAGAATCAACGATAGTTTTAAAAAATCAGCACAGGATAAACACGCACTGTGACTACGCCCCCTCCTACCCCTCTAAAAAATAAAGAAAAAGAAAATATACACATCAAAAAAAGTTTTGCATCACCTCGGTTCCCAGATCTCCGGCATATAGACGTTGACTGTGTATATTGTATCCAAGATACAGTCCCTTTGACTGTTCATAGATGTCACTAAAACTGCTCAAAGATGTAAACAACCATGCATGAGCAGGGCCTATTAGACGGAGGGGGTACGACAGCCGATCAGTTCCAGTCATTCCACCAGGACGAAGGTACGCTGCTCATGTTGTCTGTAGTTCTACCATGCCTAGAAGGTCAATACCGCAGTTCGATCGCGTCCGCATTGTTACTTTGTGTCAAGAAGGGCTCTCAACAAGGGAAGTTTCCAGGCGTCTCAGAGTGAACCAAAGCGATGTTGTTCGGACATGGAGGAGGTACAGAGATACAGGAACTGTCGATGACAGGCCTCGCTCAGGCCGCCCAAGGGCTACTACTGTAGTGGATGACCGCTACTTACGGATTGCCGCTCGGAGGAACCCTGACAGCAATGCCACCATGTTGAATAATGCGTTTCGTTCAGCCACAGGACGTCGTGTTTCAACTCAAACTGTGCGCAATAGGCTGCATGATGCGCAACTTCACTCCCGACGTCCATGGCGAGGTCCAGCTTTGCAACCCCGACACCATGCAGCGCGGTACAGATGGGCCCAACAACATGCTGAATGGACCCCACGGAATTGGCATCACGTTCTCTTCACCGATGAGTGTCGCATATGCTTTCAACCAGACAATCGTCGGAGACGTGTTTGGAGGCACCCTGGTCAGGATGAACGTCTTAGACACACTGTCCAGCGAGTGCAGCAAGGTGGTGGTTCCCTGATGTTTTGGGGTGGCATTATGTGGGGCCGACGTACGCCACTGGTGGTCATGGAAGGCTCCGAAACGGCTTTACGATACCTGAATGACATCCTCCGACCCATAGTGCAACCATATCGGCAGAATATTGGAGAGGCATTTGTCTTCATGGACGACAATTCTCGACCTCATCGTGCACATCTTGTGAATGCGTTCCTTCAAGATAACGACATCGCTCGACTACAGTGGCCAGCATGTTCGCCAGACATGAACCCTATCGAACATGCCTGGGATATGTTGAAAAGGGCTGTTTATGGACGTCTTGACCCACCAACCACTCTGAGAGATTTACGCCGAATTGTCGTTGAGGAGTGGGACAATTTGGACCAACAGTGTCTTGATGAACTTGTGGATAGTATGCCACGGCGAATACAGGCATGCATCAATGCAAGAGGACGTGCTACTGGGTATTAGAGGTAGTGGTGTGTACTGCAATCTGGACCACAAATGCTGAAAGTCTAGCTGTATGATGGTACAACATGCAATGTGTGGGTCTCATGAGCAATAAAACGAACTGAAATGTTGTTTGTGTTGATCTCTATTCCCTTTGTATTTAAAGGTTCCGGAACTCTTGGAACCGAGGTGATGCAAAACTTTTTTTGATGTGTGTATGAAGGCATGGCACCCCAGGAGAAACTAACCCGGGGCTACCGTGGCACCGCGCCTCGCCGCTATCCTGTCGATTAACGAAGCGTTGAGCGGTGGACGCGCCAAGACCGTTGACAGCGAAAGGGTGCCTGACCTCAGAGTAACACATGGTGCGCTTCCCTACTTTACAGGGGCGGAGGGCCTGAAACAAAAACCTGTTTTCTGGGGTTAGGAGGCCATTCCGACCCCAGGTTCCCTATCTCAAATTGATCCTATACCCATCCCCTACACGCCCCTTAAGGGTACTCAAGTACATAAATGACACCCTGTATATAGGTTAAAGATTCGACAAACTCTCTTAGGTTCTACATAGAGGAACTAAGGCTGAAAATACCATTGCTACAGGACCGTCTACAAACCTATTAAACTGTAGAAAAGCAAAGACAAGAGAGATCGACTCAGACTTTTGTATCACTGACGCCATGATGAACAGAACCTGCATCAAGGACAACCAAGAACAAAGGCACATCATAACGAGACTCGCCATTGATGGCTTTCAACACAATATTTGTTTAATCAGATCTTACCATTGTCCGAGTCACAAATGAAAACGTAAACACACTTATAGTGGGCGATGTATTAAAGATAGAGGTATGCTGTCGCGGACGGAAAACCCATTCCAGGATGTTTGAGGTAGGAATCAAACCCACCTCTTCTCAGTTTTGCCTAACGAGGCTGAGTGTACCCCGTTCCAGCCCTCAGACCTGAATTGAATTTCTTGGCATTGCCGGGAATCGAACCCGTACCTCCACGGTGACAGCCAAGAATGCAAACCACTGCCCAACGACGGGAACATGCACACTTCACTGAACCAGTTGTGAAACAGTTCGATTGGTATTTATACTACTGTAGTTTGTACTTGTGAAATGTTCCAGAATGTTGCGTCTGAACTGAACTTGACACATATTATCAGAGGTAACGTATTTTCTCTTCGAGGACCGTTCTTGACCTAGTAAAGCAATAAGTCCCTTATCTCCTACTAACAAGGTGTTTTCTGTTTTAACACATTCCAATGTATTTGACGTACCGTACTGTCTCAGACAATAGAGATATGATTTCAGCTTCGCTGATCTTGCGTTTACTGCACGTTTCCCGGCAGCAGTGTTGGCTTCTAGCCAAATACCTCCGACGCATAGCTTACAAGGGAACATCGCCAACCTCCCGAACAGTTTGAAACTTCGCATATGAGTTGATGAGTTCCAAAAGTAAACATGTCCAGGAAGTTGAAATTCGTGTAAATGACTTTTTTTTTTTTAGCGTATGGCTTTTAGTGCCGAGAGTGCCCGAGGACATGTTCGGCTCGCCAGTTTTGTAGCTGCTTCGAGACTGACACCCATTGGGTGAGCTACAAGTACCGTTGGGGAGGAAAGTTGGAAGGGAAGGTCGAGGAGTTGGAAGGTAGCGGCTGTGGCCTAAAGTTAGGGACCAACCCCGGCATTTGCCTGGAAGGAGGATGGGAAACCACAGAAGACCATCTTCAAGGTTGACGGCGGGGGGATTCGAACCTCCTCGCCTCCCGGATGTGAGCAACTGCCATTAGTCATGCCGTAACGACCACGGCTAACTCACCCGGTGTGTAAATGACTAAAAACTTCAGAAGGTTTCTTTATCGAGTAATGATTAAAATAATTCCTAAAATTGGTATAATTATTTAAACCAGCTGACCCGTGCGAGAACTCTCGCATAATGGGTTGTGTGCGCCACTTGTGTACAGACTACCCGCCCAGCTCTAGTGCTACGCGGGCAGGCTGCGACACTGTTCTGCCAGGGGCTATCGTCTTGTTTATTTGTTTAAAAGCACTTTATAAACAAATACATATATTTCCGTTGACTTTTCAAGAAATGCAAGATTTTTCCTGTACTATTGAGACGATTTGGAAGATTTTGGTACAAACCACACCTTCTAACTTCCTCTGGTTTAGGAGCTTGAGTTCTGTGAAACATACACCTTAGCGTATTATATAATAAGATTCTATGTGAAAGTTACAGATTTTAGAAGATTATTTACGTAAAATACAAAGAAAATACCATAGACATGTTAAGTTTTGGAATAGACTGTTGTGGGCATTTTGGCTTACGCCACAAACGTTTTTCTCGTAACTTAAATTCTTATAGTTTTTAGTTGCATACACTTATTTTGCATACTCTTTGGAAACACATAGAAAATAATACCTCAACTTAAATTTAGTTCTACATTTTTATTACACAATATTCTATGTTGGTACCACCGACTGTAGTGGCTACTCACGCTAAAGCGCAGCGTTAGGTCATGGGTCAAGTTCTGCTGAATCGGTAGACGCGTGGTTTCGAGCCCCACCGTCGGCCGTCCTTGAAACGGATTTCCGAGGTTTCGCATTTTCAACACCAGGCAAATGCTGGGACGGTACCTTCTGACAGGCCACGGCCGCTTCCTTCCACATCCATGCCCAGTTTCATTCACCATGATTCATTTCATCTCTCAATCACTCCTCTCATGACGTTGGCGTCAGGAAGGGCATCCGGCCGTAAAAACCATCCGCCACAAGACTTCCACCGTATCTCATCCCCGACCCCGTTGGAAAACGGGAATAATAAGGGGTAGACATACATTCTACTGTATGTTGGTACCATAGTATTTTAACATAACAATCAGTCCTCGTGGATTTTTAGTCCTAAAAATGATATGCTACGGACTATTTACAATAAATAATTTAATAACACTTCTAAACACACATATCCCCGTAACATTTCCTTTTTAAATTTAAGAAGTTTTGGAAATGACTGCAATATTCAACACTTAATAACTTCAGGACAAGTCAAGTTATGGAATTTATCAATTTGCCCTCATAAACTCATTGCGTCAAAGATGCAGAAACTGGCATTATCTAAATTCGTATTTTTGTGGAGATGTTGAGTTTTGGAATTCATCAACTCATATTCAGTAAATCCTGTCTTGTACAGAACTTCAAGGGGCCAAGAAATATATCCGTTATAGACGGTATTCCGGTTAATGCAGGTGATCACAAAAATATTTACAAGTGTAAATACAATACTATGGTTTGGTACATACAGATACCGACGTTTAGCTGTACATTGGACATTGAGAACTCAGCGGTAGGAGAGGGGTGAAGAGCGGTACGGGGAACGTTTTGAATACTTCTCTATCTGAGAACATTGATTCGCCTGACAGTAGGTTCTCACAAATCAGACACTGATATGCTCAGCATGGCAAATGTCTTACACTGCAGTAATATGCCGGGGAAGTGGGATGGGGATTCGCAGATCTAACTGCCGGTAACTGTACCACTCGTTGATAATCCGTCTACAGGGGTTACACCAATTATATGCTACACACTAGCACAACACTACATATTTTATGCTGAACTGCTATGCCCTAGATCGCGGGTTAAAACCCTGCCAAACTCGTCGGATGTTTAAGAGCGTTAAAATCCTTCAGTATGCCTTCCTTCGGAGGGGAAGTAAAGCCGGTGGGCCCATGTCATATATTTATGGCATGTAAAAGAACCTACCACTGCAATTGGTAGTGTAGCAAAATTTGTGGGTTATTTTTGTTAGAAACGCTCTATCAAGTTCCAACGCTCACCGCTAGGTATTAGTGACAGTAGCATCTCGTAGCCAAAGTTGGAACTACCTTTAACTTTTTATCTAATTTCCTACATTGCAGCCTTGTCTTACACCTTTCTGAATACCAGCTTCTCTCTCATGTACTTCGGCTCGAATAACTGCTGTCTGGTTTCTATATAGATTGTAGATCACTAAGGTTTGGATGTTATGGAAAAGTAATATTTTTTTCCTCAGCTCATTTTACCCGAAATCTGAAAAATAAATTTGAATGACGGGTCCCTGACCACGTTTAAAGCAATTTGATGTTGCCTATAAATGCATATTTCGGCCATTATTATTGTTTTGGTCATATTTGGTCATATTTTAGTGATATAAGGTCATATTTGGTTATAATTTCAGAATTTTTGTTTAAATTTAGGCATCGTTAACAAGGTACGTGTTATCTGCGTCGAGTTTCAAACACAGGATTTCCGAATAGTGTAGTAGATACAGTATATTTTTTTTCTTTTCTCAGAACAGGCAGATAGCAGGCTTAGAAGACCTGATTCCAAGAAGGCGCTCCTCTACGGACGTCATTTAGCACATCTTTCTGGACAAGTTAGATTGCGACACTGAACGCATGAGGTCACGGAACATGACGATAGTGTGCTTCCGCCTTTCAATAGGATGCCACTCCAGTAGATATATTTAACTCAGAAGCAATTAGCAAACAAGGAAATGCCATGTTATGTCTTTTAGGAAAACCGAGCAAGAACTGCATCTCAAGGATATGATACGGAATGAATGTTGGACATTTTAATGTACGGCAGCTCTCTGTCAGTTTGTATGATTAAATGTGTCTGGTGTATTATTGCTGATCACATTTTGGCACTTAAGACGTTTACAGTATGTTAGTGATAATCTACCTATCCCAAAAATTCATGTCATATTTCATAGTTTTTTAGGTCATATTTTATAGTTTTTAGGTCATATTTAGCTAGATTTTAGGGCATATTTACTTGCATATTTTGTACTTCTTTAGGTCTTAAACTTCCGAACCCTAATGATCACCCTCCTATCGAGTCGCCACTGCTGCCAAGAGTTTTGATTTACGAATGTAGTTGTGGACAAGAAAGTCAAACTAAATGTAGCATGGTACTGAGCCTTCCTTTGTCTTGTCCAAGGCTGCAGAAGCGGCACAATGGACAGTGAAGGGGAGCTGAAAACTAAGGCATTGCTCTAGTTGTTTGTTTTCTTCTGATCAACAAGAGAGCTACTGGGTTATCGTCCGTCTTGAAGGCCGTAAACCTTAACTTCAAAGAAATGTACAAACAGAGGTAGCGTAAAGCGTGAGACACGTAGGGTGGCTGATGATGTAGGGGGAAGGGAAGGGCAGAGACCTCCCTTTCATTGTTATTGTCGGTTGGTCGCTGTTAGAATGCCCACTTCATGATCTGAAGATTGTGGGTTCGATTTCCCACCAAGGAATTTAGGAATTTTAAAGGGCGGTAAAGATCCACGGCACTCCCAAGCAGTGGCATAACAAGGAGTTAAATCTGAAATAACTACCCTTTATAGAACACAACAATTTTCATCAATTATTTTCCTTTGGTTTTCTTTTTTGTTTTTTGTTTTTGTTTTTAGTTTAGGTGTTTTGTCTGTTATGTTTTGATGCAGTGTTCGATTTTGCTTTTATATTTTGGTATTGTTTTTTACTTTTTTGTTGTTCTTTGTTTTGGTTTTGCTTTTAATTTGATTTGTTTGTGGTTTCAGGGCCGTCGAGAAAGAGGGGCAAATGCATAGGGACATGTAAGCTGGTGATGATGACGATGATGATAATTAGTGTTGTTTTAAGGGGCCTAACATCTAGGTTATAGTCCCCTATGGGGACCGTAAGCAATGAGGGCCCGCTAGTGGTGCACGTTAGTTTCAGATCATTGTAGATATTTTTGTATTACCTTTGGCTTAACCAACATTTCAGGAGAGGTTGCCAACCCCCACTCTCTACCCAAACCCATTAGCGTAAGCTGACTGGACTCCCTGGGTTGAACCCAATTAGCATAGTTCGACCATCCCGGTCGCAAAGTCCCTCAAGAATCAACAATATACCTTTTTAGTGTTGCAATTATCACACGCGTTTTCAAGCACACCTGTCACGAATCAAATCAAATCAGAATTGATAACAGAAGGATTATTATCTAAAGCAAATAGGATCGATCCAATTTAAATATTATCGCCATCAATACACAGGTCCATCAAAATGCCTCGTAAGATGTCAGTTCAGGGCGATATTATCAACAATAAATCACTGACACCAGATTTCTCTACACAATGAACACTTTTCATTGGTAGATAACCGAGTTGGGTAAGTTTCTTCTCTTTGTTTAAAATTTTAACGTTAGTTTAATTTCTTTGTCTATAGTTTTAACATTAGTTAGATTTCTTTGTTTATAGTTTTAACATTAGTTTAATCTCTTTGTTTATACTGTAGTTACAAAATTAGTTTAATTTCTTTGTTTATAGTTTTAAAAATAGTTAGATTTCTTTGTTTATAGTTTTAACATTAGTTTAATTTCTTTGTTAATAGTTTTAACATTAGTTTAATTTCTTTGTTTATACTGTAGTTACAAAATTAGTTTAATTTCTTTGTTTATAGTTTTAAAAATAGTTAGATTTCTTTGTTTATAGTTTTAACATTAGTTTAATTTCTTTGTTTATAGTTTTAACATTAGTTTAATTTTCTTGTTTATACTGTAGTTACAAAATTAGTTTAATTTCTTTGTTTATAGTTTTAAAAATAGTTAGATTTCTTTGTTTATAGTTTTAACATTAGTTTAATTTCTTTGTTTATAGTTTTAACATTAGTTTAATTTCTTTGTTTGAACTGTAGTTACAAAAATAGTTTAATTTCTTTGTTTATAGTTTTAAAATTGGTTTAAGTTTTAACCCTATTTTAATTTCTTTTCTTATAGTTTTAATACATACATGCATACATTTTCATTTGAGACTGCTTTTCCTTTCAGCGTATAGTCTAGTCTCCAAGCCTCTGTTTGCGAAGAAGCCGCCTCCGTGATGCCCTATTAGCAGTTAGCTTTGCGGCCTCCTCGCACAGGACATTTTTTTAAATCAGGTTTAGAGGGTACAAGTGAAGCACGTTGCTAGCCCTACTTAGGACGCCTGAGTTTCTTCCTCTTCTGTATCATCCTCGTGAAACTCCTCTGCTCTCCTACCCTTCTTAGCACCTCCTCATTTCTCATTCTATCGGTCCATTTCACTTTCTCCATAACCATATTTCAAAACTTTCTAAATATTTTTGCTCTTTCTGTCTGCCTCTCCATGTTTCCGAATCATAAGACATCACACTCCACACAAAATATTTTGCGAACCTCTTCCTAAGTTTGATCGGTATGCTTCTGGCTGTTAATAAACTTTTCACTCTCCCGAAAGCTCACTTGTTCCGTACAACTTCCGCTGGGGGTTATCAAGCTTCCCAAATACTGGAAAGATTGAACCTGTTCTAATACAATTCCATCTATTGTTATATTACATGTGTCTTCTTGCTTTCCTACTCTCATTACTTTGGTCTTGGTAATGTCTATTTTCATCCCAAACTCTTTAAGTCACCCACACTTAAAATATTCTCCATCATTACCTCGAGCTCCTCCGTTTCTGCTAGAACAGCCATGACTTCAGCATACTTGATGGTTTTTATGCTTTCTCCTCCCACTATCTGTCCTTTTGATTTTTCCAATGCTTTATTGATTAGCTTTTCGGTATATATAATGAAAAGTGTTGGTGACAGTCTCACACCTCTTCCAATACCCGCCTCTTCACTTTCTTCATCTTCTACTCGAACTACCACTCTCTGGCCTACAATTACTTTATCAACCTTCTATCCTTCCTAACTATACCAGTATCCTTCAGAATCTTCATCAGCATACACCAATCAAGTCTGTCAAATGCGTTTTCCCAGCCGACAAAACAAACATGCATTTCTCTATTTACTTCCAAAAAGCTTTCTACCATCATCCGCAGACACCCAATTGCATCTCTGGTACCTCTTCCTCACACAGTTTATCAGACAAATATAACACACACTCAAGTACACGGGGTTGATGACCAATATATCCTAAGTTCCTAAAAGTAATTAACAACAAGATTTTTTTTCAGGCGTTTTACAGACCATCAGCAAGTAGTTAGGCCTTATCGGCATGACGTCAGTAGACAGGATGTGTCCTGTCCTTACACTTGCTACCTTGTGTTGTCCTTGCCCTGCAATCCTCGACATTGTCAAGGACCGAACACCACGATAAGCAACAAGACTGATGATGCGGCACGCACAGTTTCATCCTATTCGTGGAACTTTTCATTGAGAGTGGAACCTTGGAGCGCCCCAATATTAGGCTACAGTAATTCAACTCGAAATTTGTGATGATATTTTACTGTTGGTTTCTACAGTTACCAACTAGAAGTTGTTGATGTCATTACTTCAAGTGAGGCTGGGGGTATTTTTGGTCATCAGCAGCGTATACTTGTGCATACCGGTATAGTCAACGAGCTTAAACATTACTATAGAGAGGCAGGAGCGCTGCCAGACTGAAGCTACTTGAAACTGTGTCCGCCATTTTCTCTGTAGTCAAGAGAAACTGGGAGGAGCTATGCCATATGTTGAAGTATCAGAGCAGGGCATGCTGGAACATTAATAAGAAACATATTTACGACAAATTATGAAGTCCAATCACTTCTTAAACATTCAGAATAGTTTCAAGTTACAACAATAGTGCTGTAGGCTATTTACACTGCACAATTGTAATTACTGTCCCTTAAATAGAATCGGCTTTATTAAAACTTGTCTCACTTGCCGTCCTCTGCTTCGAGAGGACTTTTCTCTGAGTGCATGATATACTCTGCAAGTGAAGTAATACTTCAGTATATGCCATATCAGCTTCACATAATGCGATTCTTCACATGGTTCTACTGCAGTGAATAGGTGTTCAAAGGAAGAGAAAAAACAACAGTTTATCTTTGTAAATACCTTGGTCTCTAGTTCGAGCAAGATATTTTTGCAGTTTTTGTCCAAGATATGAGCATTACTCCTGAAAACACATTCTGCTGTCTTACCCAAATATTTCAAGTCATCGAATGGATTATACAATGAGTTGCCCACATCTTTGCATTTTATGAGACCACACTTTGCGTCATTAGGCCTACCGGTACTCATTGTCAGTAGAACATCTAACACAGTTGATTTTCTTTGACACATTTCTTACAACACTACCTGCAACATATTCTACCACTTGATCACTGAAAATGGAAAGGGTTTCAAAACACTCTACATAGTCAAGTTCACTTAGGCCTACATCAACGTTAATTACAATAGGCTGCATAATGGGAGGACTTAGGATTAGACCACGGGGCCCCGGCTGAGTCCGGCATTGCTTCCACTTACTTGTGCCGGGCTCCTCTCCGTCTTTCCTGTCGACCTCACTTGGTCAACTCATGTTCTCTTCCGACCCCGACAGTATTAGGGTATCCGAGGCCTAGCGAGTCTCTTCCCTTCCCGCCTTAATTGGCCCTTGTCTCATCTTTTCTGATGCCCTCCTTCTGCGAGGAGTCAGCCTTCTTTTTCTTTTCATGTTATCTCCCGCCTTCTGCTCAAGGCCCTCCAGGAGGCAGGGTGTACGTAACCCCACCACTTCTGGTGCACCCTAGATATTGCTACACCCTCAGGGGTTCACGGCTGGTGAGTTCGAGAGTTGGCGACCCCGAAGGATTCCTGAGCTGGGTCCGGTTTTCCCCCTTTTATCCATTACTTGTGGGGCGGACCCTCTCCTCTTTCACTTTCCTATCTGACTTTTATGGCTCTCCTTCCTTCCAAGTCCCTCAATCCGCATTCTTCGAGGGTTGAGGGCATTTCTTTTCCTCCTGTCCTTTATTTGCCTTATTCTCTTTTTGTTTTCCATTTCTTCTTCTAGTATGCCTATATAAGTTAGTACTTACTTTTAGTTATAGTTTCCATTTCATTATCATCTTCACGATCACCCGAACCAATAGGGGCCGATAACCTCGATGTGTTAGGCCCCTTAAAACAACAATTATCATCATCAGACTACCATCTGTCTTCACATTAGCTTTAGGGGAAGGATCAATTTGAGCAATTAAGCATTTCCTATATGCAGCTTTGAATTCCAAAGCATTGGTATTGTCTACTCACATTTATTTGATCAGCCTCTATATTTCCAGCGTTACAAGTTTCATCAAATGAGCGTTTTCGTGGCGGACGTCTCTCAACGTGTTTCCTTTGCAAATGTACTGTGAAGGAGAATATACTTGGGACGGCACTAGCCAACATACGTCTCTGAGTGTTCACTTTATAGATGTACTTTTCAAGGAAGTGGGTAGAACATAATGGCTAGCCTGAGTTGGATACCAATTATTCCTCCTCATAGCAGTTACCCATCTTTTTTTTTTAAATCAAATCCGTATTCCTTCTGTTACGGTACCAGTACGAATATATATCGTATACCGTATAGGCCTGTATCAGACATTAATAGAAAGCAATGGAGACCATATGTTCTGGAAAATTGATAGTAACATCCTTACTGTATCCGTGCAGTGAAGTATATTGGTAGTACAATTTGGCTATAGGCTACTTACGTACAATAGGATATAACCGTTGTTTTATTGCTTCGATTAGTACAGCCGTACGCTGAACATACGGCAGGCATCGCTGCGGAAATTAATATGCAGTAGATTTCAACCTAGTAACACAAACGACAATAGAAATCATAATTCACTGAACCCTTCCCTCGCAATCAGCTGACTGAATGTTTTGACTCGATGACTCCGGAAAACATGGCGGACGTTCTTACCAATATCTTCCGCTAAGAGCGCTGTGAACGGTCCCTTAGCCTCTCTATAGTATCTTTAAAGCTCGTTGGGTATAGTATTGAGCAGTAAACACAAACCAGGCGGCTACGGTGGCGTAGTTGGTATCATGCTGAGTCTCTATGACCAAGGTCGCGGGTTCAAACCAGACCGAAGTCGTCGGATTTTTTAATAGCGTTAAAAATCCCCCAGTATGCCTTCCTTCGGAGGGGAAGTAAAGCCGGCGCGGCGGTCCCGTGTCATAGATATATGGGATGAAGAAGAATCTTCCACTAACTACACTTTTTTTTAGTCAATTTACCCTCTAGGTTGGTGGTTCCCACGGACTCAGCGAGGGAACTCACCACTACCGCCTCAATGGGCAGTGTCCTGGAGCTTGGAACACCTGGTCGGGATGGATACAACTGGGGAAATGTGATCAGCACTTCGCCCAGGCGGCCTCACCTGCAAAGCGAACAGGGGCCTCATGAGGGATGGGAAGGGATGGAAGATTGGGACGGATAGGCTAGGAAGAGGGAAGGAGGCGGCTGTGGCCTGACAGTAGGTACCATCCCGGCATTTGCCCGAAGACGAAGTGGGAAACCACGGAAAACCACTTCGAGGATGGCTGAGGTGGGAATCGAACCCCCTCTACTCATTTGGACCACCCGAGGCTGAGTAGACCCCGTTCCAGTCCTCATACCACTTTTCAAATTTCCTGGCAGAGCCGGGAATCGAGCCCAGGACCTCCGGGGCGGCAGCTAACCATGCTGACCGCTACGCTACGGAGGCGACCCAACTACACTTGTGTGAAGCCAAAATTTGTGGGTTAGGATTGATTAATGCTCTAAGTTCCAACGTTCGTCACCGGGCGCTGGTAGCGATGGCATCTAGTAGTAGCGAAGTTCACAGCTAGGTGTCGTGGATGGTAGCATTTGGTACGAAAAGTAGGAACTACTTGAAATTATCCACTGCAGTCCTTACTTGAATTAAAAACAGACAACACACACTAATACAGTCATCACAATTAACACCGGTTAACAGACAGATTCTACACACACCCAAAGTACACGGGGCTACATGACCGCGTTGTCGCAGACCCTAAACTAAAGAACCAACCAAACACAAACCAAACAAAGAAGACTAAATTGATTTAGGACAATATGATCAAAATGTATGTAGGAAGTCCAGTTTTAACTACCTAACCTTATAGCCACGGCCTTCCCAATCCTCACCTCAGTTTCTAATACATACACTACTAGTGATGGGTGAAGCAAAGAGGATATAAAAATTAGGTTTGCTCAGGCAAGGAAAACATTAGTACAGAAAATAAGTATGATTACATCAAATATAGATTTATGTATTAGAAAATAACTTTTGAAAACCTTGTCTGGAGCTTGGCGCTTTATGGAAGTGAAACTTGGACTATTTGGACAGAAGAAAAAAGGAGAATAGAAGCGTTTGAAATGTGGTGTTACATGAGATTGATAAAGATCAGATGGGTAGATAGAGTAACAAATGAAGAGGTATTATTAAGACGAGTGGGAGAGGAGAGATGTTTATGGCGACTGCTAATTAAGAAAAGAGATAGGTTGGGAGGACTCAAACTAAGACACTCCGAAATAGCAAACTTAGTTTTGGAAGGAAGGATCGAAAACAAGAACTGTAGGGGTAGACCAACGTTGAACAGATTGTATCTGAATTAAGGCGTGGTAGCTATATACTGTAGAGATAAAACGATTAGCTCAGGACAAGGAGGCGTGGAAGGCTGCAATAAACCAGTCTAACGACGGAAGACTCAAACAAACAACATTACTACTACAGTACAGACACCAAAAGCCTCCGTGGCTTAGGCGGCAGCACGCCGGCCTCTCACCGCTGGGTCCGTGGTTCAAATCCCGGTCACTCCATGTGAGATCTGTGCTGGGCAAAATGGAGGCAGACAGGTTTTTCTCCGGGTACTCCGGTTTTCCCTGTCAATATTTCATTCCAGCAACACTCTCCACTATCATTTCATTTCATCTGTCATTTATTTAATCATTGCCTCAAAGGAGTGCGACAGGCTTCGGCAACCGGCACAGTTCATATCCTCGCCGCTAGATGGGGGCTTCATTCATTCCATCCCTGACCCGGTCGGTCGACTGGAAGCAGGCTGTGGATTTTCATTTCACTACTACAGACACCACAATAATGCAAAATAGAAAATCTACACAAATTGATGACAATGAGATCCAAGCCCCTAATGAAGAAAACAACAAAAACAAGAACGTGGTTTAGTAATTCTCGCCACTGGAAAACGACAATACATTAAAAATAATCTGCTAACGATTGCTATTAAAATCGTAGCAATACCAACCACTTCCATTTTTTACGGTTTGTTAATGATATTCCTTTTCTACGCTTACTGTACACAAAGTTATTGTCTATATTGAATCCGGTTACCAAACCATGCAATTGGTTTTTACGGCCGGATGCCCTTCCTGACACCAACCTCATGAGAGGAGTTAATGAGAGATGAAATGAATGATGGTGAATGAAACTGTGCAAGGATGTGGAAGGAAGCAGATTACTTTTTTAACATTTTAATTCTTGTATAACATATATTAACAATTTTCTTTTAGTTCGTGTGCCTCGTCATACTGTGCACTGTGGTAAGGGCAAAAGTACAACAAAGTTAACAAAACCACCATAATTTGTGCTGGTTGCAAGAGGTACGCATGCGGAAAATAGAGAAGAGTATGTGCTCAGTGAATAATTTACTTTCTGAACTTCCTTCATCATGATTTACTTTTATTTTGGTTGCAACTGTTGTAATTTAAGATATACTTTTGCCATTTAAGGTTCGTTTAAGGTTCAAAATACAAGATATGTTGATTAAAGGATAATGCAATCGCACAAAAGGAATGTACACACATCAAAAAAAGTTTTGCATCACCTCGGTTCCCAGATCTCCGGCATATAGACGTTGACTGTGTATATTGTATCCAAGATACAGTCCCTTTGACTGTTCATAGATGTCACTAAAACTGCTCAAAGATGTAAACAACCATGCATGAGCAGGGCCTATTAGACGGAGGGGGTACGACAGCCGATCAGTTCCAGTCATTCCACCAGGACGAAGGTACGCTGCTCATGTTGTCTGTAGTTCTACCATGCCTAGAAGGTCAATACCGCAGTTCGATCGCGTCCGCATTGTTACTTTGTGTCAAGAAGGGCTCTCAACAAGGGAAGTTTCCAGGCGTCTCAGAGTGAACCAAAGCGATGTTGTTCGGACATGGAGGAGGTACAGAGATACAGGAACTGTCGATGACAGGCCTCGCTCAGGCCGCCCAAGGGCTACTACTGTAGTGGATGACCGCTACTTACGGATTGCCGCTCGGAGGAACCCTGACAGCAATGCCACCATGTTGAATAATGCGTTTCGTTCAGCCACAGGACGTCGTGTTTCAACTCAAACTGTGCGCAATAGGCTGCATGATGCGCAACTTCACTCCCGACGTCCATGGCGAGGTCCAGCTTTGCAACCCCGACACCATGCAGCGCGGTACAGATGGGCCCAACAACATGCTGAATGGACCCCACGGAATTGGCATCACGTTCTCTTCACCGATGAGTGTCGCATATGCCTTCAACCAGACAATCGTCGGAGACGTGTTTGGAGGCACCCTGGTCAGGATGAACGTCTTAGACACACTGTCCAGCGAGTGCAGCAAGGTGGTGGTTCCCTGATGTTTTGGGGTGGCATTATGTGGGGCCGACGTACGCCACTGGTGGTCATGGAAGGCTCCGAAACGGCTTTACGATACCTGAATGACATCCTCCGACCCATAGTGCAACCATATCGGCAGAATATTGGAGAGGCATTTGTCTTCATGGACGACAATTCTCGACCTCATCGTGCACATCTTGTGAATGCGTTCCTTCAAGATAACGACATCGCTCGACTACAGTGGCCAGCATGTTCGCCAGACATGAACCCTATCGAACATGCCTGGGATATGTTGAAAAGGGCTGTTTATGGACGTCTTGACCCACCAACCACTCTGAGAGATTTACGCCGAATTGTCGTTGAGGAGTGGGACAATTTGGACCAACAGTGTCTTGATGAACTTGTGGATAGTATGCCACGACGAATACAGGCATGCATCAATGCAAGAGGACGTGCTACTGGGTATTAGAGGTAGTGGTGTGTACTGCAATCTGGACCACAAATGCTGAAAGTCTAGCTGTATGATGGTACAACATGCAATGTGTGGGTCTCATGAACAATAAAACGAGCTGAAATGTTGTTTGTGTTGATCTCTATTCCCTTTGTATTTAAAGGTTCCGGAACTCTTGGAACCGAGGTGATGCAAAACTTTTTTTGATGTGTGTATAATGGTGGTCACAAATTACCTCCCTCCCGTTGGTAGCCCGTGGTTTGCAAAATAGCTTGGTACTACTAGGGTTAATGAACCCCATAGAGAGAGTAGCCCCGAGCTTTCATCGATATAATCTGTTGAGCGCGGGAGATAAAAGTAACTTAACATTGTAGTGCGGTTTCGCCACGATTTGTTATTCCGTGGCCTACTGCGAGACAGCTGTTTGATACCATCGCATCGCTCTCTGATAACATAGAGTAGATCTGGTACAGCATTGTGATAATTTAGCTCTGATGTTTATCGTAGCAGATCTCACGAGAACCTTTCGACATGTTCATGCGCCGAACGTGTGAAGTTCGTGTGTGTTTTATGGGAAGAACTAACTATTTCTACAGAACCTGCACGGTATCACACTGCCAACAGTGTCGTACATGAAGCGAATGTCGTCAACTATCGGTGGGTGAGTGGTTATCGTGTCGAATTACTAACCCCAAGCTTGCAGGTTCGCTCCTGGTCGAGGTAGGTGATTTTTGAAAGGCAGAAAAATTTACGACACGCATGTCATACGATGTTGGCATGTTAAAGAACCCATTTGAATTCAGTAGGCCGTGTTCATAGTGGCAAAATTAATCTCGGGAGTTTCCACGAACACAAAGTTCCTCATTACTAGAAAGCACTTTAGTGTCAAGGAGCTTAGACATCCTACCTCCTTGACTTTCGTAGTGCTTCAAGGAACAACAAAATTCGACATGCAAGCTGCCCTCTGGGTGTCAAATAACAAAGCTTGCACCCGACACCGAGGCCATACGATATTATTATTAATCCAGTAGCTTAATCGAGCCCCAGGAGTCACGCTCCAGGATTACAGTAGACTACATGTTGATTCATTTCGGGATTTCGCGATATCGTGGTCATGTAACCGCGTGTACTTGGGTGTGAGTTGAATATGTCTAATAACCAGTGGTCTGTGTTGGGTGTAATAGTGTGTATTTGCATAGTTAGTTAAGCTATCGTTACTTCCAACTTGACGTATCAGTGCTATGCTAGAGCTATCTAGCGTTCAGAAGTGTAATCACTTTAAGTAGCCAATCATAGGCAGCCATTCCAATCGATATATCACAAATCGAGTTTCGCTCGCTAAATTGCGACATCGCAAACGAAACTTGATTTGTCGTGATTTTTTGTCGTATAGCCTCCTGCGAGGCCGAGTGCAGGTCTTTCTTGTGAACGGCCGTGGGAGACCTGCGCGTCCGAGTGATGATGAAGTGATGATGAAGACGTCAAATACACCCAGTCCCCGGGCCATAGGAGTCAACTCCAGGAGATGAAAATCCCCAATTGCCCAGCCGGGTATAGAACCCGGGACCCCTTAGGCCAAAGCCTAGCGCGCTACCCAATTTACCATGGGGTCAGACATTTGTCGTGATATATCGATTTGAA
Organism: Meconema thalassinum; assembly: GCA_946902985.2. Taxonomy (NCBI): domain Eukaryota; kingdom Metazoa; phylum Arthropoda; class Insecta; order Orthoptera; family Tettigoniidae; genus Meconema; species Meconema thalassinum. The sequence goes on from OX336388.2 coordinate 927,682,371, forward strand.
TGGCTGCCTGTGATTGGCTAGTTAAAGAAGTTTCACTTCTGACCAATAGATAGCTCTAGCGCAACACTAATTTAAAACGCCGTCGAAAGTAACAATGGCTTTACCATAATTTGGGCCCGTGGTGTTGGGTAGCGCGCCTGCCACGCAACCGGAGGCTCCGGATTCGATTTCCGGCTCCGTCAGGGATATTAAAAACTGACGCGAGGGCTGGAACGGGGTGCACTCAGCCTCGTGAGGACAATTGAGTAGCTGTCTGACAGTGAGGCAGCGACCCGTTTACGGAAACCCGATGCGCTGACCACGCGTCACCCCATAATCTGCAGGCCAAATGGCTGGGCAGCGGTCGCTTGGTAGACCTAGGCCCTTCAAGGGCTGTAGTGCCACGGGGTTTGGTTTGATTTTGTGTGTACTAGTGTGTATTTGTAATTTGGGCTAGGATTCGCGTAGGTGTCCGTGGCCTTAATTTAGGTATCATCCGGGCATTTGCCTGGAGGAGAAGTGGGAAATCAAGGAAAACCCCTCCCAGGAAGTCCGAGGTGAGAATCAAACCTACACCACTCAGCTCAGTGCGCCCCGTTTCAGCTCTCAGACCAGAATTAAATATATGGGTGGTTACTCAGTTTGCTTTTGTTATTTGTCGTGTGGCCTCCTCAGATGCCGAGTACAGGTCTTTCTAGTCGACGCCCGTGGGCGACCTGCGCCGGGATGAGAGATGGAATGGAACTGGGCAAGGATGTGGAAGGAAGCAGCCGTGGCCTGTCAGAAGGAACCGTCCCAGCATTTGATTGGTGTTGAAAATGAAAAACCACGGAAAACCCACTTCAAGGACGGCCAATGGTGGGGCCGAACCCACGCATCTATCGAGTCAGCAGAGAGCTAGGCCCCATGACCTAACGCTGCGCTTTAGCGAGAATAGCCACTGCTGTCAGTGGTTTCTCAGTTTAAGGGCTGCGATAACCCCGTGTACTTCGGGTGCGTGTAGAATCTGTCTGATAACCAGTGTTAATTGTGATGGCTGTATTAGTGTGCGTTAAGGTAAGGACTGCAGACGATCAATTTCAAGTAGTTCCTACTTTTGCTACCAAATCTTGCCGTCAAAACACCTAGCTGTGAACTTGGCTAGTCGATGACACCACAACCAGCACCTGGCAACGAACGTTGGAACTTAGAGCGTTAATCATATCTAAACTACAAATGTTAGCCTCACACAATTGTAGTTAGTGGAAGGTTCTTTTACATGCCATAAATCTATGACATGGGTCCGCCGGTTTTACTTCCCCTCCAAAGGAAGGCATACTGAGGGATTTTAACGCCGAGCTGGTGATCAAACCCGGACCTCAGCGGAGACAGCTAAGAATGCTAGCCAAGGTAACAATGGGGAAACGCAGCATGTCCGGAGATGGAAGGTACCAATTACGGCGTTAATAGGGGCCATTTTGAGTGAGGTTTATCGCACTCCCTCCAGGAAAATTCCGGGATGGTACTTTACTTCAAGTTCCGAAGCATCTATCCCAGTCTCCGTGCTTATATTGGTACGAACTCACGGCCTTGTAGTAAACTGGAAGGGAGGTGAAGGCACACACGTGCCTGTTGGAAGCGTGTCTTCACGATGACCTTTGACTGCCCAACCAACATGACCCGAGCAAGGCACACCCACATAGCTCACAAGACAAACTGAACATCATCACGTGTCTGGCCACTTAGAATATCAAATTAGTCTCCACTTTCAACAGCCTTACAGTGCACATTCAGGGTGGTTTAACACGCACTTGAAGACATCACTTACTGTGCAGAGGCCACTGGCTGAAGGACTCGTCCCTCTTAGAACGGGACCGCACCTACTCGTCATCACCGATTTCGTCCAAATTTATGTTATACTAGCTATTCCCGGCATGTGTTGCAATGCCAATCAAAGATGGAAAAAAGATAATAATAATTAATAATGAACCCCCGGCCGAAAGCCATGGCGTGAAGACAGCAATACCAGATAACATCAGCGTCCGCACGTCATCCGTGACTACACTACTTTAAAAAGATCCGCTAGACACGTACGTATCGTGGTATATACTTGAACCCACAGCAATACAAGATTTCCAGAATTATTAAAGAACAAACCTACGAGTTCCTATGCATGTAAGAAGAAACACGCAGCTTTTTATCGTTTTAGCAGTATTGAATTTTACTCCTAATGAAAAACACTTTATATAAGCGAATGTGACGTCACCTGGACACGTTAAGCCCCCTGTAACACATACAAAGTGACCTTGCAAACAAATGAAATACGACACTGATGTGTGCTGTTAGACAGGCTATTGACGTCCGAAACGGGGGAGGAGCTTACGGTCAGCTGCTTGCAATATGGCGGCGATATAGTGACGTGAGTAATTGGGCGTGCGTTTGTTGTGGCTTCAAATTTATGATGGCAAAATACTACATATTTCCTTTCATTGATAGAAATATTTTTATAATCAATTTAAATGCAGTGCCTAATTTAAAAATGTTACCCACATGTAGATAGTTAATTTACTGTCTGCTGTTACATATATGAAGCCTGTACTTGGGAGCCTAGCGGTATCGATGTTTTTCTTAATTTCACATTATATATATCTCACATAACACAAAGGACGACTCCCTGATAATAAATTGAATCAAGCAACCCTGAATTTGCATGAATGTTTTGGGTTCAAAGCGTTACTTGGGATGCTCAAATCATACTTCAATATTGCAAATATTGACCTACATACTTGCTGTTCAAAGGCAAGAATGTTAATTTATTAATCTCTTGCCACAGGCAAGTTAAAATGGAGACATCCTCTTTATCAATATATTTAATTAAATATTAAAAATACAGATATTTAACAAAGCTGGAGTCTCCATTTGAACTTGTCATAAGCAAACGGAACAGATCAAAAACTACACTTTAAGCCAAACCAAATTCACTCCTCAGCTCGACATAAACCATAATACCAATTAAAACCTATACAAAACATACTCTCCTTACTGTTGTACAACTTTCAAACCAACTATTCGCACTCAAAACTGTAAAACCCTGAAATGGGAACTAATTAAAGTTAGAATAGCCTAGGCCGATCCGGTCTCCTGCTACATTACCGCATATGTATACTTAACATCACTAGAACTTCAAAATTACGGCTAAGTGACCTATCTGCCTGAGTAGTATAGGTGCTGCAGGCATGCCTGGGATGATGGGTCACCAAACCGGTACTTAAAACTAAGATTTTACATATTAATTAACTAAATTCAACAGTAGGGAGATCATAGCCAAAAACACAATTTAAGCCAAACCGTACTTCAATGACCTACATACTTGCTGTTCAAAGGCAAGAATATAAATTATCTGGCAAATTAAGGCTAGGAACAGCATTTTTCTTAAGTTTTCTAACCATTCGGCTATTGTCAATCGGAAGAACCCCTAAAATAAGTTTACGAAGAGCGGATTACATTTTTTTTACGGTACAGAAGTAATAGGCTATAAGTTTATCAGTATTTTTGATGTAGCTAATTCCATGTGAATACAAATTAGAGACAATAACTATCAATAATCAACAGTACCGGTGGAAAGAAGTCGTCTTCACAAAAATGCAGGCTGCACACAGTCATGTAACATGTAACACGTTTTCCAATTGACAGCGCCGAAGCCCATCTTTCTCTCTGAACTTTTTGTACAGGAAAGTAGTGAAGATATTTCGTAGCCGTTTTATACGATTTGCAACCGTATACAGAGCAGTACCTCCTCGAATTTGACAAATTTCTTTCTGTTTCCATCGCGACGTCAATGCTTCACCATCTAAATAAATCTCACCAGTCACAATGTTACAGCTTCAACATTCTGCCGCGTGGCTGCGCCATCCAACTTTTCTGACGTCAATACGTTAAACTCCACAATAGAGGGAACACTTAATTATGGATCATTTGCAAAGTTGTTACCGCTTGAAAGAATCAATTGGGCATCTTGAGATATGATCGTCGCTAAACAAGGATGCGCTATTGTTTGTTTATTCCAATGCTACCAAGGAAATGGAGGACCTCCACACTACAGAGGTTGTAAACAAGTTGTTCTTAACGTAATGAAATACTGTATTAAAAGTCATTTTTCAGTATTGCCTAAGTAATGTATTCTTAGAAGCTTTTCAGTCGGTCAACACGGGAGTACCCAATTACAGTAGCTTGGGCGAGGAATTACAATTGACTTCCTAGTGCCTGAGATAAATCACATGCATTAAGTATTCATACACTCAATAAAACACTTCTCACATCAATCGGGAACTACTGTAAATTGGATGACCAGTTTTGTACGTCAAGCGAACATCTTCAGATCCGGCTCACATAAGCTTAATTTAGATTAATCGGATATGAATATATAACACTTTCTGATGGACGTTCACTTGTTTGCGAGTGTGAGGTGAAGCGAACGACGAGAGGAAGGTGGGCTTCCCTACAAAGACATGGCAACCTGCTTACTATTTGGCGGAATATATCGGCCCGCTGCACACTCAATACGACGAATAGGAAGTTATGGTGCAGTGTTTTTGGGAAGGCAGACATCGCTGAGTCTTGCGAGGGGAAGGGGCTTCCGTACACAGAGCTTTCTTTTCGTTGCCATGGCAACCCGCTTACTACTCGGCAGAATATATCGGCCCGCTGCGCACTGAGTAGGAAGTTAAGGTGCAATGATTTGGGAAGGCAGATATCACTTATCCTCAGCCAGACCACGAGATGGCTACACTTTTATAGTGCCTTTAGTTAAGCTAGTTAGTTGGTTGTTGTTTTAAGGCGCGGAACTACGAGGTCATCTGCCCCATTAGTTAAGCTAGTACTTCATATGTGTTACCCTAATAATTGTCTAAATAATCCGACTTTTACATACACATAAAAATTACTATATTAAGATGCAACATTACAAAAGTGTGGGCCTAATAGACTATCAAAATAAAATAATAGGCCTATATATAATATAATTTTATTGTTAAAAAAACGACTCGTTACAAAGTTTAATTAAACTTTCTGCAGCTTAATAATGTAAATATTGTTGTACGTAAGTGTTTATACACATCCACTGAACCTAAATTAATCTTAGGTGAGCAAGATTCGATGATGCTCGCCTGAGAAACGAAACTACTGTAGTCATCCAATTTATCCCCCAATTTGTGTGACAAGTGTTTAATTAGGTGTATAAATATTTCATGTAATTTATTTCATGAACTAGGAAAAATATTGTAATTTCCCGCCCAAACAAACTGGGCATACTTGTATTGAGCGACTGTAAAGCATCTAATAATACAGTGAGTCCCTATAGAACGGAGTCTGACAGTGGCTGTGCTGCGAAATGGTCGCAATGACTTACCGCTACTTTTATAGCATGTACTGATTACAACCACGGGTCGGAAAGCTCTGGATGCTGTCATAACATGCATTACATACGCAGCTGTTGTGAAGTACTGTATAATAATAATAATGTTGTTGGTTTTACGTCCCTTTTAACTACTCTGGCTTTTAGAGACGCCGGGGTGCCGGAATTTTGCCCCGAAGGGGATCTTTAACGAAGTACTGTAGCCCACCTCGTATCACGTGAACATGGTTAGGTATAGAACAAAACATGATTTCTTTAGTGGAAACTTATATTTACAAGAAGAAGTTTGCAGTAAATTTGTTGATAAGTTTCAGCGCCATGCTATTTTTACTTGTGGGGGAACCTCAAACAAAAGATATACAGAAACAATCCGCGTACTCTGGAGGTTGAGAAAGAAATAACTGCACTGATACGAAATATCAGCTAGTGTACCAAAACTTCCTACGTCGGTGCAACGTGTGTTTAGGAATTGAATCGGTCGGAGTTGAAAATCATTAAACCGAAAATGGTCATTTTTTAAACAATTAGTATTCTGAAGTATTGACCCAAGGGCCTTGGAACAGTATAGGAAAGAATTAAGTAAGCCTTCTGTTTAAGCCAGATACCACTGTTACATGTAATGCGATCAGAGGAGATAAGCATTAAGACAATGACTTGCTGCCTTTCAGCGCCGTATTCCGCACTTAATGTTGGCCGCACTGAAGATTCCCGCGTGTTACAGTGCTATTGTAAATTAAATTTGTCCAGGATTTATGTGTTTTTTATGTTACTAATCCATTTTAAAATAAAATACCATGTGAAATATTCATTCTGGATGGCTTTATGCCGCACTAAACTGACCACGGAGCTGAAAGGCATTAAGTCACGTTCACAAAATTGATTGGAAAAATATGTTCATTAAATTAAAATTGATATTCCGCTAGCACAAATATAACCTGAATAGTTGCTTCACAACATAGATGAGTAATGTAGTGTGTTTGTTTGGGATCCCGCCCCATGGATTTTTTAAATTTAATTACCGTAATTAATTATACTTTTCAAACTAATCTATAATTCCTTTTTTTAAGTGCAGCTATGACCTCCCTTGACCGTTTAGCAAGTTCAGATTTCAGTGAAATAATAGACAAATTCAGCCGAAGAAAAGTCGCAAAGTTAATATTTTAATATTTCATAGTTTACATAATCTTCTTCAAGGGGAATTAAAGGTTTCTTTCATATTATTAAAAAAATGTACTGTAATGTAATCAAAATATTGTAACTATTCTTTAGTTTATTATTACAGTAGGCCTATTACAAAACTACGTTCCATTTGATTTGATATGTATTTTTTATTTCCTATTATTGTGTGCCCCACCTTATCATACCGCCCAGGGCCCCACAAGGCCTGGATCCGCCACTGATGACGTTTTATCTGTCTCATGAAAATTGGTGAAAGCTGACTTAATAATGTTCAGCTCCAGCCGATTTAATTAAAGGACAGCAGTTCCAGCAACTACACTAATAAGTGCATGAAGGAAGAGCGAATAAAGGCAACACTTTTTCTTCAGAGTTTGAAATAATCTTTCTCCCCCTACCAACCTCCCAATGCATTTTCTCGTCACTTAGGCAAATAAATACATAGATAACGATTTGTATGAAGAAGCGTGCGAGGTTCCTGGAACCTTCAGAGTGACACCATTAGGAGACTCATTTACTTTCAAGGAACGGACTGCTGACCAATAACGGATGCTCAAATAACCTCACGTCCAGCGATGCGATGATGCAATACTTTAATATACATGTGATTTACCAACAAGGATTCTCTTTGAGTGAGGCCAGATAAGGCAGGAGCTCGCTACCATTAAACCCGCAACATGCATATAGCATGACCTTTTTTGTGGCCTAGTCTCGGTTAATTATCGAGACTCTGGCTACACCAACCACTGCAGCACCAAACAGAGCTATTTAATGCATAGTGGTTCACTGAAATGATGATGATAATTGTTTTAAGGGGCCTAACATCTAGGTTATCGGCTCCTAATGGTTTGGGTGATAGTGAACATTGAGATGAGAATGAAAACTATAACTAATACTAACTACAGACTTACATACTAGAAGAAGAAATGGTAAACACATAAAGGATAAGGCAAATAAAGGACAGGAAGAAAATAAATTCCCTCAACCCTCGAAGAATGAGGATTGATGGACTTGGAAGGAAAGAGAGCCATGAAAGGCAGAGAGGAAAGGGAAAGAGGAGAGGGCCCGTCCCAAGGTCAGAGGAAAAAGGGGACAAAACTGATCCAGCTCAGGAATCCCTCGGGGTCGCCAACTCCCAAACTCACTAGCCGTGAGCCCTTGAGAGTGTAACTCTATCCAGGGTGCACCAGAAGTGGTGGGGCTACATACACCCTGCCCGCTTGAGGGCCTTGTGTTTTTTTTTAGCGTATGGCTTTTAGTGCCGGGAGTGTCCGAGGACATGTTCGGCTCGCCAGTTTTGTAGCTGCTTCGAGACGGACACCCAAGTACCGTTGGGGAGGAAAGTTGGAATGGAAGGTAGCGGGTGTGGCCTATAGTTTGGGACCAACCCCGGCATTTGCCTGAAAGGAAGATGGGAAACCACAGATGACCATCTTCAAGGTTGCCGGCGGGGGGATTCGAACCTCCTCGCCTCCCGGATGTGAGCGACTGCCAGCAGTCATGCCGTAACGACCACGGCGAACTCACCCGGTGGCCTTGTGATGAAGGCAGGAGATAACATGAAAATAAAAAGAGGGCTAACCCCCCGAAGAATGAGGGTATCAGGAAAGATGAGACAGGGGCCAATTAAGGCGGGAAAGTGGAAGACTCCCTACGCCTCGGATACCCTAATACCGCCGGGGTCGAAAGAGAACAAGAGTTGACCAAAAGAGGTCGACAGGAAAGAAAACGGAGAGGAGCCCGGCACAAGTGGAAGCAATGCCGGTCTAAGCAAGGGTCCCGTGGTCGCCAATCCACGTTCCACTAGATGTGAGCCCCTCGGGGTTCACTGTAACTTCACTGCTTAATTTAACATGAAAAAATCCACAGCCTGCTTCCAGTCTCCGACCGGGTCAGGAATGGAATGAATGAAGCCCCCATCTAGCGGCGAGGATATGAACTGTGCCGGCTGCCGAGGCCTGACGCACTCCTCTGGGGCAATGATTAAATGAATGACAGATGAAATGAAATGATAGTGGAGAGTGTTGCTGGAATGAAATTTTGACAGGGAAAACCGGAGTACCCGGAGAAAAACCTGTCTGCCTCCGTTTTGTCCAGCACAGATCTCACATGGAGTGACCGGGATTTGAACCACGGACCCAGCGGTGAGAGGCTGGCGTGCTGCCGCCTAAGCCACGGAGGCTACGCTTAATTTAACATACTTTTCTCTAAAAAGAACTTCTGTTATGATTAATAACACGAGGGTGAATAAAAATAAGAATTATTTTGTAAAATTTATTGCATCAACCAAAATAAATAAATAAATAAATACACATACAGAGATCACTTTTCTACACAGTGTCCTGCCTTCGATACACATTTTCTCCATCGAATTGGCAATTTTTTGATGCCGTCCTGATAGAAAGAAGAGGGATCTGTGCGGAGCGAGTTGCGCACGAACTCTCCTACACTTGCATCATCATCAAACCGCTGTCCGCATAGGTTTTGTTTGGGCGGTCCAAACAAATATTAGTCGCAGGGCGATAAATCTGCACTGTGTTCCAGAGGTATCCAATCAATTTCCTCCAGTTTATCTCGCGTTACAGCGGCTGTATGTGGCCTTGAATTGTCGTAGAGAAGATATACGTTTTGGATCGGTTGCCAGCGTCGCTTGTTGCGATACGCTTATTCCTATGACTAGAACAATTTCAGAAATGTGTATGCGCCGATCTTCTTCAATAATGTCACGAAGGGCAACAATGCTGTCTGCAGTGATGCTTGTCTGCGGCCTCCTTTCATGAGGTTCATATTCCACAACTTCTCTTACTGCCAAAAATGTTTTGTCCACTCATAGTCTACACTCGAGTCTGCGACAGTGTTTCGCCCAAAACTGAGAAAGTTGATAGCAGAAGAAACAATAACACAAAGCCACGTGGCAGATTATGGGGTGACGCATGGTCAGCGCGTCAGATCCCCTCGGCCGTTAATCTTGGTCTTCGTGTCTGAGTCGCTGCTTCACTGTCAGACAGCTATTCAATTGTCCTCACGAGGCTGAGTGTACCCCGTTCCAGACCTCGCGTTAGTTTCTTTTAAATCTCTGACGGAACCGGGAATCGAACCCGGGGCCTCCGAGTGGGAGGCAGGCACGCTACCCTAACACCACGGGGCGGAAGAAAAAACAATAACTGACAAAAAAAAATTACGGATCTTAAGTCATAAATCACAAAACTGCTTGCTCATATCTTAACAATGAAATGCCTGAATAGGACGAAATTATACACACGGAACAGGTTTGAAAGAGGATATTATTGCTACGAATAATCTCTGCCTGAAAATTTGGAATTTTAGACTAAAACTTTGCATTTATCCCAGATGGGGTGAATAATAAAATTACCAAATAACTTATACCCTCATTTTGAATTATGTCTGTTTATCTGTTTGTTGATGGGCGTCAAAACTGGTTGGTTCCTTAGTTTAGGAATTCAATAAGGACTGCAGACAATAATTTCCAGGAGTTCCTACTTTTGCTACCAAATGCTACCGTCCACGCCACCTAGCTTGCGGACTTGGCTACTAGATGGCATCGCAGTCAGCACCTGGCTGCGAACGTTGGATCTAATAGAGCGTTACCAATTATAACCTACGAATTTTGGCTTCACACAAGTGTAGTTAGTGGAAGGTTCTTTTTCATGCCATAAATTTATGAAATGGGACCGCCGGCTTTACTTCCCCTCCGAAGTAAGGCATACTGAGGGATTTTTAACGCTCAAAACTACTGCAGTAAATCACATGAAAATTTGTACCTGGAAGTCGAAGGTAGATATCACCGGGCAAAGAAAAATATTACAAATTCACTTAATTTGTCCATTATTGTATACCTACAAAAGTTCCACATGTTGAGCATACGAGAATCCCCATCTTATAATTCCGAAAATACATTGTTCATCCCTTGGCTTAGGGTGGGTCATATAAAAAATTATTTCAGACAAACGTTTTAGGTAATTCTTAGAGGACTACTGACCATTTCAAACGGTTTGATATTATGACTCATAAGGAAGTTATGATTTATTTTCTATCAAAACTCAATTTTTCCCACCTCTTTGGTCATTGTTTGGTGCTATTACAGTAGAAACCGTTTAACTTAATCCATAATACATTTTCTAAATCCTAGAGTTTCCCCCTCCCCTGTAATCCATGATACATTTTCTTAATCCTAGAGTTTCCCCCTCTATCCATAATGCATTTTCTTAATTCTAGAGTTTCCCCCTCTTCTGTAATCCATAATACATTTTCTTACTCCTAGAGTCCCCCCCCCCCCCCTCTTCTGTAATCCGTAAATTGTCCAAATCCTGGAGATTTCCCCCCTCTTCTTTAATCCATAATACATTTTCTTAATCCTAGAGTTTCCCCCTCATCTTTAATACATAATACATTTTCTTAATCCTAGAGTTTAGCCCCCTCTTCTTTAATCCAAAATACATTTTCTTAATCCTAGAGTTTTCCCCATCTTCTTAAATCCATAATGCATTTCTGCCGTTATCCTATGAATAGTATGAACATTGAATGGATTCGATTTTCACATAAGTTATTATGAAAATTAAAGCGATATTTCACTTTTTCGAAGAAAAAAAAAAGGCCCCCCATTTTCCATACCATTGGTTCGATTTTGCCCACTGACGAACACAACCGAGATTTTAAACGACTATATTTTATGTATAAGTCTGAAAGTGATTACAGACTGCACCACACTGTGGTTTTGGGTTCTGGGGGATGTGAAACGCAGAGATACTGTATGTCGACATTTTCCGTAAGTGGCAACATGGCGCCCGTTGCAGTAGGCAGCTTTCTTATCTTATCTACCTAAAATGTTTTCTATGAAACGGTTTTAAATATTTAATCGATAGCTTTTAATCGGGACATCGCAAATATATTCCTGATGGTAAATCCAATTTTAGCCTATTTTCATTTATGAAAAAGTAGGCTTATGAGATCACCTTTTGTCCGCGTGTCTGTGTGTGTGATGGTGTGTGTTCCCCCAAAATAACTTCTAAACGGCTGGAGCGATTTCAATGAAACTCGGTAAGATATAGCACCATTCTGCCCAACCCCGACCGTACCCTTCAGATTTTATTGTGTCGCACCAATTCAGCTGTGCGAAATATTTCACCAGCATTCGGTATCTCCGAAACTATTTTCGATCTCACCCTGAAATTTTGTACGGTGATAAAGGGCACTACTAGAAGTGTACCTATGAGAAGTTCAAAAACTTGGTAACTACAAAACCATCATGGCGGCCAAGGGAAGTTGAGACTTTTAAATAGACTTTTCTCACGATTTAACCATCCAACCGTAATGAAACTTGTTACAGCAAGTGTTTGTACACATTGCAATGCACTGACGTCTAACTTAGTTCAATTGTTTACATCAGCTCAAAATGGCGGCTGTGCGAAATATTTCACTGGCATTCTATATCTCCGAAACTGTTACAAATATCACCCTGAAATTTTGCACGGTGATAAAGGGCACTGCTACAAGTTTATCTATGTAACATTCAAAAATCTGAAAGTACAAAACGAACATGGCGGCCAAGCGAATTTGAAACATTTTAATAGACTTTTCTCGTGATTTAACAATCTGAAATATGGTACAGTAAATGATTATACATATTGTAATGCACTGGTATCTAATTTAGTTCAATTGTTTACATAACCTCAAGATGGAGGCTGTGCGAAATTTTAAAATTAAGCTTTTATTTCTTGTGCGGTAATCATGCGATCGAAGTGAAACTTTGAATAATGAAGCTATGCAATAATTTTCCTTTAATGGTACATAACTCTATGGCCTATACATATAACAAACCAAAATGGCGAGCACCCGAAATATATTGACGGTTCTCAATATCTACGAATCTTTTACAGCAATTAAACTGTTTTTTTTAAATGTTCATAGAGGCTGCGGACATAAGTTCACCTATAGGACTTTCAGTAACCTGGTGAGCACAAATCCAACATGGCGGGGACGCGAAGTATAAATATTTAAATGGACGTTTCTCGCGATTTAACCATCCGAGTGCAGTGAAACTTTGCACGTCAAATGCATATACAAATGTTAATCCACTGCCATCTAATTTATTTCAATTGTTTTCATAACCACAATATGGTAGCTGTGCGAAATTATAAAATCTCGTTTTTACTTCTTGTGTCCTAATCATCCGATTGAAGTTTGAATACCACACGTACGCAATAATCTTCATGTAATAGTACGTAAATAAAAATCCAACCTGGCGACCATCTGAAATATTTAGACGGTTCTCAATATCTACGAATCTATCACAACAATAAAATTGAATTTTTGTATGTTCATAGAGGCAATTTACATGAGTAGGATATATGAAAATAGGCTGTATAGTTCTTCACGGAACTACTTGTTTCAAATACTTAGCTATTCGCATGGCCTGTTTGCTATCTCTTGATGAATGCAGTACGGTACATTTGCATTTGTCTGTTGGCACAGGCTAGAGTAAAGTGCGGATTTTCACCGATGTCTCAGTCTCACTCATGGCTGTGATTATATGGAAGCTACTGAGGTATGGGTGGTGCTTAGTAATGAGCTAATGACATTCAGGGCACAGTCAGTGTCTGTGGATGATGTGAACGGTTCTACTCATAGGGTTAGTACTGCTGTTCTGAGTCAGTAAGGAAAGCAACGGCAAACTACCACACTCCTCATCTTGCCTAGTACGCTTCAATATAGCGCTGCCTTGGGTTTTTGTGGGTATCTACCCACATAACCTAACGGCGGTACTTTTGAGGATTCAACCAGCCTTCGCGCTGACTACCTAACAGGCAGCTATTCGCAATAACCTGAAAACAAGATGAAATAGGCACTGCCCTATTACCTTAAGTTGACCCATTTCTAAACTGTCCGGAGATAACCTTTGTAACAATCTGGTGACTGGAGGCGGTTCTTTATCTGGGGTCACAACAGCTGTTGGTTGTGGTGCGGCTCTGTCAACAAACACTACCGGAAACTCTTAACAGCAGCCAGGCACACACACGTCTATCCAAAGCTACACCAAATACTGTAGAATGCGATCTTACAGAAGAGTCGAAATTCCGTGCTCGTCAAATCGTGCACTACGGCCATTAGGGCTGATGCAGCAAATCCGGAGATCGCAGGTTCAAATCCAGCTATCCAGAGTGTGTTTATCCTCAGGTTTTTCCACACACCCACCAGGTAAATGATAGGTTACAGCAGTACCTTATTTGAAGTCCCGGGGCCCTTACCGCATCCCTGTCCCTAATACAGCTACATCACATAAACACAGGTTATCAGACATGTTCAACCCACACACCAACTATACGGGGCTGATGACCAATTTAATTATGGCCTGAGGATTGTATTGGCGTAAACTCAGCCTCATGAGGTAAAACTGAGAAGAGATGACTTCGATTCCCAACTCACCCATCGTAGGAGTGGTCCCCCCCCCACTATCCCAGTATTTGCCTGGAGTAGAAGTGGGGGGGGGGGGGGGAGGGGGGGGGGGCACTTCTACTCCAGGCAAATACTGGGATAGTAAATCTTAAGGGGACTCATACACCGTCGGATGTCAAGATTTTAGTTTTTTTTTTTTTTTTTTTTTCATTTAAATGAAAGACAATACCTTTCTCAATATATCTCTTAAGCTTTATAACTAAATTCAGCGTTTTGGCAGAGATATAGCGTATTACTTGAGACCATGCGCCTACCTGTCAAAGGAGTGTTTAATATTCAAAGCTGTTTTCCCGAAAGTTTTTTTTTGTAGGAAAAACACAATATCTCGTGAACTATGTGATGAAACTGGAAGAAACTCAGCAGATACATTCCAAAATATGATCCCTAGATGATGAATCTCATTCATTAAATTATCTTTAAAATAATTGAGATATAAGTTAAGTTACTTGGAAAATTAAACAAGAAAGTGTTCATTTTTTGAAAGGCAAATTAAATATAAAAAAACAATATAACATCCATGGTGGTTCATCCTTGGTATTTATGAGTTTACATTAAATGAAAAAATATTCATTCCATTCAGACTGGTATTTCTTGTTAAATCGTGTTTTTTTGTGATTCACGGAGTTTAAAAAATCACGGATATGATCCTTTCAATAAATCACGAAATACTTTATATACTGTTCCTCTCTCTAAATTAGAAGAAAGCTCTATGTATTTACTATACATATGTCAGTTTCCATAACTCTATGTTACATATTACTGAAGCTATGATATGATTCGTAACTGTATGCGATAATTCCCACGGATGGTGCACAAGCCCCCTGGCCACGGCCGCTTCCTTCCAAATCCAGGCGTTAATTATAAATACACACATCGCTTTCACTCACGACAATGAGAAAGGTTATCACACTGATTCTCCACATTCCCAAGTACTCGGACCACATGATCAAGATGTCGAAAACCCAATAAATGAATCAACAGCAATTAGAGTATCCAACCACTCTCCGGGTTGATGACTTAAAAGGCAGACTTCGTTTGGAGGTTTGAGACTTCCTAGTTACCAGCCCCGAGAACATGGGTGTGAGTTGAATTCGTCTGGTAAGCTGTATTTCTGTAGTGACTGTAGCAGAACTTGGTACTTTTATCACGGTCGTGGTATAACACGAGTCTGTTGAGTGAGATCACCCATTGTTCAGTCCCCTCCCCCTCGGTCTACATTTCCTCACACGCTTGACTGTCGATCAGTGTGGGACACACACCGTGACTCCCATGCCGCTAGATTACAGTATAGCCTAGCTCTTCGAACCCGTCGTTAAAGGTTAACAGTTCTTTTTAGAAATATTTGTTGGCTTTTGGCTCTTTTGGCCATGGAGCCATGTACACAATTACATTTCCTCACCCCACGATCGGTGTGAAGGGAGAACACTCTAGGATTAAGAAAGTGTATTATGGATTAAAGAAGAGGGAGATAACTCTAGGATTAAGAAAATGTACTATGGATTAAACAAGAGGGAGATAACTCCAGGATTAAGAAAATGTATTCTTGATTAAGGAAGAGGGGGCAAACTCTAGGATTAAGAAAATATATTATGGATTAAAGAAGAGGGGGAGAAACTCTAGGATTAAGAAAATGTATTGATTAAAGAAGAGGGGAAAACTCCAGGATTAAGAAAATGTATTATGGATCAAAGAAGAGGGGGGGGGCTAGGATTAAGAAAATGAACCTATTATGGATTACAGAACAGGGGGGGGGGGAATCTCTAGGATTAAGAAAATATATTGATTAAAGAAGAGGGGGGAAACTCCAGAATTAAGAAAATGTATTGATTAAATAAAAGGGGGAAAACTCCAGCATTATCGTCGATTAAGAAAATGTATTATGGATTACAGAAGAGGAGGGAAAAGTCTAGGATTAAGAACATGTATTATGGATTAAAGAAGATGGGAGAAAACTCTAGGATTAAGAAAATGTATTATGAATTACAGAAGAGGGGTAGGGGGGGGGGGAGGAACTCCAGGATTAAGAAAATGTATTATGGATTACAGAAGAGGGAGAAACTCGAGGATTTTTCCCTCTTCTGTGAGGATTAATAAAAAATATTTTTAATCACATGGAATACTCATTTAGGTTGTTGTTCGCTTGTTTAAGAGCCGGCCGGAGTGGGAACGGCCGACCGCCAGCCCAGCACTTGTTGTAACATGGGTGAAAAGTTTGTGAAACGTTTTATAAAGAAACGGGACAAGGTAAAATTATTTTGTTCCTATAGCCCGCTGTAATATTTTATACACTTTTCATCGGTGCAAAAGCATATCGAACAGGAATACAAAGATAGTTATAAAAAGTGTAGTTAAAATCACAATTCTCCATATAAAATAGAGTTCTGAACTGCAATTTTCCAAACCTCTTCAATGCCTTCAGATGATGTTGAAAACAGAAACAAACTCCACTGCAAGACAGCTTATAGTTTTCTCTATTGTGCTACTGAATCATATTTTCAAATTAAGAACTCTGTATATGTTTAATCGTGATTTTAGAAAATGTAAGCATATTGAGTTGCTAATGCTAGCCGTGTCGAGGTGCTGGTAGTTCAGACAGTTTCCGTCAGATGTCACGTCGCAAAGTCCTGTCCTTGAAACAGGTCAAGACAGAGACAGAGATTAGTTGAGACATTTGGCCTAGGCCAGCTCAGGCTTTTCCCCATGCAGGGGAGTGGGGAGATCAGCACATGCCTCCCTTTCACATACAATGAGCAGCGGACAAGCTCATTCCACTACGGTATTGCTATTGTCTTAAAAGCTGCAATAGAACTTTAAAGTGCACGTTATACCTTTTACCGTGCAACAATTTTTATTAGTACTATGACTTTAAAAAAAATAGTAAGGCTTTGTAATGAGCACGGATTGACTTATTGGTGAATACTGTGTTTTTAAATCAAATGCCCATCCTACACGAACAATTTTATCCCGGAAGAGGCTATACAATTATTAAAGTCTGGCGCGGTCAGCTGACATTTGAGGGTGCGCAAATGCGAGGGAGCCGTGTCAGTAGATTTACTAGCAAAATTCCGGCACCCTGGCGTCTATAAAAGCCACTGTAGTTAAAAGTGACGTAAAACCAATATTATTATTAGTAGTATTACTATTACAATTAAAGTGGGAGAAAAGGAAATAGGAAACTTCGACATCAAACACAATTTTCACTACCAGACTCAAGGGCAGCTTCATACTACAAGAAGACAAAAAGGATTAGCCTACAACGGAACTCATACAGAGATATGATAGACTTTTGGGAGAGTATTTTTTCCCGTTACTTGACCGGTTTTACAAACATTTCGTCCTTCCGGAGATTAGAGACTCAAAACAGAGTAGATGATATATGCCAATATGAAACTCTGTTTACATTATTATGTACCCTCTATTTTACTGAGTACTGGTAATGTTCCAGGCGCCGAGGAGTGATGTGTTTATATGCTGTAAAAAGATGAACGTCAATTATTTCGCAGTGTGGATTCACTCCCGAAATCCATTCCTCACTTCTGTGTGGTATAGCATTTTGAAATCGTTAGGACTTGAGTTCAGATTTTTAAATATATATTTCAAAATATATTATGGCCCAAATACGTATATTAAGAAACCAACGATCTATCCCGGCATTATTTTTAAGCCTGGTTTATTCTAATTCATCATCTGTTCTTGACGTCTACGTATCTACTGTCGACCAAAATATTATGTGCACTCGAGTTTGAAGGTTATTTGTGAAGTAACCAATAGACCTACATAAAATCCAGTAACATCATCATTTTCGTCGTTCTATTTTACGTTAGTTTATGTAGGTTTGGAATTTTTAATTTATATTTTAATAAACCAGTTATACAACATTCCAATGCACATAGTGTTAAAATTTGGATTCGATCTGATGACGGGTTTGTGAGATAATAGTTCGTAAATGTGACGCATGGTTGAAACATACTTTAAAACGAGCACTTTTTGTGTTCCAACTGCGATAAAAAATATTAAAATATAAATTAAACATTCCAAGCCTAAATGAACTAACGTAAACTGAACGACGAAAATGATGATGTTATAGGATTTTATGTAGGTCCATTGGTTACTTCACAAACCACCTTCAAGCTCGAGTGCACATAATATTTTGGTCGACAGTAGTCGGGGATTATATGATTCCCACGTTCCTTCACTTTTTGGGGGACGTAATGGTGTAGTGGTCAAGCTGCTTGGCTCTCACCAAGGTTCGATTCCTGGCAAGTGAGATTTTCGAAGTGAAATATCACGTCCTGTGGTTCAGATTCCACGTAAAAATGAAGGTCCCATAGCTCTGATCGCGAGATTAACGGTCACGTAAAACTACAAGCTTCATTCATTTTTCATGTCTACGTAATTGGTGGGGCGGGGGTGGAGACTACACGCGTATAGCATAATTTTTACAGCCATACTGTTTATTGATATGCCCTTTTAATACATACTGTGCTATGTATAAAACACCTCGTGGCGCAGTGGCCAGCAATGTTGTCGGCTACCTCAGAGGTCCCGGGCTTGATTCCCGGCTCTGCCAAGAATTTAAGTCTTGGTATGGTCTGGTGTGGGGTCTCCCAGCCACGTGATGCTAAGCGGGAGTCTGCCGGATGTTGTGGCTCATATTTATAATATTGGTTTTACGTCCCTTTTAACAACTGTGGCTTTTAGAGACGCCGGGGTGCCAGGATTTTTCCCCGAAGGGGATCTTTAACGTGCCAGTAAATCTACTGACACGGCTCCTTCGCATTTGCGCACCCTCAAATGCCAACTGACTGTCCGGGGATTCGATCCCGCTATCTTGGGCATAGCAGGCGAGAACATTACCGCTGAGCCACGCAGCCAGTCGCTGTGGCTCAGGACGCCTGTTAGTTGTCCCTTGATACAGCCAGGAACTCTAATCGGGTATCTACTGTATATCCCTTGTTGATCTTGAGGTATGTAAATAGTTCTTCATTATTCAAACCATTTATTGGGGGATAAAATGTGTATGACCCAAATGCACACTTCATCTCACAAATGTTATGGACTTGAGGTTCTTTACTTTTGTAGGCAACGCGGTCAGGTTGAAGTATACTCAGGCATAATCATTGGCCGAGAGTAAGATGGAGGAAACCCAGAGTGGCTTTAGACCACAACGAGGATGTGAGGATATATATTTTTTAGTATGTGCCAAGTGATTGAGGAATACTACGAGAGGAATAGACTTTTGTATTTTGTAGATCTAGAGAAGGCGTACGGAAGAGTACCAAGAGAAAAGAAACTGAGGATTCTGAAGTACAGTATTATGGTATCCAGGGAAGGCTGCTACAGGCAATCAAAAGTACCGTATTTGTGTTTATAATGAATCTGCGGTAAGAGTTGATGCTAGGATGAGTTCCTGGTCTAAGTTGTTACAGGAATAGACTGAAATCTTTCACCACTACTACTGATTTTTTATATAGGCTATAATATTGTCTTTCGTAGCTTTTCAGTCGGTCAACACGATTGTGCCCAATGATGGGCGGGGTACAAGATATAAATATGTAAATACACTCATAGAAAAAGTTACATGTATTAGTTATTTATCACAATTGCCCCATTTAATTGCACCATATTTGTTCATGAATGGTGATGTGATAATCGTGGGAAACGGATCTTAGTTTTCTTTCCCTAGAGCAACTGAATTTGTAGTTTCTGGAAATTTCTTGGTTGTTGATGAGGAAAAGGCAATGCGAAAGGATGAGCTGAAGTCACTCTGTCCTGATAATAATATGCTATAGCTTATCGTTGAATCCTGTGTGATGAGAAATGTAATTTCAAAAAATGTATTCTACATTTCTTTAAATATCTCCTTTGTTAAGAATAAAAGAAAAAAATAGCTTGTCATGGTTACTTACAAAAACACGAAAATACGTATAATTCTAGGAAATAAACAGCAGTTTTTCACCATACTACTAAGTTACAGGTATACTAGGGTGTAGGCTTCCTTACGTATCTTTTCGATGTTATCGTAAACTGAAATATTCAAACAAAAGTGTTTGAAAATTTACTTTTCAACTTTTTTCAGGAATTAGTTTAGTCTGAACGATTCTTTATCACAATTAAGGTTATTATGAAGATAAAACAAAAGTTTGGTGCTTTTCAGTCGGTCAACACGAATGTACCCAAAAGAGTTGTAATTTTTTTCAGGATGAGGGTATAACCCAACTCTTTTGGGTACATTCGTGTTGACCGACCGAAAAGCACCAAACTTTTGTTTACTAAGGAAACACTGAAAAATGGCTTCAAACCCCATAATGTCAGTATGAAGATGTTTATGAAAGTAAATGATTGAATATGCACAATCAAATGGAGCATGAGCAACAACAACGCCGGCGTGAAACCTTATTGTGGTTCGGTTTCGAACTTCGCAACATAGGCAGTTTTGTGTAAGTGAGATCTGTAAGGAAATGGTAGAGCTTTAAGAATAACATTTTAATTTCTTTCTCCGTTATCACATTAAGTATAACATACTGTTTTAAAGACCATCTCGTGGTGAAGCGTTCTTGTGTGTCACCCCCGGATGCAAGGCCTTAGAGAGTGGTGATGGGTCCTGGGGCTGGAGAATCCTGCCCTCCCCCACCTCTATTGCCAAATTATGTAATATTAATTTATAATCCTCCTAAATTTGCAGAAACTGATAATAATTTTAGAAATATTATTATTATTATTAGTAGGCTAATAATAATAGCATTAGTAAGAGAAGCCGCCGATGGTAGGGGGTTGAACAGGCGTTCCTCCCCCCCCCCCCCCTCCCCATGCAAGATCCGGAAAATATTTTTATTATTAATAATAATAATAATAATAAGACGGCCGAGGTGGGATTCAAACCCACGCTCTCTCGATATCAGCGTGGCACGAGGTAGTGCGTTAGCGCTCTCGGCCACCGAGGCCAGTTAATAATAATAATAATAATAAGAAGAAGAACCGCCGGTGTTAGAGGGCTGGACAGACGGGTCCACACCGGGCAAGATCCCGATGATGATGATAATAATAATAATAATAATAATAATAATAATAATAAAGACTTACCAAGATAATATAAAATATGCATAATAATGCAGTTAAACATTGAAACAACGGCCCATGGGTTCGAACGCACTTGTTTATCGAGTTTGAAGATAGCTTGGCACCCATGATTTTGTGCTGTACCTTAGCAAGTGTAACTACTGCGGTCGGTCACTGCGCATCCTTATAACACCTGTAAAACACGTTTCCCCGTGCGAGGACTAGTTCCCGTATTTTTTGAAACTCATTAGCGCATTTCAAAGTAATTGTTGCGGCATCGTGGTCATCTAGCCCCGTGTACTTGGCGTGTGTTTGGAATTTGTCTAATTACCCGTCTTATTGTGATGGCTCTATTAGTGTGTACAGTATATTTGTCATTCAGATGAGGATTGTGAAGGAGTCGGCTGCATTTGCCTGGAGTAGAAGTGATAATAATAATAAAAATAATGTTATTGTTTTTTTTTTATTTTATTAATGCAGCCAATGGCCATGTACTTTTCTTTTCAGGACGGGTCAGGGAAGGGATATTGGAAGGAACTCGGCCGTGGACCTATTGAAAGGAACCGTCCCGGCATTTGCCTGGTGGTGAAAATGGGAAACCACGAAAACCATTTTCAGGACGGCCGAGGTGGGATTCGAACCCACGCTCTCCCGATGCCAGCGACGCACGAGGTAGCGCGTAAGCGCTCTCGGCCACCGTACGTCCCTTTAAACATCTGCGGCTTTAGGAGACGCCGGGGTGTCGGAAGTTTGCCCCAAAGAGGATCTTTGACCTGCCAGTAAATTCACTGACACGGCTCCCTCGTATTTGCGCACCCTCAAATGCCAGCTGGCTGCGCCAGGATTCGATCCTGCAATCTTGGGAACAGCAAGCAAGAACGTTACCACTGAGCCACGCAGCCAGAGTACAAGTGAGAAACCACGGAAAACCACTTCCAAGATGGCTGAGATGGGAATCGAAACCACATCTTTTCAATTTTGCCACTGGAATGCCCCATTCCAGCCATCAGACAAGAATGAATCGAATTTCTTGTCGGCGCCGGGAATCGAACCCGAACCTCCGGGGCGACAGCCAAGAATACTAGCCGCTACATCACGAGGAACGCCAAGGATATTTCAGTCACTTGTGAATTCCGTAATCCGTAGTTTAACTATTAGCTTATCTATAGCAAAATATTTCGGCCATTCAATTGGAAGTACCGTAGCCTATACAGACTATCACTTCGAACTTCCTGGTCTCGATATTCGTGAGGCACATTGCCACGAGATTGCATTTCTCCGTGTCGGACCCCGGGGCAGTTTGAACTTTCTCGCACGCGCGACCTTGAACCACCCCTCACAGTAGGGGGTAATCCGTGCTGATACCTATGTACGGGCCATGCAACTACTAGGGGAGAGCGACTACAACGAAACTAGTGGCAACGTTTTGAAATGAAATGTGAAATAGGATCTCACTACGGCCGCCTCTTAAGTAAAAGAGATTATATTGAGTTGACCGACTAAGAATTTGCAATATCAAACTACCGAAAACCACTACAAGGAAGGCTGAGAATCGAACCACCTCTTCTCAGTTCTGCCTCACCAACAGATATGTGTACCCCGTACCGGAATTAAATGTATTGATATAGCCGGGAATTGAACCTGAACTTCATGGCTGACAGCCAAGAATGCTAGCTACTACACTATGAGGATTAAAATAATTCAATCGCTATTCAGCGAGAAGGACGATGTAGGACGTTTTAGGAGCCTTCCTTCGGAGGGGAAGTAAAGCCGGCGGTCCCATGTCATAGATTTATGGCACGTAAAAGAACCTTCCACTAACTACAATTGTGGGAAGCTAAATTTGTAGGTTATATTCGATTAACGCTCTATTAAGTTCCAACGTTCGCCGGCAGGTGCCAGTTATGGTGGCATCTAGTAGCCTAGTTCAAATCTAGGTGTCGTTGACGGTAACATTTGGTAGCAAAAGTAGGAACTACTTAAAATTGATAGTCTGCAGTCCTTATCTGAATAACAGATAACCCACACTAATACAGCCATCACAATTATTACCACTGGTTATCAGACAGATTCTCCACACGCCCTACATGACCACATAGTCGCAGCCCCTAAACTGAGGAACCAACCAACCAACCAACCAACCAACCTAGGTTTCTGAACTCCACCACTCTGGCTATCTTCACTCGTTAACAGCCACCAAACATTTTGAGTATCAAACAGTAAACAAGCGATTGTTTCCTTCAACAGTCCTGAAGCACGTGATAGTCTAAATAACAGTAGCAGTTAACAGGGCAACACGATGTCGCAGTAGAAGTTTGGTGATTTTCCACCACGCTGCCCAACAACACAATATAGAACGTACAGTATCGTCCACCAATCGTATAGAGCCCTGTGCGGATAAACAAAACGTTACCCGCATCCCAAGACTGCTATCCGCATCCGCCCCGCATCCGCATGACTGTTTCCCGCATTCGCACGTTTGTTATTCGAATCTACTGGCATTACAATGAAATGAAAATCCACAGCCTGCTTCCAGTCGACCGGGTGAGGGATGGAATGAATGAAGTCCCCATCTAGCAGCGAGGATATGAACTGTGCCGGTTGCCGAATCCTGTCGCACTCCTCTGAGGCAATGATTAAATGAATGACAAATGAAATGAAATGATAGTGGAGAGTGTTGCTGGAATAAAATGTTGACAGGGAAAACCGGAGTACCCGGATAAAAACCCGTCTGCCTCCGTTTTGTCCAACACAGATCAAACATGGCGTAACCGGGATTGGAACCACGGACCCAGCGGTGAGAGGCCGGCGTGCTGCCGCCTAAGCCACGGAGTTTTGTACTGGCATTACAATAATATTTTTAATTAGATAAATCATAAATTACTAAAATAACATATTTAGACATTTGAGGGGAAAATTCGTTCCCTTGGGCTATGTTTAAAATGAATGTCATACAGCCAGAATTGCAACCCTTTCCTGTTCGGAGTGTTAATTATGCTTAATGACTTAATTTGAATGAGATTAGCTCAAATCACCATCTTACATTTGTCATGGAATAAAAACATAACGGATGAATATGATATGCCATAAACGACCGGGTCCTAGTAACTTAATGATATTCAACAAGTTCGCTATCTGCACAGCTATGCAAACTATATCCGCATGGCGAAAAATTTTGCGGATATTCGCATCCGCGCAGGGCTTTACCAATCGAACATGAACCCAACAGACAAGGCGTAATGTTTGTTGTTTCACCGAATGGTTTGGGATGTCGTGGTCATCAACCGTATGAGTGTGTGTATGCATGTCCTCTCGACGGACTTGCATAAATGTCCTCTCGGCGGACATGCATAAAAGTACTAATACGGTTGACATGTTCTCTCGGCGGACATGCATAAAACTCTCATACGGTTGACATGTCCTCTCGGCGGACATGCATAAAACACTCATACGGTTGACATGTCCTCTCGGCGGAGATGCGTAAAACACTCATACGGTTGACATGTCCTCTCGGCGGACATGCATAAAACACTCATACGGTTGACATGTCCTCTCGGCGGACATGCATAAAACATTCATACGGTTGACATGTCCTCTCGGCGGACATGCATAAAACACTCATACGGTTGACATGTCCTCTCGGCGGACATGCATAAAAACACTCATACGGTTGACATGTCCTCTCGGCGGACATGCATAAAACACTCATACGGTTGATGACCACGACATCCTATGCAATGTTTTGCTCGGCCCCCCCTTGAGATACGTTTAATTATTATTACTATCCACTACAACCTATTCTGGAAAAACAAAGCCATTCTGAGAAAAGCATCCGATGCACAGTCATAATTTTAAAAACAGCTTATCACACAAAATTCCACACATACCCAAGTAAGTTACACGGGGCTTAATGGCCACGATGACCAAACCACTCAAATGAAACAACATCAATATAGCGTAGTTTGTGACTGGCACTCATTTCATGAACTGGCAGCTTACTATACAGCTACCGGGTGAGTTAGCCGTGGTTGTTACGGCGTGGCTGCAGGCAGTCGCTCACATCTGGGAGGCGAGGAGGTTCGAATCCCCCCACCACCACCGGCAACCTTGAAGATGGTTTTCTGTGGTTTCCCATCTTCCTTCCAGGCAAATGCCGGGGTTGGTCTCTAACTATAGGCCACAGGCGCTACCTTCCAACTCCTCGTCCTAACAATCAAACTTTCCTCCCAAGACAACACTCCACACGCGACAGTACTTGTAGCTCACACCCTGGGTGTCCACATAGAAGCAGCTACTAACTCTGGCGAGCCGAACATGTCCTCGGACACTCCCGGCAGCGAGATTGCAATTTCTAGTTCACTTTTAGCATTGGAGAAGGACACAGCTCCCTGATTGGCTATTCTGACGAAACACGTCTGCAGCAAAGGATGTGATTAGTCAGCGTAGTTATAGGGTGGAACCTATCAGCCATGTCGTTCCAGGTTTGAAAAAACTATGTAGAACTCCCTGCGTTTTAACTTCGTAATTTCATGGTACTCGTATAGGCCTACATACATTGCAATGCGCCTTGAAATAGTTGCATGATCATTGTTCCTAGGCCATAAGTGTTTCCATATCTTCTTAAATCAAGAAGAATTATTACCAGAATGATTTCCAACGATTAACACCCCCTTGTAGCCTATCATTTGGGCGATTCTACATATTGTATAGGGGACACTTTATCGTCCTATGGCTGTATAGAGTTTATTACTCTAACAACACAGTTGTATGAAAAATGTACCATTGTATACATGGATATCTTACAAATATACTAGATTTTAATAAAATTTGGAGAATTGAGCAATACAACAAAACAATACGTAATTTGCTATTAGCATGGCTGTCCCTAGTCATAATTTCCTTAAAGTGTTCAGTGTTCGCTATTGCATTTATTGAAGTATGAGGTTTCTTTTCGTTATGAAAGCATAAATTTGACTAGCATATAAACCTTAACGTAATGGAACGACATCGCTGATAGGTTCCACCCTAAAACTACGCTGACCAATCACATCCTTTGCTGCAGTCAGAATAGCCAATCAGGAAGCCGTATCGCTCTCCAATACTAAAAGTGGACTAGAAATAGCAATCTCGCCTCCCGGCACTAGATATACGATTTAAAAAAAAACCATACAGCTTACGCTAAGAACGATCTTTTTTGCCAGCCCTCGTCAGTAATTAAAGCTCTCAGGATTGTGACCAAGTAATCTGCAAGGATTTGTATCACTACATACAAACCAGCCTCTACGAACATATTCTCCATTCTATAGTTTTGAAAATCAAACTATTCTCCATGAAGGCTCTTGTTCCGTCACTTGTAAGGGTATTATGCATTGAACAATATCTTCAGTATTATCTCATTACAACCGCATAGTTGTTTTAAACAACAGAGTGGGCCATAAAGTTGGGAATCGACTGAATTTTTAAGGTTAGAAGACTGTATTATATAATATTTGCTACGTTTTTTCTCACAAATTGTGTTCCAATTGAAGCGACAATTTAGCCTACATCTTTTACGCTTCTTCATTCTTCTGACAGCGACATCTTCTGTCACTACAGTATCGAACAAAATTAATGAAGTATTGACGTAGGCAGTTTATAAGGTTTTAATAACATCATTTTACTATCACTTTTTAATATATGGCATTTAATATATTTGCAAGCTTTTCCATTTTTGAATTACAACAATTTTTGTAAGGATATCCATTTCTTTTTGGTTTTGTTAACTACTTTTGAAGTTTTAATGTCAATCACGCTGAGGAAGGTATCAATGAAATACCGAAACATGTACGATTAATAATGCAATTAAACGTTTCTGTAGTGTTTGACTAGGCGGTTTTAATGAGATAATACTATCAGTCAACACGGTTATTAATTATTAGTACCATTGCCATAATGGTCAATGTTTAGCCTACGCAATATCTTCAGTAAAAATAACTTTTAAATAAATAAAACAATATTCGCAAGAAAATATAAAGAATCACTAACGGGCCCTCATCCTATGAATTTGCCCCCCCCCCCCCTCCAGGTGTAATCCGGAAACGGACAATAACATTCTATGCCCACCTCCTCAGAATGCCAGTCAATAGATTCTCCAATCGTCTATTATCATATTCCCGAGGTTTAAAGGTGATGCCTATTTGGTTGGTGGAAGTGGATAAGGACTTGTTAAAGTTTGAAATTTCCGAATCAGATATCTTTCTCAGAACCCCATGGAAACAAAAACTCCGTCAGGTTCATCAAGAGGAAGTAAAACCCAGCAAGAGATATGTTCACTCGGATGAATGGAAGACTTCCCATTCCGAAAGGATGAAGGCGTGGTGGGCTAACAAGAAGAAAAAGAGTTGAGATCTCGCGGTCCCTAGTGGACAAAACGACAAAAGAATAATAATAATAATAATGATGATATAGTAATTTCAGAGGAAAAATGTCAGACTCTTTCGAAATTAAGACTGTGTACTTGAAAAAGTCATCCACGACTGGCGGAAAGAAATGAACAATGGGTTTCAAAATGGTGTAAGACTGGGTTACAAGAGCATGAACTTTTCTATTTATTGCCCAGCTTTTGCAGACGATCTTGCAATTTTCTCCGATTCTTTAGACATGGCCACAAAACAAATTAACCAGCTACAGGCACAGGCAACGAAAGCTGGTCTTCAGATCTCTTTGGAGAAAATACAGTTCATAACTATCATCAGCCAGCACCAAGAAAGCTAAAACTAAACCAGGCGAAAATCAAACGGGCAGAAAAGTTTAAATATCTTGGTGAGTGTGTAGAAACCAACGTCTGTAAGAAATAAACCTTCACTTCACGCATGAATAAAATGAAAACGGCGTACTAACTTACCAAGGACGTTTACAACAAAAAGTCAATATCCCTGAACGCCAAACTCTGGCATCATTGCACTGTCATACCATACGACCAGAGGTGCCATTTGTTCAATATAGCTTTGGAGAAGATTCAGGAATCAACACAAGAGGAACCATCTTATATAAATCTGTTCAAATGTTGGCATACGCAGATGATATCGATATAATTGCAAGAACACCAAGAGCAATGAGAGAAGCTTTCACTAGCTTTGAAAAAGCAGCAAGAAAGATGAATCTAGAGATAGATGAAGAGAAAACTAAATATATGCCCGTAACCAAGAAAGAATCTGGTAGCCGCCAGTGATAAGGCAGGTTCGTGCAGCGGAATTCTGGACATCACGTGGAATATAAAGATGCCCATATACTTTGTAATCTTTGTATATATATATTTACAATATGTTATGTTATGGACACGTATAAATAAAACCAAGAAAGAGTACCCTAGTGGCTCCACATGCATAGAAATTGATTCGTATAAGTTTGATGTGCGTAGCTTTACCTATCATGGATCAGAAGTTAATTCCAAGAAGAATGTTAGCTCTGAAATCCAGAAGCGTATACTGTCTGCTAACAAGTGTTATCATGGCCTCAGAAAGCACCTGAAGTCCAAGCTGTTGTTCAGAAAAACTAAAGTCCTAATGTATAAAGTTTTAGTAAGTTAAAGCCTGTATTAACATATGGTGCTGAGACCTGGACACTCAAAATCTAATGAAAGACAACTTGGTATATTCGAAAGAAAGATTTTGAGGCAAATTTTTGGGCCAGTGGAGGCAAACGGTGAATGGAGATGAATACATAACCATGAACTCTAAGATTTATATAAAGAACCATATATTGTAAAATGTATAAAGATCAGAAGGTTGGAGGGGGCAGTACATGTGCTGCGTGCTAATGACAGAATGATAAAGAGGATATTGGATGCAATGCCAGAAGGAACCAGTAAAATCGGAAGACCAAAGCTAAGGTGGGAAGATGAAGTGAGAGAGGATGTAAAGACAATTGGAATCAAGAATTGGTGGAGCTCGGCACTGAACCTATTTTAAAGATAAGAAGACCAAGCCAGCCTGGTTCGAAGAGGTGGAAAGTGACCTACAGGAGATGGAGATTACCTGTGGAGATATTCAAGAACGCAACTCCCTTAGGAAGAAACTAAACGACCACCAGGGTTATCAAGAAAAACCAAATTTGAAGACGGGAAAGATGTAAACGGAAGAAAGAAGGAGCAACAGCGGCAACGTATGAAAGAGCACTGGGCAAAGATCAAAGCCCAGAGAAGACAGTTGAAATGGCGAGGTCCTTAGTTCGCCGATACGATTAAAGAAGAATGTAGTAATAATACGTCATACGAAAACGAAGGATGAAATTCTACGGACACATCTGAGCGCCATCAGGCTCACTAAAAATATCTTTAATCCTTTTAACAAGTCCAACAAGAAAGGTGGCTCACATGAAAAATTGTGTTTTAAAACACTAAATAGGACCTGAAATAAAAGAACTTCACAGAAAAGGGCATCCACATTCAGAAACAAGATGCACACATGAGGAGCTAGAAACAGCGACCAGGAAGATAAGACATTGGACAGATGAACAGGAAGAAATAGCAAGAAAGATGCTGCAGCTGTATATTTTAGGGGCTGCGACATCGTAGTCATATGGCCCCGTGTATTTGGGTGTGTGTGTGTGGAATTTGTGTGTTATTGTGATGACTGTAATAGCGTGTGAATTTGTAAATACGAAGGAATATTGGCGTCAAAGAAAAATTAAGTCACAAGGAGTCATTTACGTGATCGATAGTAGGCCGAAATTGATATAATAATAATGTTACAGGAAACTCGGAAAGGCCTTGAAAGATCTAACATCCCAGAGGCCCAAATGTTGGAAAGGGATACGTTTCGAAACAGTATGCTTAATTAGGAAAGGTTTCATGACGAGAAACGAGTTACAAAGACCAGAAGAGCTTGGACGGCCGAACAACGGTAGCAGCACAGCGATCGTATGAAGGAGTACTGGAGGCAGAGGAAATTACAACTAAAACAGTGAAATTGTAGCGTGATCCTAAGTGGTCGATTCGCAAGTAATAATAATTTAAAAAAAGACACGGACAGTCAGTCTGAAAGACTAGACTTATTATCATTTTAAATGCTAGCAGCCGAGAACCAAGAAGGCAGTGCACGAAGAGAGTTTCAAGATTCTATTTTGTTTCTTCACTGCCTACTTGATTGTTCTCGCACTGCCTTCTTGGTACTCGGCTGCTACATCGTACTATGACGTCACACACCTCAGTGCATTCTCGGTACATTTCGTCCCGTCACCGTAACGTAACGCCAGACCCCAGATAAAGTCGACATAATCATTTAAAATGATAAAAAAATGTTACGGGTGTAATATTTATTTTAACAGTAGTGATTTAGGAAACGCCGGGGTGCAGGTAATTTACCCATTTTGGTTGAGACAACAAATCTGCCGATACGGATCTCACAATTGCCAAACAACTGTGGTGGGTTCCAAACCCGCATCCTTGGAAACTGGCGTCAATACCCTTAACCACTACGCCACACAATCCGTAAAAAGTAAGAGCAAAGTGCTCGGAATTGAGATATTTTCCAACGAGTGGGCTAGAAAGTGATGATGACTGAGCTCAAATACATAACATGGATTTATGTATTTGGGCAGGAGTTCAAGCCAAACTTCACTTGATACAATTTGTGTTATACCAGTCTTCCGCGCACCTTGGCCCTAAGCGGGCGTGCGCAGATACTACCCGCATATCATTGCTGCCTTTCCCACGCGAGAAGCAGTTGTACCGCACTTCAATAGTTTATCTTGTTGTGGATTTGTACTTGCCCGGCAACTTTAATGAAAAAATACCTAACTGTATGTGTCAACAACATTATAAAAAAACTGGTTTACAGACGTATCCTCATGCAAAATGCGAGTAGTGTTAGAAAGGTATTCATCATCTAGATCTGACGTTCCTCAGTGTAGCGGACGACTTTTTATCCAATTTTAGCCTATTTTCAATTTTGAAAAAAAAAAAAAAAAGGCTTATGAGATCACCTTTTGTCCGTGTGTGAGTGAGGAGTGTGTGAGGAGTGTGTGTGTCCCCCTAATAAAATCTATACGGCGGGAGCGAATTCAATGAAACTCGGTAATTTCATAGCACTATTCCGGGCGACCCCGACCGTGCCCTTCAAATTTAATTACGGCTCACCAATCCAACATGGCGGCTGTGCGAAATATTTCACCAGCATTCAATATCTCCGAAACTATTCCAGATATCACCCTGGAATTTATTACGGTGATAAAGGGAATTACTAGAAGTTCACCTATGTGACTTTTGAAAAACTGGTAACTACAAAACCAACATGGCGGCCACGCGAATTTGCGACTTTCAAATAGACGTTTCTCGCGATTTAACCACCCAAACGCAATAAAACTTGGTACAGTATATGTTTATACGCATTGTAATGCACTGGCATCTAACTTCGTTCAATTGTTTACATAACCACAAGATGGCGAATGTGCGAAATATTTCACTGGCATTCTATATCTCTGAAACTATTAGAGGTATCATCCTGAAATTCTGTACGGAGATACAGGGCACTACTGGAAGTTCATTTGTAAGACTTTCAAAAACCGGTTAACTACAAAACGAACATGACGGCCCAGCGAATTTGAAAATTTTAAATAGATCTTTCTCGCGATTTATTGTTCCAAACGCAATGAAATCTGGTACAGGAAATGTTTATACACATTTTCATGCTCTGGTATCTAATTTAGTTCAATTGTTTACATAATCTCAAGATGGCGGCTGTACGAATTTTAAAATTAAGTTTTTATTTCTTGTGTCGTAATCATGCGATCAAAGTGAAAGTTTGAATAATGAACCTACGCAATAATTTTCCTTTAATGGTACATAACTGTATGGCCTATACATTTAGCAATCCAACATGGCGACCATCCGAAATATTTAGACGGCTCTGAATATCTACGAATCTATTATAGCAATCAAACTGATTTTTTTTATGTTCATAGGGGCTATGAACTTAAGTTCACCTATAGGACTTTAAATAACCTGGTGATCACAAATCCAACATGGCGGCGATGCGAAATATAAATATTCACATGGACGTTTCTCGCAATTTAACCATCCGAGTGCAGTGAAACTTGGTACAGTAAATCCTTATACGAATGTTAATCCACTGGCATCTAATTTATTTGAATTGTTTCCATAACCACAAGATGGCAGCTGTGCGAAATTTTAAAATCTCCTTGTTACTTCTTGTGTCCTAATCATGCGATTGAAGTCTGAATGCTACACGTACACAATAATCGTCATGTAACAGTACGTAACTCTAGGACCTAAAATCCAACATGGTGACCATCCGAAATATTTAGTCGGTTCTCAATATCTACGAATCTATTACAGCAATCAAACTGAAATTTTGTATGTTGATAATGGTAATTAACATGAGTAGGATATATGAAAATAGGTTGTATAGTTCTTCACGGAACTACTTGTTTTTTAACTCACTTCACCCTCGGAAAAAGTCCATATTTCTGAATAGTTTGGAGTAGCAATTTTAGTACATAAATGACTTGACATTCATTCCAAAATTTTGAAAAAAAAAATATTGAAAAATGTCTTGTGTTAACTTCTGTTAATTTCATCCTAATTTTGAAGTGATGATGGCAGTCAGGGCTCCCGTCTGCATCTGCGCAAGTACACAACATAAAATAATAATTGTCAATTTCCTAACAGAACTACTTTTTTGTTTACATTTAAGAAAGTTGGCAATATTGCGCGTAACCTACCTGGACAGGATGTGTGGTGTTTCTTGGAGTTGGACGTGGGCACGACGCTGACCTCAGATCCCTCGGCGCTCCCACGTCGACCCGGTGGAGAGCCCACATGGCCTCCATGCAGCATATTGCCGGTTCGACGCTTGCGGATGCCATAAGTGTGTACAGGGACGATAAGTTTGGGGCGGGGTATAGCAAACTCAGGGGTTGCAGCTGTCCTCTCAGGGTTGCCCTGATCGTACCCCTCAGCAAGGGGTGGGAAGAGCACAGGGTGCGAATAGGGGACAGAATAATAGTTGCTATCTTCAGTCACAACACTGCCACGCTCACCAAGTAAGGGGCCGGCTTCATCCTCGTCTTCCTCAGAGTCACTAACCACATCCTCACTGGAAGACCGAGTCCGATACGCGGGAGATGAACCATTCCGGAAAGGGAGATTCTGATATTGGGGGTAATCCACCCCATTCCTCTTGCCATTCTGAAGAGTTTTTGATTGATTCTCGGGGTAGTACTGATTACGATACGCTTTTGGGAGAGTCCTTGGAGGGTGTCGTTGTTGAGGAACCGGAAAGGCAGTCTTCTCTATTTCAGACTTAATGTTGCCAGGAACTCTAGATGTCGGATAATCGTCATATGACTGACCGGGAGGAGATTTTCTTAGTGGTAATTCTTCTACTACCCTCGTCGCAGCAGAACCTTCGGGAGACCACCTTTTCTTACTTTGCGGATTCGATTTAGTGTATAAACTATAATCGAATAGACCTTTACTTTGCTGCGTTATGGGAGATACTTTACTTGTATAGAACCCATTTTCTTGCGTTGAAGGTGATACTTTAGTGGTATAGAACCCATTTTCTTGCGTTGAAGGTGATACTTGACTTGTATAGAACCCATTTTCTTGCGCTGAAGGTGATACTTTACTTGCATAGAACCCATTTTCTGGCGCTGAAGGTGATACTTTACTTGTATAGAACCCATTTTCTGGCGCTGAAGGTACTTTACTTGTATACAATCCATTTTCTTCTGTGGGATTCAGTGTTTTTGGGGAGGGTTGTTTGTGCGTTGATTTGATGACTGGAGGGTATCGAGGGTATTCTTGGTACTTACTCAGTTCTTCCTGGCTAGATGAACTGTCAGGGGTTGCCAGATCATCGCTGTTACCGGACTGATAACTATCGTCTTCGTGTCGAAATTTGTTACGATATTTCGACTGCTTTTTATACGACGATTCCGGAGGTTCAGGATTACGATACCTTTCCCCACTTGCTTTAGGAGTTGGTGTAGCTGAATGGTCCTGAGTTCGCAACTGCGTTCCACGGATCCACCCAACACCCTCGCGATGCTCCCACCACTCCCCGTCACCCTCCCACTCATCCAAGACACGCTGTTCTCGGTTCGATGCCCGAGAGGAATCACAGTTTTCACTACATTCTTTCCAGCTAGCTTCATACAATAGCTCCATAACTTTCCGCGAACTATCGCTATCGGGGTGAAGTTCAGCATCGACCACCGCACGCCCGGGGTAGTGCCGCATTCGCATTGTCACTCCCAGCATTCACGATACACAAATACAATACTAACACATTACTTCTTGAATTATAACTGAGAGCTCAGTATTACAGATAAATCATGTTTAGATTCTGACACGCATTTCGATTTGTAAATAATATATAAACTATGCTGTTACACAAATATGCCTCAAGGTATTTACGAGATATTATTAAAATCACTGTTGATGACTTTTATTTATATTCAAAACTCTGAAAATCAGCTAAATCCATCGTTTACTACAGACGATACATTGTGAGTATTCTTTGGCAGGAGAAAGTTTATCACATATTCTGAGCAACCATTTTATGCGTTTGGTTTATCGTTCCAATAGCCTTGACATGTCAACCGCCTGCATAATAACCGAAGAGAATGTACAGCAGCTTATGCAAGCCTGCCAACATGAGAAAGTTCTCTAGGGTGTGATTATGAGCATGGCGACACACTTGAGATGTAGGGCAGTGTAACTCATGACACTTCGCAACTTCGTTAATAGCAGACGCAACGAACAGCACAGCACGCCACTCAAATTAAAACCTGAATGGAACTGGGTCCGTTTAAAATAAACACGACACTAATCTAGTGTTGGTAAAGAGTTTCAAGCACTGAGATACGACTTGTTGATGTTTAAACTAGAACAGTACACATTTCTTCTTCAGACACAATGAACCACCACACGTCAAAACACTCGACACTGACAACTCGTAACGGCACGGTATAGCGGAGCGCGGAGCGACACGGATATACGAATCCCTGGGAGTTCGCCAGGCGACTGTCGATTGTTCACGGCGAGGCGAGAGAGAGTTGAGCTAAGCAAGCAGCTGGCTGGCTGGCGGGAGTGGAGGGGCGGAGAGGGGAGAATGTAGCCCAGGAAATGTGTTATTGTCCCAAGCCTGCTCTTTTATAAAGTTGATTGTCATGTTAATCATATCCCCCATGAACAGAAAACATTCTGTGTCCTCCATCCGTTGATCACCGTGTGAAGAGGCAGTGGTGGCCAGCACTAAAATTCGTTACGGGACAGTTTGTGACTTCTGCACTAGAATCCAGGAGCGCAATGGCGGAGGGGGTTCATCGAGTCTATTAAGTAGAGCCCTGCGTGGATAAACAAAACGTATTTTTATGTTCGACGATGTCGATGTCAGAAAACTGTATCATAATGAGGGTCATTATAACCTAGTTTTCATTACGAAACAGTTTCTCCCACCAATCAGAGTTCAAGAAAAAGTTGTGTGACCAATTAGGTAAGGATAGCATCGCACCTGCGCTGACATCCACGACCTCCTATTTTCAATTTCACTGCGTGGCTAATGTCATACTGGGGTATTTGAGGAGGCCATGGTTAAATACAAGGTATTCCCTGCGTCCCATGCGCTCTGTTCAGTACATAAAACTGGCGAAATCTCGACAGATATTTATGAATATTTATGTTCAAACATAAAATAGTCATAATTATCGTCGAACATAAGCAGTCATATGCAACTCGCCTATGATGGCAATTCAGACACTTGTAACACATTTAGACATTGAAGAGAAAATCGTTCTCTTAGCCTATGTTTGTGTTATGTTTAAAATGAATGTGATTAGCGTAAATCATCATCTTACATTGTCATGGAAAAAGAAACATAACGGAAAAATATGATATGTCATAAACATCCGGGTCCTAGTAAATATATTCAACAAGTTAGGATTGTATACTAAAAACTATCCGCAAATTGTTTCCAAACATTATCCACAGCATATCCGCTATCCGCACAGCCAGACAAAATATATCCGCATGGCGAAACATTTTGCGGATATCCGCAACATTTTTCGCCACGGCTGTGCGGATAGCGGCTAAGCTGTGGATAATGTTTGGAAACAATTTGCGGATAGTTTTTAGTATACAATCCTAACTTGTTGAATAGCATTACTAGGACCCGGATATTTATTTATTTCCGTCATGTTTTTTTCATGACAAATGTAAAATGATGATTTAATCAAATCGCATTCATTTTATGTCATTACGTATAATAAACACTCCGAACAGGAAAGGGTTGCAGTTCTGGCTGTACAACATTCATTTTAAACATAGCTCATAAGATAACATACAAAGCCCAAGGGAACGACTTTTCCCTCAAATGTCTAAATATGTTGCTTTAGTAATTTATGCTTTATCTAATTAGAAATATTATTGTTATGCCGGTAGATTCGGATAACAAACGTGTGAATGCGGAAAAAAGTCGTGCGGAGGCGGATAACAGTCGTGCGGATGCGGGGCGGATGCCGGTAACGTTTTGTTTATCCGCGCAGGGCTCTAGCTATAGACCAGCGTTCCTCAAAGTGGGGGGCACGCCCCCTGAGGGGGCGATAAAGGGGGGCGCCGGCCCTGATTGAAATATTTATATTTCTTATTCTGTAACAAATATTGCTACAGTCATATCCATGAATCTATCATAGGCAGAAAGCTCCCATGACCATTCAATACTAATAAACTCGTACTTTTGCTGTCTTATTTCACAAGAATTGACCAGTAGATCCTGCCAGCAGGAATTCTGAGATAAAGTGTAGAGTAGCATTTCCCACACAGCACCCTTCCGCCAGACGCAGCGATATCTCCTTACCAAACACTTAACAACCACTATACAGGGTGTTACAAAAAGGTACGGCCAAACTTTCAGGAAACATTCCTCACACACAAAGAAATAAAATATGTTATGTGGACATGTGTCCGGAAACGCCTAATTTCCATGTTAGAGCTCATTTTAGTTTCGTTAGTATGTACTGTACTTCCTCGATTCACCGCCAGTTGGCCCATTTGAAGGAAGGTAATGTTGACGTAATGTTAGAGCTCATTTTAGTTTCGTTAGTATGTACTGTACTTCCTCGATTCACCGCCAGTTGGCCCATTTGAAGGAAGGTAATGTTGACGTAATGTTAGAGCTCATTTTAGTTTCGTTAGTAGACGTAATGTTAGAGCTCATTTTAGTTTCGTTAGTATGTACTGTACTTCCTCGATTCACCGCCAGTTGGCCCATTTGAAGGAAGGTAATGTTGACGTCAGTGCTTGTGTTGACATGCGACTCATTGCTCTACAGTACGAGCATCAAGCACAAAAGTACGTAACATCAACTGGTTAGTGTTCATCACGAACGTGGTTTTGCAGTCAGTGCAATGTTTACAAATGCGGAGTTGGCAGATGGCCATTTGATGTATGGATTAGCACGAGGCAATAGCCGTGGCGCGGTACGTTTGTAACGAGACAGATTTCCAGAACGAAGGTATCCCGACAGGAAGACGTTCCAAGCAATTGATCGGCGTCTTAGGGAGCACGGAACATTCCAGCCTATGACTCGCGACTGGGGAAGACCTAGAACGACGAGGACACCTGCAATGGACGAGGCAATTCTTCGTGCAGTTGACGATAACCCTCATGTCAGCGTCAGAGAAGTTGCTGCTGTACAAGGTAACGTTGACCACTTCACTGTGTGGAGAGTGCTACGGGAGAACCTGTTGTTCCCGTACCATATACAGCGTGTGCAGGCACTATCAGCAGCTGATTGGCCTCCACGGGTACACTTCTGCGAATGGTTCATCCAACAATGTGTCAATCCTCATTTCAGTGCAAATGTTCTCTTTACGGATGAGACGTCATTCCAACGTGATCAAATTGTAAATTTTCACAATCAACATGTGTGGGCTGACGAGAATCCGCACGCAATTGTGCAATCACGTCATCAACACAGATTTTCTGTGAACGTTTGGGCAGGAATTGTTGGTGATGTCTTGATTGGGCCCCATGTTCTTCCACCTACGCTCAATGGAGCACGTTATCATGATTTCATACGGGATACTCTACCTGTGCTGCTAGAACATGTGCCTTTACAAGTACGACACAACATGTGGTTCATGCACGATGGAGCTCCTGCACATTTCAGTCGAAGTGTTCGTACGCTTCTCAACAACAGATTCGGTAACCGATGGATTGGTAGAGGCGGACCAATTCCATGGCCTCCATGCTCTCCTGACCTCAACCCTCTTGACTTTCATTTATGGGGGCATTTGAAAGCTCTTTTCTACGCAACCCCGGTACCAAATGTAGAGACTCTTCGTGCTCGTATTGTGGACGGCTGTGATACAATAAGCCATTCTCCAGGGCTGCATCAGCGCATCAGGGATTCTATGCGACGGAGGGTGGATGCATGTATCCTCGCTAACGGAGGACATTTTGAACATTTCCTGTAACAAAGTGTTTGAAGTCACGCTGGTACGTTCTGTTGATGTGTGTTTCCATTCCATGATTAATGTGATTTGAAGAGAAGTAATAAAATGAGCTCTAACATGGAAATTAAGCGTTTCCGGACACATGTCCACATATCATATTTTCTTTCTTTGTGTGTGAGGAATGTTTCCTGAAAGTTTGGCCGTACCTTTTTGTAACACCCTGTATAAATTGACAATAAACCGCTTGACAATGTGATCGCCACTTCCTCACAAGCATAGTTTCTTCTATTTCTGCCATTGTCCACTCAAATTGAAGGTACCAATAAATAAAATCACTAAGTCCATTTTTTGACAAAATGGAGATAATCATGTATTCGGACCAAACTTTCCCGCTATTTTCAAATCTCCAATCAGTTTCAACGATAAATAACCCTAAGTCATAAGTCTTTTTTAATCAGAAAATATCTTAAACCATTTTCAAAATTCGAGAACTCCTTGGACTTTACAGCAATGAAAGAAAATCAAGATCATCACCCATCAGCAAATAATATATAGGAAAAACTGGGGCACACCATATTGTATGAAATTAGTTTCGATCATGTAGTACTGTAGGCTACTATGACTATAGTGGAGCATGCAGAGAAAATATTAATGAAAATAAATATAACCCTAAGTCTATGTAATTTACATCGGTGTAATCGGTAGTTTCCAGTATTTCAATGAAAGAAATCCCTAAGTGCAATGAAATCATTAAGTCCACTTAATGCGATGAAAGAAATCACCAAGTCCACACAATGCAATGAAAGAAATCACCAAGTCCACACAATGCAATGAAAGAAATCACTAAGTTCCCTCAATCCATTCAAATTATTCCAATCATTCTCTCAACAATCATGGATATTGCTGTCGTCAACAAACACACTCTGCTATCAGATAATAGGCAGAATAAGTTTATGGACCCTGAAGTGAACACTTCCAAACTTCATAAAGCTTACAACAGAAGCATAAAGACGATATATCATATGAAATCCGCCGTCGGGTTTTTACGACTAAAATTAATGTATCATTTGGTCTGCCTACAAAAGATATGTGCAATATCTGCACGAAGTACAAAGTAAAGTAGTCATTAACGCAGCTAAGTCATCCAAAGATGATGGAACTCAAGATAACCTGGAGAAGTGCTTGGAGCAGCACCGGAGACATGCAGAAAACTTTTTTTTTTTCAAGAACTCAGTGCTGCGAAAAGCGATGACTCTAGATACACTTGCTATTTGCTTTGCCTCTACCTGTCACAAATGTGCTAGCTAGATGAATTCACAATATCAAGACAAACAAAGCTGTTATGCAGAGCATTTCGCTGCAAAGGGACCTGATGAAGTAAGAACATGTCTTGAGGATTATATTCAGGTTCACAACTCAACAGAAAATAATCTTGTTAATTTTTAGCCTACTCTATTTTCATTTTATGAAAAAAAAAAAAAAAAAAAAAAAAAAACCAACAACAACAAGATGTTCAGTAAATAACATATAGCCTACGTTCTCCTAAATTCATTAGTATTGTTATAACTCTTCGTCCTTTTCAAGGAGTGTAATTGAATGTGTGGTTGTAGTAGCTTGTTGAAATACAACGTGCTATACGGATATTAAACATGAATATGAATGAGGTGCCCTTTGCGGTTTCATTGTGTTTGAATTGGTATAGGGAATCGATTTGCACACATAGACTACATGGCAGCTATTGTAACGTGTTTTTCGAGGGGTTTTTATGCAACTGGCATAAGTCAGTAGGAAGCCATTCTATATTTATTTACGCGGCAAATTGTTCAGCCAAGAGAATTTTTCATGTTAATTTATTATTATTATTAATTTATTATAATTATTATTAAGGTATTTTCGGAGCATTTTATAAAAATTATAAGCATACAGATAGGTTTTCTATGTCTTAGAAAACGCTATCAAGCAAATTATTACGAACGACGATATCATAGAAAATTATCTGATTACGGAATTTTACGGAGTTTTGTCAGTTTGGGTATTTGAGAGACGTGACTCACTGGGATTTCAAGTACAAGCTGATTCCTGTCGAGAAGTATTACGCAAGGCTGGGTCGCAAGGTCTAGAAAAGGCGAATTGTTGGAACGGAACCCTCCCGCCGAGTGTAATGACCCGGAGGAGGAGAAGATCGCGTGGTGGGTCAGCCAATCAGGGGAGACGACGTAAGCTAGTTGGGACTGAAGAGTGGGGAGCCGGCGTGTGGATATATCGTTCGACGCGCCGTGAAACGAGGACTATCTGTGCAGAACTTGCGGAGTACGGTTGCAAGTGCGTGTCGCTCCGATGTTCAGTGGAGTTGAAGACTAACTTTTGCAAAACTTAACCAGTGCGGTTGTACGAGTGTTTGGGTCCGAGGTACGGACCATAGAATTATCTAATCTACCAGAATATCATCAAATTCCGACGGAGATGACGACGTCCAGGAGACTGTGGGAAGCTCACAGCATCATCAAGTACGAAGGGAAATGCTTTGGCAATTTCCAGTGGTAAGCGCAAATGACGCAGAAATACGCAATCTCTCATTTTTCTTTGTTTTACATTTCATATTTCAGTAACTTCATAGCTTGGAAATAAGAGTAAAATCAATTTATCAGACTCCGTTTTCACGTAATTTTCTATCGGTAATATTCAAATCACAACGCTCCAATTTAAATTTTGTACTTATTATTATTATTAATTTTGCTATACTTGTTTTATATAATAAATTCATTTCTTTTACAATGCAATCTTTGCTTTCAGTAGGTAGCATTAGATATAGACCAATTCCTTCTCCTGATACAATTGTTTGTTGGGTTAATGATCAAATCATACCACGATCTGAGTGAATAGTGTCTTGAAGGTGTTCTGCCAGAGCTAGACGTTGTTAAATACAAATTTAGATTTCAACATTGCATTGAGGTCTTGGCGTCCATTAAAACAACATAGCTTAGGCAAAGGTAAACAGTTACATTTATCTCCCAACAGTGTGGGCTAGCCAAACTGCCACATTGTACGCTCAACGTGTGGGCTGTCAAAAGGTTACATTTGTCGCCGACAACTTGGGGCTGAAAACCTAATAACATTTGTGGAAGGAGAAGGGTATATATTTCTGTGCCTGTATTTTGGGGGTTATTTGTCTGTATCAGTGTATATCATTATGGGGGATGAGAAAGAAAGACGGATGAGGTTACGTAGTGGTCATCAACGGGAGAGTGATGATACGAGCAGTATGTCGAGTGATGATAGTACCGGGGTAGCGGAGGTAAATCCCGATACTGAAACAGGGAGTGTAGGCGGCCAACCAGAATTAAAAACTTTACTTCTCGAGTTCATGTATCAGAACAAAGTTAGTAGTGATGCCTTAAATGCAAAATTAGAACAGAATAATGCAAAATTAGAACAAAACAGTAGGGAAAATAAAGAAAGTACAGACGCTTTAAATGCTAAACTGGAACAAAACAACGCTAAATTAGAACAAAACAGTAGGGAAAATAGAGAGAGTAATGAAACATTAAACGCCAGATTAGAACAAAACAGTAGGGAAAATAGAGAGAGTAATGAAACATTAAACGCCAGATTAGAACAAAACAGTAGGGAAAATAGAGAGAGTAATGAAACTTTAAACGCCAGATTAGAACAAAACAGTAAGGAAAATAGAGAGAGTACTGAAACTTTAAATGCTAAATTAGAACAAAACAGTAGGGAAATGAGTGACAAATTCGAACTGATTAGAGGTGAGATCAGGGGGGTGATGGAAGAAAAGGCTAAAGAGATTATTACAGATGTAGACAGAAAATTAGGAAAAGTACAGGAGGAGTTGGAAATTAGAATCAGTACACAGGCTGAAAATTTAAAAGAACTAGTGCAACTGGAAACACAGCAGGTCAAAAAGCAATTGGGGGGAGAAATTGACAAAATTCAGGTAGCTACTAAAGAGGTTAAGGAACAGCTGGGGGGTAGAATTGAGAAAGTCCACTCACAAATAGTTGCAGAAGTAAATGATTTAAGAGAGAGTAATAGAGAGAGCATTAGCAAGATTGAGGAGAAACAAGCAAAGCTATATGATAAAGTAGAAGAATCAGAAGGAAACATTAAATTAACAGTAAACAGTATTGAGAGGAAGGCTGAGGAGAAAATCGCAGAATTAGAGTTAAAATTAAAAGCTAGGATCAGGCAAGAAAATAGTCAGAATAGGCCAGTTTTTGTGAATAGCACACACAGGGAGGTAGAACTGGGTAAGTTCAGCAATCGACAGGGGTGCCCAATGGAGTTCATGAACACTATAGAAAATAAATTCGGGGAAAGGTTGGAAAATGGTAGTATTGAGTGGTGCCAGGTAGTTGAAATTTTAGAACAAGTGTTTGTGGGGGAAACGAGGAATTGGTTTGCTGTCTACAGAGACAAGTTTACTGATATCAATGATTTTAAAATGAAATTCTGTGAAAAGTTCTGGAATGAGGTTATTCAGTCGCAGCATCGTGAGGGAGTAGTGTGTGGTAAATATAACCCTAAAGGAAGCTCCACCATGACCGAATACTTTTTAGGACAGGTATTAGTGTGTAAATATCTGGATGGCTTGAAGGAGGAAAGTGATGTGGTGAGGTTGCTACTTAGGCACTTTCCCTATAGGATCAAGAAGGCTGCTTGTATCCAGAATGTAAAGACTATATCACAAGTAGAAAATTTGTTAAGCACATTTGATGCACTAGGGAGAGGGGGTTATGAGGACAATTTCAATCGGAACCAGGGTAATAATAATAATAGACCTAATGAAGCCAGGCATCAGGAAGTTCAAGGGAACGGTGGCGAAGGGGCCAACGCTCAAAATAGAAATAATAGTAATCAGCTAAATCAGAATAGAGGAAATGGCTATGGTAATCAGTATCAAGGGAGGAATAATGATTTCAGGGGAAATCAAGGGAGGAACAATGATTACAGGGGAAATCAAGGGAGAAACAAGGATTTCAGGGGAAATCAAGGGAGAAATTATAATGACAATAATTACAACCAGAATAGGGGTCAAGGAAGAGGACAGCCTAGTGGTAGTAATATACAGCCAAACAATGACAACATAGCCCAGAACAACCAGACCAGTTTAGTAGT
This sequence comes from Meconema thalassinum, assembly GCA_946902985.2. Lineage (NCBI taxonomy): Eukaryota > Metazoa > Arthropoda > Insecta > Orthoptera > Tettigoniidae > Meconema > Meconema thalassinum. The sequence continues at coordinate 927,726,046 of OX336388.2, forward strand.
TAGTAGTACTACGGCCAGCAGTAGCGGTTCTTTAAACGCGAACCAGGCTGCGAAGTAAGGTCAGAATCTCAGTCTGTAGCATACCCTGTCCATACAATTATACAGGAACCCTATGACCTAAATGTAAGAAATGAATTATTACATGAACTAAATGATGAAGGTATTATTCAGGAAGTGGTTAGTAAGAGCCCCATAGTTAAATTTAACGTGTCCGAGGCGTACACAGATGTTTTAATTGATAGTGGTTGTATGAAGAGTTGCATAAGTAGTGCATTTTATGATAAAATGAAAGGAACTGGAGTAAATTTTGAGGAGATGCCAATTAAAAGCACTTTTGTTATCACAGCTGTTGGGAAGAGGTCTAAAGTAATTTCTAAGCAAGTTTTAGTAGACATTAAAATTAATAATCATGTAGAGAAGCAGATTTGCCTTGTAATTCCAAATTTAGTATTCAGTGTTATCTTGGGTTCAGAGTGACTAAGTAGAGTGTCTGGTAACTTATGTTATGATGTAGGGAGTTTGAAATTTAAATGGGGAGAGTCTGAAGTAGAAGTAGCGTTCAATGACCATATTCAGAGGAGTAGTATTGTAGGTGTGATTTGTACTTTAAATGAGATATCGCCAGCCGTAGAGCGGGGTTCTCCATGTTTTGTGGGCAGTGTGATTACGAACGGAAATCTAGAGGACTCGTTACGTGATGCTGCATTTCAGGGTAATATAGAGGTGGAACAATGTGTTCGGCTCTATGATGTGTTATGGTGTAATAGGAGAGTTTTTGAGGATCGCATTGGTATGGCCAATTGCTATACACATTCATTGAACGTTATTGATAGGTCAGTATTCACAGGACATAGATATCCTGTACCTTTCGCTTATCAGAGTGCAGTTGAGGCACAAATTAACCAGATGCTTGAAGATGGGATTATTGAGCACTCTAACAGTCCATATGTTAATTCTTTGATCACGGTACCCAAAACCGACGGCACTGTTCGTATTTGTTTAGACGCTCGTTTGGTTAACAGTAGAATTAGTTCAGATCAGCTGAAATCTATGTCAATAGAGGAATTAATGCAAACATTTGAGGGGAAGAAGTACTTCACTTGTGTAGATTTGAGTTCCAGTTTTTGGCAAGTGCCACTTATGTACGAAGATAGACCATTTACAGCTTTTAGTCATAAATATAACCTTTATCAATTTTGTAGAACACCTTATGGGTTAAAGAGTAGTTCAGCAGCTTTAATGAGGGCTTTAAACATCGCATTAGGGGATGACACAGGAGAGTTTGTAACCATTTACATAGATGATAAGGTAATTAGTTCACGCAGTTTTGAGGAGCATCTACGTCATTTAGATATACTTTTTCAGAAGTTAGATCAGGCAGGGTTCACTTTGAAGCTGTCTAAGTCGTCATTCTGTCAGTCAGAAGTGACATTTTTAGGTCATAGAGTGTCGAGTAGAGGTTGGGTAGATTATAGGCTAGGGAATAACCCACCCACCAAGGGAAGATGATTAAGAGAAGGAAGTAGATTTGGGATTGGAGAAAAAGGATAGAAAAATGGGAGGAGAGTCCCACAAAATTAATGAGTTCAACTTTAAATACCTTTAGAGGCAGTTGCCACTGAAAATTAACACCTTGATACCTAAAGTAGGTACGAGCTTGGTCGAGGCTAACGGGAACCGTAGCTAGGACTTGCGCAGTTTGCCAGAGAGAGGCTTTAGTGTGTTTCCTCCCAAGCACGAATGAAAGTACTATAGGGAAGGGTGATGGTCTGGCCAGACAAATAGTAAAAGCTTTATTAAGTGTTAACGAGGGCATAAACCTAGGAAGAGCTAGGAAAGCCAGGATCCTGCCTAACTGTAGTATCAGAGAAATGATGAATCCAAAAACAAATATTTAATTTATTTAACAATTTAAAGAAGTTAATATTTTTGACAATTAAATATTTTCCAATCTTGTTAACAATTTGAGGTCGCAGACCTCCGACAACATTCAACGGTTGCTCCAGGCAATTGACAATTTACAAGGTTTCAAACCTTACATGTTTCTAAAATCTTTATAAGATTTAAACAAATGAGCAATGAAATAATTAAAGCTTGAACGTGAATTGGAGTACAAAAAGTGCACCTTAAGAAATTCAGGAGAGAATGTTCTAGAGAAAGTGACAACTTTGAAAATAACAATAATAACAACATGAAAAATAAGATAGAAGTTCCTACAACTTCTTATATTTATACAGAATTAATATATAAGAATTATACAAAGAGGGCAGGTCACTTACTGTGAAACCTGGAGAAAGTGAAAAGGAAGTTTCTAGACTTCCTATGTTTAATTAGGAATCACGAGCAAAATGGGGCAGTTTCCATTTCGTGAAACCTGAAAATGACTCGCTCAAGAGTTTAGAGAATTGTTTTCCCTGATTTTGAAGGGAGGAACAATTTAAGTTTGAAACGTGTGCTAGACACGTAATTATAAAGATTATACAGAGATACTTAATGATAAACCAACAAAAATGGAAGGGCACTTCTTGGAATGACACCTTATTGGAACAGACCTAGATTAAAAGTTTATTGCAGATTGTTAGTGAGAGGTTTAGGAAAGAGAAATGAGAATTAAGGAAAATGTTCATGGCCTTATTTGAATATAAGCGGACGATCGCGACGCGGTAGAAAAGTTGAGCAAGCACTGGTTTTCACTACAGTTCATTGAAACCTATGAAAAGTTCACTGTTGAGACGCAAAGTTTATGGAAAAGAAAGTTATTGCAATGATGAAAATAACTGGTTTCACTAGATAAGTGAGAGTCTATTTCTTGAGAAAGTTGTAAATTACAATTAAATGCGATATAGAATGTTCCAGAGGTTCCAGCGGTGGAAGAAAGTTAGCTATTGCAAAAATTTATAAGGAAGATTCCTCATTTTAACTAGCATTTTCACAAGTGCGTGAACAATACTTGACGGCAAGACTCGCAGATAGAGAACAAAGTCTCGAAGGTTCCAGAACGACCTTAGCAGAAAATGGGGTTGAGAAAATCCAACGGAGGAACTAGTTTTATAATTATAGGCAGCGGGTATTAGATAATATCCCACGTAGCGAGAGGATTTCTCGTTTGAATCGCTTAAGAAAAGCTCTTTTTTTTAGTAAGATTGGCTTATACAAGCAAAAGGCTCAACATTGCAAATCCCACGAAGAATGATTATTGCCCCAAAGTAAATCATTTCACACTGCCTATAAATTATAATTAAAAGCACTTGGAAGTTAAAACCATGAAGATGAGGTTAAAACTTTTTAAAAATGGTACTTATCTTGATTTCATGTTGAAGTCGAAGTTTCTATTGATGATTACTTGGCCAACATGGCGTAAAAGAGGGTGAGCCTCTTGGTTTGAGGAGGCAAGCTCGAGCGGAGCTTTAACTGAACGAGTCAACTGCAGACGGAGAAGTGAGAGCAGCTCAACGAAGCACGGAAGGTCCTAGGAAGGGGAGAGAGTGGGGGTAGGAAACAAAAGGTATACATATCAGCATAACCAACTTCAAAACAACAAAATAATCTTCTCTTGCTGAGCTGGTCTTCAAAGAGTTGACAACAGTATCTGGTAGCCAAATGGATATGGAATTCCTCTTGCGCGAGGAAGAGTTGAAGAGCTTCAGAGATTTGTTGTTATATGACGCTAGGTGGGTCACAGAATATATATCTGGAACAGACTCATACAAAATATAAGAGATTTGCCCATAAAGGAGAAAACAAATGATCACTGTTGGTGTTTGACAAAAAGGAAGGAAAGAACGTGCAAAAGCATTCAAAATTATAATCTCAGGTACCGTGTATTCCAAGAATGCACCAGAGGTGTTACACCAGAAGAAAGTAGGGTTAATAAGATACTTAACGCAGAGGTGCCACAGAATGTTAAACAGTTAAAAACTTACCTGGGAATTTGCAACTTTTTCAGGAGGTTCGTTCTTAAATACTCAGGGTTGGTAGAACCATTCAGGGAATTGCTTAAAAGTGGGACTCGGTGGAGATGGGAGTCCAAGCATGAACAGGCTTTTAGAGCGCTGAAGGAAGGTTTTGAGAAAGCTGTAGTGCTGAAATATCCGTTAAAAGATAAGGAATATGTGGTTATGACAGATGCTTCACATATAGGCATTGCTGGAGTACTATGTCAGAAAGATGATGAGGGTAATCTGTGCATAGTATCTTTAGCCTCGCGAGGACTGACAGCAGCAGAGAAAAGATACACGATTACTGAGTTAGAGCTTTTAGGTATTGTTTTCAGTTTAGGGAAATTTAGAATGTATTTAGTAGGGGGGAAATTTGAGATCCATACAGATCACCATGCACTACTGTATATGAGGACTTGTAAACTCAGTTCTAACAGAGTTAGTAGGTGGATTCTTGCTCTGCAGGAATACGAATTCACAGTAAAATATATTAAAGGTAAAGATAACATTCTTGCAGACATGCTATCGAGGGACACTAATTTATGTAGGGATTATCCTGTGGTTAAAGCAGAGGACGGTATTTTAATATGTGCATGTGTGGACAGTAGCAACAGGGCATCGTTACAGACACTGAGAAATATGCTAGGTAGAGCAATATGAGGACGTTCATTTAAGGGAGCCACTTGCAATGTTGGAAGCAGGTGACGCAGTAACATATATAGTTTCCAAACGTATTGGCAAAACAGCATATGTGCTGGAGAATAGTGAGGGAAACAGATTATACGGGACGTATAATATACATAGTCTCCGAAAGTATGTGTCATAAAGTAAGGATGTTTAGCTGGCGAGCCAGCCTATCAAATGAGTAAGTGTGGTATTTGGTGCGTGGGAGGAGATGGTATTCCAGGCAGGCGTATCAGAAGTCACACAGGGGGGTAGTATGTAAGTAAATGAGAGTTTTTAAGGTACAGGGAAATATGACGGGATTGTCGGATGCTGTTGAGCACTAAATTGTCTCGATGCACCAAGGCCATTTTGGCAGCGCTGATGGGTTCCCATTTATCTCCAAGAGATGGGGGAGCGCTTGTATAGGGCTTGTTAGCTTAAGGCGTCCACGAGATAAAAGATGGGCCATCAGAATGCGAGACAGTCCTTCATGAAACTCATACATATCAGCACACGTGATTTCTGTTTACGGCCTCGCCATGTAAGATTTGTAAGTGTGTAATTTAAGATAATATGTACAAAGGTATTATTTCTGTGTTGAGAACTAGTATGAAGTAGAATATGGTCTACGGGAACTTAACAAGACAGGGCGATTACGGCACAGAAATATTTGGTGTTATATGTAATGCGCATTTACTGTTTTTTATTCAGAAGTCAATATTAATTTAATCTACTTTAAAGAGAGATTAAGTATTATGGTCACGAGGCGCTGCCACAATAGTGTGATCGTGTGCTCAGTGATAAGTGGAATTAAATGTCACCATAAGGAGGGGACCTCCAGTGAAATTAGGAAGTTCTATGGTGATATAAATATATCAGAACACCTTCAATGCGTGTGATATGACATCATAAATACATAGTGCTCACACATTAATTATGTCTATTTCTCCAACATAGAGAAATTCGAGAGGCGGAAATATCCGAGGAACACTATTCCATATGTAAAACATTGGACTGGTTGCAAAGTGCAATCCATAGTGACAACAAACTTTGACGCAAAGTGCGTGAAGAAAAAATATGAGTGTATATATCTGTAATTTAGGGTGATTTCATTTATGTAATATGTATTTTGGATGGGGTTTATTAACGTGTCTGGGATAATCGGATAATGGACCGTCGTCACGGTAAATCATCCGATGATCCGAGGCGAATATGTAACGTGTTTTTCGAGGTTTTTTTTTATGCAACTGGCATAAGTCAGTAGGAAGCCATTCTATATTTATTTACGCGGCAAATTGTTCAGCCAAGAGAATTTTTCATGTTAATTTATTATTATTATTAATTTATTATAATTATTATTAAGGTATTTTCGGAGCATTTTATAAAAATTATAAGCAGACAGATAGGTTTTCTATGTCTTAGAAAACGCTATCAAGCAAATTATTACGAACGACGATATCATAGAAAATTATCTGATTACGGAATTTTACGGAGTTTTGTCAGTTAGGGTATTTGAGAGACGTGACTCACTGGGATTTCAAGTACAAGCTGATTCCTGTCGAGAAGTATTACGCAAGGCTGGGTCGCAAGGTCTAGAAAAGGCGAATTGTTGGAACGGAACCCTCCCGCCGAGTGTAATGACCCGGAGGAGGAGAAGATCGCGTGGTGGGTCAGCCAATCAGGGGAGACGACGTAAGCTAGTTGGGACTGAAGAGTGGGGAGCCGGCGTGTGGATATATCGTTCGACGTGCCGTGAAACGAGGACTATCTGTGTAGAACTTGCGGAGTACGGTTGCAAGTGCGTGTCGCTCCGATGTTCAGTGGAGTTGAAGACTAACTTTTGCAAAACTTAACCAGTGCGGTTGTACGAGTGTTTGGGTCCGAGGTACGGACCATAGAATTATCTAATCTACCAGAATATCATCAAATTCCGACGGAGATGACGACGTCCAGGAGACTGTGGGAAGCTCACAGCATCATCAAGTACGAGGGAAATGCTTTGGCAATTTCCAGTGGTAAGCGCAAATGACGCAGAAATACGCAATCTCTCATTTTTCTTTGTTTTACATTTCATATTTCAGTAACTTCATAGCTTGGAAATAAGAGTAAAATCAATTTATCAGACTCCGTTTTCACGTAATTTTCTATCGGTAATATTCAAATCACAACGCTCCAATTTAAATTTTGTACTTATTATTATTATTAATTTTGCTATACTTGTTTTATATAATAAATTCATTTCTTTTACAATGCAATCTTTGCTTTCAGTAGGTAGCATTAGATATAGACCAATTCCTTCTCCTGATACAATTGTTTGTTGGGTTAATGATCAAATCATACCACGATCTGAGTGAATAGTGTCTTGAAGGTGTTCTGCCAGAGCTAGACGTTGTTAAATACAAATTTAGATTTCAACATTGCATTGAGGTCTTGGCGCCCATTAAAACAACATAGCTTAGGCAAAGGTAAACAGTTACATTTATCTCCCAACAGTGTGGGCTAGCCAAACTGCCACATTGTACGCTCAACGTGTGGGCTGTCAAAAGGTTACACTATCTGCAAACTATTGGGCTGATGAACTTGTAGTTCAGTCAAACGATGCTTCCCACAAAAAGGTACAGTATGTTGTTGAAAAAATTTGGTAGAGATCAAATGATTAGGTTGGTCATAATTTGATTTAAGCTTTTAACATTTGGGTGGCTTCCATTTCCGTCAAGATGGCGGTGATATAAAACATGACACTGAGGTTCCCTTTGCTAGTGGTACTTCTGTACCAAAATTCGTTCAATTCGGTTTTACTGTATTTGAATTGATAGGGGGAATCGATTTGCACACATACATGGCCGCCATATACAAAGAATTAGACTGATGACCTTGTAGCTTGGTCAAAGAACTCTTTGCACATAAAGGTATGTTGTTGTAAAATTTGGTAGAGATCAGATGATTAGGTTGGTCGTAATTTGATTTAATCTTTTTTTACATTTGGGTTTACGTCAAGATGGCGGCGATATAAAACATGCCATTGAGCTGTCCTTTGCTAGTGCTACCTCTTTACCAAATTTCATTCAATTCGGTTTTACCGTGTTTGAATTGATAGGGGGAATCAATTTGCACACATACATGGCCACCATCTGCAAACTATTAGGCTGATGACCTTGTAGTTTAGTCAAAAGACGTTCGCCATATGAATATATGTTGTTACAAAATTTGGTAAAGATCGGATGATTAGGTTAGTCGTAATTTTATTTAAGCTTTGAGCATTTGGATTGCCGCCATTACCTTTCCGTCAAGATGGCGACGATATAAAACATGACACTGAGGTGCCCTTTGTTAGTTCTACCTCTGTACCAAATTTCGTTCAATACGGTTTCACCGTGTTCGAATTGATAGGGGGGGGGGGGGGGGCAGACATTCAGAGTGCACACACTCACACACATACAGACTCAAACACACACACAGACACACAAGTTTTGGCCCTGTGTAGATCGCATAATGTAAGTCTACTTTCATTTTTTGCAAATATCGAAAGTAGGCTAATAGGGTTATGAGATCACCCTATGTCCCTGTGTGCGTGTGTGTGAGCGTCTGTGTGTGTGAGTGTCCCTCTAATAACTTCTTAACGGCTGGAGAGATTCCAATGAAATTCGGTAAGGTCACAGTACTATTACGGCTGACCACGGCCGTGCCCTTCAAATTTAATTTCGTAGGATATATGAAAATAGGCTGTATAGTTCTTCACGGAACTACTTGTTGTGACATTGCATTCTTACAGAACATAAATAGGTTAGGTACCGCTTTTGCTATTTAGACCAGCTCTGTGCTAAGAGAATGTTTTGTAAAATAAGAATAGTGTAGTGATGCCTATTGATTCAGATTTTGGAGCAAAAGAGCGATGTAAGACAAGGAAAGACAAGACCAGGAATGAGAAGATTAGAGAAGAAGTAGGGATAGATGATTCTCTCATCAATAAGATCCAGATCTCAAGCCTGAAGTGGTTTGGTCACATGAAGAGGATGCCACCAAACTGAACTGCACGGAAGGAATTTGAGAGAAAAGTAGAAGGAAGACGACCCGTGGGAAGGCCACGAAAGAAATAGATATATACAGTCAAGAACGATGTACTGCAGAGAGGTCATGATTGGGACAAGTTGGTGGAGGAGAAGTGGTACAAGGACAGGATGAAATGGAGGGGGCTCATATACCACACTCGGGCAACTGGAGTTGGTTCAGGATGATGATGATGAAGAGAGCGATGTAAGAAGAAGAACCCCTTTCAAGTTGTGTTTGTGCGGAAATCTCTCACATGTGCAGATGAAGATCCTATGAAATAGGAAAGAGTGATTCCTGGTAAACACTCTCAGGAAGTATACAGAGGCATATTGAAGTCCAGTTTGCCGGGTATATCTAAATGTCGTCGGGTCATCTTCCAAGCAGGTGGAAACGTGAAATTATCCAAGGAGACCAACGGAACAGGCTTTAAGGAGATGTTTTATAGCAGTGTTTTTTAAACTACTGACTCCAGGGTAGATAAATCTGATGTAATGGGTGATGTGGATGAGTATGAGTAATACTTCAAGCCTAAAAATTAAAACAGAGACATTATACAAACAAAAAAATCACTACATCCACAACTGTTTTATATTGAATAAACTACATTTTAATACTAATTAAAACTTTTAGTTACCGTATCTTAAATAAAACTTGATAAGCATGTTTGCCTGCAACAGGAAATCAGACCACAGAAGTGAAACAAGTAGTTCCGTGAAGAACTATACAGCCTATTTTAATATATCCTACCCATGTTAATTGCCTCTATCTACATACAGAATTTCAGTTTGAAGGTTGTGATAGATTCGTAGATATTGGGAACCGTATAAATATTTCAGATCGTCGCCAGGTTCGATTTTGATTTATGTACTATTACATGAAGATTATTGTGTACGGGTGGTATTCAAACTTCAATCGCATGATTAGAACACAAGAAGTAAAAACGAGATTTTAAAATTTCGCACAGCTGCCATCTTGAGGTTATGAAAACAATTGAAATAAATTAAATGCCAGTGGATTAACATTTGTATAAGCATTTAGCGTGCAAAGTAACACTGCACTCGGATTGTTAAATCGTGAGAAACGTCCATTTAAATATGTATAAATCGAGTCACCGCCATGTTGGATTTGTGATAACCAGGTTACTGCAAGTCCTATAGGTGAACTTATGTTCATAGCTTCTATGAACATTAAAACATTCAGTTCGATTGCTGTAAAAGATTCGTAGAACTGTCTAAATATTTCGGATGCTCGCCATTTTGGATTGATATGTGTATAGGCCATAGAGTTATGTATCATTAAAGGAAAATTATTGCGTAGCTTTATTATTCAAACGTTCACTTCGATCGCATGATTACGACACAAGAAATAAAAACTTAATTTTAAAATTTCGCAGAGCCGCCATCTTGAGCTTATGTAAACAATTGAACTAAATTAGATGCCAGTGCATTACAATATGTATAATCATTTATTGTACCACATTTCACTGCGCTCAGAGAGTTAAATCTCGAGAAAAGTCTATCAAAATGTTTCAACTTCGCTTGGCCGCCATGTTCGTTTTGTACTTCTAGGTTTATGAAAGTTACATAGATTAACTTGTACCAGTGCCCTTTATCACCGTACAAAATTTCAGGGTGATATCTATAAATTTTCGGAGATATAGAATGCCAGTGAAATATTTCGCACAGCCGCCATTTTGAGGTTATGTAAACAATTGAATTAACTTAGACGCCAGTGCATTACAATGTGTATAAACATTTGCTGTACCAAGTTTCATTACGTTTGGATGGTTAAATCGCGAGAAACGTCTACTTAAAAGTCTCAAATTCGCTTGACCGCCATGTTGGTTTTGTAGTCTCCAGGTTTTTGAAAGTATCATAGGTGAACTTCTAGTAGCCTAGTGTCCTTTATCACCGTACACAATTCCAGGGTGATATCGGTAACACTTTCGGAGATACCGAATGCTGGTGAAATATTTTGCACAGCCGCCATGTTGGATTGGTGAGACGCAATAAAATTTGAAGGGCACGGTCGGGGTCGGCCAGAATGGTGCTATGATATTACCGAGTTTCATTGAAATCGCTCCAGCCGTTTAGTAGTTATTAAGGGGACACACACACCATCACACACACACACGCGCACACAGACACACGGACAAAAGGTGATCTCCTAAGCCTATTTTTTCATAAAATGTAAATAGGCTAAAATAGGGATTTTGTGTAAGTGTAAACTTTGTTTTTCATTTCCTGGAAAGTTGAAAATATGGACTTAGGGATTTCATTTATTGGTTGGTTGGTTCCTCAGTTTAGGGGCTGCGACAACGCGGTCATGTAGCCCCGTGTACTTAGGGTGTGTGTAGATTCTGTCTGATAACCGGTGTTATTTGTGATGGCTGTATTAGTGTGTGTTATCTGTTCGTAATTCAAGTAAGGACTGCAGCCATTGATTTTTATAAAGTAGTTCCTACTTTTGCCGCCAAACGCCACCGTCAACGACTACTAGTTCAGAACTTGGTTACCAGATGCCACCACAGTCGGCTCCTGGCGACGAACGTAGGAACTTAAGAGGGTTTGTCAAATGTTTAACCTATAATTTAGCTTCACACAGGTGTAATAAGTGGAAGGTTCTTTAGCATGCCATAAATCTATGACATGGGACCGCCGGTTTTACTTCCCTTCCGAAGGAAGGCATACTGAGCGATTTTTAACGCTCTTAAAAATCCGACGACTTCGGCCGGGTTTGAACCTGCGATCTTGTGCATAGAAGCTCAGCATGCTACCAACTACGCCACCGAAGCCGCTCTTCAATTTTTGGGCCCTCCTATTGAGCCAGGTAGTGATGCAAAATCTCTTACCTTTACTGGCACCGGTTCACACTGTCCCAGTGCCACCTTCGACACCGTGCCAAGCCACCAGTGCTGCGGCACTACCAGTACCAACCACTCGGAATTTCCTATTGAAAATCCACACCTGCTTCCAGTCAACCGACCGGATCAGGGAATGGAATGAAGCCCCATCTAGCGGCAAGGATATGAACTGTGCCGGCTGCCAAAGCCTGTCGCACTCCCCTGGGCTATGATTAAATGAATGACAGATGAAATGAAATGATAGTGGAGAGTGTTGCTGTAATGAAATTGTGACAGGGAAAACCGGAGTACCCGGAGAAAAACCTGTTAGCCTCCGCTTTGTCCAACACAAATCTCACATGGAGTGACCGGGATTTGAACCACGGACCCAGCGGTGAGAGGCCGGCGTGCTGCCGCCTAAGCCACGGAGGCTCGCGGAATTTCCTATTGCATAGCTAATTTAGTACATGTGGAGGAATACAGGACTAAGTTACGTTCCAAGTAAACTCTGTGGTGTCTGTAATCCTCGTGTGGCTCGTTAACATCACGTTCGTAGAATACATTTTGTTATTAATAGAATAATGAAAATGAAAAATCCACAGCCTGCTTCCAGTCTCCGACCGGGTCAGGAATGGAATGAATGAAGCCCCCATCTAGCGGCGAGGATATGAACTGTGCCGGCTGCCGAGGCCTGACGCACTCCTCTGGAGCAATGATTAAATGAATGACAGATGAAATGAAATGATAATGGAGAGTGTTGCTGGAATGAAATTTTGACAGGGAAAGCCGGAGTACCCGGAGAAAAATCTGTCTGCCTCCGTTTTGTCCAGCGCAGATCTCACATGGAGTGACCGGGATTTGAACCACGGACCCAGCGGTGAGAGGCCGGCGTGCTGCCGCCTAAGCCACGGAGGCTTCTGTTATTAATAGAATAATATTTTATCTAATTAAAACTATTATTGTAATGCCAGTAGATTCGGATAACAAACGTGTGGATGCGGGCCGGATGCGGGTAACGTTTTGTTTATCAGCGCAGTGCTCCAGCTAAAACCAAAGATCCTAAGCTGGACAGTGTTTTTAATTCCCTCATTTCGATTGGTAAAGCCTGTAAGCTCGTTAAGGTACTTAACCATATCAGCCTCTATGGACTTGTCCTGAGAAGTCGTTAACAATTTAACTGATCTGGGTTTACTATGAATGGCCGGGAATCAAACCCGGACCTCAGGGGTGACAGCAAGTAGCCACTACGCCAAGGACGCCTACATAAGCAACAATGTCACGAGGTACACATTGAGACTCAGGATTTGGGGGTCCAGTTCGAATTGCCACCTCTGCCAAGAAATATAATTCTGGCCTGAGGATTGGAACGGGTTACAAGCCTTGTGGGGCAAAACGATTCCCACCTCAGCTGTCCTAGAATTATTATTAGTCTATATATAATATTTGCAAATGGGGGTAATTTCCCGGTGGCAAATTGAACAATTACAGAAAATTACCAACAATAGCATCAAACACAATATAGACAATTCACAATTTAGGAACTATAGTAATTACATGGTAGTACTTACACTACATTTCAATCTTCTCTTAAACACATCAATATGTTTGGGGAAAGACTCTAAGACTGAGGCAGGTAATGAGTTCCAATTATCAATACCACGATTAATGAAAGGATATTTCCCATAATTTGTACGCTGTGGTCGGACCTTAACATTGTGTGGATGTTCTGCCCTGCTCAGGTAGGTGGGACGTTTGTTTAGTTCTCCCCATGCTGGCCGATTAGTGTAAGTGTTAAACATAGCGTATAGTCTGGATTACGTCCTTTTATCTTTCAGAGATTCCCACCCTAGTTTTTCTATCATTCGAGTTACACTACTTCTAGGATTAAAATCGTTGAGTACAAACCTAGCAGCCTTCCTTTCGGGATGGTCGAACTCCGCTAATTAGGTTAAACCCAAACAGTCCTCTGCTCACGCTAATGGGTTTGGGAAGAGAGTGGGGGTTGGCTATCTCTCCTGAAATGTTGGTTAAGCCATGAGTTGACTGACAGCTCCGTACACCTGGACCCTCTGGAGTTTCCGTAGATAGTGCAGCTAACATGTTATCCATGTACAGTCATAGAAGTGCACCATTGCGAGTTATTGGAAACTATAAATGTTTTAAGTTTGAGTTGTCACAACGGGGCTAAAAGTGGAGGTGTTCGAACAAGGAACTCATTTACGAATGCACCTTATTTTGTAACAGAATACATATAAACATTTTCGTTCCCACGATATCGTTTTAAAGCTCATAATGCAGGCTATAACTTGCATGTTGACGAAGCCACAACATAAAAATTAAAATGTGCAGATCTGAGTGGTAACTGTGAAACAAAAAGAAAATAACCGAAACTTATCTTTATCAAGTGCACGGCTAAAGAAAACCGGGAATCTGGAATAATACCAAACGTTGCTAATGAGTAAGTTAGTATCGAATACGTCTTTGAGATAATAAGAGTAAAAAGTGGCGAACACCGTGAAGATCAGGGCAGGTTGACACATTCCAAATATATTTACCTTCACGTCCAGTTTGGAGTGGGGGGCAGTGAAACACGCCTCAGGCAACTTCCCCTGTTAGGATTTTCCTAATTGACCCCCGTGGAGAGAACTCATTAGCGGAGCTCGGTATCACCCCTTCCTTTGTACCATCTCAAGCTCATTGATGAGCCCTACCTGATATGGGTCCAAAACCGCTGAGCCGTATTTCTAGATTGGCCTCACCAGGGTCAAATATCCTAATTCTTTTGAGGTAGAATTACTGCCTTTCAATACCCGCATTACAAAATGAAGTGATTTGAACGCTTTGGAGACGACACGACCCACATGAGTACTCCATTTCAAATCATTCCTTACATGGATGTCCGAGTACTGCTCGAGCCCAAGCTCTGTGAACTTGAGAGGTATGGGGATCGCGGACGGTGAGAAGAGATGCGTACTAACAGAACCAAATACACTGAAGAAAATGGAAATTGCAACACCAAGAAGGAGTGGTGCTACATTACTGCAATTGAACATGCAGAACGAGTGTTCGGTTGTGATTCGATGATTACACTTTCAGGTCCCTCTGACCGCAAGTTTGGACAACAATCAATACAGGATGTGCCCACCACGAGCTGCAATACATTGATGAATTTGGCGAGGCAAGGAGTCAATAAGGCCCTGGATCGCTTCCTGAGGAATTGTGGCCCATGCTTGCTGCACTGCACGGGTCAGTTGTTCCAGAGTTCTGGGTGGCTGAGGACAGTTGGCTAGTTGTCGACACATCATGTCCCACACATGCTCAATAGGACTGAGGTCCGGGCATCTGGCAGGCCATTCTAAGGTTGTGATGTCGTTGAGAGCTTCTCTGGAGATGCGTGTAGTGTGAACCCGGGCATTGTTCTGCTGAAACATCCCATTAGCAATGCTCGCCATCATAGGGACAACCATTGGATTGAGTACCTTATCAACGTACTGTCGAGCAGTCATAGTGCCCTCAACAAGCAATAATTGTGATTTCACATTAAAGCCAATAGCTCCCCAGACCATAATGCTTGGTGTTGGCCCGGTGTGCCTCTCGACAATAAGGTCTGGGTGGCCCCTCTCCCCGGTACGTCGGCGCACAATTCCGGCGATCACTGCGGGCAAGACAGAAGCGCGATTCATCACTAAAGACGACCCTATGCCATTCGTCGACCCACCTCGATCGTTCTCGACGCCAGGCCAGCCTTACACGTCGCTGTTGTGGGGTCAATGGAACACCTTCTGCAGGGACACGGGATCGTAAGCCAGCTGCACGCAGGCGATTACCAACTGTTTGTTGTGTACCGTGGGGTGCCACAGCTGCTCGAATTTGCGCTGCTGTTGCATGGGGTTCCATCCGGGCCATCCGAATGATGTGGCGATCCTCTCTCACAGTTGTTTGTCGCGTTGGGCCTGTGCCAGGTCTACAAGTGTGGGTACCTTCATTTGACCACTGCTGCCATACACGTTGTACCGTAGATGCCTGTCGGCCAACACGTGCAGCGACAGTCCTTAACGATAATCCAGCCTCACACAGCCCAATTATCCGAGCCCTCTCAAACGGCGACAGTTATTGATAGCGCGCTCTTCTCTGTCGTCGAGGCATGTTTGACAAGGAACACTTCACTGCACAGACTGCAAGTCAACTACGCTACACCAGAGTCCGTATACTGGAGTTGATTCCTACGCGACCAATCACGTAGGGAGACCTGTAGCAACAATCCGATGGGTCTAAAACTTTGATCGTTTACATACCTACTTTGGTGTATTCTTTGGAATACACGGTAAGATAGAATAAGCTTTTGCTTCTCTCTGCTTTAGTTCATCCCTTTCTTTTTTTCTCAAACACCAACAGTGATCTTCTGATTTCTCCTTGTTGGTTATGTCTCTCATATTACCTGTAAGTCTGTTCTAGATATATATCTTCCATGACCCACCTAGCGTCATCTAGCAGCGAATCTCTGAAGTTCCTCAATTCTTCCCTGTACAAGAGGACTTCTTTATCAATCTGGCCACCAGATCTCGTCGCCATCGCCAGCTATCATTTCCGTGATCAAGAGAACTTCGTCTACTTTTTCACCCTCCAGGCTGCGCTAGCGACTCCTACTATCAACTCTTTGAAGATCATTTCATCAAGAGAAATTAATATTTTAATGTTGGTTATTCTTATATGTATTCCTTTTGTCTTCTACCCCCACTCTTTTCCCTTCCCTGGTCCCACCGTGCTTCGTTGAGCGTGTCTCACTTGTACGTCGGAAGTCGACCCAGTCAGTTAGAGCTTAACTAAAGCTCACCTCCTCAACTCGAGAGGCAAACTTTTAAATTCTACGCCATGTTAGAATTTTAGTATCAACCGTCAAAAGGAACATCGCCTTCGCCATGAAGCAAAGCTAAGTACTACTTCTACGTTCTTCAACTTATTTTAATTGATTTTAAATAGCTACATGCTTTTTAATGATCATTTTATAGGCAGTGTGAGATTTCTATATTTGGGGCAATAATCATCCTTCGCGGGATTTTCTATGTTGGGTTTTTGTCTATCTAAGCCAATCTTAACATGAAGCAGCATTTCTTATGCTTATTAAATGAGAGATTTTCTCACAACGTGGGATACCATTAAATTACCCACTGTCTATAAAATACTTAGCTCGTTCCACCGCTGGACTAACTTTTGCCCTATTCTTCAGTCATGATTGCTCTGGAACCTTCCAGAATCTGCACTCTATCTACCAATTATACTGTCATGTATTTTCCACTCACATATGGGAATACTTTTTCAAACTAAGGAATCTTCCTTATGAACTACTAATCAATATCTAATTTTTCTTCCTCCGTTGGGATTTTCTCTGGCGCATCCAACTAATAATCTACCCAAAATTTGGTGCCGAAACCCGGGAGAGTCCATTTATGACATTTTCTATTTGTCAAGGGTTATTTGACAATATTTTGCAAATCATTAATATCTTCTTTGAATTTTTCAGCTATAACTACACCGTGCAAAGCCTGTGAAGTGGAAAGAGGCCGTTCCTGTCTTCTTTGGTGTGTCCCTTTCTTTCAACTTATTTGCTGCTGCCAGCCTGACAGCATTTCCAAGGTTCCACAGTTTCGTAAGTTATACTTTAATTTACCTATTTTGTCATGGCTCCTACAGAAAAGGATAAGGATGAAAAACTTACTTCTAAACGAGCATCCTATAAAGGGCAAATTACCCGATTCAGAAAATACATCAAAGAGCTAGATCCCTCAGAAGCTCAATTAGATTTGTTAAAACATCGTGAAGGATTTTGAACGTTCATATGAAAATTATTGTAACATCCAAACTGAAATTGAAACTTGTATGCTCAATCAAACTGAAGATCGAGTCGAAGTAGAAAACCAATATTACGAAGGTATAGGTTCAGCTTTTAAAATAATACGCCAACTCGAAGAAGAATAGAAAAAAGACGGTTCTGTTCTTGGTTCCCTTCACGAACAACAAACCTCTTCTCGCGATGGCACTCACAAGCCCAAACCAATTCTACCAAAGATTGATTCACCCCACTTCTCTAGAGACGAATCTACTTGGGATTCTTTCTATGAACTATTTTGTTCTCTTGTTTATGACAATGAAGACATTCAAGTAATCTACAAGTTTCATTATTTGAGATCTATCCTCCGAGGTCAAGCTCTGCAGTTAGTTAAAGCACTCCCATTAAGTGCCGAAAACTACCCCATTGCCTTTAACTTGTTGAAAGAAAGATACGGTAATTCACGGTTACGTATTCAACGCCATATGAAGGCTCTATTTAACTTACCTGCGTCACAGCATAATGACGTCACTAGTTTGCGTACTCTCATTGATACTACACAACTTCACGTTAAAGCTTTGTCCCAATTGGATCAACCCACTGAACACTTTCTTAATACATTTAGTGGTTTCTAAGGTCGATGTTGCTACCCTAAAAGCTTGGAAGATTGAACTTTCCAGAGAAGACGATTACTCTTACGAGCATTTAGTCACATTCATAAATGCTAGATGCCAACTCTTAACTGCTTTAGCTAATCAAAGTGAACCCTCATCCCCTAGTTTCAAATTTGAATCAATGTCTCTTAAACCTAAAAGCGAACGCTTAGCGTCTAGTACTCAAAAACCTGGGTCCAGCTCATCTCAACTCAAGTCAAACGCCACTGGTTACCCAACTAGGTCTAGTGAACGCCGTATTGCTAGATCTCTCGTTTTAAACACTCAAAGCGAACCCCGCAAGAGTTTAAATGAAACATTAAAGTGCCTACTTTGTAAAGATTCCCACGCCTTATATCTATCTAAATCTTTTAAAGAACTGTCAGTCGACGACAGAAGAAAATTAGTTTCCCAGAAGAAACATTGCTTCAACTGCCTAGCACCCACGCATTCTGCTTCAAATTGCAAGTCCACAAGACTTTGCTTCCATTGTGAAAAAGTTCATCACACTTTACTACATCGTCATGATCAAGCAAGGTCATCGACCGCATCTACTTCTCAGAAAAGTGACAATGCTAACAGTTCCAATGCTTCGTCTTACATTCAAAATGCCAAGTCCATACGTAGTGCTCAAGTACTCTTGTCGACTGTCCAAATCGAAGTTCAGGATAACTTTGGCAACTGGGTCCGTGCACGCGGTCTTCTTGATTCAGCGGCAACTCATGATTTTGTGTCTAATTCTTTGATTAGAAAACTAGGCCTACCTGTAAACCCCACTTCTATTAACGTATCGGGCATTAACAGCTCAAAATCGCAAGCTTTACAGTTCTCAAAGCTAACCATAAGTGACATTTCTCACAGAAACAACTTTCTCAAACTGAATTGTCTCATTCTCAATAGCATTGGAGAAGACACTCCAAGTCACTCTGTGGATATTTCAGGGTTAAACATTCCCTCGCATTTAAGGCTAGCCGATCCTCTGTTCAATGTACAAAATCCCATTGACATACTCTTTAGTGCCAATGTTTTCTGGAATTGCCTTCATAAACAGGTTCGCAAGTTATCCTCAAACGTGGTTGCCAGAGACACTAATTTTGGATGGATCGTCACCGGTCAACTTCCTCATTATTCTCCCCAACCCGCATCGCAATGTTACTTCGCCAATACTGACTTGGAACAGTTCTGGAGGCTCGAAAGCGTTGATTCTCCTAACGTGACCTCTTCAGAAAACGAATTCTGTGAGCAACGTTTTCTGAACACCACCACTCGTTCTTCTGATGGCCGGTTCGTTGTTCAGATGCCAAGATTACAAAATCCCCCTAAACTTATTAACTCTCAACCCAAAGCTCGAAAAGCTCTGTTTGCTATCGAGAGCAAATTCAAGAAAGAACCTCTCGTTAAACAGCAGTATACTGATTTTATGGATGAGTATGAAAGCTTAGATCATATGGAAGTTGTTAACAAGTCTGATGACTAATTGTACCCCCCAATTGAAACGGTTTTCTTAAATCATCATCCCGTGTGGAAAAACCCTCTTTTAAAGGATAAAATCCGAGTTGTTTTCAATGTTCATCACCTGACGTTAATGGCAACAGTCTTAAAGATACTCTTTACTCTGGTCCTGCTGTTCAGTCAGATCTATCTGCTATACTCTTAAACTTTCGATTATTTCCCAAAGTTGTTATAGCCGATATAAAACAGATGTACCGTCAAGTTTTAATTGAGCCTGAACAACGAGATCTCCAAAGAATCTTGTGGCGCGACGAAATCAGCAAGCCCATTAAGGTATTTCGCTTAAAGACGGTTACTTATGGCTTAAAACCTTCCGCTTTCCTTGCTATCCGATCCCTACACTTGTTAGCCTCTCAAGATGGTCATTTATTTGATTCTAGAGCTTCCGAAGCAATAACTACATCATTCTATGTTGACGATTACTTGCAGTCCTTCCCCACTCTGGAGGAAGCTTCTTTCGTGTCACTAGAACTTCAGGCATTGCTAAAGAATGGAGGTTTCCCACTTCATAAGTGGAATTCCAACTCCCATGAGTTTCTCGTCCGGTTTCCTATTCCTATTCCTCCTCCGTCGAAATTTGTGGGAACTCCGAATCCATAAAAACTCTTGGAGTTCATTGGTGCACTAGCACTGACACTCTCATCTATAAAGTTTCGCTCGCAGAAGAGCTCCCTAACACAAAGAGACAAATTCTCTCTGAAATTGCAATAAAATGTGATCCGCTTCAATTCCTTGCCCCAGTTATCGTTATAGCTAAACTTTTCATGCAAGAGCTATGGTCGCTCAAATGTGAATGGGACGACACTGTTCCCCTTTCTTTTCTTAACAGATGGCTCTCTTTTCGCAGCAATTTGCTTGATCCTTCCCTTATTCAAATTCCCAGGAATTTAATTAACGCTCATCCTAATGCATCTTTTTTCCTTCATGTGTTCGCGGACAGTTGCTTACGGTTGCTGTGCATATTTGGTTTATCGCGGTTCCTTAAATGGATCTTCAGTTTCCAACCTTGTTTGTGCCAAATCAAAGGTCGCTCCTCTTAAAACTATCACTTTGCCTAGGCTTGAATTGTGTGCTGCACTCATGGCCGCAGAACTTGTTAAGAAATTACGGGAAGTATTAAAAGTCGAACTCTCGCGAATCTATCTCTGGAGCGATTACATGATCACCCTTTCTTGGATCACCAAGCTCATTGGCAAACTTTTGTTGCAAACAGGGTTTCCAAAATTCAAACTCTTTCTTCGGGATGTCAATGGAGGCATGTGCCCAGCGCTGACAACCCTGCCGACATAATTTCTCGTGGATGTTTACCCTCTCAATTGACAGCTTCCCAGTTGTACTGGCATGGGCCCTCGTGGTTAATAGGAGACTCTTCTTGTTGGCCTTCTAAACCTCCAGCTACAAACTTCAACTTGCCTGACGCTAAGGTATCAAAATCTACTGCTTCGTGTCTTGTTTCCAACGTTTCTCATCTCTTATTGTCACGCTATTCTTCTTTTCACAAATTAATTCGAATTGTTGCCTATCTTCTCAGATGGAAATATCTTGTGGTTGACCAACCTCTTCTCCCCAAACCACACCTTACCAATCATGAATTGAATCTCGCTACCATTAAGGTTTTGCAACTAACACAGCAAGAAGCCTTTTCTTCTGAATTGTCTTTACTTTCCTCTAAAAAGGATCTGCCCAAATCCAGTCGTCTTCGTGGCTTAGCCCCGTTCCTTGATGACAATAGGTTACTCAGGGTAGGTGGTAGGCTCTCGCAATCTTTGCTTTCTGAGGACAAAAAGCAACCTGTTATTTTGCCTTCTAAACATCACGTAATTTCCTTAATCATACGTGACTTTCATTATCGCAATCTCCATGTTGGTACACGCACACTGCGTTGCCTCTTAAGGGAAAAGTACTGGATTATAAATGGAATTCATGAAGTTTCCTCTGTAATTCACAAGTGCATTCCTTGCTTCAAAGCGAAACCTAAAGTCAATACTCAATTAATGAGCGATCTGCCCTCCTTTCGCTCTTCTCCTATACGTCCATTTTCTCTAACAGGCGTGGACTATATGGGTCCGTTCCAATATCAACGCAATTCCCCTGAAGCTAAACGCAAATTGTTTGGTAAGCTCTATGTTTCTCTCTTTGTTTGCATGGTTACTGGCGCGATCCATTTGGAACTAGTAACGAATGCCTCTACTTCTTACTTTTTATCAGCTGTCTCTCGCTTCGCTGCTAGGCGTGGTGTTCCTTCGGAGATGTTCTCTGGTAACGCTTCCACTTTTCAAGGCACAGCTTCCTTGTGGAAGAAAGCTCTCACATCTTCTCCTGCCATGGAACAGATCTCTAATTTTTCCTACTCAAAGGGTTTCAAATGGCGTTTTATACCTCCCTACGCTCCTCATCACGGTGGTATGTGGGAATCCTGCGTAAAGCTCACCAAACGTCACTTAAGAAAGGTTTTAGGTAATCGCATTCTGACTTATGAAGAATTTAATTCGCTGTCCGTTCTGATTGAAGGTGTTGTTAATTCTCGCCCTTTAATTCCGGTTTCCAATGACCCTGATGACCTGCTTCCACTCACACCTGGTCACTTCCTTATAGGCACTTCTCTTTCTGTTCCTCCTCCCCTTCCCAACTCTTACAGGGATTCTAATTTACCTATTGTTTGGCTTAAACTTGACGCCCTCCGCAATTCTTTCTGGAAGAGGTGGAATTTGGAATACTTAACTTCCCTACAACGGAGACAGAAGTGGTTTCTTTCCAATCCCGACATCAGAGTGGGGGACTTGGTCCTGGTTAGGGATGTTTCTCCTCCCTTGGTCTGGATTTCTGGTAGAGTGACCGAGTGTTATCCTGGAAGGGATGGGAGAGTTAGGGTAGCCAAGATCTTGACCACTAATGGTCATATCATAAGATCACTGTCTTTAATTGCTCCTTTACCGGTAAACTTTTAATTGCTCGTCTTGTTCTCTGTTGGTGTTTGCCCCTCCCAGCTTGGTGTATTCTTTGGAATACACGGTAAGATAGAATAAGCTTTTGCTTCTCTCTGCTTTAGTTCATCCCTTTCTTTTTTTTTCTCAAACACCAACAGTGATCTTCTGATTTCTCCTTGTTGGTTATGTCTCTCATATTACCTGTAAGTCTGTTCTAGATATATATCTTCCATGACCCACCTAGCGTCATCTAGCAGCGAATCTCTGAAGTTCCTCAATTCTTCCCTGTACAAGAGGACTTCTTTATCAATCTGGCTACCAGATCTCGTCGCCATCGCCAGCTATCATCTCCGTGATCAAGAGAACTTCGTCTACTTTTTCACCCTCCAGGCTGCGCTAGTGACTCCTACTATCAACTCTTTGAAGATCATTTCATCAAGAGAAATTAATATTTTAATGTTGGTTATTCTTATATGTATTCCTTTTGTCTCCTACCCCCACTCTTTTCCCTTCCCTGGTCCCTCCGTGCTTCGTTGAGCGTGTCTCACTTGTACGTCAGAAGTCGACCCAGTCAGTTAGAGCTTAACTAAAGCTCGCCTCCTCAACTCGAGTGGCAAACTTTTAAATTCTACGCCATGTTAGAATTTTAGTATCAACCGTCAAAAGGAACATCGCCTTCGCCATGAAGCAAAGCTAAGTACTACTTCTACGTTCTTCAACTTATTTTAATTGATTTTAAATAGCTACATGCTTTTTAATGATCATTTTATAGGCAGTGTGAGATTTCTATATTTGGGGCAATAATCATCCTTGGCGGGATTTTCTATGTTGGGCTTTTGTCTATCTAAGCCAATCTTAACATGAAGCAGCATTTCTTATGCTTATTAAATGAGAGATTTTCTCACAACGTGGGATACCATTAAATTACCCACTGTCTATAAAATACTTAGCTCGTTCCACCGGTGGACTAACTTTTGCCCTATTCTTCAGTCATGATTGCTCTGGAACCTTCCAGAATCTGCACTCTATCTACCAATTATACTGTCATGTATTTTCCACTCACATATGAGAATACTTTTTCAAACTAAGGAATCTTCCTTATGAACTAATCAATATCTAATTTTTCTTCCTGCGTTGGGATTTTTCTCTGGCGCATTCAACTAATAATCTACCCATACATGGCATCATTCCATATCTTGAAAATCAACACAAACGACCAATGCCTTCATGGTGTTGCAATTTCCATTTTCTTCAGTGTATATTGGCCGGTCAGTTAATGTTTGATTACTCATTCATTGGCAACACCACACTGGTTTAAGCAACGGCCCTATGTCACCAGCATTGGACTACACACGACGGATTGTTGACAGGCCCTTCTCTTCCCACCTGCCACTTCACTTCACCTCGCAAGTTCATGGAGCTTAGACCCGAGCAGTATTTGGACGAGTCTTCTTCTTCAAGTATTTTCGAGCCAATATCTATATTGAAAATCATGTTAATTGTGTTAATAATAGCATTCAGAATTCAAGAGTTTAGTACTTTTCAGTCGGTCAACACGAATGTACCCAAAAGAGATGAAAGAGATGAAAAGCACTTAACTCTTGTTTACTAAGGCAACACTGAAAATATGGCTTCAAACACCACAACATTCAGAATTCCCTAGGAAAATGCAGTTACAGATCTAATCTCAAGGTGAACTGAGTCCAGACATGAGCGTGCGACAGAGCACGTCACATTATCGGCTGTTTGTATATGCAGTTCAGTTAGTAAGCAATTCAGTAGATTACACTGCGTGACTACCGGCAGCAGTGGCTATGCTCGCTAAAGCGTAGCGTTAGGTCATGGGGCCAAGCTCTCTGCTGATTCGGAAGACGCGTGGGTTCGAGCTCCTCGGCGTCCTTGAAATGGTCTTCCGTGGTATCCCATTTTCAACACCAAGCAAATGCTGGGACCGTATCTTCTGACAGGCCACGGCCACTTCCTTCCACATCCTTGCCCCTATTCATTCATCTTCATCATTCCATCTCGCAACCCGACGCGCAGGTCGCCCACGGGTGTCGACTGGAAAGACCTGCACTCGGCCTCTCAGGAGGCCACACGGCAAAAAGAAAACTGCGTGACTCAACGCATGTAGGGGAGGAGAGTAGACAAGCGGGGTATCGGAAACGAGAAACTCAAATAAAATTTTTAAAGTGTCTTTTTATGTCGATTTTCTAATGAGCAATCGCTCAGGAGAACGATTTTATTTTAAGTTTAAATATTATTTTAAATGTTAGTATTCCCATAAATAGACAAAAAATTGTTGGAATGTTCATTGTAATTAGACTATCCTCTGCTCCAATGAAAAAAATTAATGCGATATGGAAATTGTTGATGGTCCTTGACTAATAGCTGTTTGGATGTAATTCATGGTTGATTTTGGCATATTATTGTATTCGTTCCAATTTCGGTTGAGCATCGCGTCAGTTGCGTAAAATGCTGTCGGTATATCATTCCTCTTCTGTAATGTAATGTGGAATGCAGCCGAAAGAAATCAGAAACCTCTATGGACATCAAATTGGCAGGTGAAAAGCTGAAGGAAGTAGGAGACTTCTGTTACTTAGGAAGCAAAATAACCAGTGATGGACGAAGCAAGGAGGATATAAATAGTAGGTTGGCTCAGGCAAGGAAAGCATTTCTACAGAAAAGGAATCTGTTGACATCGAATATAGATTTAGGTATTAGGAAGTCATTTTTGAAAGCCTTTGTCTGGAGCGTGGCGCTCTATGGAAGTGAAACTTGGACTATTCGTGCAGCAAAAAAGAAAAAAATTGAGGAGTTTGAAATGTGGTGTTACAGGAGAATGATGAAGATCAGATGGATTGATAGGGTGACAAATGAAGAGGTATTAAGACGAATGGGAGAGGAGAGATGTTTCTGGCGACTGCTAAAGAAAAGAAGAGATAGGTTGGTAGGACGCATACTAAGACACCCAGGAATAGCAAGCTTAGTTATGGAAGGAAGGGTCGAGGACAAGAACTGTAGGGGTAGACCAAGGTTAGAATATGTTAAACAGATTGCCTCGGATGTAGGGTGTGGTAACTATGTAGAGATGAAACGATTAGCTCAGGACAGGGTGGCATGGAAGGCTGCATCAAACCAGTCAAATGACTGAAGACTCAACCAACAACAATGTAATGTGAGCTATAACTAAAACTAACTACACAGTTACATACTAGAAGAAGAAATGGAAAACAAAAGGAGAATAAGACAAATAAAGGACAGGAGGAGAAGAAATGCCCTCAACCCTCGAAGAATGAGGATTGAGGGACTTGGAAGGAGGGAGAGCCATGAAAGGCAGATAGGAAAGGGGAAGAGGAGAGGGTCAGTCCCAGAGGCAATGGAAAAAGGGGGAAAAACCGGTCCCAACCCAGGAATCCCTCGGTGTCGCCAACTCCCGAACTCATCAGCCGTGAGCCCTTGAGGGTGTAGCACTATCCAGGGTGCACCAGAAGTGGTGGGGCTACACACACCCTGCCTCCTTTAGGGCCTTGTGCAGAAGGCAGGAGATATCATGAAGAGAACAGAAGAGGTCTGACCCCTCGAAGAATGAGGGATCAGAATAGATGGGACAAGAGCCTATTAAGGCGGGAAAGTGAAAGACTCCCTAGGCCCCGGATACCCTAATACCGTCGGGGTCGGAAAAGAACGAGAGTTGACCAAGGGAGATCGATAGGAAAGATGACAGAGAGGAGCCCCCACAAATGAGTATTTCACTAAAATCTTCGCGGGTCTTGGCAAAGTGAGAAAATCAGCTGCGATCTGTTGGCCGAGAGCGCTGACGCGCTACCTCTTGCCTCGCTGGCATCGGGAGAGCGTTGGTTCGAATCCCTCCTTGGCCGTCCTGAGAATGGTTTTCGGGGTTTCCCATTTTCACCACCAGGCAAATGTCGGGACGGTTCCGTTCAATAGGTCCACGGCCGATTTCCTTCCAATATCCCTTCCCTGACCCGTCCTCAAAAGAAAAGTACATGGCCATTGGCTGCATTAATAAAAAAATAATATTAACTACAAGGAGATTGACAATCAAACCCTTTCTTTGGGGCGTACTATTATAGAACACAATACAGCAATTGTTATCAAGCAGCCGAAGCTAAAAACAAGGTACGATATCCGTAAACAATATTCGCTTTCACTCCTCCAATCCCATTCACCGAACAAATCCATGCAGCACGATAGAAAGTGTAAACAGAAATCAGTCCTCAGATCTCAATCTGTTTGCCCAGCACGCCAAGTTCATACGTGCACAGTTTCTAAATAGGAAAAGTGTGTCATCGACAGGAAGACGAACTGTGGAATGCTAAGTGGCTTGGTGCATAGATGAGATGCACATTGAAGACAGAAAGTTTTCGTGTACCTACTCGCTTATTAGCCTCAATATTCGAGCAGATACTCTCACTGCTTCGTTAACACTGTGACGAGATGGGTGCGGAAGATAGACAAGCCATATTATGATAATGATAATAATAATAATAATAATAATAATAATAAAACTATTCAAACTGACAAAACACCTCCTCATAATAGACCAGACAAAACTTAATTGATAAAGAGAACCATCACACGTACTTGATTTACATATCTGTTTCGAATGACCATAATATCCACCATAAATACAGAGAGAAGATTGATAAATATAGCTAATCCTCTAGCTATGGAGGTGGCTAGAATCTAAAGACAAAAGAATGTGACGATCCTTCCTTTCCTCCTTCCTCCCACTGGTCTGACACCTAAATCATTTCAGTAAATCTGGCCACACTAAATCTTCCCATATACACCCACACTACTGCACAAAAGGCTCCAATTCTGAAGACCTGTAGCATCGTTCGAGGATTTTTAAATACACACTAGTTGAAACCCGTCAAAACATGACGGTCAATAGAAAAATATTTACTGAAGAATTTTCTTATATAGGCCTACTGTACATTCTTTGTACGATTATTTTTTGACTCTATTGAAACTATGAGGGCGTCAAAAGATTGCACTCTCAACATTGCAAAATACTGCTGGCCATGACTGAAAAATTGTTGGGGCAAATTGAGGCCTATACGTTCCAGAGTTTCCCCTTGAGCTTTATTGATTGTGATAAAGTATGCCAAATGAATTGGAAAATATTGCCTCTTAAAAGAAAATGATAGTGTTTTATCGGATGGTGTTAAATCAAGTCGAAGGATTAGACATCTCTGCCTAATTTTAACTGCACCTATTATTTCCAAATCCAAGCAATATGGTTGCATTTAGGAGTCCTTGGGAACCGTTCAGATTTCTAAGCAGCATAACGGGCCAAGCGTTTGGAGTATGTGGCGGCCAGTCGTTTAGTTCCAAGGGATTCAAGAACTCTGATGAGTCTAATACAACTGGCCGCAAACCATCGCTTATATTTTTGGAATATAACGAAGAAATGCGATGATGTGCAATTCCATACATTTTAAAACAATGTGGACCGTGTGCGTGTGGCACAGTAACATTGGCACCAAATGAAACGAAGGAAGGAAGGAAGCTTGCAGTTTAACGGGACCGTTAATCTCGCGATCATAAGCCACGGGACCTCCGTTTAACGTGGAATCCGAACCACAGGACATGGCCTTTTACATCAAAAATCTCACATGCATTGACCGGGAATCGAACCCGATCCGCCTTGGTGAGAGGCATACAGCTTGACCGCTGCGCCATGAAACGAAGGACATAGCATTGTACTGCCGATTAGTCCCTCTGGAATTCCTTGAGATATCATCTCCAGTGAAAAATAATTGTTAAAGCCTGTCAAATATTTTATATTTATTCAGATTAATTTTACCATTACAACAGCAAAGGTCAAAGTAACCAAGTGTAGATTTCTCGCAAGAGAAATACAGTGCAGAACAATGTTTACATTTGTTCGTCAAGGACCCTAAACTGTAACGGCATAGTATCTGGAATTGTTTCTGAAATGCCATATTTATATTGGATTTTAAAAGTGGCTTCGTATTTTTCTCCGATTTCCCACTTTTTTGCGGCTAATGTTCTATTTCGTCAAATGGGTTTATTTATAGCAGCATTTCTGCCCAAATTAACGTCATTTTATATAAAACTATAGTGGCCTGCATCAACGTAGCCGCCAAATATTAAATGGCAAATAATAACTTACTTTCATTGCCAAAATCAACTGCGTGGTTAGACCCATTGTTATGCACTCTAAACAAATAATCAATAAACAATAATATTCACATATACAATGAATACTTCTATTCTCAAGTTGGTTGCTGATGATAATGCGATGAGATTGATCGCCAATAATAAAATCCTTGCAATTTTTGCAATTTGCTTGCAAACGCAACTCAGGATGACGATCTTCATTTTGAAATAAACAGAATGAAATTGCTGTAAATAATGAATTTCCATCACCTGTTGAAGGTACAATACTTTGTATTTCCATGACAGTAAATTATGCAAGGGAGCATAGAATCACTTCGCCACTACTGGAATGAGCATAGACTCACTTCGCCAGCCACAGTAATGGAGGGAGTTTTAGAATTATATGTTCAGTGCTTGTCAAAGATCGTATTAACACAGGGAAGCCCATTCTTAAGGCTACATTCTGAGCTATTGCCCCGGATTCCAGGTTCGATCCCCGCTCTGCCAAGAAATTTAATTCTGGTCTGAGGACTGGAACGGGGCGCACTCGTGAGGCAAAACTAAGAAGAGCAAAGTTTGATTCCCATCTCAACAATCTTGGATTTGGTTTTCCGTGGTTTCCCACTTCCACTCCAGGCAAATACCGGGATAGTTCCTAACTTAAAGCCTCGGTCGTTAACTCCCCATTCCCCACATTAATTACAAATGCACACATCAACACAGCCATCACATTAACACAGGTTATCAGAGAAAAGTTTACACTCGCACACCTGTTCGCCAATATGTTAACGCTGATGTATGTGTTTGAACTACTGGATATAAGTTCAATGTTCCCCATCTCTTGATGAATACAGTACTTTTGCATTTGTCAGTTGGCACAGGCTAGAGTAAAAGGTGGCTTTTCACCGATGTCTCAGTCTCACTCATGGCTGTGATTATATGGAAGCTACTGAGGTATGGGTGGTGCTTAGTAATGGCATTCGGGGCACAGTCAGTGCCTGTGAATGCTGTGAAAGGTTCAACTCATAGGGTTAGGACTACTGTTCTGACTCAGTGAGGAAAGCAATGGCAAACTACCTCACTCCTCTTCTTGCCTAGAACGCCTCAAAATAGCGCTGCCTTGGGTTTTTGTGGGTATCTACTCACATAACGTAACGGCGATACTTTTTGAGGATCCAACCAGCCTTCGGGCTGACTACCTAACAGACAGACAGACAGACTTTAAAATTAATATCATTGCATTGTTGCAGCTTGGCAAATATTTTATATTTCAGCAGATCAATTTTACCATCACAACAGTAAAGGCCAAAGTAACCGCGCGTAGATTTTACGCAAGAGAAATACAATGTAGAACAATGTTTACATTTGATCGTCAAAGACCTTTCACTGTACTGCATAACATCTGGAATTGTTTCTGAAATGGCCTATTTATATTGGATTTTAAATGTGGCTTCGTATTATTCGATAACACTATAGTGACCTGCAATATCGGAGCCGCTAAATATTAAATGGCAAAAAATACTTCCATTGCCGAAATCAACTGCGTAGTTAGATTCAGTACTCTAAACAAATAATCATTAAACAACTGTCTTATATAATGAAGTTCAACATGACCGTCCAGAGACTCTCATACTCAAGTTGGTTGGTGAGGAGAATGCGATGAGACTGATCGCTTACAATAAATTCCTTATAATTGTTCCTGCCAGCGAAATGTTTGGCAATAGCTTGAAAACGCAGCGCAGAATGACATTCTTCATTTTGATATAAACAGTACAAAACTGCTCTAAATAAGCTATTTCCATCACCTGTTATAGTTTATGGCAGTACATTTTGCAGGGGAACATAGAATAACTTCGCCAACTACTGGAATGAGCTTAGGCATATACTCAATACTCACTTCGGCAGTCACCCTAATGGAGGCTGTTTTAGAATTCTATGTCCCGTGCATGTCAAAAATCGTATTAACACATGGAAGCCCACCCATTCTTGGCTATCGCCTCGGAGACCCGGGTTACATTTCCTGCTCTGCCAAGAAATTTAATTCTGGTCTGAGGGCAAAAACGGGGCACATTCAGTCTCTAGAGGTATAACTAAGAAGAGGAAGGTTTGATTCCCACCTCGACAATCTTAGATGTGGTTTTACGTGGTTTCCCACTTCCACTCAAGGCAAATACCGGGATGTTTCCTAACTTAAGGCCTCGGCCGTCACCTTGCCATTTCCCACCTTAATTACAAATACACAAAGTAATGCAGCTATCACAATAATACGGGTTATCAGAGAAAATTTTACACTTACACACCAAAGTACATGGGGCTGAGTGACAACGATGTCGGAGCCCTTCAAACGAATTATGTTTGCCAAGTGTCTCTCATGGCGAAAGCAATTGTGGACACGCGCCAGGGCCTGGAAAACTACCTTTTCACTAATAATTTAAGAGTATATCGACGATGCATAATTTATAACTTTTAGTCTAGGATGCTACCAACTTGACCACCGAAGCATTGGGAAGAAATTGCAATATTAAAGTACATAAACAACATAGCCTACACACTCAACTGTCAGTTAATGTTCTTCAACGTTTCCCTTCTTAAAAATTCCCCTCTATAACTCTCCATCACTTGAAAACGCGCCATGTTTTGTGTTTTAAATATATCGATGCAATGGTGCTGCCATCTGTTGTTAGTTACTGAAACTATATGGGCGAGGTACTGCCATCATTTGTCAGTTACTGCAATTGATGGCAGATATTAGCTCTTTTGACCACATGCTGTAATGCAATGGTAAAACGGAAATAAAACTTATTGAGAGGGAATGTAGGAATCTTTAACTGACATAAAACGTTACTAATAATCCTTGATAAAACAATATTTAACTATCATGCGAAAACTCGCCATCAAGGCCATGCCTTGTGTTTTAAATATATCGACGCAATCTGCTCTCAGTTACTGGAACTATATTGGCGAGGTACTGCCATCTGTTGTCAGTTACTGGAACTGATTGCAGATATTCAAACGACGTATTGAGGACATGCTGTAATGCAATGGTAAAACGGAAATAAAACGTGTTGAGAAAATGTGTAGAAATATGTATCTTTAACTGACATAAAACCTTACTAATACTCCTTGATAAAACAATATTTCAGTGGCAAAAAAAAAAAAATACTGGCGAGAGTTGGGATCGAACCAGCGATCCTTGGATCCACAGTCAATCGCCTTAACCAAATAGCTACTCGCGCACTCATATTTAGATGCAGACGCAACCATTCACTATCTTCAAAAGCCGCTATCTGAAGAAAATAATCCAATTCATTATCAATAAAATCAATATACATTCGTATATGTTCATACTGTTATTATATTGTATTGTCAGAACTTGGTTAATGTATGTTTTCAATTACATGCAAGCTTATTAAATAACTTACATTTTAATGGACTTCTCACCGCCATTTTGTCATGAGCCCAGGCGGATTGTGCGCATGCGCGAGGGGCGAGAATTCTGCTATTTTCTATATTTATTTAAAAATATACCGTATTATATTTGTTTATTTTAGAGACACTCTGCAAATCTACAGGCCAAGAGCTTTCGTTAGAGTGCTCTACGAAGTAAATTGGTTCTGTCGTTCTCTCTATCTCGTGATAACAAAAATCACCTTACTGTTTTAAATATATAGACTAGGATTTTCTTGGAGCCTCTTGTGAAATGGAGAAGTAGAAAATAACATTACTGGGAAAAAAAAAACTGTTGGTTGGTTCCTCAGTTTAGGGGCTGCGACAAAGCGGTCATGTAGCCCCTCGTACTTTGGGTGTGTGTAGAATCTGTCTGATAACCGGTGTTAATTGTGATGACTGTATTAGTGTGTGTATCTGTTTTTTAAAATTCAAATAAGGACTGCAACTTAGAATTTTTCAAATAGTTCCTACTTTTGCCGCCAAACGCCACCGTCAACGACTACTAGGCCTAGTTCAGAACTTAGCTACTAGTCGCCACCGCAGTCGGCTCCTGGCAACGAACGTAGAAACCTAAGAGCGTTGTTTACATTGTTAACCTATCCAATTTCGCTTCACATAGGTGTAATTAGTGGAAGGTTCTTTAACATGCCATAAATGTATGACATGGGACCACCGGCTTTACTTCCCCTCCAAAGGAAGGCATACTGAGGGATTTTTAACGCTCTTAAAAAATCCGACGGCTTCGGCCGTGTTTGAACCCGCTATCTTGGACATAGAAGCTCAGCATGCCACCGAAGCCGCATAAAAAAAATGTCAAACGTCTATGTTATACAGTTTGAAAATGTATGCTATAGGCTTTCAAAAGTGTGACTTGACTCATTTTCTTGTACGTAATGTACCGATATGAGCCATGTTACCAACTGTAAGTTGAGTAAATAAAGATAATAATAATAATAAACATACAAAAATACAACACAAATCAATATCTCGGAACGATAAATTAAAACATTAATTCAGCCCGAAGCATTATACGCATCAAAAACCATAATCATTGGAGGCAGTTCACTAACAAACAAAAATTGAAAAATAA
This sequence comes from Meconema thalassinum, assembly GCA_946902985.2. Taxonomy (NCBI): domain Eukaryota; kingdom Metazoa; phylum Arthropoda; class Insecta; order Orthoptera; family Tettigoniidae; genus Meconema; species Meconema thalassinum. Next base: position 927,759,154 of record OX336388.2, read on the forward strand.
AGAAAGGACAATCCTTAGGAAAATCTTTGGCCGATTGTGCATAGAGGGAATATGAATGAAAGCGAGGTCTTACGAGTTATACCAATATTCCGAGGAACTGTCAGACACTATTAGAAAACGGCGATTAATATTTTATGAACATCTTCAAGGAATAGACAATGAAAGACTTAGTAGAAGAATATTTAATCATGCCTCCTCATAAAAAGCCAAGAAAAACTGAATAATGGAAATTGAATACGATCTTCAAGCAATCAAAGTAACAGACGAAATTTTATGGGTGAATAAATATCATTTTGCTGCAAACCCCCGATTGAGAACCACCACTGCATGGGTCGATAGAATCACCTGGAACATGTATAACAAAAAGGAGTTCCGTGAAGAACTATACAGCCTATTTTCATATATCCTACTTATTTTAATTGCCCCTATCTACATACAAAATTTCAGTTTGATTGCTGTAATAGATTCGTAGATATTGAGAACTGACCAAATATTTCGGATGGTCGCCATGTTGAATTTTTATATGTAGGTCCTAGAGTTATGTACTGTTACATGAAGATTATTGTGTACATGTAGCATTCGAACTTCAATCGCATGATTAGGACACAAGAAGTAACACGCAGATTCTAAAATTTCGCACAGCTGCCATCTTGTGGTTATGGAAAAAATTGAAATAAATTAGATGCCAGTGGATTACCATTCGTATAAGGATTTACTGTACCAAGTTTCACTGCACCCGGATGGTTAAATTGCGAGAAACGTCCATGTGAATATTTATACTTCGCGTCACCGCCATGTTGGATTTGTGATCACCAGGTTATTTAAAGTCCTATAGGTGAACTTAAGTTCATAGCCCCTTGATTGATATAATAGATTCGTAGATATTCAGAGTCTTCTAAATATTTCGGATGGTCGCCATGTTGGATTGTTAAATGTATAGGCCATAGAGTCATGTACCATTAAAGGAAAATTATTGCGTAGGTTAATTATTCAAACTTTCACTTCGATCGCATGATTACGACACAGGAAATAAAAACTTAATTTTAAATTACGCACAGCCACCATCTTGAGGTTATGTAAACAATTGAACTAAATTAGATACCAGTGCATTACAATGTGTATAAACATTTCCTGTACCAGATTTCATTGCGTTTAAAATTTTCAAATTCGCTTGGCCGCCATGTTAGTTTTGTAGTTAACCGGTTTTTGAAAGTCTTATAGATGAACATCCAGTAGTGCCCTTTATCCCCGTACAAAATTTCAGGGTGATACCGCTGATAGTTTCAGAGACATAGAATGCCGGTGAAATATTTCGCACAGCCGCCATCTTGTGGTTATGTAAACAATTGAACTAAGTTCGATGTCGGTGCATTACAATGTGTATAAACATATACTGTACCAAGTTTTATTGCGTTTGGTTGATTAAATTGCGAGAAACGTCTATTTAAGTCGCAAATTCGCGTGACCGCCATGTTGGTTTTGTAGTTACTAGTTTTTCAAAAGTCACATAGGTAAACTTCTAATAGTTACCTTTATCACCGTAAAAAATTCCAGGGTGATATCGGGAATAATTTCGGAGTAATTGAATGCTGGTGAAATATTTCGCACAGCCGCCATGTTGGATTGGTGAGACGTAACAAAATTTGAAGGGGTCGTCCGGAATAGTGCTATGAACTTACCGAGTTTCATTGAAATCGCTCCAGCCGTTTATAAGTTATTAGGACACACACACACACACACACACACACACATGGACAAAAGGTGACCTCATAAGCCTATTTTTTCAAAATTGAAAATAGCCTAAAAAACCAATATCGAAGAACGCAAAATTAAGACATAAACTAAAGTAATCGAACCTGAAGCACTGTCATGGCGACCGAGATGCATCGTGCGTAAAAGTGCTCCGTAGAATACCTGCCGAAACCGCAACATAACTCACAAATAGAGTCTGCTAGGGTGTGTATTATTAACTATATACAACTTGGTGAATATTTAGTCAACAGTCATGACCCTAAAAGCCGTCAATCAAAGAATTTCAGCGTTTGAAGAAAAGCTCAAAGTATTTCAAACTCGCCTAGAGGGAGCCACCACAGCTGGAACGAGCACTTCTACCAACCTCAACTCCGTGAAAGTGGAAACCCTAGCTTCGGAGTTCGAGACTTTTCGCCTTGAAGTCATAACGGAGCTAAGTGACTTAAAAAGGGATTTGAATGAGCAGATTGTGAAGCAAGTACTTCGAATAGATGAGGCAGAACAGTACAGCCGCCGGAACTGCCTACTGCTACATGGGGTAAGTGAAACTCCTAACGAAGACGTGTACGCTAGAGTAACAGAGGTACTTAAGGACAAGCTTAACATAGAACTGACTAATGATGAGCATCGATCGGTGTCATCGATTGGGGAAACCAAAGAGATCGTCTGCGGATGTGGTGGTTACCGGTAGAAGACCTATTATTGTCAAGTTCGCCCGCTACCACGAGAGGGAACGTGTCTGGCGCGCCAAGAGACTTCTCAAAGGAACTCCTATCCTCATAACTGAGTCCCTCACAGCATCACGCAAGGACATGCTCAACAAGGCCAGGGATCACTTTGGAGCAAGGAACACCTTCACTCTGGATGGGCGAATAGTGATAGTGGATTCTGACGGTAAAAAACATTACGTTAACACTCCAGCAGAACTTGCCTGCTTAATAAAAGGGCAGGTATCGGAAGTTAAGTGAACAGATTAATGTGTGTAATTGTGAGTGTGTGTTTAATATGTTATTTTAATTTTAGTGTGAGTGATTGCATAAGTGATAGGTGGTTTAATTTTAAATTCAGTGAGAGTGGTTGTTTAATTGCTTCTAGTGGCCTGTGCATACATGAGGAAACAATGGTAAGTTGCATGCTCTCTTTTGTTTTATGGCCAGTGTAGTTGGTACCGTTACATTCAGTTCCGACAGAGATAATGACCTTCACCTTGACAATGAGCCTCCCAGCCCTCCCCAACCCCTGTCTTCGTCTCTCCCCACCCGCAAATTCTGGAAAGGGAATTTTCCGCATTTCCCCGTTCACTGCTGTGTGCTCATGTCAATGCCCAGTCCATAGTAGCGCATCACGCTGAGCTCCAAGCTATTTTTGAAGGAAGCATGGTAAACGTTGTAGCAATTAGTGAAAGCTGGATGAAAGACTCTGTCCCTTTAAACATGATAAGTCTAGTAGGGTACAATTCGCTCTTTCACAACCGACTGAAGCGTCGAGGAGGAGGAGTAGCGTTATTCTATAAAAACAATTTGGCGGCAAAGATTATAAAAACATCGAACCTATCTACTGACCCCTTGACCGAATATATGTTTGTTGAGCTCACTGTTGACGTGACTAAAGTGCTTATTGGTGTAGTATATAAACCACCTAAAGAAGGGAACTTCATGGACTTTGAAGAAACTCTACTAAGACTGTTACCTACCTACGAACACGTGCTTATATTTGGTGACTTTAACACAAACATATTAATAGACTCCACTGACGCAAATCGTTTACGGAATATGTTTACCTCTTGTAACATGACAATATTACCACTCGGTCCTACTCACCACGTACACACCCCCCAAGGATCTTCACGCACTCTAATTGATTTAATTATCACAAATAACCCACAGAAAATACTAAAACACGGACAGATTTCAGTACCTGGCATATCTTTACACGACCTGATTTATTTAGCTTATTCTCTAAAAACTCCAAAATCTGCACCTAAATACATAACATATAGAGACATGAAAAGATTGAACCTTCAAGAACTAACACAAGACGCAATTCTCTGTCCATGGAACGATATACTACACTTGACTGACGTTGATGAAAAGGTGAGCAGATTTAACAAAATACTGCTGGAACTATATGACAAACATGCACCTAAACGAACAGCAAAAGTCACTCGTAAAGCTGCCCCCTGGCTATCAAGTGACATTAAATCCGCAATGGCCGAACGTGACGCATTTCACAGACGTTATAAGCAGACCTTATCAAGTGACGATTTTGAAAAATATCGTGTGCTTAGAAATCGAGTTAAACAAATGATTCGAAATAAAAAGTATGCCTACTTCCAACAGCTAGCCGGTAACTTGAACGCAAGGAGCACCTGGCAGCAACTCAGGTCGGTAGGTATTGGGAGGCGCACTAAAAACACCAATACGCAGGATATTAATCCCAATGAATTAAATGCTCACTTTGCTCGAGAAATAATTAGAACTGATCCCCAAATAATACAAACAACAATAAATACACTGCGATGTGTCCCACTACCTCACCGACCGTTATTCAAGTTTCGTAAAATAGATGATACTGTCGTAAGAAAAAAAATAATATCTATCAAATCACAAGCAGTCGGAATAGATGGCATCCCAATTTCCTTTATCGTTAACCTGATAGAAGTATTACTGCCAATTATTACGCACATTTGTAACACATGTCTTTTAGAAGGTTTCTTCCCAACAATATGGAAAGATGCTTTAGTTATTCCAGTTCCGAAAAATTCTCTTGCTAATTCTCCATCCGACTATCGACCTGTAAGCATACTTTCCTCAGTTTCCAAAATACTAGAAAAACTTAGGCTATGCATGAACAACGTCTTCAGTACTTGACGCAATACTCACTACTTGATCCGTTACAATCTGGATTTAAGAAAGGACACAGCACATCTACTGCACTCATTAAGATCACTGATGACGTAAGACGAGCAATGGATGAGCGTAAAGTGACTATACTCATTCTTCTAGACTTCAGCAGTGCATTCGACACCATTAACAAGGACATACTTATGGCTAAATTGCAATCCTTCCATCTTAGCCCCGTTGCTCTCAAATTATTCGCCTCCTATCTTCATAACCGAAGACAACGTGTACTCCTTAATGAAAACAGAACTGAGTGGAAGTTCAAAACAAATGGAGTACCTCAGGGTTCAATTCTCGGCCCCCTTATATTCATTCTATATCTGAACGACATCTCTTCGAAACTGGAAAACTGCAATTACCATCTATATGCTGATGACCTTCAGATATATTGCCACACAAAAGTAAACGACATAGATGCGGCAATTGAAAATATGAATCTAAATCTAAAGAGGATCAGCCGCTATGCAACTGAAAATTCTCTTGCCATCAACCCAATTAAAACCCAAGCTATCGTAATAGGGCGGACTAAATTGCTTTTCCATTAACACAGTAGACCGCTTTCTTTAATTCAACTAAATGGTGTTGCTATCCCGTTCTCTAAATCGGTAAAAGGTCTTGGAGTCACACTAAATGAAACTTTGAATTGGGATGGGCACGTTACTAATACATGCAGGAAAGTTTACTCGTCACTTCATCCACTTAAGATTCACCAGTCCGTTCTACCCCGTAACTTGAAAATAAAACTCGTCCAAACCTTGATACTCCCAATATTTAACTACTGTGATGTTGTATTAGTAGATGCTACCAGTGAACAAAACAAGAAACTTCAGAGAGCTTTAAATTCCTGCATTAGGTTTATTTTCTCCTTGAAATTTTCCTCACACGTGTCTCCTTTTTATGATCTACTTTCCTGGCTAAAAGTAGAACAACAAAGGAACCTGCACATTTGTACCTTCATCTATCGACTTCTCAATGAAAGTACTCCTCACTATCTCTCTTGTAATTTTCGTTTTCTTTCTTCCTTTCATGATCGTCACACGCGATCTGGATCTATAATTGCAATTCCTCTACATCATTCTTCTGCCTTCAGTAACTCTTTCCTCGTGTCGGGAACTAGAATTTGGAATAATTGTCCTCGTGACGTCAGAAATAGTACATCCCTTACAACTTTCAAACGTGCATGTAAAGATTTCCTCTTGAATTCGTAGGCCAACTAGAACAATTTGTGTATGAATGTGTGAGTGAATGACCATAGTATAATTTTGTTAAAAATGTATGTCATTTAAATTGTATAGCTTAGTTAATATCACGCAGTCGCCAATTTAATTTAATTTAATTTTTATTTTATTTTATTCTAGTATTTAAGGTTTTCCTAGTATTTAAGTTTGGTAGGTTAAGAATAACATATGTGAGTATTCATGTAAGTTGCACTGTATGTGGTTAAGTGTAAGAGAGGGCCTAGAGTCCTAACTTCGCCACAATAAAGGCACCAATAAATAAATAAATAAATAAATATGTCTCGGAACTTTGAATCTTGGAGGCAGATCTCTTATTAGAGACGTAGAGAAACAAGAAGATTGAGGAAGATCCTTGGTCCAGTTTGCTCAGAAGGAATCTGGATGAAACGTTATCAGTATGCTGAAAAGATCACTGTCACCTTCAGGAAAAGTAAATTAATAAATAATGCTCTAAAATTGTCTAAAAAAAAAGTGACAAATCAGAAATTAAAAAAAAGCAAAATTATAATGTGCAATTATTTAGCCTGGCAAGATTAAGGCACAGTCTCCTTCTCTTACATCTAACCAGATAACTTACACAATATACAAGTTATACTATGGAACTACGAGTACAAATGCTGAACTAAGAGATAGATATAACTAAATGAAGAATGGATTTCTACATCACAGGGCATCGTTTTATTGCGGAAAGAAAAAAAATCAAATACATCCGCCCTAGTAAACACTAACAGTGTTAGGAGTTTACATCGTATGTCTCACAGTGCAGTGGATCTTTGTCACCCTTTCAATAATTCCACTCCCTCGGCTGAGAATAGAACGCGCGATCTTGGAACAGTCTACCACAAATCCACGGAGGAAACTTCTTCGATCAGAAGATACAAGACAGGATAATTCAGGTTTCGTTGATGTCTCATGGTCCGGAAGTTTGTTTACATAATAGCGTTCACACCTTCACGCGTTTCTGTTATCACGAGTCTCTATGTAAACAAAACGAGTCAACATACACAAGTCAGTTTCAGGTAATATGATTGCAGGCATTTATGACGTCTTGAGGCCATGGACAGTGTTGCCAAATCTTGAAATGGGAAAGAACTGAACCCAGAGCTTTAAAACACATAAAAGCACCAGCTGGACTCTATGATTCAAAACACTAGAAAAACACCAAAAATTATAAATATATAAACGGCTTTTTACTTACATTTCTTTGATTAAAAATCATCTTCTTCACTTGCGGAGCCTGCTACCGCTATTTTATCTTTAGAGCAGGAAGGTGCAGTATAGTACTGCTGTAGCTCTGCATACTTCCAATTTTGGCCAAATCCTTCGGAATTTCGTAGTCAGGATAGCATTTTCCCTCTGCTTTGAGTCCAAATCGCACACACAGAATGGAATGCAATTTTTGAACTTTCATTCGATTTCTTTGCTTTGTTTTCACCAATTAAACTTGGCTAAACACTCTCCCTACATCTGCATTAGAGTGAGGGAGAGAAAGTACATAAACTGCCTCCGCATGAAACTGGGAAATCCCCTGGGAGCTGGGAAGAAAATAGATGATAGGTAGATTCTTTGGACAAGTGCACTTGCACTGAGCCCTGCATGTTGCGCTTATTTAGTACTCAAGCACGAGAATGAGAATTTCCGGTACTTCCCCTGCTGGAGTGTTGACCTTGAAACGTGTAAGGCTGAACATTGCCTATCTTAATTGATTAACTTTATTAAAACTATTACATGGCTTTCAGGATTTACTTATTTGTCATAGGAGACAATTTCATGAAACAAACCGTTAAGCACCAGTTTTGGCACTGGTTTTATTGAAAAAAAAAAAAAAAACCCAGTATTTTGCTATGGCGCTATTAGAACATTTCTGACACCAGATGAACTTCAGAAACAACAGATCTGGTGCTAAAACCACCAAATTGGCAACACTGGCCATGGAGGCCCACTGAACAGTTTTCAGACATTGGCAGTTGTCAGCTCTTTGCTCCAAGGAATTACTCTGGTACTGAGTTCTGTTGAGAGCTGAGTGAAGCCAAGGCCATGTGCGTTTGCGTTACCTGGATGGTGAATCGAACCCATTCACTTCCAGTTAGAAGCACATCGCCTACACCGAATGAGCTACGTAGGACCCCTTCTTACAAGATGTGGTCGATAGTAAGAGCCAATGTTGTTTCAGTAATGAGTAGGAAGTTCATTTGACAAAGCAAAAGCAAACATGTGTGGTTTGTTTCGTATATCATTGCGTGATATTTTAAGGCGACACTATTTGCAAGCAAAATAATGCGACTAAACGAGGGGGAAACCGAACTGCTTTAACAGAGCGATTTAAGGGAAGGCCATACACCTTTTCCCTCGATAACAGAAAAGGTTATACAAATGAAATTTGATGAAAAAATGAAAATCCACAGCCTGCTTCCAGTCTCCGAACGGGTCAGGAATGAAATGAATGAAGCCTCCATCTAGCGGCGAGGATATGAACTGTGCCGGCTCCCGAGGCCTGATGCACTCCTCTGGGGCAATGACTAAATGACTGACAGATGAAATGAAATGATAGTGGAGAGTGTTGCTGGAATGAAATTTTTGACAGGGAAAACCGGAGTACCCGGAGAAAAACCTGTCTGCCTCCGTTTTGTCCAGCACAGATCGCACATGGAGTGACCAGGATTTGAACCACGGACCCAGCGGTGAGAGGCCGGCATGCTGCCGCCTAAGCCACGGAGGCTTGAAATTTGATGACACAAATATAATTATTTCCCAACATGATCATAAACTGTAGAAAATTAGGTATTTAAAATGGTGGCTTTATAATTAATCATTTTCTTGATAACGTCTATGAATATCAATATTTTTTCCCAATTATAAGTTTAAACTACTTTAATTTTAATTGGTTCACCACAAACACTGCTAACTTATACAGAAATCATGATCATAGTTCCCATATTGAAGAAATGCTAATTTACTCGAATTACGTCACTTTCCAGTCACTTTTGTCATTTTTAATTTTTGTGTAATTTTTTAAAGATATACAATATTATTATTGGTCATTTTATAAAATTTATTAAACTATTTTATAAGTTGTGAGTCATTTTCTCATATTTTCAAGGGGTTTGATGCATTTTTGCGTACAGTATTGGATTGTATATCTGAAGACTGAAGTAATTTTGTTCCGTCCTTACTTCTTGGAAATATCCAGATTTGCCCTTGCAACTAATCCGGGAGCGATATTGAAAGGGAGGATAGCAGAACAGACTACAACAGGCCCAGCAATGCCAGTATGGATTATCTCAGAGCAACCATACGCGTGTTGAATGCATTTGAGTTATCGGTTGCGATTGTTATTTCGAGTATATTTAAAATGCCGAAGTTAAGGCAATCTAGGATTGGTCATTTTAAACGAACAATTCGGAGAGGATATTTATTTCTACTCAGTGAAATTCTTTTCTGCAAAATATGTGATGTGAAAGATTGTGTTTGCAGTTCTCTGTGTGTTGAAATTGTCAGCAAATTTAATATACCTGTATCACCACGATGAGCAAATTGATTGTAAAATTTTCTTTATATTTACAAGTGATTTTATTAAGTTTTTGGGTCATTCTATTGGATTTTTGCAGTCATTGCATACGTCATCGAAAAAAAAATTAAGTTCTTCAAAATCCTGGCCCCGTTATCACTATTGTATCTAAAAGCAATTGTACAATATTGGAATTATTTCAACTATTAATATCTTTTAAAAGAAATTAATTTTAATCATACAAATTCTGATCAAATTTCCATTATATTAAAAAAAAACATTCAGACTAGACGAGACAGAGTTACGACACTACTAGAGGTTGTTTGTTCTTCTCTATACACTGAAGCTGCAAAATCGTGCGTGGTGTACATTTAGATGTTGATAATCCGGAAAGTTAATTGAAACTTCAAGGAAAATTATTCGTAACACCGACATTGTTCTGAAGATTCAAATTTAAAAAAGGAACGAGAAAAACAGGAATGGATCCACATAGAATACAGTATACAGATAACCTCCTGAAGAGAAGAAGAAATAAAATATTAGAAGCGGAAATAGAAACAGGTCGTAAGAATATACTAACAGGATAACAGAAATAGATTAGGTACGGGTTTGTTAGTGAAGGTCAACACGTTTGCAGCAAGTATAACACTCCACGCTACTTTCCAATACTGCAAGTGCAAGCAGGATGACAAAACTGCATTCGAGGTTATACTAAACTCTATGTCCTTCAGGCTACTCAATGTTAACAACTCATTTTTAAACAAACGACGAGGTAACCAAAATTTGCAACATTCTTATGTTTTCAATAGAGAACAGACAATATCTTGTCTCTAAAGGGAGTCAAATTCCTTCCTAAACAATTGAAGTATTAGAAGCCATTTTTCAGTGTTGCCTAGTTCTATTAAACAACGCTTTTCAGTCGGTCAACACAAATTGTACCCAATTACATTAGGCGGGAAAACAGTATTTATATGCCCTAATCTGAAAGAAATATTACATGAGATATTTATCACAAACCAACACTCTTTTATATACAAAAATGGGGGGTACTTAATTGTGTGTGCTAAATTTACAGGTTAGATTTCGTTGGAACGCTCTATCAAATTTTCAACGTTCACCACGGGGTGTCAGTGACACCTGGTAGCGAAGGTTGGAAATACAGTACTTGAAATTGAACACAAATTGTAGCTCTCCCTATGGGTGTCCGCATTGATGCAGCTACAGCCTCTGGCGAACCGAACATGTCCTCGGACACTCCCGGCACTAAAAGCCATACGCTAAATAAATAAATAAATAAATAAATAAATAAATAAATAAATAAATAAATAAATAAATAAATAAATAATTAATTAAATAAATAAATAAATAAATAAAGTATTAAAGCAACACAGTCATTTAGACATTTGAGGAGAAAGTCGTTCCCTTAGGCTATGTATGTCATGTGCTATGTTTGAAGTGAATGTTACACAGCCAGAATTGCAACCCTTTTCAATTCGGAGTGTTAATTATGCTTAATGACATAATTTAAAAGCCTCCGTGGCATAAGCGGCAGCACGCCGGCCTCTCACGGCTGAGTCCGTGGTTCAAATCCCGGTCACTCCGTGTGAGATCTGTGCTGGACAAAACGGAGACAGGTTTTTCTCCGGTTACTCCAGTTTTCCCTGTCAAAAATTTAATTCCAGCAACACTCTCCACTATCATTTCATTTCATCTGTCATCCATTTAATCTTGCCTCCGAGGAGTGCGACAGGATTCGGCAGCCGGCACAGTTCATATCCTCGCCGCTAGATGGGAGCTTCATTCATTCCATTCCCTGACCCGGTCGGTCGACTGGAAGCAGGCTGTGGATTTTCATTTTCACATAATTTGAATGAGATTAGCTTAAATCATCATTTTCCATTTGTCATGAAAAAATAAATAATAATATTACGTAAAATATGATGGGCTATGTGATGCCTCCGTGGCTTAGGCGGCAGCACGCCGGCCTCTCACCGCTGGGTCCGTGGTTCGAATCCCGGTCACTCCATGTGAGATCTGTGCTGGACAAAACGGAGGCAGACAGGGTTTTCTCCGGGTACTCCGGTTTTCCCTGTCAAAATTTCATTCCAGCAACACTCTCCACTATCATTTCATTTCATCTGTCATTCATTTCATCATTGCCCCAGAGGAGTGCGTCAGGCCTCGGCAGCCGGCACAGTTCATATCCTCGCCGCTAGATGGGGGCTTCATTCATTCCATTCCTGACCCGGTCGGAGACTGGAAGCAGGCTGTGGATTTTCATTCATGATGGGCTATGTCATAAACATCCGGGTTCTAATAATGATATGATATTCAACAAGTTCGGATTAGATTCTAAAAAACTATCCGCAAATTTACTTCAAACAATATTGCACAACCATACAAACTATCTCCGCATGGCGAAAAATGTAGCGGATATCCGCTTCCGCGCAGGGCTTTACCTATAGTATGAGTGCTATTAGTGTCATTTAAAACAAGTAGTTCGGTGAAGAACTAAATAGCCTATTAGCCTACTTTCGATTTTTGCAAAAAATGAAAGTAGACTTATGAGATCAACACAGGGCGAAAAAAAGTGTGTCTGTTTGTGTGTGAGTGTGTGAGTCTCTGTGTGTGTGTGTGTGTACTCTGAATGTCTGTCCCCCCCCCCATCAATTCGAACACGGTGAACGCGAATTGAACGAAATTTGGTACAAAGGTAGCACTACCGAAGGACACCTCAGTGTCATGTTTTATATCGCCGCCATCTTGACGGAAACGTAATGGCGGCCACACAAATGTTCAAAGCTTAAATCAAATTACGACTAACCTAATCATACGATCTCTACCAAATATTGTAACAACATACCTCTATGGGGGGAGCATCCTTTGACCAAACTAATAGGTCATCAGCCTAATAGTTTGCGGATGGCGGCCATCTTTGTGTGAAAATCGATTCCCCCTATTAATTCGAACACGGTGAAACCGAATGGAACGAAATTTGGTACAGAAGTAGTACTAGCAAAGGGCACCTCAGTGTTATGTTTTATATCGCCGCCATCTCGACGGAAACGTAATGGCGGCCACACAAATTTTCAAAGCTTAAATCAAATTACAACTAACGTAATCATCCGATCTCCACCAAATTTTACGACAACATACCTTTATGGAGGAAGCATCCTTTGACCAAATTAATAGGTCATTAGCCTAATAGTTTGCGGATGGCGGCCATCTTTGTGTCAAAATCGATTCCCCCTATTAATTCAAACACGGTGAAACCGAATGGAACGAAATTTGGTTCAGAGGTAGCACTAGCAAAGGGCACCTCAATGTCATGTTTTATATCGCCGCCATCTTGACAGAAACGTAATGGCGACCACACAAATGTTCAAAGCTTAAATCAAATTACGACTAACATAATCATCCGATCTCTACTAAATTTTGTAACAACTTACCTTTATGGAGGGAGCATCCTTTGACCAATCTAATAGGTCATTAGCCTAATAGTTTGCGGATGGCGGCCATCTTTGTGTCAAAATCGATTCCCCCTATTAATTCGAATACGGTGAAACCGAATGGAACGAAATTTGGTACAGAGGTAGCACTAGCAAAGGGCACCTCAGTGTCATGTTTTATATCGCCGCCATCTTGACGGAAACGGAATGACGGCCACCCAAATATTAAAAGCTTAAATCAAATTACGACCATCCTAATAATTTGATCTCTACCAGATTTTGCAACAACATGCCTTTTTGTGGAAAGCATTTTATGACTGACTACAAGGTCATCAGCCCAATAGTTTGCAAATAGCGGCCGTTTATGTGTGCAAATCCATTCCCCATATCAATTCAAACACGGTGAAACCGAATTGAATGTTTTTTTTTTACAGAGGTAGCACTAGCAAAGGGCACCTCATATTCATGTTTAATATCCCTATAGCACGTTGTATTTCAACAAGCTACTACAACCAACATTCAATTATACTCCTTGAAAAGGACAAATAGTTATAACAATACCCATGCATTTAGGAGAAAGTAGGCTATATGTTCTTTACTGAACATCTTGTTTTTATATATCCTACTAATATCAATTGCCTATATCAACACACAAATTGTCAGTTTAATATTAAATTGCTGTAATAGATTCTTAGATATTGAGAACCGTCTAAATATTTTGAATGGTCACCAGGTTGGATTTTTATATTATAGGCCATAGAGTTATGTACTATTAGATGATGATTATTGTGTACGGTCATTATGCAAATGTTGATTTCGATCGCATGATTAGAACACAAGAAGTAAAAACTTAATATTCGAAATTCGCACAGCCGGCATCTTGAGGTTATGTAAACAATTGAACGAAGTTAGATGTCGGTGCATTACAATGTGTATAAACATATACTGTACCAAGTTTTATTGCGTTAGGTTGGGTAAATCGCAAGAAACGTCTATTTAAAAGTCGCAACTTCGCTTCGCCGCCGTGTTGGTTTTGTAGTTAACAGTTTTTTAAAAAGTCACATAGGTGAACTTCTAGTAGTTCCTTTTATCACCCTAATAAATTCCAGGGTGATATCGGTAATAGTTTCGGAGATATTGAATGCTGGTGAAATATTTCGCACAGCCGCCATGTTGGATTGGTGAGACGTAACAAAATTTGAAGGGCACGGTCGGGGTCGCCCGTAATAGTGCTATGAATTTACCGAGTGTCATTGAAATCGCTCCAGCCGTTTAGATTTTATTAGGGGGACACACACACTAATCAGACACGCACACACAGACACACGGACAAAAGATGATCTCATAAGCCTATTTTTTCATAAATGAAAATAGGCTAAAAATGATTTCAACGTTAATATGGCCATGTCTGTAAAATAAGTAGGACAATACTCTCATTAGTTGATCTGACCGATAGACGGGGTTTTGTAACTGGCTATGAATATGTTAATAATAATTACGGTAACATTTTGCACGTCTCGTTCTAATGAAGGCCATGGCTTTCTTCCGGTGACGCAATTAAACATCAGAGAGCTAATTGTCGGCGTAAAAAGGCGCGGTGACCTCGGCGGCGCGTAGCGGTTCCAGTTGTGGACGGGCTTCATTTTTTAGTGTGTATGATTCCCAGGGATTTAATGCTGCACGCTCATAGCTATATTTAGCCGGGACATTTAATAGCGCATCTGAACCGCACTCATCACACTCTCTGCAATGTAGAGATATCTGAGCAGCAGTTAAAGAAAACCGTATCACTAAGGGCCACACTGATGAAGATGATGATGATGATGATGATGATGAAAATAACAGACCTGATCTGGTTCTTGTTGACAAATGCATGAAGCACACCACCTTCATAGCTGTGGCAATCCCAAACAGTGGTAACATGGTAAAAAAATATGTTGAAAAGCTGTCAAAGTACAAAGAGCTTTCAGAAATGATCAGGAAGCAATGGCACATGACACAAGTCAGGACAGTTCCTATAATCACATCCAGCACTGGCGTGAATCCGATCAACCTAAAGGAATCTCTCACTGAGTTGAAATTAGACCCAGGCCTTTTTGAGATTATGCAGAAGACAGTCATAGTGAGGCTGTTCTTGACTAATCAAGCCTGAAGGAGTGGGGGAAAAGTGTAAACATACCAAGTAATGCAGTCACCGAGAATTTGCATGATATACCGGTATATCTGGGATTGTAAATGTTTTCTTTTCAGATAATATGATGAGAATGTGTAAGCGCATGCGCAAAATAAACAATAATAATAGCAATAAAAATAATATTGTTATTGTTTGAATCTTCAGTCTTTTGACTGGTTTGATGCCGCTCACTATGTCTCACTGTTCTGAGCTAATCGTTTCATCTCTACATAGTTACCACACCTTACAACCGAGACAAACTGTTTAACATATTATAACCTTGGTCTACCCCTACAGTTCTTGTCCTCGACCCTTCCTTCCATAACCATTTTTGCTGGGTGTCTTAGTATGTGTCGCCAGAAATATCTCTTCTCTCCCACTCGTCTTAATACCTCTTCATTTTTTATTCTATCTAACCATCTGATTTTTCATCATTCTCCTGTAACACCACATTTTATATGCATCTATTCTCCTCTTTTCTGCTGCTCCAACAGTCCAAGTTTCACTTCCATTGAGCGCCAAGCTCCAGACAAAGGCCTTCAAACATGACTTCCTAATACCTAAATCTATATTCGATGTCAACAGATTCCTTTTCTGCAGAAATGCTTTCCTTGCTTGAGCCAAGCTACTTTTATATCCTCTTTGCTTCGTCCTTCACGGTCTATTGTGCTTCCTAAGTAAAGAATTCCTTTAAATTTTCACCTGCCAATTCGACGTCAATAAGGGTTTCTGATTTCTTTGGTCTGCATTCCATTATTATTGATTTACATATTTTGTTTTTCATCATGAATTCTTTCATCAAGACGGAGCATTTAATAACTTACTACTGAATCACTCTGGTGTGTCGGCTAAGATAACAATGAAATCAGAAAATCTCAGTGTTGAAATTATCTCTCCTTGAATATTTACTCCTATTTTACATTCTTCTATTCATTTCCTTGAGGAGATTTTATTTCAGGCACTAGCAACAAAAACCAGACAGCAGTAATTTGTGAAATTTATAGTATTTATTCTTTGCTTCAATGAACATTTTACGTGTTGTATGGATGGAGCTGATGGTCTTTGACTGAGAAAATGTCGCATTGATATCTATGTTGAAGCTGGATTACAATATGTGTTTAATACGTATATGTGCTGATTTTCATATAGTAGTGCTCAAGGAAGATAATACAATATGCTAAATTTAGGTCCTAGCAACATTCCTAAATAAACACTACTGCTTACACGAGACAGACTGTTACTAACCTGTAAAATATTCATTTTCAGTCTCGTGTTAACCTTTGTATCCACTGGAATAAACAAAATCCAAACCTCCAATATGTCCTTCCATTGCTGTGACTCCGTGTTCTACACCGTGCTAATTCACCAGCTTTTAGCGTTTTTGAATGACATGGACTCCGTCTTGAGGAAATAATTCATGATGAAAATTAATAAATGTAAAATAAAAATATTGGAATGCAGCCGAAATAAATCAGAAACCTCTATTGACATCAAATTGGCAGGTGAAAAACTAAAGGAAGTAGGAGACTTCTGTTACTTAGGAAGCAAAATAACCAGTGATGGACGAAGCATAGAGGATATAAAAAGTAGGTTAGCTCAGGCAAGGAAAGCATTTCGACAGAAAAGGAATCTGTTGACATCGAATATAGATTTAGGTATTAGGAAGTCATTTTTGAAGGCCTTTGTCTGCAGCGTATGGAAATGAAACTTGGACTATTGGTGCAGCTGAAAAGAGGAGAATTGAAGAGTTTGAAATGTGGTGTTACAGGAGAATGATGAAGATCAGATGGGTAGATACGGTAACAAATGAAGAGGTATTAAGACTAGTGGGAGAGGAGAGATGTTTCTGGCGACTGGTAATGAAGAGAAGATATAGGTTGGTAGGACACATACTAAGACACCCAGGAATAGGAAGCTTAGTTATGGAAGGAAGGGTCGAGGACAAGAACTGTAGGGGTAGACCAAGGTTTGAATATGTTAAACAGATTGCCTCGGATGTAGGGTGTGGTAGCTATGTGGAGATGAAACGATTAGCTCAGGACAGGGAGGCATGGAAATCTGCATCAAACCAGTCAAAAGGCTGAAGACTCAAACAACAACAACAACAACATAGCGTCAAAAACGAACATTCTTATCTACTGTTAAATGGGGAATCTAATAGACTTAGTCATGACAGAGCTTTTGTGCTCTTATATCCATTAAAATTACCTGAAGTTATTGGCATAGGCATTGATACGGCCCCAATGGATTCATTTATCCCTTAAATGTTTTATAGATAGGAAGGCAACGTCGTGTGAGGTTCCTCCTGACAGCCTCGGAACTGTCTGGCCTTGGGTACCCTTTCTAAATGCAGCAGACACGCTGCTACTGGGACCGGTTTGGCCAGCATGGCAGCACCTCGCAACAAGCCTCGAACTCGACTCCACAGGCTGACAGTGTGAACAAGTCTCCGCTTCTCACACTTGTCTCGCCGTGTGGAATCTCCTTTCAACAAACCAATAAATTCCCAAGATACCGTACTGTATAATTATGCTTTTGCAGGCTACCCCCTGCCATTTTATTAATTATTCTTCACCGTAATTCATAAACCTCAGAATATGGTCTGAATCAAGCATAAGTCCTCCACTACACCAAGAAACATCCAATTATTATTATTATTGTTATTATTTATTTATTTATTTATTTATTTACAGCGTATTTTCCCAATATTGGAAAGCGTTAAGCACTTTGACTCAATTCTTGACGTTATTCTTATTTTGCCAGTATTGTTTCATTCTGTTGGAGAATGCCAATTTTCTTTCGTCAGACCATTGAGGTCTGAAAGGTGTAGGTTTTGGTTGCTCTGGTTGCACTTCCCAGCTGTTCACTTTGTTACGGAAGGAGAGTCTGTCTGATGTGTCGGTTATGTTAGCAGTTCGCATGTGTTTTTGTACTTCTTTCATCAATGGTGTTGTACTTTTGAGTGATGATATGCAATCTAGTATTATTTTGGTTAGTCGTGTATTCGGCAGTGTACTTAAATGCCCGAGGAATTTCAATCGTCTTTTTCGGAAGTCGAGTTCGATGTTTGAGTATTTTTCAGTTGTCTTGATTGACTGTAGTCGGTACCCGTCAGGAGTGAGTCTTGCTCCCAGTATTTTCCGAAGGATTTTTCTTTCTTCTTTCTTGATGTCTTCAAGTTCATATTTCTTATTGAGTGTAAGTGTTTCGCTTGCGTAGAGACTTGCCGGTTTGATGACAGTGTTGTAATGTCGAAGTTAGGTTTGTCTTGACATGCATTTTTTGTTATAGAGGTTTTGGATAAGTTCGAGTGCTCTCCTTGTTTCCTGGAGACGGTTTTGTTGTGAGATATTTTCGGATCCAGTAGGTTCGATAATTTCTCCCAGATATTTGAAATGTGGGACCCTTTTGATGGTTCCGTATTTTGTTTGCATCTTGTCGCCTTTGTGACTTAGCACTTGAGTTTTCTCGAAGGATATTTGAAGTCCCACTTTTTCGGCGCTTTCTTGGAGTGTTTCTATTTGTTTTATTGCGGTCTCTTGATTTTCTGTTACTATAACCAAGTCATCGGCGAAGGCAAGATATGGTATAGGCTAGAGAGATTGTTTTTACGATAGCCAAGTGTAACTGGTTTCCAGACATTTTGTTATTATTATTATTATTATTATTATTATTATTTCGAATTTGGCCAACTATGGACGCATAGAACTTAAGGCTTCTTGGCCTTCATTCTCATTTCTTCCCAGAACCTCTTCATTCTTTCGATCATTATCTTTCTCTCCTCCTCGGAGATGATCAGCCCGGGTCTCTTTGTAATTGGTTTCTCTTCAAATGATTTTAAACTGCCGACCTTTCTTCTAAACTCACTTCTATTGTGGATCAACTCTGGATAATTCCAACTTCTGCTGCATCCCTCTTGACCTCTTCTACCCACTTAGAGGTGGCCTTTAATCCCATGATATATTTGAAGATCTTTTTGGTTAGTCGGTTCTCGTCCAATCTTATAGAATGTCAGCCTTCTTTTATGCATACTTAGCATAAAACAAAGTCCCCGGTTCTTGGATGTTACGGGTAAACTCGAGAACCACTGAATGGATTTTGATGCGGTTTTCATCAAGCTGTAAAGGATATCTCGAGGATTATGTCTGTAGAAAATAATTTATTTATGATCAAAGGAAGCCGAGCAGTAACGATTTCAGTGGAAAAGTCGAAAAAAACTGGCGTCCGAGCCCTTTGTAAGCGTACGCTGGGCAAACCGTTAAAAATATCTAAATACTATGAGTGTAAGAATTGTTCAGCATGAAAAGTTCTACAAAAAAGTCCCGGAGAACATATGTCTATCTTCAATACATCGCCCACTATTAGTGTTTTTCCTTTTTTAATTTCTTCCAACAATCTCCATTCAACTACTGAGGCGACAGTTTACGAGCTAGCTAAGAGCGAGTCTATCATCCCTGTTACAGCCTAGCTAGCGGACGAGCTTTTTGCCCCAGATACAGCCAGCATCAAACTGTCGAGTCGTGTTGAGTTAAAAACTTTAGAGAAGAGTGCTTGTGTTAGGAGTTTCCCTGGAAGTGCAACTCGGCTTTTCTTCATTTCGCCTGTGAACTTTTCGATACGCAAAATTCACAGTCAAGTTAAGATTGGACGGAAGGGGGATTTTTGATTTTAACCCATCATGCCGAGACGTAAAATGGATATTGGTCGTTGTTCATTAACATTGAAAAAAAAAAGCATTTATCACGTAATGCATTCATAACTGTCCCGGGCGAAGCCGGGTCGGGTTGCTAGTTATTAATATAAGACTTTCAAAGCCATATTTGTATCAATGTTACGATCAGACATGAGAACATCGATGCTAATTGTACCGATTTTGTAAATCAGTACATACACATCTTTATCTTCGAGACGCAGTAAGAACTCCAGGTGTGACCGGACAAACTATCATGGGAGCGTACACCAAGCCTCTTCTGGGAATTCTTTTCGCCCTTAGTCCTGCATCTGACTATGATCTGTTGGTGAAGTGGGTTCGCCAAGCCCTTTTCTGCCAGGAATTCTACCCTTTGTGTGTCCTGCCACTTAAAGTATTATCACTAATGGAAACTTGTCGAGGGAGATATATCAAGCTTTGTATCTGTGAACATTGGAGATGTGAACACTCCCTATCTACAACATTCCTTAGGTGATTTGCAAACCCTTGTTCTAAGAAAATATTTTGCAAGAACCTTGTGAAACATCTCAACTCCTGGGAAGATTCTACGCACTAACTGTGTGGGGTGATATTCGAGGTACCAATTGTAAACCTTGGACTCAGGCTTTGTTTTGGCATGTTTGCACCACTAGTCACGTTGGTATGACTGAACTAGTGTGGTGGGGGTGCGTTAGACTTGAGGGTAGCAGCTTGTGACTGGAGGGACAGTGTGTGAAGAACCTTGCTGACAACTAGACTCACAAGCAATTGCCTCCGGGGAAACTCATTGGGCAGTTTCCTCGGAGGGCTGAAATACACCAGGTGGTATGAACTCAATTTGTTAGAAGGGGCAACCGTTCGATGGAACATTAAACTGTGTCATTTGGTATGTCGTTAAGGCCATGTGTCGGTGGACCATATTTTGAGCGGACTGACATTTTTATTTTTAGTATATTAGTATGTAATATTTTGGAAGGGCTTGTATAATTTGGTCATACTGTTATATGTAGTTTACTGCAGGGTGGGTTATTCATTGTCCTATTTCCTGTTAGCTAGGTGGGAACCTCGTGGATTTAACTTTAGTCAGATAGGCTTCAAAGGACAGTCAGTGCTGGACTCTGAAGTTTGTTGGACGCTTTCGTTCCCTAAGGAACACGTTTGTTGCTTTATGCAATTTGTTTGTGAAATGGCACCGGGCCTGAATTTCATGTTGTTATATTTCCTTTTATCTTTGCGGATGATACTACTCTCTGTTCAGTAATTCAATTAATCGTATGATGGGGGAATGAAATTTTGCCTACTGGGCAATGACTGATTTTATTTTTATTTACAGTATTGGCTGAAACTTGATTCTGTATTACCTTTTAAATATTAGGTTAAGCGGTTAAGGGTTTTAATTGTAATTTAATTGTATCATTTCTAGATTTTCATTATACTTTGATATTTGGATGTTGTTTTTTTTAATTTAATGCTAGCAGTCAGTAGGAAGATTATTCCTGTTTCCTTCACCATGTGTGGCAAGATCAAAATTATCGGCCTAGTCTACTGGGTACGCCTCAGGGTTTCCTCTCAACAGGCTTGTCTTGAATTAGCATTGTCCCGCCTGATCTCTTATCCTAAATTAAATCAGGGTGTTCTTGAATATCACGAAAATAGGAACATTCACTCCTAGGTTTTTACTGTGAACTCAGCTGACCTACCGAGTCACTTAAATTAGGGCAGTTTCTGTGTGTTCTAAATTATATTTTTGATATGCTAATTTCATTATTATTATTATTATTGCCTTGGTCTATCTAAAGGGTGGGGGGGGATAGAGCTGGTACACTAATATTCCAAGTGGTGTAGCCTATTCGATGTTTGGTTGACAATGGCCGTATCTTCCTATCTTCTATATGAATTTTTGCAATGCGAATGTGATTACTTCCCGAGTAATTCTACAATAATTATTCATAGGAGCGAGGAGGGAATGATGTTTGGTTTTTAGTGTGAACAAATCGAATTTCTCACGTGGACTGAAGCTTATAGAGAACAGTGCACAATTCATAATGCAGTTAGAACTTCAGTAATGGGATCCTATTAAAAAAATGTGTAAAATATAATTTAATCTAATAACTGCCAGTTTTCTCACAATTATCACATTGTGTCTTCAAACTCTTAAAGCAACATTCCGTTGTGTACAATATCCACCCCATTCCGCCCTCATATTTAAGGTGCTAATACACGGTTTAGCTTCAAGATGCTCAGATAATAGTAAAATTACTCAAGTGACTGTTAGAGAAATTAGATTAAGAACGGGGGCAAAACCGACACACAGACAGAAATCAAACGAACAGACAGTTATGTTGGCCTAGTTTCTTACCGATTGGTTAGGATAGTAATAATAATAATGTTATTTGTTTTACATCCCTTCTAACTACTGCATTTTTAAAAGACGCCAGGGTGCCTAAATTTTGCCCCGAAGGGGATCTTTAACGTGCCAGTAAATCTACTGACACGGCTCCCTCGCTGTTGCGCCCCCGTAAATACCAACTGACTGCTCCAGGATTCAATCCTGCAACCTTGGGGACAGCAGGCGAGAACGTGACCACCTCTAGCTCTCCAGATTGACTATTTAAGTGTCAACGCGTAAAATGAACATCATCAGATGTTAAAGAATGCAAGTTTCGCTTTCCTTGCCCGCGATACCGTCTCTGTACACGAACGCAGTATAATACAAATTTAAATCAACCTCCATCTTAAAATTACCCTGACGGGAAGCCCGTCATTTCCTCGCCATTTTGAAATGAAACGTCTCCCTAATTGTGGAGGTGTTGAGGGTATTAATCTCACTCACTGTCATTAGCGAAACCTTGAGGCGCCGCCGACTCTAATGGCAGCGATGCGAGCGCTCCTACCGAGGACATCTACCGACGTCTAGGAGAACATGGAGGCAAACAATCTGGCGAGGCTATTTGATTCCTACATGACAGGCGCGGCTCTCCAGGGTAGGAAGGGTAGACAAAGCTTATTTGAATATTTAAAAAAAGGTTACAGCTAATAGAACAATATATTAAAAAAAGCATTAATATCTGCAAGCGAGTTAAAGATAAAATTCATCTGAAATGTTTGGCCTTTGCAGATGATCTGGTAATTCTGTCAAACAAAAGCCAAGATACTATTCAATCCCTGGAGAAATTTCATGAAATTGCACGTAAATCTGGACTTCAAACTTCATATAAGAGAACCCGATACATGGACGGATTTCCTTGTTGGTTGGTTCCCCAGTGAAGGGGCTGCAACGACGCGGTCATGTAGCCCCGTGTACTTTGTGTGTGTGTAGAATCTGTCTGATAACCGGTGTTAATTGTGATGGCTGTTTTCGTGTGTTTTATCTGTTTTTATTTCAAGTAAGGACTACATACATTCGATTTTTAAGTAATTCCAACTTTTGATACCAACGCCACCGTCAACGGCCAACTAGTTCTGCACTTTGTTACTAGATGCCACCGCAGTCGGCTTGGAGAAAATCATACAACCATAATTTAGCTTCACACAGGTGTAATTAGAGGAAGGTTCTTTATCATGCCATAAATCGATGACATGGGACCGCCGGCATTACTTCCCCTCCGAAGGAAGGCATACTGAGGGATTTTTGGCGCTCTCAAGAAATCCAGCGACTTTGGCCGGGTTTGAACCCGCGACCATGGACATAGAAGCTCAGCATGCTACCAACTACGCCACCGAAGTCACGGAAGGGATCTCCTCAATACTTAAGTCAAATCACCTCTAATTACTCAATTTGGAAAAATCCGTCAGGAAAATAATTTCAAATACTTAGGAGAAAATCATACAACCATCTGGATTAAATCGTGAAGCAAGCAAAGAGAGCATTTCTAAATTACAAAAAGCTTATAGAATCAGCTGGAACAAATACAATAACAAAAAATATCTCGCAACGCAAAATTAAAACACTGGAGCACGGTAATTCAACCTGAAGCTTTATACGAATCAGAAACCCTAAACATTTAGAAAAAACAAGATAGGAAAATTCACATGAAAATCTTTTGCGCAGTTTGCACCGAGAGCGAGTGTGGATGAAAAGGAGGTCTCACGAGTTATACCAACATTTCGAGAAAATATCAGACACTATTAGAAAACGACGATTAAACTTTTACGGACATATTCAACGAATGGACAATGAGAGACTTATTAAAAGGATATTTAATCATGCCTAATCATTGTTGTTGTTGTTTGAGTCTTCAGTCTTTTCACTTGATGCAGCACTCCATGCCTCCCCGTCCTGAGCTAATCGTTTCATCTCTACATAGCTACCACACCCTAAATCCGAGGAAATCTGTTTAACATATTCTAACCTTGATCTACCCCTACAGTTCTTGTCCTCGACCTTTCATTCCATAACTAAGCTTGCTATTCCTGGGTGTCTTATTATGTGTCCTACCAACCTATCTCTTCTCTTCATTAGCAGTTACCAGAAACATATCTCCTCTCCCACTCGTCTTATTACCTCTTCGTTTGTAACCCTATCTACCCATCAGATCTTCATCATTCTCCTGTAACACCACATTTCAAACGCTTCAATTCTCCTCTTTTCTGCTGCACCAATAGTCCAAGTATCACAGACAAACGCTTTCAAAAATGACTTCCTAATACCTAAATCTATATTCGATGTCACCAGATTCTTTTTCTGTAGACATGATTTCCTTCCCTGAGCCAACCTACTTTTTTATATCCTCTTTGCTTCGTTCATCACTGGTTATTTTGCTTCCTAAGTAACAGAAGTCTCCTACTTCCTTTAGTTTCTCACCTGCCAATTTGATGTCCATAGAGGTTTCTGATTTATTTTGGCTGCATTCCAATATTTTTGTTTTACATTTATTAATTTTCTTCATGAATTCTTTCCTCATTAAAACCAAGAATAACTTTATAATAGAAATTGAAATTGACCTTCGAAAAATCAACTTAACAGACGAAATGTTATGGGCCGGGGCTAGCTTCAGATCGTTGTTGTTCAAACATCATTTTGCTGCACAGCCCCGATGAGAGCCAACATTGCACGGACAGCAGAAAGGAAGAAAAATCCTAGAGAGAGAATGAAGAGATTTTGGGTAGAGAAGTTAGTTATTATAGTTATTGTTGTTTTAAGGGGCGGAACTACGAGGTCATCTTCCCCTTGGAAACAGAAGAAACCTATTTAAAATTCATCTTTGAAATAGGTTCAATCGCGCTACTTAGTTGGGCATGAAGTCGTAAAAATAATATTTTATTTACAAGTAGGTCCATACTCTAGATAATATTAATAATGATAATAATAATAATAATAATAAAACCAAAAACAATGCCATGATATGTTAACGTCCAGAAAGGTCTGAAAGAAATGGGAATACGAGCAGAAGATGCACAAGACCGACATCTTTATAGAGCAGCCTTCAAGACGTTTGGGACTTTCCGGGACGAAAAACGGACAACTGGTGCGAAATGGACAGAGGAACGTCGTGCTAAACACAGTGAGCTCATGAAGACAATGAGGATCAAGCGAAAAATTAGCAAATGCCAGAATGTAAATTGAGGCTTATCGTGGTCCCTAGTTGGCCGATTAGCGAAGTTGAATGATAGAATGAATAATAATAATAATAATAATAATAATAATAATAATAATAATAATAATAATAATAATAATAATAATAATAATATCGTATGGCCTCGGATGCCGGGTGCAAGCTTTGTTATTTGACACCCAGAGAGCAGCTTGCCTGTCGAATTTTGTTGTTCCTTGAAGCACTATGAAGGTCAAGGACTTTACAAGAAAGCTCTATAGTGTCAAGGAACTTAGATATCTAACCTCCTTGACTTGTAGAGAAATGAGGAACTTTGTGTTGGCGTAAAATCCCGAGATTAATTTTGCCATTATGAACACGGCCTACTGAATTCAATTGGGTTCATTAACATGCCAACATCGTATGATATGCGTGTCGTGACTTTTGCCGCCTTTCAAATATAACTTACCATGACCAGGAGCGAACCTGCTAGCTTGGGGTTAGTAATCCGACATGATAACCACTCACCCACCGTGACAAGTATACTCTTCTAGATGTTAGGCTCCATTAAAACACCGATGGGTAGACAAGAGGCTCTTATCTTACCTGTTACACACGGACCAAGGGATCAGGCAACTCACCTGCGAACATAAGAAAAAAGACACTTGTTAAATCTGAATTCGATCTTAAAGGGAAAACAAGATTAGATAGAGTAAGAAATGCTGAAATTAGACAATAACTAAAACAAGAAAGTATCAGAGAGGGAGTCGGAGAAAAAGGGATTACGATTGTATGGACATGTTAAGAGGATAAGTGGGCAAAGGTTGCCAAAAGTAATGGAAGAATTAAAGGCTGAGGAGACCTCGAGGGTAGGGGCGTGGTGGCGCAGCGGTCAAGCTGTTGGCCTCTCACCATGGTGGACCGGGTTCGATTCCAGGTTAATGCGTGTGAGATTTTCGATGTGAAATGCGATGTCCTGTGGTTCGGATATCGTGTTAAAAGGAGGTCCCATGGCTCATGATCTCATGATTAACGGTCACGTTAAACTACAAGCTTCCTTCCTTCGAAACCTCGAGGGTGACCAAGAATGCGGTGAAGTGAGAGTCTGTATAGAGAGAAGAGGAGCTAACTGGCATCAACTGGAAGAAGAAAAGTGGTGGGAAGACAGATGGAGAAGACTCGTAAACACCCAAACCCGGTAATAGCTGGAGCGGGGTTTGGATATAATATAATGACTAGAGCCCGGATGGTAATGACATGTCATCTTTTTACCGAGCTGTCTAAAACAATGCTGAAGTACATAGAAACTCCGGACTGGCCATCCCGTCTTCAGATATGTCATTTTTATTTTGCATCTTTTTGCATTTTTTTCTATTTTTCCATTTTAAGAGCATTTTTTAAAGTTTGGTAGATTTATTTGGTCTTATTTTAGTGAAATTGGCCTTTTGAAGTCATTTTTTTTCCAATTTAGTCATGTCACAGTTAATAAGAAGCTAGTAACTGATACAGGGTAATTTAAAATATTGAAATATTGATTCCATTTCCCTAATCAACCGGGTGGAAACTAGTCCTAACAACAATCGTGGCGAAATTGCTGCGGGTATTGCATGAAAACTGAAACAAGTACTGGGCAAAAACACCGGGTATAAAACATTACGGAAAATCTCAGACATTCTTTCTGGTGAAAACTACTGCATGGATGGGATTGAGGAGGATTTAGCAGCAAACGACCTTCATCACTTCAAGTATACTCCGATCACATCATTTGATGTTGAACGCAGCTTTTCGAGATATAAATACTTGTTGGCTGATAATCGCAGATCATTTACATTTGACAACATCAGAATGGCAGTCGTAGTGGAGTGCAACTCAGACTAAAGTAAACATAAACCTTTTGTTAAGTGCTAGAAATCTAGTTTGATTCTCCATTTTATAGTGCATTTTTCGAATTTTTAGGTCATTTATTACAGTCATTTTTGAAAATTTTAAGTGCATTTTTAACTTTTCTTACGGCAACAACATCCGGGCCCTAATACTGACAAATATGTGCTATAGGCATAAAACTGTTTTCTACATCCCCCTCGCTTTAAAAAACTAGTATTGACCTCAAAATGGTACCTATGTCATTGTGTTACATATTGGTGTAATCGGTAAAGAGAGGAGAATAGTTCGAGCCTAAAAGTGAAAATCGACCATTTTTATCGTTCGACACTACCCAGTTTACTTACAGTAAGTGCAGACGATATACTGAGTGTTAGGGGTTGTATTTCAGACATGTAAATGGAGAGAAATGTTATTAAGCATGGGTCCGGAAATGACTAGCCTATTTATGGAAATATCAGACATTTATGGAAATATCAGACATGGAAGTAGTTGGTACCCTTGATCATTATTGTCCGTGCACATCTAAATGACCGGTATCCTAATCGCTAAGCAGACAGAGGTGGGTCAATTGCTTGGCCTCCACACTCATCTGACTTAAAACCGTTGGACTTTATCGTGTGGCGACATTTAAGGTCGATGATGTACTCCATTATACTGTGGAGGATGAAGCAACTCTCCATGCACGAATCGTGCAGGGCTGTCAAGGAGTAAGTACAACCCGAGGCATTTTTGAGTGTGTTCGTACCTCAATGCAACGACGATCAAAACCCTAGGGTGGGTATTTCAAACACCACATTTAAGATATTAAACATGGTGCATCATTGTAAAATAAACTGGAGAAAGTATTGTATAAAGTGAAATCCTTCCTTGTCTGATATCTTAATAATTATTCAGTTCCGAACCCATGTTTATATCTTCACATGCGTTGTTGTTCCATTTGAGCGGCTTGGGCATCATGGCCATTTCGCCCCGTGTACTTGGGTATGTGTATAAAGAATTTGTGTGATAATCTGTGTTATTTTGGTGGCTGTAATAGTGTGTATGATGTATTTGTTGTTGAGGCGGCCGTTACCTTAAGTTAGGAATCTCTCGGCGTTTGTCTGGAGTGGAAGGGGGAAAACCACGGAAAACCACTTCCAGGATGGCTGAGTTGGGAACAGAAACCACTTCTCCTCAGTTTTGCCTCACGAGGCTGAGGGTAGCCTACCCCATTCCATCCCTCAGGCCGAAATTAAAATTTCTTGGCAGAGCCGGGGATCGAACCAGGACCTCCGGGGCGACAGCCAAGAACGCTAGCCACTATCCCACGAGGTGGAGTACAAGTGTGGATTCTAACCCTAAAATATTGTGGTGAATCAATAAAACACTCGGTATAAAAACTAATAATGTTGAAGTTTTAATCCTTAACCATTATTTGCCACCCTTATCAGAAATCTCTATTGACGTGAAATTGGCAGGTGAAAAGCTAAAATTTGTAGGTGACTTCTGCTAGGAAGCAAAATAACTAGTGATGGACGAAGCAAAGATGGTTGGTTGGTTCCTCAGTTTAAGGGCTACGACTACGCGGTCATGTAGCCCCGTGTACTTTGGGTGTGTAAAATCTGTCTGCTAACCTGTGTTAATTGTGATGGCTGTATTATTGTGTGTTATCTGTTTTTAATTCAAGTAAGGACTGGAGACATTCGATTTTCAAGTAGTTCCTACTTTTGCTACCAAACGCCACCGTCAACGACCAACTAGTTCTGAACTTGGTCACTAGATGCCACCGCAGTCGGCTCCTGGCGACGAACGTTAGAACCTACGAGCGTTAGTCAAATCTAACCTATAATTTAGCTTCACACAGGTGTAATTAGTGGAAGGTAGTTTAACATGCCATAAGTCTATGCCATGGGACCGCGGCTTTACTTCCCCTCCAAAGGAAGGAATACTGGGGGATTTTTAACGCTCTTGAAAAATCCGATAACTTCGGCAGAGTTTGAACCCGCGACCTTGGGAAAAGAAGCTCGGCATGCTACCAACTACGCCACTGAAGCCGCCACGAAGCAAAGAGGATATAAAATGTAGGTTGGCTGAGGCAGGGAAAGCATTTCTACAGAAATGAAATCTGTTGATGTAAATATATTGATTTGGGTATTAGGAAGTCATTTATGAAAGTCTTTGTCTGGAGCGTGGTGCTCTATGGAAGTGAAACTTGGACTTTTGGCGCAGCAGAAAAGAGAAGAATAGAAGTGTTTGAAATGTGGTGTTACAGGAGGATGATGAAGATCATTTGGGTAGATAGAGTAACAAACGAAGAGTTATTAAGACGAGTGAGAGAGGAGAACAGTTTCTGGCGACTACTAATGAAGAGAAGAGATAGGTTGGTAGGACACATAATGTACTAAGACACCCAGGAATAGAAAACTTAGTTATTTAAGGAAAGGTTGATGATGATGATAATTGTTGTTTTAAAGGGCCTAACATCTAGGTTATCGGCCCTAATGGTCTGGGTGATTTTGAAGATGAAAATGAAATGTTAACTATAACGAAAACTAACTACTACTAACTTATATACTAGAAGAAGAAATGGAAAACAAAATGAGAATAAGGCAAATAAAGGACAAGAGGAAAAGAAATGCCCTCAACCCTCGAAGAATGTGGATTGAGGGACTTGAAAGGAAGGAGAGCCACGAAAGGCAGATAGGAAAGTGAAATAGGAGAGGGTCCGCCCCCAAGGTAATGGATAAAAGGGAGAAACCGGACCCAGATCAGGAATCCCTCGGGGTCCCCAACTCCCGAACTCACCAGCCGTGAGACCTTGAGGTTGTAGCACTATCCAGGGTGGTGGGGCTACATACACCCTGCCTCCTTGAGGGCTTTGAGCAGAAGGCAGGAGATAACATGAACAGAAAAAGAAGGCTGACCCCTCGCAGAAGGAGGGTATCAGAAAAGATAAGACAAGGACGAATTAACGCGGGAAAGGAAGATACTCCCTAGGCCTCGGATACCCTAGTACCGTCGGGGTCGGAAGAGAACAAGAGTTGACCAAGTGAGGTCGACAGGAATGAAGACGGAGAGGAGCCCGGCACAAGTAAGTGGAAACAATGCCGACTCAGCTGGGGGCCCGTGGTCGCCAACCCACGTCCCACTAGATGTGAGCCCCTGGGGGGTGGAAGGAAAGGACGAGGACAAGTACTATAGGGGTAGACAAAGGTTAGAATATGTTCAACAGATTGCCTCGAATGTAAGGTGTGGTAGCTATGTAGAGATGAAACCGTTAGCTCAAGACAGGGAGACATGGAGGCCTGTATCAAGCTAGTCAAAAGACTCAAGACGCAAACAACAAAATTAGAGAGTCCGTCGGCTCGTCTCGAGCCTTGCCTGCCGATGGTACCAGGAAGTTGCCAGGGCAATGCCATGCGGTCAATAAAAGTAAGCACAATCAGCGTCACAGAGTGACTTCTCATAGATCACAGTAATATAGTGTCAGAGGGCACACAGCACGTGTTCCGCACTCAGTTTTCGCGGGGCAACGAACAGGAATGTACTGGAGTTGTTCTTACTGACATCATGGTAAATTGGTCCCAAGTACTTGGGTGTGCATGGAATATCGAGTTAGTGTATTTGTCCCACTATTAGCAATTTAGAGCTTGCCACGGTGGGTGAGTGATTATCGTGACGGACTACCAACCCCCAATCTTGCAGGTTCGCTCCTGGCCGTGGTAAGTGATTTTTGAAAGGCAAAGAAAATCACGACATGCATGTCATACGTTGTTGGGATGTTAAATAACCCATTTGAATTCGGTAAGCCGTGTTCATAGTGGCAAAAGTAATCTCGGGATTTTCCGCCAACACAAAGTTCCTCCTTTCTCTACTAGAACGCACTATAGTGTCAAGGAGCTTAGATATCTAACCTCCATGACTTTCATAGCGTTCAAAGGAACGTCGAAAGTCGACATGCAAGCTGCCCTCTGGGCGTCAAATGACAAAGCTTGCACCTGGCACCCGAGGCCATACGATATTATTATTATTAGCAATTTAGAGCGCGAGGGTATCTTACCTTTTCCTGTAATAAGACGTCACTTCCTTCAGTACTTTCAGGGATGTGACCAAGAGTTGCCATAAACTGTCTACCTTTATTGTATGAAGCCACCAACGAAAGAATAAAATAGAATAAAATAAAATAAAATAAAATAAAATAAAATAAAATAAAATAAAATAAAATAAAATACAAATTTTAAAAATTAAAAGGAAAATGCAATTAAAATAAATAATAAATAAATAAATAAATAAATAAATGAATAAATAAATAAATAAATTAAAAATATAAATAAATAGAGCCTATACATAAATAAATACTAATGGCCATACTGAAACACATAGGCCTAGCGCGGTGTAATCGGTGAAGCAAGATAAACATGCAGAAGGAACGGTTTATTCGCGGCCTGGTTGCTGGCTTCATTGTTCCAGTGTCTTAGTACAGTACTGTATAAGATTGCGTCGCCAGTCTTCCAGAAAGGGCACGAGTTGGAAGTTCTACCTCACAGATTAGTAACCAGGTTAATAAAGGCTTCCGTGCATTCAGCAGAACAACAGAAATCCTACTTCTAAGTCGGTGTGTTGAACGGTTCTAGACAGTGTGGGGAACATTGCAAGAAATAATTACGTACAATGTAACAAATACCCCGATATTAGAAATAGTAATAACAAAAGGAGGGGTTATAAGAGGTAGTATGTGGCCCTGTGGGTTCACTTCCTGCTGGTGGAAGTGTACTAATAAAAGACAGGAAATGCCATTTATTCCTACCAAGTCCGATAAATGCATGTCCACGCCATGGCCTCTGGGCAACGGGTACACTTTGTGTGCGCGGCTAAGTCATGTAAGGGCGAAAAAGCGAGTTCCCGACGCTTAAAAATGGGGACCCATCAGCTAAGGGAGACAACCCTGAAAGAAAACATCGGCCCTCCAGGATTGCTGGGGGGTTGGCGTTGGGCCAACAACCCAATCCGTAAAAAACTCTCGTTACTAAATCTGAAGAAGAAATAGCCGGACTGACCTCTTTACGACGACCCCGCAAACGTTTAAAGGACTTAAAAATTGAGAAGGTTCGAGTGGGCAGGACATGTGCTGATAAAGAATGATAAAGAGGATATTGAATGCAATGCCAGAACGAACCAGGAAAGTCGGAAGACCAAAGCTAAGGTGGGGAAAATGGAGTAAGAGAGGCTGTAAAGACAATTGGAATCAAGAATTGGAGGAGCTCGGCACCTAACAGGAAAAAATGGGGAAAACTTCTTCAAAAGGCCAAGGCCCACAGAGGGCTGTCGTGCCAGTGGCGATGATGAATGACAAAAGGAACTTCGTGAATTTGGATTATTATACACAAAAACTTATCGTTTGCACTTCCACTTTATACTTAAAATATTATTTCCGACCGGTTTAGCATTCCGGCATCGTCATGGAAAATGAGAACTTAATAAACAAACATAAAAGAATATAACTTTCCGGCCTTACAGTACAGGGAGAAGACTTGAGTATCTGGCCAGCTGGGGTGTAGTAGATCACTGAGACAAAATACACACGAAAAATAGATAGCTTAAGGAACAAGGTCAGCATACGTAGGACAAACGGGGCGTAGTTTTGAGAAACGGATTGTAGAACACGAGAACAAAACGAGATTTCCTGCTGGAAAATTATCATCTCAAGAAGAAGTCTTATATAAGGTGCGCTCAAAAAGTAACGAGCCGGAGGCATAATTACAGAAACCAGTACCTGTATGTTAGAAGTATTGGCCCTGGCTGTTGAGGCACTTGTCCCACTGTGACACGAGGCGGTGAATGGCTGTCTCATCAAATTCCCTAGGCTGCGATGTGAACCAGTTCCGAAAGTACAGCTGGACGTCGGCGTTCGAGGTGAATCGTTGGCCCCGCAGAGCCCTTTTAGGGGACCAAACATGGCGTAATCACAGGGAGACAGGTCTCGACTGTATGGAGGGTGGCCGAGAACTTCCCATTTGAATTTCTGCAGGAGTGCGGCGACTGTGTTGGCCGTATGAGGTCGTGCATTGTCGTGGAGCGACCACGGCGGCTATGGCGTTCACTGTCACTCGGCGGTCCTGGGTAATGAGTGCATCAACCAGCTGGACGTTGTCATCGGTAATGCAGGGGGGTGCCCCAGACCGGGCATCATCGGCTAACGACACCGTCCTTCCCTGAAGCGCTTGTGCCACGCCTTGACCCTTGCAAGGGACATGCAGTGTTCGCCGTACACTTGTGACATACTTGTCCGTTCGTCCTACTCCTTCCGCGGTCAGAAACCGAACAATACCTCTTTGCTCTTCGGTTGACGCCTCCATGTCACTGTTTGCAATGCGACTGGCAGCGTTGGACGAATGATGCATGCTGCTGCTCGCTTTGTATCGTCACGTGACGTGCAAGCGTGCCCTTCCACGCTCTGGTCGGAACCACACCTCGTTACACACGCCACGATTAGCCGATGTAGTCACCGGTTTGCACATTCCAGCCTCCGGCTCGTTACTTTTTGAACGCACCTTATAGTTAATGTGGTCGTAATTTTCAGCGCCGTGCGATTTTTAGTATTTGGGGGAACCAAAAAAAAAGGTACTCGGGAGGCTCTCGACAACGAAATAACTGCACTGATACCAAATATCAGTGAGGATGAATTACAGTGAGTGTACCAAAACTTCCTACGTTGGTGCAATGCATGTTGAGAAAATGGACAGCATTTCCAGCAATATTTTTTTAAAAATTCAGGTGAGTAATTATGATTACACGGTATTAAATACGTTAAAAAGTGTAAATGTGTTAAACTAGTTGGGCGCTAAACTGTTGCTAGCGACAGTGTCATGCTTGGCACGCTGCTACACAGTGGCCCACCCGCCACGTGGCCCCTGCGAGGTTCCGTTATTTATGGACGGACCACACTGTATTTAAACGACCAAGTGAATTTAAATACCTCTCACCTATGCTCCGCTGATTTGGATATCTCTTTCTATTCCCTCCCAACACCTGGTTTTCTAGTGTGTTTTGTCTCTGTGATCTACTACACCCTAGCTTACATACTCAAAGATGCACAGGACTTCTCCTTTACAGGGCATGTTGTTACGCCTAACTGCTGCTATACATGCGTTACAGCAGCTTAATTGTTGCGATTGACGAGGTATTCAGATTTGATTTTAAAAAATCATCTGAATTTTTGTAACCAGCACGTTAATGGATTTAATGTTCGGGATACTGTTTTATGCCAAATGTCTTGCGGTTCACCTCGTGGTCACACCCGAGTTCGATTCCTCATTCAACCCAGAAATTTCATTCTAGCCTCAGGGGTACACTCAGCCTCGTGAAGCAGAACTGGTTCTTTGCCTACCTTAGTCAACATAGAAGTGGTTTTCCGTGGTTTCTCCACTTCTTCTTCAGGCAAATTCCGGGATTTTTCCTAACTTATGGTCAAGGCCACCTCCTAACCAATCCGACTAATCGAAGAATCGAATAATAAATTATTAGACACGAGATAAGAAAAAAAGTTTAAATGAGAGGTCATCGCTTAAGGAATGATGTGTAAGAATCTATAAAAGTTAATTATTGCCTAAATATACAAAGTGTCATTCCTTGTTTATGTTAACAATAAGGAAATAAGAGTCAGTGACAGTGGAAGGTCAAACATCATTCAAATTGGTAAGGGTTTCGAAAAAAGAAAACGAGGATTTTTCAGCAAAGATTTTCAATTCTTCATCAATGTTTACAATGTATGACAGGAACGTTTGGTATTACTTTGTTTAACCTAGTTTTCACAAAGAAAGTACATTATTTAAAAAATATATGATACAATATATTTTAATTAAAATAATGTATGTTAGTAATTGGAGTTTTAAGGGGCGGATCGGCTAGTTCATCTGCCCCTAATATCTGTTTTGCTTCTGTGAGAGCGTAGTGAAAGGAGCGAAGTACATAGATTAATCGACAAAATAGTTAATCAAGTATTCGACCGATCAATTAATCGATTAGGCGACCAATCGATACATAGATTAAATACTCAGTGCATTAATCGTTATTCTAGCAATTAATCGATTGTTCTGTATCGATCAATCGAATATTTGATACCTGAAATTAATCGATTAAATGTATCAGCCCTACTACGTGACCACAATTTGCAAAGTCCCGAAATAAATCAACAACAACCAACGTATTTGTTATACAGCAAATGAATGAATATATATAGAGAAAAATGATAATACAGTGAGTCGGGAATGTTCTCCGCAGCGCCTACAAGCGTCTGCGAGAGCTAGCTACAGCAGTTATGTTGGTAGCACGGCTGCCGCTTGCATCATAACAAACCAACAGTAAACTTTGTACTCACCACAGCCATTCATAACAGATGCTGGAACCATTCACAGTACATCACTCTTTTCCCTTAATCAGTTTGGTTTAATTCATGGACTTTATAAGGGAACAACTGAAGCTTGTCTCTTACAGCTTTATGTGCTGTCGACTTAGAGATTCCTGTTTGTCGAGCTAATTTTCGTGTTGATTTACTTGGACTAAGCAGCATTATATCGGAGATTTCATCAAGTTTTTCGTCCGTTTAAAGCGTAGGCCTGTCTGCTCCTGGTACATCGTGAACTAAGCCAGTCACACGAAATTTACTTATCAAATCCCGAACGGTATCACGGTTTGAACACTTTGTATTAGGAAACCGCGCCTGAAATTTAATTTTACATTTTCTGTAAACCGATCGCCTTCGCGAAAAAGGTATTCCACCAAAAAAACTCTCTCTTCAGTAGTAAACATTACCGCCTGTATACTGTTGCACTCTTCCAATAATCTATCTGAATGCTCGCTGACTGTACTACACACTGAAGACATGCAGGCTCGCTCGCTTATCGCAATACACACTGAAAGGCAACACGGGGAAGTCCCGCTTTCAAG
This sequence comes from Meconema thalassinum, assembly GCA_946902985.2. NCBI lineage: Eukaryota > Metazoa > Arthropoda > Insecta > Orthoptera > Tettigoniidae > Meconema > Meconema thalassinum. Next base: position 927,795,207 of record OX336388.2, read on the forward strand.
GACACAGTGCAGCCAACTAAACTCAAAACTCAACCACTCACAGTTGCACGTACCCAGTGCGGAGAACAGTCTTGGGCGCCCTGTATTTGAGAGGAAATGGTCCGAAGTATGGAAACACGACACTTACATTGTGACACTAATCTCTACACCATTTCAGAAATAGGCAACTATTCATACTAGCAGTAGTGCCCGGCTTCGCTCGGTGTATTTTTTATATGTATGATAATGAATTCTACTACAGAACTGGATCGCTCAAGGATAAGGATCGGAAAGCACCTACGCTTATTGCAGCTGATAACCTCAGTATACTCCACTGACACCATCGCCCTTATACAGAGACATACTATTGTCATGATGATAACTGTTTTAAGGGGCCTAAGAAATCATTTTGCACTAATTACTCCCAGTGACTGCAATTTATAAGCAGCTCGCAATTCTGCACCTGAACACTGGCAGGGGCTACGTGATGCAGCCCGCATTGCCAGGCAAGTTATACTACTTAGGTATTATTGAAGGTGTTCGGGAGCTCTTGTTCTTCCGACTTACTGAACAAAAATCAATCTTTAAGATTTCATGAGAGGTGTAGCCTAATGCTACATAGCCTAAACTGTTTCTCTTGAATCTGGCTATCATATACAAAAATAATTTTTCGAATCCGACTGGTAGTTCCAGAGATTAGCGCGTTTAAACAAACAGACAGACAAACAAACAAACTCTTCAGTTTTATTATATTAGTATAGATGTGCGAAGCGTTAATATTTTATTGCTGACAAAGAGTCCAATGAAGCTCGAGCCATGTACTGTACATTTGTTTTGTTTCATTAAATATTGACTGGTATTGTTAATATAAAGTGCGATCAATAAGTAACGAGCCGGAGGCTGTAATGCGCAAACCGGTGACGACATCGGCCAATCGTGGCGTGTGTAACGAGGTGTGGTACCGACCAGAATGTGGAAGGTCACAGCCCGTCGCTAGAGGGCACGCGTTCACGTCACGTGGCGATACAAAGTGAGCAGCTGCATGCATCAATCGTCCAACCAAGACCAAGACAGTAGGCCATTCGACATGTTTCCTGGTGTGGTTGAAGACTGTGGGGAATCCATTGGGCACACACTTTCCGCAAGTGCAGTCGTTCCTTCATGGTGGTGTGCACACTTCCGACGCTCAATCCGACCACGGCGGCTATGGCGTTCACTGTCACTCGGCGGTGCTGGGTAATGAGTGCATCAACCAGCTGGACGTTGTCATCGGTAATGCAGGGGGGTGCCCCAGACCGGGCATCATAGGCTAACGACACCCGTCCTTCCCTGAAGCACTTGTGCCACGCCTTGACCCTTGCAAGGGACATGCAGTGTTCGCCGTACACTTGTGACATTCGGCGATTAATATCCGTTCCCCCTACTCCTTTCGCTGTCAGAAACCGAACAACATCTCTTCGCTCTTCGTTTGACGCCTCCATGTCACTGTTTGCAATGCGACAGGCAACCTTGGACGATTGATGCATGCTGCTGCTCGCTTTGTATCGTCACGTGACCTGCACGCGTGCCCTCTAGCGACGGGCTGTGACCTTCCACACACTGGTCGGTACCACACCTCGTTACACACGCCACGATTAGCCGATGTCGTCACCGGTTTGCGCATAACAGCCTCCGGCTCTTTACTTTTTGAACGCACCTTATACATATTGTTCTGATTCGACCTTGCCTTTAATTTAGCATCAAAATCGTACGTTTCTGGTAGGCCTAGTACTTTTAATCGATTAATTTCAGTTATCGAATATCCATGAATCGAATCAAAAAAAGATTAATTAATACAATAAACGATTAATCGATTGTTCGTTCAATTGACTAATTGGTTGGTCGAATAATTTATGTACTTCGCTGTCACAGTAGCAAAATAGACAATTAATTAAAATATGTAATAGGCCTATCATATATTTTAAAATAAAATACCTTCGTCGTAAAACTCGGCTGAAATGAGGTAAAAAAAATGTTCCTGTACTAAATATTAAACATCGAAGAAGAATTCAAAATCATTTCTAAAAACTCTTTGTTTTCCTTTTTCGAAACCCTTCCCAATTTGATTGATGTTTGTCCTGCCACTGACACTGACTCTTATTTGGTTATTGTTAACATAAACAAGGAAGAACACTTTGTATATTTAGTCAAAAAGTAACTTTTATAGATTACCATACATCATTCCGAAAATAAGCGTAAATCAACTTGAGCGATGATCTCTCATTTAAACTTCTCATCTTATCTCATGTCTACTAATCAATTTATAATGTTATTGGTTTTACGTCCCTTATAACAATTGTGGCTTTTAGAGACACCGAGGTGCCGGAATTTTGCTCCGAATGGGATCTTTAACGTGTCAGTAAATCTACAGACACGGCTCCCTCGCATTTGCGCACCCTCAAATGACAATTGACTTTGCCAGGATACAATCCTTCAACCTTGGAGTCAGCAGGCGACAACGTTACCGCTGAGCCACGCAGCTAGACCATTGAAAGGTATACCCAAGACTGTCTATTTTATAGAGGAATGTTTCAAATTGTGCATAGGGATGTAGGCTAATTTCTTGCATATATTATTTAACTTATTTGCTCCACTTAATAAAAATGACCGAGCCGCCACTGAGAATCACCCTGTAAAGATATAGATAATCGCGAACATCCTGGGTACCAAAAATGAGTTAAAACACACCAGTTCAATGCATTTCGAAATACCAAGTCACGCCATGGAATATATTACATGTAGCAATATTTCAAGGTCACTGCGCTCAGCAGGTCTCCGTGAACCAAACAGAAATGGCTCCTTTAAATGTGTCGACCCGGTTGAGGTGGCCATGCGATGCCCAGGGAAAGTTGTAATTTATGCACAGGATTATTACACACACAGTAACCTTTAGAGCAGCAAAAAGCTGATAATCAGTCACTGCACTCAACAACACTGCATGAGGCGAGGAGAACGTAAATACCACTTGGTTCATAAACTCGTTAACAACTTGACGCATACTAAGAGCCAAGAATGCTAGTGACTGTGGAACAAAGAAACGATTCCCACATATGCATGTACTTACAGAATACGATTTATTTATATCCCTAATTACTCCCGTCTCAATGGCGTTGGGGATGCGATTGGTGTTCTATAGGGGCATATAATTTCGTCACACAAAATTTTTAGCCTATTGTCATTTATAAACAAGTACACACATCAAAAAAAGTTTTGCATCACCTCGGTTCCAAGAGTTCCGGAACCGTTAAATACAAAGGGAATAGAGATCAACACAAACAACATTTCAGCTCGTTTTATTGCTCATGAGACCCACACATTGCATGTTGTACCATCATACAGCTAGACTTTCAGCATTTGTGGTCCAGATTGCAGTACACACCACTACCTCTAATACCCAGTAGCACGTCCTCTTGCATTGATGCATGCCTGTATTCGCCGTGGCATACTGTCCACAAGTTCATCAAGACACTGTTGGTCCAAATTGTCCCACTCCTCAACGACAATTCGGCGTAAATCTCTCAGAGTGGTTGGTGGGTCAAGACGTCCATAAACAGCCCTTTTCAACATATCCCAGGCATGTTCGATAGGGTTCATGTCTGGCGAACATGCTGGCCACTGTAGTCGAGCGATGTCGTTATCTTGAAGGAACGCACTCACAAGATGTGCACGATGAGGTCGAGAATTGTCGTCCATGAAGACAAATGCCTCTCCAATATTCTGCCGATATGGTTGCACTATGGGTCGGAGGATGTCATTCAGGTATCGTAAAGCCGTTTCGGAGCCTTCCATGACCACCAGTGGCGTACGTCGGCCCCACATAATGCCACCCCAAAACATCAGGGAACCACCACCTTGCTGCACTCGCTGGACAGTGTGTCTAAGACGTTCAGCCTGACCAGGGTGCCTCCAAACACGTCTCCGACGATTGTCTGGTTGAAGGCATATGCGACACTCATCGGTGAAGAGAACGTGATGCCAATTCCGTGGGGTCCATTCAGCATGTTGTTGGGCCCATCTGTACCGCGCTGCATGGTGTCGGGGTTGCAAAGCTGGACCTCGCCATGGACGTCGGGAGTGAAGTTGCGCATCATGCAGCCTATTGCGCACAGTTTGAGTTGAAACACGACGTCCTGTGGCTGAACGAAACGCATTATTCAACATGGTGGCATTGCTGTCAGGGTTCCTCCGAGCGGCAATCCGTAAGTAGCGGTCATCCACTACAGTAGTAGCCCTTGGGCGGCCTGAGCGAGGCCTGTCATCGACAGTTCCTGTATCTCTGTACCTCCTCCATGTCCGAACAACATCGCTTTGGTTCACTCTGAGACGCCTGGAAACTTCCCTTGTTGAGAGCCCTTCTTGACACAAAGTAACAATTCGGACGCGATCGAACTGCGGTATTGACCTTCTAGGCATGGTAGAACTACAGACAACATGAGCAGCGTACCTTCGTCCTGGTGGAATGACTGGAACTGATCGGCTGTCGTACCCCCTCCGTCTAATAGGCCCTGCTCATGCATGGTTGTTTACATCTTTGAGCAGTTTTAGTGACATCTATGAACAGTCAAAGGGACTGTATCTTGGATACAATATACACAGTCAACGTCTATATGCCGGAGATCTGGGAACCGAGGTGATGCAAAACTTTTTTTGATGTGTGTAGTTCCGTGAAGAACTATACAGCCTATTTTCATATATCCTATTTATGTTAATTGGTTCTATCAACATATACAATTTCAGTTTAATTGCTGTAATAGATTCGTAGATATTGAGAGTCGTCTAAATATTTCGGATGATTGCCATGTTGGATTTTTATATATGTGGGACTTAGAGTTATGTATTATTACATGAACATTATTGTGTAGGTGTAGTATTGAAACTTCAATCGCATGATAAGGACATAAGATATGAATATCAGATTTTAATATTTCGCACAGCTGCCATCTTGTGGTTATGAAAGCAATTGAAATAAATTAGATGCCAGTGGCTTACAATTTGTATAAGCATTTACTGTACCACGTTTTACTGCGCTCGGATTGTTGAATCGTGAGAAACGTCCATTTCAATATTTATATTTCGCGTCGCCGCAATGTTGGATTTGTGCTCTCACCAGGTAATTGAAAGTCCCATAGGTGAACTTATGTTAATAACCTCTATCAACGTACTATTAGATGACGATTTCTTTCTTGGATTCATTATTCAAACGTTCACTTCGATCGCATGATTAATACACAAGATCTAAAAACTTAATTTTAAAATAACGCACAGCCGCCATCTTGAGAATGTGAACAATTGAACTAAATTAGATGCCAGTGCATTACAATGTGTTTAAACATTTGCTGTTCGAAGTTTCGTTGCGTTTGGATGGTTAAATCGCGAGGAAAGTATATTTAAAAGTTTCAAATTCGCTTGACCGCCATGTTCGTTTTCTAGTCAACAGGTTTTTGAAAGTCTCATAGGTGAACTTCTAGTAGTGCCCTCTATCACCATACAGAATTTCAGGGTGATATCAGTAATAGTATTGGAGATATAGAATGCCGGTGAAATATTTCGCACAGCCGCCATGTTGGATTGGTGAGACTTAATAAAATTTGAAGGGCACGGTCGGAGTCGGCTGAAATAGTACTATAACCTTACCGAGTTTCATTGAAATCGCTTCAGCCGTTTAGAAATTACTAGGGACACACACACACACGAATCACACACGCACACACAGACACACGGACAAAAGGTGATCTCATAAGCCTACTTTTTCATAAAATGAAAATAGGCTAAAAATAGGCTTATGAGATCACCTTTTGTCCGTGTGTGAGTGTACTGTATGTGTGTGTATATGTCCCTAACAGCGAGGCCATATGCCCTCCAGATTCAGTTTCTGGCTTTACTAGATTCACCAGACTCCTCTGCACGTTGCTTGAGTCAATCATTTTACCGTATCTTATGTTTGCCATTTGTTTTCGAACGTGTAGCCTATCCTCAGCTGATGTAATCGTATACACTATCCGCCTGAGTGAAGCGAAATCAACGCTACGCACATTACACATATGTACGAAGAGCTGCCTATCACACAGGATGAACCGTCTGTAAACAACAACCAGACCGAGGTTATTACATGAGACCACAAATGCATTTGTTGCGTCAACAGTCGTCAGTATCTACGACATTGATTCGTTTACTGGTCTAGACACAACGCGACTATAACTCCAGTGGTGTGCCACTCTTGTTAGGACGGACACTGCGAGCGGTACACAGGATTGAATGGAAATGTTTTATGTATATCATTTGACTGATGAATCTTTTCTTGCGACTAGCTGCGTAGCTGAGCGGTAACGTTCTCGCCTGCTGTTTCCAAGGTTGCAGGATCGAATATTGGCACAGTCAGTTGGCATTTGAGGGTGCGCAAATACGACGGAGCCGTGTCAATAGATTTACTGCCACGTTTAAGATCCTCTTCGGGGCAAAATTCTGGCACCCCGGCGTCTCTAAAAGTCACAGCACCGTAGTAAAAAGGGACGCAAAACCATTAACATTATTATTTTTTGCAGTTTGTCTTATTTCAAAGAACCTCTCTGTGTTATGTCTTAAATGTATTATCATTTATGAATGTGAAGTGATTGGAAGTTTAAGAATCCAATATTTTCAATTTGAGAATATGATGGTGTTAATAATAATAATAATAATAATAATCATAAAAATAATAAGAATAATAATGCCGGCCCCGTAGTGTTGGGGTAGCGCGCCTGCCTCTCACCCGGAGGCCCCGGGTTCGATTCCCAGCTCCGTCAGGGATTTTAGAAACTGACGTGAGGGCTGAAACGGGGTGCACTCAGCCTCGTGAGGACAATTGAGTAGCTGTTTGACAGTGAGACAGCGCCCCGGTCACGAAAACCAAGATTAACGGCCGAAGGTACCCGACGCGCTGACCACGCGTCACCCCAATATCTGCAGGCCACATGGCTGGGCAGCAGTCGCTTGGTAGGCCTAGGCCCTCATGGGCTGTAGTGCCAGGGGTTATTATTATTATTTATAATGATAATAATACCGACAGTAGTGGCTACGCGGGCTAAAGCACTGCGTTAGGTCAAGGGGCCAAGCTCTCTGCTGACTCGGTAGACGCGTGGGTTCGAGCCCCACCGTCGGCTGTCCTTGAAATGGTTTTCCGTGGTTTCCCAATTTCAACACCAGGCAAATGCTGGGACAGTACCTTCTGACAGGCCACGGCTGCTTCCTTCCACATCCTTGCCCAGTTTCATTCATCTTCATCCATTCCATCTCTCATCCCGACGCGCAGGTCGCCCACGGGCGTCGCCTAGAAAGACCTGCACTCGGCCTCTCAGGAGGCTACACGACAAAAAAAAATAATTAAAAAAATGATAATAATAGCAATGCAAAGCCCAATTAGAACAAATATGATACCACTGCTAGAGAATACAGAACTATCATCTCTTCTTTTCCTGAGACATGGGTCACTTCATCTTCAGTTTCATTCATCTTCATCTCTCATGAGGTTGGGGTCAGGAAGAGGATCCGGTCGTAAAAAACGCCCCCCCCCCCTCCCACTTACACCATCATCACATTTCATCCCCGACCCAGTTGAAAAAGGGGAAAAAAGATACAGTCAGTCTGAGAGACTAGACTTTATATTATTTCAAATGACGCATGCTACAAATGCTACACATGTTAGAAAGGCTCAGGAGGGCTTCTCGCTTCGCTTGAAGCCCTAGGACTCTTTCAACAGACTCCATTACCCATTAACTTAGGCTTCCCGCGCGGGCACCTCTTTAAGGGTCACCCTGTATTTGAGTATGACATCTTTTACAACTCTTTAAGGTCACCCATTATTTAAATCTGATATCTTGCAAACCTCTTTAAGGGTCACCCTATATTTGAATTTAATCTAACATACTGTACACCTCGTTAAGTGTCACCCTGTATTTTGCTCTGACATCCTGCACACCTCTTTAGGAGGCACCCTGTATTCTTATCTGGCATCTTGTATATCTCTTTAGAAGTCACCCTGTATTCTTGTTTGACATCTTGTACACCTCTTTGGGAGTCACCCTGTATTCTTGTCTGACATCTTGTACACCTCTTCAGGAGTCACCCTGTATTCTTCTCTGCCATCTTGTACACCTCTTTAAGAGTCACCTTGTATTCTTATCTGGCATCTTGTATATCTCTTTAGGAGTCACCCTGTATTCTTATCTGGCATCTTGTACACCTCTTTAGGAGTCATCCTGTATTCTTATCCGACGTCTTGTATATCTCTTTAGGAGTCACCCTGTATTCTTGTGTGACATCTTGTACAGCTCTTTAGGAGTCATCCTGTATTCCTGTCTGACATCGTGTACACCTCTTTAGGAGTCATCAAGTATTCTTATCTGACGTCTTGTATATCTCTTTAGGTGTCACCCTGTATTCTTGTCTGACATCTTGTACACCTCGTTAAGGGTCACCCTGTGTTTTTATCTGACATCGTGTACATCTCTTTAGGAGTCACCCTGTATTCCCGTCTGACATCTTGCACACTTCTTTAGGAGTCACCCTGTATTCCTGTCTGACATCACGCACTCGCCGTGTCCGTATCGCATGACGGCAGACCCCAGCAGTTAACTCAGACTCGGTGCACATGCACTGAACAACATGATGACGTCATACACGCCGTAACCGTAACGCATAACGTTAGACCCAAGCATAACGACGAAGTCTACAAAACCATTTGAAATGATAAAATAAGTGATAGACATACATAGGGGCTACATAAAGACAAATTTCCACACATACATGAATGGTAGCAGTTCTGTGGTCGTATAGCTCTGCAGAGATCATACAATCAAAAATTCAAATACACTGAGTGGCCAAAAGTGTATGACTACTGAGCACTGGGGCGGAGCAAAGCAGTCGTTAACAGACACGAGTGTAGTGAAGATGGCAACACGTCGCGAGTTAACCGACTTTGAACGTGGGATGATCATAGGCGCACGGCGCATGGGTTATAGTATTTCAGAGATTACACGTGAATTCGAGTTTCCGAGGTCAACAGTGTCGAGGGTGGATCTTCAATATCGCAGAGATAATATTACTATCCGCGTAAACCACCGCACGGAACGATCAGAGGTGTTTAACGAACGGACATCACGTCGCCATACGGTGCGATCGAAGGGCTACTGTGAGCCAAATCACCGCCCAGTTGAATGCTGGGAGTGAGGAACCCATTTCTTGTAGAGTCGATCCCTTGCCGTATTGCTGCCGGTTTGAGGGCTCGCGGAGGAACAACTCGTTATTTAAAACATATTACGTGCCTTTTCATGACTTTTAGCCACTCATGTAGATTGCATTGTTAGAATTTCAAACCTGACCTTTTGTTTATAAAGGCATAAATGTTAAATATTTTACAAATATTTGTGGCAAATAACATATTATTGATATTTCAGTACAGTATACTTTTACCACAATAGTAGTCTATGTCTATTATCATTGTTATATCTCTAGCTTTGGAAGCAAAGTTGTAAAGATTTTTTAAAGAAAAGGTTGCATTTCCTGCAACATCCCCACTTATATTACTTTCAAGGAGGTTTCAGATTTCCTTTCAATAAAACTGGGTTGATAAAACTCCCATTTAAAACTTGCCCTATCTTCATTAACAAAAACATGACCATCGATTAGTTCTGTTGTTTGTTGTTCTTGGTTATTTTAGGGGCCATGCGACATCGTGGTCATGTAGCCCCATGTGCTTGGGTTTGTGTATAATTTGTCTGATAACCTGTGTCACTGTGATGTCTGTACTAGTGTGTGTACTTGTAATTGAGGTAGGATTTGGGTAGAAAGCAGCCGTAGCCAAAATCTAGGAACCATCCCAGCATTTGTCTGGAGTAGAAGTGGGGAAACCACGGAAAAGCACTTCCGGAATGGCTGAGGTAATAATCGAACCCACCTCATCTCAGTTTTGCCTCACGAGGCTGAGTGTACCCCATTCCAGCCTTTAGACAAGAATTAAATTTCTTGGCAAAGCCAGGAATCCAAGCCGGGTCTCCACGGTGACAGCCAAGAATACTAGCAACTACGCAATGAGGCGGACACGATTAGGTCTGCAGTCAAAGTGGCCACACACGGACACATCATTAAATTTCCCTGCATTTTCCTCCAAAGTCCAGAAAATAACCCCTTAAAGCAAATTTTTGCCCCCAGTATGATCCTGAAATACCCTAGATTTGGTGATATTTCTCCCAAATTGGCAACATTGCTGAACGTATGAGATTTTGTGAAAGTGCAAGCGAACAAGCATTCCGACCTTCGCTGCAGCACGACTAACTGTACCTCTATGACGTCAGAGCTATTGTAACAGAAACCAGTCAGTATTATCATTTATTCCTAGAGCGGGTTACCGGTGGTCACCAGTTTCATGGTTCACCGTTTTTTACGAAACGAATCATACCAGTTTAGCCCGAGCGGGGAAAATATTAAATAATGACTGCCTCTTTATTATTCCCGTCTCTACGAGACCGGATTTGAGATGGATTTAGTGTGCTACATGGCAAGATTTTATAGCTGGATGCCTATTCTGACGCCAACCTCATCATGGGACTTTTCTAAGTAATGCAGGGTGAATTATGAACGATGAGCGAAACTGGGCAAGGTGTTCAAATGATGAAAGTCGTGGTCGGTATGAGGAAGGAGGATGAATTGTGAGGTTACAGAGATGAACGAAGATGTTTGATTGAGATAAGTTTCCACCTGCAATGATCATTACGTTAACTATGCCTCGGACAGTTTGGTGTGTTCCAATATAACTTGCTGGGTCATTTTGGTATAATATAAATTCAATTTTAACTTAACTTCAGAAGTAGCTTCCATTTGTGATCGATTCATTCACGCGTAATTTTAATAAATTCAATTTTGATTTAACTTGTTTCTTAATTATAATATAGAAATTCCTGCCTGTCAGAGATATTAGGCTATCCAGTTGGTGTTCCGATACCCTACATCCCTGATTGAGAGATTCTCTAAGCTCATTATATATTTGTTTCCAGGACTACTTGGAAGCTGTTGCCCTCTCCGGAAGAAATATTACAGGGAAACATTACATTAGCCAACCTGGAAGTGGTTTTCCTCCCACATCTACTCCAGGCAAATGCGAAGATGGTTCCTAACTTAAGGCCACGGCCGACTACTTTCCAATCCTATCCCCAATTTACAAAAAAACACTAGTATAGATGTCACAATAACACGGGTTATCACACAAATTACACAGACACAAACACAAAAATACACGAGGCTGTAAATGACAGCGATGTCACAGTCCCTAGAATAACCAACAACAATAACAACAGTGTGTTCTGTTTATTATAAGTTACATTACGAATTGAATTCACTGATTTTCCAAGTCTGAACTTGCTAGATGGATAAAAAAGAAGGACCCTATACTTTTAATTAATAAGTGTATGACAAAAAAAAAAGTTTCACAATAAGTTATACTTAAACTCATTGAATTAATAACACTGTAAACAGAACATGAACCTACTAACAGTTCGTTTAAAAACGGAAGTAAACACAGTAAAATGCTATTCAACGAAAACAATATCAGATGTAAGTGTCGTTCTCAGCGCTCGAAATAACTCTTCAGTCTGCATTACCGATCCATTACGCCTGCGCTCTTACGGAAAAGTAGCGAACTTCTACGACAAAGGCATTACGTATGAAAGTGTAAGAGCATTAAAACAGTTATTTTATACAAACACGCTAGAGAAAAGCTAGATTCATCACATTAGAAGCATTTTTTTAATAAATACTCTTTACAACCATGTAGCTTTTCATCACTTTTGACATTTACATTGACTTTTAATTTCTTAAGCAACATCGGTTAAAAATAGGCCTTGTCTTATGGAGAAAATGCTTCTCAGTTTCAATGATAAAATATGTATTGTTCAATACAAACTCATTTTAAAAGTTAAATAACTGGTATTGAAGGCATTGACTTGATTTGAAAGTGACGATTTATTTTATTTCAGCCATTGTCCTATTTAAAACAGCTGTGCGGTCAAAAATTAAAATTTAATTTTTATTTTTATTTGTATTCTTAATCCCTAATGTAGGTCTTTGTGAGACATTATATGCGTTTTGCAGAAAATAACGACGGCTCGTTTGCTGAGGACATGGCTTCAAAGTGGCTATTTTGAGCGTTAAAGGTACGATCACCACGACGAAACTAATAATCGGAAGACACCGAAATTTCTCTACAACAACCCCTGTACTAGTACCTGCAATAGGAACAATTCTTATTTCGAAATTCAAATTTTGTATTAACCTCTTCAGATTTGAATACCATTTTTAGTGAGAAGAAAATGTTATATTAACTTCAAAGTTCTATTAATTTGAAGTGGCTCTTATTCTGAGCAGTCGAAATGTTTGATAAAGGAAATTTGTTCAGCGATATACCCGTGGTGAATGTTCCTTTCAGACTCTAAAAAACGCTAGCTGAATCAGTCACACACACATACACACACGCGCGCACACACACAGCGACAAGACAAGGTCTTGGGCAAGAGCCCGCTCGGGCACCTAGCCTCTCTTCCCATTCCTTCAACACCTTTGCTATCACAGCTTCCGCCCCCCTCCCTCCCTGACTCATCCTGCCAGTCTACACGATCACAGTCTAGAGAGGAAACCGTAGAAGTGTTACAGTATTATCTCACCCATTACTCCTTTCATTTGCTAATTCTGTGTTTGTGCTTTTGTGATAAGAGTGATAGTGGAGTTTATACCTATACAACTGTTTTTCATTTTATAATATTCACACTTTATTGAAGAATGCCACGAAAACATCATCTTCCGCGGAAACGTTCCAAAAATTCGCGAGCTGTAAGGGCCTCTTGGGAGAAAAGAAAACAAGCCTTAGCGAATATTTCAAATAATTCTGTTCAATTGGAAGACTCCGAGGAAATATTTAACAGATTGTTAGATGAAAGCACTGTGTTAGATGAAAGTCACGATGCAAGTCGGTAAGTAAACTATTGTTATAATTTTTACAAGCATAAGTTAATTAATTAATAAACCGGTAAAGTAAAATTCACTTATTTGACCGGGTACGACATTTACTGTATTTTTTGTTTTGTTTCTGAATTTGGCCAACTGTGGACCGCATAGACCGCGTCTTGACCTTTCTTCTCTTTTCTTCCCAGAACCTCTTCATTCCTTAGCTTCACATATTTCTCTCCTATTCGGAAATGATCCGTTTGGGTCTCCCTTTTTAGTGGTTTCGCTTCAAATAATTTACTGTATATTACGCTACGAAATAAAATTTAGAGATCTGTCTATTTGAAAGGTCTTGTATTTTTTTTTTAGCAGATTACCTACTTTTTTAAGCGTATTATGTTTTTGTATGTTTCTTCTTTCTTCTTTACGACCGCATAGGATCACTTTAGTCAGTCCATTATCTAAGTCTCCTCCAAGGAAAACTTCGGGCTTTGCTGTCCTCTCAGTACTTTTTCATATATTCCCATCTTCGTGCCCTTTGTTGTGTTTAAAATACTCATGTTGTGATATTTCTTGTGAGTGTGAATTGGAGATTGCGTTCTTGATTTTTTGTTCAATTTTATCTTATCTGTTGTGTCTTCTGGTGTAAGGCAAATTTCCTTCAGATCCTCTATTATTTCTGTAATCCATCTGCATCCTGCCGTGATATATTTTTAGTCGAGTTTGTACTGTACCAGTTGTTTCAGAAGTCTCGAATCTAGTGTCCAAAGAATCACAGTTTCCTCTTACGCATAGTATCATTAATGGGGTTTTTCGTGTAGGTTATTTTTTATTACTTCTCCGAGGTATTTGAATTCGGTTACAAGTTTGACTGTATTGCCAATTATGGTTATTTCTTTTAATGATGTTGGTTTTAGGGACATAATTTCTGTCTTTCGGATTTCAATATTTTATTTATGATTGTCTAATTTTAGGTATGAAGATCAAGATTATTCGATGAATTTCTCAAGTGATTCAGAAACTGATATAGGCGACAGCAATCAGTCGGATTGTGATTTACCAGTGCTGATAGTTGAAACAAGTACAGAGACTAACGAACTGCCTCCAAAAGGGCGACGCACCGTTGACATTGGTCACGTTATGGAACAACTCGAATTAGTAGCGAGCCATTCCAAACATTGTTCCATGGGAAAATATAAATATAAGAAAGAAATTAAAAATGGGTTATTTTGCACATGGATTTATTACTGTGGTAATTGTGAAAGCGAGTATGGTGTAACTTCAGAGCGTCTTGACCGAAAAGGGGAAGTAAACGATGCTCTGGTGTGGGGAGCCACGGCAGTGGGCATTGGATTTTCACAAGTTGAAGAAATGTTCAGTGTTTTGGACATACCAATCATGGGCCGCAAGAAATACACAAACCATGAAATAAGAGTTGGCAATGTAAGTACTGCTTGTTGATCCATATTTCCTCACATAATGAATATATATATCAATCCCAAATTAGAGATTAAGTAAAGGAAGACGAATTAAAATTTAGTGAAACAATTTATTTAGATTTACTATTAGATCAAGATCTATCTTTAGAAATACACATTGATGAATTATGCAAAGAAACTCTCATAAAACATTTTTATATTGAGACAAATTTTTAACATTTTGTTCGAGACGTATTAAACATTTTAAAACACAATTATATTATTCTTTTAACATTTCTCTGCTTCTTTTAGGTTTGGGAAGAAACTCTCATATGCAAAATGAAGGCTAATGCGGAAGAAGAAAGACGTATAGCCATTGAAAAGAACAACTATTTAAATGGTGTGCCATACATAACTGTTATTGGTGACGGTGGCTGGGCGAAGAGGTCGTATGGACATGGGATGAACTCGCTGAGTGGTGTGGTAAGCAATTAGGAAATATTAAAGTGATTACACTATTTATTTATTATCATTGAAGATGAGCGATTTTTAAGTTTTACTGAAAATCCTAATGAATAGTACATAGTGATATCTTTTTGCAAGTTACATTTTTTAATTGGTAATTGTTCCATTGTACAAAATCAAACACGAACTTTTGAGGTACTCTAGGGTGACCAGATTTCCAAAATCAAAATACGGGACACAAATTAAAAGTTGATATGAATCGAAATTTTTTGTAAACATTCGTTATTACTATACCTATAATTAGGCTTGCCATATTTTTGGTGAGTGAAACCGGGACACATTAATATGGGATGGCCTTACAGGGGGGGGGGGGGGGGGGTATGGATTACCTCCCAGTAGAGCTGGGAGGGGTCCGGGGATCCAACTCATGGAAATTTTTAAAAAATTAGAAGCAAAATGGTGAGTTTTAAGCCTTATTTTTAAGCCTTGCAAGTGACGGGAGGGGTAATCTGGCACACTATTGTTAGTTCTACACACCTTTTAAAATAAAAAAAAAAAAGGAATTTTTGCTACATAAAAATATATAATTTTCCTTTTTAATGATAATTCTGGTCTACCATCTAGAAAGAAGTGTTAATAAAATACAATTTAAAATACGTCATAAAATTGTTTAATTGAACAATTACTTAGTTATTATTTTTTGAAAAACTACAACTGTTAGTCGAACTACAAAAACACTTCTTTTGTCAAAGTATAAAACAATTAATGAGTTAACAATGTTAATCTTTGCTTTCAAACCACTCATATTTTTGACTTGAAAGTACTTTTTTCAAAATGTCTTTCTTAAGCTTGACCTTTTCATAAAATTCACAGCAAGAAAGGCCCAAGTTGATACTTTTTACATCTTACTGCCGTTTTCCGGGACATTGATAAAACCGGGCGGGACACCGGGACAAGAGCAAAATACCGGGACTGTCCCGGTCAAACCGGGACGTATGGCAAGCCTACCTATAATGCTTTTAAAATAGTTTAAAAATTAAACTCCATTCTTCAAATCAAATTCTGTTGCACGAACCAAATTAGGCCTAATAGTATTTTCATTACAAGCTTTGACAGTCAGAAATGTTATCATTTTATGAAATACTAGCTGAAGTACCCGTGTCATAAATAAATTAAAATGTGAAGGTGACAGTTAAAACAGGGTATAGGTGAGGTGCTGCGCGTAGGGGGAGTAAGGATGGAACAGTTTGTCCAGCTACACCGCTAGGCGTTGACCCTGGTTTTTGAACAAATTTAGGTTTTACTCGCTAACCGTTTGAGATACACGAAAAGTGATAAGGACTTTTCGGATAGAAAATTAAATTTTAAACCTCGTATATCCCATCAAACGTTTTCTATATCTTAGTGATCACTTTTTATTTACGCAAGTTTGAAGCCAAAGGGTATAGTGACGTCACTAAAATGGTCGCCATCTTTAAATAGTGTAAAGTATCGGAATCAAAAGCAGCCTGTATGTTAACCAGGTAAATCAGCTACTTCCATGTAAAATTTCATGTAAATCGGAGCAGTGGTTCTTGCGTGATTGAGTATTACACAGACACACACCATCTCATTTTTATATATTAGTATAGATAAATAATACTAGCGGACCCATACGAGAACTCTCGCATAATGGGTTGTGTGCGCCCCATGTGTACAAACTACCCGCCCGGCTCTAGTGTTTTTCGGGCTGTACGTGACACGTTCTGCCATGGGCTAGCTGGGTTGTGTGCACCCCATGTGTACAGACTACCCGCCAGGCCCTAGTGCTATGCGGGCTGTACGCGACACAGTTCTGCCAGGGGCTATCTGGGTTGTGTGCGCTCCATGTGAACAAAATACCCGCCCGGCCTTAGGGCTATGCGGGCTGTACGTGACACGTTCTGCCATGGGCTATCTGGGTTGTGTGCGCCCCATGTGTACAGACTACCCGCCCAGCACTAGTGCTATGCGGAGTGTACGCGTCACAGTTCTGCCAGGGGCTATCGTCTTGTTTGTTTAAAAGCACTTTATAAACAAATAAAATATTTCCGTTGACTTATCAAGAAATGCAATATTTTTCCTGTACTATTGAGACGATTTGGAAGATTTTGGTACAAACAACACCTCCCTCTGGTTTAGGACCTTGAGTTTTGTGAAACATACACCTTAGCGTATTATATATTAAAATAATAAATAATTAGGCATCCCTTTTGTTATGAGTTACAAGAAAGATACTGATTCCACTTGACTGTCCACACGTAAATGTATGTTACCTGCATGAATCATGCAAGCATTATAGTTGCAGCATGCCTGATGTGCGGTGAATCCCTAGCTAATGCAGCACTTCTGATGGAGAGAGAGATAGGCAAAGGAAAGAGAGACGCATAATTGTTGCTTAATAATATAGGTAATAATAATTTATGTTCGACCCTGACTATTATATGTCATAAAACTGTATCATAATGATGGTCATTATAACACCATTTTTCATTATGAAACAGTTTCTCCCACCAATCACAGCTTAAGAAACAGTTGTTTGACCAATTAGATAAGGTTAGCATCGCACCCGCGCTGAGTTCCAAGGCCTTCTAATTTAAATTTCACTTACTTACTTACTTACTTTACTTTCCGTGTCCGGGAGACACACTAAATTCTTCCTTTCCAGAACTCTGCAGCTCTTATCCCTCGGTCTGTGGCCAACATAAGGTCTTCCTGGCTGCGTTGCCTAGTGTTATAGTGGGCTGATCGAGGAGGCCATGGTCAAATACGAGGCATTCTCTGCGTCTCATGCGCTCTGTTCAGTACATAAAACTGGCGAAATCTCGACAGATATTTATGAATATTTATCTTCGAACATAAAATAGTTATAACAATTATAGTCGAACACAACAGTCGTATGCAACTCGCCTATAATGGTAATTGCCATTATAGGCTCGTTGCATAATGTACTATTACAAACGTGCTGAGGTACAGGAACACTAACCAACAGTTACAATACCTAAGAGCATTAAACTGCTTAGCCATTGCCTCGCAGTGTAACATAATATTTCTTTGATGAATAACAACGAACTCTGAAGGGTAAACCGTGAACAATTTTAATTACACAGAGATATGAATGCATTGTTTATTGGTCATTAAACAGTGTATAATGTGCTGTTTTCCATGGCCTTGTTTACATACAGAATGAAGCAAACGTTTCTTGTTGATAGGAGGCAATGACCTTGTTTGCTACCTTGTGGCGTAGCCGAGCGTGTTAAGTCACTCATCAGGGCCACGGAGGAGAGCTGCAACAAGACCAGTGATCGGAGGTTCGATACCCGATACTGACAGCGGCTATCCTGAATGAGTGTGTTCTTTCTTTATCCCCGGGGGTTTCAACTCTTCCTCCAGGTAAATTTCGGGATAGTACCTTGTTTCAAATTTCTGGGCGCCTACCTCGTATCAACCCTTTTAATTACAAATGCACAAACTACTACAGTCAATACAGGAACACAGGTTATCAGAGAAATTGAGCTCACACCCCAAAATACGAGGCTGATAATCAGGGCCCGTATTTTGATGGTCTAATAATGTTTAAAATATGCCCTATAAAATGACTGCAAAAATCCCATACAATGACCCGAAAACTTAAAACTGATATATTTTCATCACAAAAAAAATGCCAAGAGTTTACGTTATTGTATGTCGAAATGATTTTAATAGCTACCTAATATAATTTAATTATTATTTGACAAATACGAATTATTTGCACACAATACTGGTTAATATTTTAGTCTAGTGTGTCTCCTGGAATGTGGATATTCCAAGAAATAAGGGTTGAACAAAGTTGTGAAGATTCTCATGTCTTCGTATTCATCCTCACTTTCAGTTCCGTTAATATCCACTACCATACGCAAAAAAAAAAGCATCATAAACCATTAACAAGAAGTTCCGTGACGAACTAAAGAGCCTACTTTTCTCAAAATTAAGATTCATGCCAGTGATTAATCTATACGGACCTATCTAGAATCATGACGAAATTATGTTGGTAATATCGACATTTCTAATTAGTTCGAAATATACCTCGTATAATGCAGCTTAATAGAGCACTACAGTTGGCAGCCTTGGTGACTGAATAGGCTATATTCTTAGTTCCATCTCTTAAGCTACAGAATACAAAATTTGGTTGAAGTCCAATTAATAGCATGGACGTTAGATGCAGTTAGACACTGGACCTATCAGCGCGCGTAAAATCATGTTGGCAACAATGCCATACATGTGTTGGTCAGAAATAATCTAAAATATTATGATCTCTTATTGTACCAAATTTGGATGGAATCGATTCGTTAGTACAGAAGTTGCATATATTTCAAAATTTGACCTATCAGCAGGCTTTGAATCATGTTGGCAGAACTGACATATATTAGTTACTCCAAAATAATCTAGAATGTCAGGTACTATACGTGTGCAAAGTTTAGAGCTGTTGGCTTGCGTACTTTGTGATATATTGATATTAGGGTAAATAAATAGAAACCGGATTTATTAACAGTTGGCAGCCCTGGTTACTCTTAAGAATACGCTCACTCATATCTGTTTATGTACACATATTACACACGAAATTTGGTTGTCATCCAATTGACAGTGTAGAAGTTATATGCATTTAAGAATTGGACCTATCGGCAGGCTTAGAATCATTTTGACAACACTGCCATGTATGGCCTCCTGGAAATTAAACTGAAATATTATTGTCTATATGTGGGCGAATTTTGGATTAGCTCCCATTCATACCTTCCAAGATATCCAACATGGAGCTCAAATTTCAAGTGCGGGTTTTCAGCAGTTGGTAGCACTGACATCATTTTGAAATATGGCCTGAGATATTGAGATATAGATCTTGGTTCATACTGAATTTGGTTTCGATTGCTGCAGCCGTTGAGGAGTTGATAGGGGGGGACACACACACAGCCAGGCGGCCAGCCAGCCAGCCAGACAGACAGACGGACAGACAGACAGACAGGCAGACACACATTTGCCCAGATCGATCTCACAAGTCTACTTTTTTCTCATTTTTGCAAAATGTGAAAAGTGGGCTAAAAATCGGAGAAAATGACTCAAAACGTATAAAATATTCTAATATATTCCATAAAATTATATAATAATGACGCGAAAAGCGAGAAAATGACCTGAAAATAAAATACTTAGAAAAATGACGAAAGAATGACTTAATAAATATGCATTTCTGTAATGTGGGAGCCATGAACATATGTTTTGTATATACATTAGCAATGTCTGTGGCGAACAATTTAAAAGATGACATGTCATCAGAATCCGGGCCTGAGCTGATGATCAATGATGTTCCAAGCCCTTAATGCACAGGATTGACATTAACTGTACCATGAATGTACCTACGGTACAGCCACCGTTACTTACAAAACATAATAAAGAAGTTATCATTACAATTGGCAAGGTAACGCTCCGTTACCTTCCATCACTACACAACGAGGAGGACTAAGAAAGGTGTAGTACTTATGTTTCATATTTTTAGCCAATGAATATCAGGGCATTTTTTTTTAAATCGCTTATCCTCCCGCTCGCCTTCTCCCAGGGACTCTGAAAGGGATCATTCCGTCGCAAGGACGATGTCTGGGAGCTGAACACACGTAGTCAGCAGATACAACTGGGGATGGTGACAGTTAACCGCTAACTACGGTCCAAATAAGGACCGGGTCTTCTCCACACTCATTGACACACGCGAGTGTACATAGCCAATATACACGCACGCAAGAACGACTAATGGGTTCGAGACCACTACGACTCCTGGTCAGCAATATGCAAAACGTTTTTGATGTGTGTATTACACACTGTGTAATAATATTTTTGATTTTTTATTTTTTCCCCGCTTATTCTCCAAGTTCGGCTTCACCCACGGACTCTGTGAAGGATCATTCCTCTACCGTCGCAAGGACAGTGTCTTGGTGCTGGACACACTTTGACAGCAGATACAACTGGGGATGGTGACAGGCGACCGCTAACGTGGGTATAATATTACAGAAGGAAGAGATTCTGGAACGAAGTCAATCACGGACCTGTTGAAAGGAACCGTCCCGGCATTTGCCTGGGGGTGACATTGGGAAACCACGGAAAACCATTCTCAGGACGGTCAAATAATAATAATAATAATAATAATAATACAATAGTAATCGATGGTCATTCCAAGATTAGGGAACTGGAAAAGCAGGAACGAAAAATTCTCCGGGAGATCTACGGAGCAATCAACAGGAACGGCATTTGGATGAAGAGACCTAGTACTGAACTCTATCAAAACATCATTACGATAACAGACGAAATTGGAAAACGCAGAGCCAAATTTTACACTCACATCCACAGGATGGCCACCTCCAGATTGCCCAAGAAACTATTCGGTATCATAACACTGAGCAAATGCGGCACAGAATGGCTTAAAGAGGTACAGAGAGACTTACAAGTTATCAGTATACAAAATTTCGAAGACCGAACTGAGTGCCAGACGAAAATCGCGAATGTTAAGTTCGAACCAAGATCATTACGACAACCTGGAAAAATGTGGACGGATGAGAGGAAGAGGGAACATTCCGCGAGAATGAAGACATTTTGGGGGGAGCGGAGGAGACACACCTCCAAATGACATCATGTGATCCAAGTTTAATCGCTCTCCTGTAGGGGAATTTTCGCTTAAATAAATAAATAAATAAATTATAATAATAGTCTAATAATACTAAATAATTCAACGTAACTGTTATGAACCAAACCACTCCGTTCATTCCGAACCGGAAAGGAATGATCACTGTTATAGCTAGAGCCCTGTGCGGATAAACAAAACGTTATCCGCATCCGCACGGCTGTTATCCGCATCCGCACGAATGTTATCCGCATTCGCCCCGCATCCGCACGACATTTATCCGCATCTGCACGATTGTTATCCGAATCTACTGGCATTACAATAATATTTTCAATTAGATAAGATATTAACGCAACACATTTAGTTTTGAGAAGAAAGCAGTTTCCTTCGGCTATTTATGTCAAGTTCATTGTTTAAAATGAATGTTATACAGCCAGAATTGTAACCCTTTTCAGTTCGGAGTGTTAATTGTATTTAATGACATAATTTGAATGAGATTAGCGTAAATCATCATCTTACATTGTTCTAAAAATAAAAATAAACATAACGGAAAAATATGATATGCCATAAACATCCGGGTCCTAGTAATGATATTCAACAAGTTCGGATTGTTTTCTGAAAACTATCCGCATCCGCGTAGGGCTTTAGTTATTATAGCGTACATATTGTACTGTACATACGAGATTGCAATCGAGACGGCAGTGTTGCTCTCTCAGCTTGTTCCAAGAAACGCCACTAGAGCGCACAACCATCCGCCAACAGCCTTTGGTAGTAAGTTTAGATTCATGGCCACAAGATGGCATGTACAGCAGTGTTTGGTTCTTTCCTAGCGGCAACGCTTGAGACTACCCGAGTGAAAATGAGTCGTATTGTTGGATTACAGAGGCAGTGACTCATTATAAAATGGGATTGGAGCAACCACCCCAAACTCGCTTAACCCTTGAGAACTGGCGTGAAAAAATATAACACGAGGAATGGCGCTAGGTCATTTTTACCCATAGTGTGTCACTTCCTTACGAACTATTCCCAATATAATTTATATTTTTCAAATTTAATATGCAAAAAATTACAATAATTCTTATAACAGTATAATTGACCTTTATAGTGACGCTAAATTACTCATCTCGATTCTTTTGAACAAAGGAGCTGTTGGCCAAGGTGTCCATAGACCCTAAACATGGATCAACAAGAGCGTGAGATAGGCTATGCGATTGTGCTGCACCAAGATAGTTGGATTTTCCCCATTGTATTTTACAAATTGTCCCGACTAACGTAAGCAGGAAATTGTCAGGCGAGGACTGGGGCCATGGGTAAATCTGAACCCGACCGTAAATAATATAGAAATAACTCGAGTGCTCCAAAAGATATGGTCATGTATCTTTTGCAAGGTGAAGTTCAAGGCTAGGAAGAAAGGTACAGTAAGCTACATGAAATAAGGGCTGACCAAAACGAAAATATAGAGCATTGTTTAAGCCTCGGGTGAAAATACCCTTGCGCCAGTCCTCGCGGGTTAATTGAAAATAAACAACCAATACTCAGTGGTCAGAGCATTGGCGTACAAATCCGAAGGTCAATTGATATTTTATCAGTCGGT
Source organism: Meconema thalassinum (assembly GCA_946902985.2). Classification (NCBI taxonomy): domain Eukaryota; kingdom Metazoa; phylum Arthropoda; class Insecta; order Orthoptera; family Tettigoniidae; genus Meconema; species Meconema thalassinum. Next base: position 927,818,329 of record OX336388.2, read on the forward strand.
CAACACAACTGTAATGGCTGTTTCCCTAACCCTAAAAAAATTGCATAAGATAAATAAATAAATCAATAAATAGATAAGAGGTACTGGAAGAGGAAAGACAAGGTCCAAATAAATAAATAAAATAAATAAAGACTATCTTTCTACGGGCACATACAGAGAATGTACAACAATAGACTTACAAAGAAAATCTTTGATCTAGTAAACAGTTCAAGCACGAAAACAAATTGGTTTCAGGAAGTGGAGGGAGACTTCAGGCAGTCAGGAATCACGAGCCAAATGGCAGGCGATAGAGGAGAATTCAGAAACAAAATTAAGAATACAAAATGTATGACCTGAAAAGAAGAAGACGGGAACATTGTGGACAGTAGAAACTAGAAAGGAAACAGGAACACAGTCAAAGGATTAAGAGATTTTGGGAAACATAAAGAGGAAGAAGGGTAGAAGTGAAAATCGTGTCATCGTGAAATTTTCGAGTTCAAAAATTGTCCACAAGGGCAGAAAAATGTAATAATAATAATAATAATAATAATAATAATAATAATAATAATAATGAAAATGAAAACTCCGCCAGTGCCGGTCCCAAGCCCGGGGCCTCATCACGCAAGTGTTGAGGAAGGAGGAGGGGGAGGAGTAACACCTCGTAAAAAAACCTGGGTCCATCTGGCTCCGGATGGTAGCACCCTGTGAGGGCCCCTGCCTAGGGTTACTAGGTGAAAATTTTAAATCCAGACACGTCTGTGTGGTAACCACCGGTACTCTGGTCGGCGTCTGTTAGCTCTGTGAGCTCGGCTGTGATCCAATCTTCTGGAATTCAAAACTCCAGTCGTAATTCTGTGAGATCCCTTGGGGTTTCACCACCACAACTTGAACATAAATCAATAATCATGACAGAACGACGTGAACGAACACACTACCCTGGGCCCCAGTCAATAAAACTGGGTATTGTACCTGATCATCGGATTCCAGGGGATCAGGTATGTCATGAAGAGGAGAATTGCTTCTCAAAAACCCTCAAAACTAAGAGAATATTTTACATGGGAACACTCAACGTAAACACACTCCTGAAACTAGGTAAAGTGAAACAACTAACAAACATCATGGACACATTCAATATCAGAATACTGACTATACAGGAAACGAGATTCTCAGATGAGAATCACTTCGATTCGGGAAGTTATAGAATATACAAGGGGAAACCAGCCATAACTATTCCAGGAAAAAATCTCAAACTCTTCGGAACAGGTTTTGTAGTCCACAACTCAATATTGGACTCTGTAATAGATTTCACCTCAAAATATGAAAAAAATTCCACACTTACGATACGTTCTGGTAACAAAGCGTATACAATAATCAATGCTCATGCCCCCACAAATAACTACAATAACAAAAATCCACAGATGATAGAAGAATTCTGGGAAGACTTAGAAGAAATCACCAACAAAATCCCCACTAAGCATGTAAAATTATTGCTTGGTGATTTTAATGCACAATTAGGCCGCGAAAGAAAATTCAGAGACACAACAGGAAAACATACAGCGCACCAGAGGTCAAACAAGAATGGAGAGAATTTGATAAACTTCTGTAGGAATTTTGACCTAAAAATCATGTCAACACAATTCCAGAAACCCTACAAGAAACTATGGACTTGGAACTCTCCAAACAGCGCCCTCGGAGAATTTCAGATAGACCACGTTGCGATATCTACAAAAAACACCAGAGAAGTTATGAATATACGAACGAGAAAAGGTTTTTTCGAATCTGATCATCATCTACTACAAATCAAGGCTAAGTTTATACCAAACAGACAAACTAAGAGAACAACCAGAATTTTCAGAACAGACCCAGAGTATTTACAATTAAACAAGAAAGAAATAACACAAGGACTTAAGAAAATTGAGAGTAACAACTGGATGGACATGTCCGAAAACATGAAAGAACTGATAAAAATGGGGCAGCGCCCGAGGAAAACGAAGCACAGATGGTGGAACGTGACATGTGACAGAGCCATAGAGGATAGAATACAAGCCTGGAAAAAATTTAACAGCCATAGAACACCAGAAAAATGGGAAGAATTCAATAAGATACAAAAAGACTCCTCGAGAATAATCCGCAGAGAAAAAAGAAACTACGATAACAACAGACTCAAGGAGACAGAAGAGGATTTTACCAAAAATAACACACGAAACTTCTATAGAACATTCAGAGAGAATATGACTGGATATCGACCACCGAGCTTATGCTGGAGACAAACCCGAAAAAGAACTGTACGATACTGGCACAATATTTTGACTCACTGCTTAACTGTGATAAACCAACACACAGATTACAGTTCGAAAAGCCAGAACCTAACATTGATTCCAAACCTCCAACACTTGAAGAAATCGTGTAAATAATAAAATCACTAAAGAACAATAGAGCGCCTGGAGAAGACGGATTGATTTCGGAAATCTGGAAATTAGACCACGAAAATGTTACACAAAAAATACACAAAATCATCGAAAACATCTGGGAAACAGGGAAGGTACCAGAAGAATGGAAGTCAGCTCTAATACACCCCCTCCACAAGAAGGGAGACAAAACGAACCCTAATAATTATAGAGGGATTTCACTGTTACCCGTCGCATACAAAATTTTCTCCAAAGCCCTGTTAAAACGGATAGAGCCTCAGATAGATCCACAGATAGGAGAATGCCAAGGAGGGTTCAGGAAGGGAAGATCGTGCAGTGAGCAGATTTGGTGCCTGAGAACAATACTAGCAACGAGAAAAACCAGGAACACAACAATCACATTTGTCGACTACAAAAAAGCGTACGACTCCATAGATAGAGAAACACTTTTTAACACATTAGAAGAAATGAAGGTCGACAATAAGTCCAGAAAACTAATCCAAGAAACATTAACAAATGCAATATCCAAAGTTAAATTCATGGGAGAGATCTCGGAACCCTTCAAAATTAATACAGGAGTGCGACAAGGTGATGGTTTATCACCCATTCTATTCAACTCAGTTTTGGATAAAATAATCAAGACATGGGAAAAAGGAGTCAAAGGCATAAAAATGGCAAAACACCAGAAAAGGACAGTCAACATTAAGTGTCTGGCCTTTGCCGATGATGTAGCGATTATAACAAATAACAGAAAAGAAGCCAAAGAAGCTCTAGGGACGCTACATGAAATCTCTACCAAAACAGGGTTACAAATCTCATACGAAAAAACACAGTTCATGGACACAAAATCTACAGACAAGCACCCACTGGAAACCAAGTACGGAAAAATAACACAAGTGGAAAGTTTCAAATATCTAGGAGAGATTATACAGAAAACAGGACTGAACTTGGCATCCAATGAAGACAGGATCGCTAAATTGCAGAAAGCATACCGACTTACATGGAACCACTACAATAAAAAAAGTATTTCCATCAATGCCAAATTACGACACTATCGTACAGTAGTCTTACCAGAGGCCTTATACGCTTCAGAAACGACAGCAATCAAGGGACGAACAAAAATCAAGGAATTAGAAAAACAAGAGAAAAAAATTCTGAGAAAGATCTACGGGCCAGTTCAGAAAGAGGGAATATGGATGAAGAGACCGACAATAGAACTGTACAAACAGACAGAGACGATTACAAACAACATAAGGAAAAGAAGGGCAAAATTTTATGGACATATACATAGGATGACCGAAGACAGACTGACCAAGAAAATTTTTAATATAGTTACGAATAACACAAAAAACCAATTGGGTAAAGGAAACCGTGGAAGACCTTAAGAAACTAAACATCTCTACAGAAGACATCGCAGACAGGAGCAAATACAGAGAAAAACTTAGACTACAGAAGTTTGAGCAAACTCCCAAAGAGAGACAACCAGCAAAAAGGTGGACAGAAGAGAGAAAGAGGAAACATAGTGTGTATATGAGAGGTTTTTGGGAAAAAAGAAGAAAGGTCCAGAATGAAACATGAAAATTGATTGTGTTGTAACGCTCTCCTTATGGGGAATTAACGAATAAATAAATGAAAATCCACAGCCTGCTTCCAGTCTCCGACCGGGTCAGGAATGGAATGAATGAAGCCCCCATCTAGCGGCGAGGATATGAACTGTGCCGGCTGCCGAGGCCTGACGCACTCCTCTGGGGCAATGATTAAATGAATGACAGATGAAATGAAATGATAGTGGAGAGTGTCGCTGGAATGAAATTTTGACAGGGAAAACCGGAGTACCCGGAGAAAAACCTGTCTGCCTCCGTTTTGTCCAGCACAGATCTCACATGGAGTGACCGGGATTTGAACCACGGACCCAACGGTGAGAGCCGGCGTGCTGACGCCTAAGCCACGGAGGCTTATAATAATAATAATAATAATAATAATAATAATAATAATAATAGTAATAATAAATAAAATTATTAATCTCAGGTAATTCTTTTTCCCATTACAATTGGGTATAATCGTGAAAAGCATTAGATTCAATTGGGATTATTTTTTGTTGACCGACTGAAAAGTTGCAATATCAATTGTCAATACGGCAACACTGAAAAAAAAATGGCTTTAACCCTTTAGAGGGCAGAATAGTACAATAGTAAATATATATCTTTTGTATTTACATTTACATTATTTTAGCCTAATTTTAATTATTATATATATTTTTTGTTTTCTTTAACATTTTAATACTCATAATTACTTTTATAATTTTACAATTAAGATGGTAAGATTATTAGAAATTTCATTTTTATAGCTTATTTATTTTCAAAATTTAGAGGCATATTTAGTATTATTAAACAATTAACAAGAAGTTCCGTGACAAACTAAAGAGCCTACTTTTCTTAAAATTTAAGATTCATGCCAATCTATATAGACCTATCTAGAATAATGACGAAATGAAGTTGATAATATCGAAATTCCTAATTAGTTCGAAATATACCTGGTATACTGTAGTCTAATACAGCACTACAGTTGGCAGCCCTGGTGACTGAATATATTGTTAGTTCCATCTCTTAAGGTACAGAATACAAAATTTGGTTGAAGTCCAGTGGATAGCACGGAAGTTACATGCAGTTAGACATTGGATCTATCAGCGCGCGTAAAATCATGTTGGCAACAATGTCATGCATGTGTTGGTCAGAAATAATCTGAAATAATATGATCTATTGTTATGCCAATTTTGAATGAAGTCCATTAGTTAGTATAGAAGTTACATACATTTTAAAATTGGACCTCTCAGCAGGCTTAAAATCATGTTGATAGGACTGACGTATGTAAGTTACTCCAAATTAATATAGAATGTCAGGTACTATACGTGTGCATAGTTTAAAGCTGTCGGCTTGCACACTTTCTGATATATTGGTATTTGGATAAAATAAATTGAGAGAATTTATTAACAGTTGGCAGCCCTGGTGGCTCTTAAGAATAAGCTCAGTCTTATATAAAACTCAGCAATTCTTCTAGGTTTGTGCCGTGTCTTGTGAGGGGTTTCGCCTAGGACACCAAGCTGGCTCATCGGCGGGCTCTTGGTGTCCCCTCCCGGACCCCCACAGGAGTAACGAACTGCGCGCTACCTCCCTTTATATAGAGTGCAACTGCACTCCTTGACTGCGAGAACTAAAAGCTCAAGCATGTTGAACCTCCCTATGAAGGCTTCCAAAAAGATGGTATATTGGCTTTCACGGCCGGTGAATTAAAACTCAGCAATTCTTCTAGGTTTGTGCCGTGTCTTGTGTGGGGTTTCGCCTAGGACACCAAGCTGGCTCATCGGTGGGCTCTTGGTGTCCCCGCCTGGACCCCCACAGGAGTAACGAACTGCGCGCTACCACCCTTTATATAAAGTGCAACTGCACTCCTTGATTGCGAGAACTAAAAGTTCAAGCAGCCTGAACCTCCCTATGAAGGCTTCCAAAAAGATGGTATATTGGCTTTCACGGCCGGTAAATTAAAACTCAGCATTTCTTCTAGGTTTGTGCCGTTGCACTCTACATAAAGGGAGGTAGCGCGCAGTTCGTTACTCCTGTGGGGGTCCGGGCGAGGACACCAAGAGCCCGCCGATGAGCCAGCTTGGTGTCCTAGGCGAAACCCACACAAGGCACGGCACAAACCTAGAAGATTTGCTGAGTTTTAATTCACCAGCCGTGAAAGCCAATATACCATCTTTTTGGAAGCCTTCATAGGGAGGTTCAGGCTGCATGAGCTTTTAGTTCTCGCAGTCAAGGAGTGCATTGCACTCTATATACAGGGAGGTAGCGCGCAGTTCGTTACTCCTGTGGGGGTCCAGGCGGAGACACCAAGAGCCCGCCGATGAGCCAGCTTGGTGTCCTAGGCGAAACCCCACACAAGACACGGCACAAACCTAGAAGAATTGCTGAGTTTTAATTCACCGGCCGTGAAAGCCAATATATTATCAGTCATATATGTTTATGTACACATAACCCATACGAAATTTGGTTGAAATCCAATTGATAGTGTAGAAGTTATATGCATTTAAAAATTGGACCTATCAGCAGGCTTACAATCAGTTAGGCAACACTGCCATGCATGGCCTCCTGGAAATTAAATCAAAATATTATTATCTATACGTGTGCCAATTTTGAAGCAGCTCCCATTCATACCTTCCAAGATATCCAACATGGAGCTCAAATGTCAATTGTGATTTTTCAGCAGTTGGTTGCACTGACATCATTTTCAAATACGGCGTTGACATATTCAGGAGCAGATCTTTACTCCTACGAACTTTTGTTTCGATTGCTGCAGCCGTTTAGGAGTTGATAGGGACATACACACACACACACAGCCAGCCAGCCAGACAGACGGACAGACAGAAACTCACACATTTGCCCGGATCGATCTCATAAGTCTATTTTTCCTCATTTTTGCAAAATGTGAAAAGTAGGCTAAAAATAGTAAACATTTAAAATTAAAAGTAAAGAAAACTAGGATAATTAAAATTAAAATTGCATTACTTTCTACCAACTGTTTTTACTTTTTTATTTTAATTGTTTTTATTAAAACATATATCTAGCACCATAGGTGAAGGAGATGGACTAATAATATTTAGTTTACATAAACATTAACACTTCCACAAGAATTAGTTGATATATGAGTGAAAGATTCAACCATCTGCATCTTTCACAATATATTGCCCTTTTGGTAGGTGGTTAATATACTGACCACTAACCTATAAAGGATTCAAGCTCTCGGTGCAGGTTATCTGCCAAATTTAAAACACGCACAACCAAGAACACGGAGCTAATGGCCATGATGTTAATAACTTTTAAAATTCTATTTGTTGTCGTTCCATTTACGGAATTGCAACATCATGATCGGAACTTTTACCGGTGTTTGATAATAATCAGCATTACCAACTATGGTATGCATACGACCCACACTGAACCAGATAATTGCATGGACATCATGGCGGAAGACAAGATCCAGATAGGCTACATCAAGGATGGAAGATATCGCTGCATCTGGCAATAAGAACATTTCAAACGCAGCAAAAAAGACAAGAGACATAGCAAACTGACCAGGCGTCTCCAGGAGACTGAATCCATTTATATACATTAACAACATGGATGAATTAACAGATGAAAATCTCACAATAAAGTGGTAACATGATACCCAAAGGGGCTCACAACTAGTGGGACGTGGGTTGGTGACCATGGGATCTAAACTGAGTCCGACATTGCTTCCACTTACTTGTGCCGGACTCCTATCTATCTTCTTTCCTTTCGAACTCTGTTGGTCAAATCTTGTTCTCCTCCGACCAGAATGGTGTTAGAGTATCCGAGGCCTAAGGTATCCTTCATTTTTTCGCCTTAATTGGCCCTTGTCGTATAAGCCGACTCAGATGGTGGGACCATGTGCTGAGAATGGAAGAGGAGAGATTACCTGACTTCGCCTGTAGAAGGTAAGAGAAGTAGAGGAACCTCCGAGTGTCCATTGAGGGTTAAAACCTGGTATTTCTTAAAAACACACACTGACTACATGTTCACGTTGTAGCAAATCCTCTAAATTAATCGATAACAACGCCTTGAGTAAAATACAGTCGATATTGTTGCTTACAATAACAACAATGAAGTCTAACGGTCAATCTGTGTGGTAGTCGTGTTTAAAATATCAAACATTACACAATTACGGTGCGTACAGGAAGTATTCTGCTACTTGTTTTGCTCGAAAACATACAAAGTGTGGTACTTATTACTGATATATATTAAAGCAGAATGGCTATCTCATCATCAACAACAACAAAATAACACCTTCATAGATTAGATTTGGGAGAGGAAGACATTTTTAGCTTATTTTCAATTTTGAAAAAAAAAAAAAAAAAAAAGGCTTATGAGATCACCTTTTGTCCGTTTGTGTGTGCGTGTGTGTGTGTGTGTGTGAGGAGTGTGTCCCCCCCTAATAATTTCTTAACGGCTGGAGCGATATCAATGAAACTCAGTAAGTTCATAGCACTATTCCGGACGACCCCGACCGTGCCCTTCAAATTTTTTTACATCTCACCAATCCAACATGGCGGCTGTGCGAAATATTTCACCAGCATTCAATATCTCCGAAACTATTCCCGATATCACCCTGGAATATTTTACGGTGATAAAGGGAACTAATAGAAGTTCACCTATGTGACTTCTGAAAAACTGGTAACTACAGAACAACATGGCGGCCACGCGAATTTGCGACTTTTAAAAAGACGTTTCTCGCGTTTTAACCAACCAAACGCAATAAAACTTGGTACAGTATATGTTTATACACATTGTAATGCACCGACATCTAACTTGGTTCAATTGTTTACAAAACCACAAGATGGCGGATGTGCGAAATATTTCACCGGCATTCTATATCTCTGAAACTATTAGCGGTATCACCCTGAAATTTTGTACGGATATAAAGGGCACTACTGGAAGTTCATCTATAAGACTTTCAAAAACCGGTTAACTACAAAACGAACATGGCGGCCAAGCGAATTTGAAAATTTTAAATAGACCTTTCTCGCGATTTAATGTTCCAAACACAATGATATCTGGTATGTTTATACACATTGTAATACACTGGTATCTAATTTAGTTCAGTTGTTTACATAATCTCAAGATGGCGACTTTGCGAATTTTAAAATTAAGTTTTTATTTCTTGTGTCGTAATCATGCGATCGATGTGAAAGTTTGAATAATGAACCTACGCAATAATTTTCCTTTAATGGTACATGACTCTATGGCCTATACATTTAACAATCCAACATGGCGACCATCCGAAATATTTAGACGGCTCTGAATATCTACGAATCTATTATAGCAATCAAACTGATTTTTTTATGTTCATAGGGCTATGATCTTAAGTTCACCTATAGGACTTTAAATAACCTGGTGATTACAAATCCAACATGGCGGCGACGCGAAGTATAAATATTCATATGGACGTTTCTCGCAATTTAACCATCCGAGTGTAGTAAAACTTGGTACAGTAAATCCTTATACGAATGTTAATCCACTGGCATCTAATTTATTTCAATTGTTTCCATAACCATAAGATGGCAGCTGTGCGAAATTTTAAAATCTCTTTGTTACTTCTTGAGACCTAATCATGCGATTGAAGTTTGAATGCTACACGTACACAATAATCTTCATGTAACAGTACATAACTCAAGGACCTACATATATAAAATCCAACATGGCGACAATCCGAAATATTTAGTCGATTCTCAATATCTACGAATCTATTACAGCAATCAAAGTGAAATTTTGTATGTTGATAGAGGCAATTAACATAAGTAGGATATATGAAAATAGGCTGTATAGTTCTTCACCGAACTACATGTTACATTTTCAGTTAGTGATCTGCATCCAACGATCAGGGTTTTAGGACGTTTAATGCTTCTGGTCGGATTGCCGTATAATAGTGTTTTAATTTTTCATTCCGAGGTATTGATTTTTTGCTGCATCTGTTCCATGAGATTTTATAGTTTCTTTTGTAATTTAGAGATTCTCTCTTTGTTTGATTCGTGATTTAATTCGGAATTTGACATTATTTACGGGAGATTGTGTTATTATTATTACATCAATGTCAACAAAAAGTCCACACAGGACCATGCTCACCCTCTCTTTGGTCACCAGCCTCCAAGAAGGCGGCTAAAATCAAGGAAAAGTTTTATGCAAACAACATCAATGCCTACTACAAAACCCGAGGTAGCCAGGATACAGCTATGGCAATCCACCATACCAGATTGGATGAAGGCCGAGGAAAGGCTTCCAGCAGGCCACAACAACTGGGAAACTTGGCGGTCACTCAACGAACTTCGGACTGGTGTTGGGAGACGCAAAGTTAATCTCCACAAATGGGGATACCTACAGGAGTCAGAACTCTGTGAGTGTGGGGAGAGACCGACCATGGTACACCTGTGTTCCTGTGAACTGTGCCCGTGTTCTTGCACAACGCAGGATTTGATGGAAGGTCATGAAAGAGGTGTGACAGTGGCCCGTTTCTGGGCGAAGACAATCTAATTCGAGACATTGTAGTATGTATTATTCCTTTTTAATATTGTGTATCATCCCTCTTGTGTATGTTGTAGTGCTTTTGACTCGAATAAATAAATAAACAAAAAGGTTACTGTATTATGTTTATTAAAGCGAAGTGAGTCGTATAATATCTCAATGAATGTAGTGTATTCCATCGTGTATGTTAATACAGTATAAGAAACTTGTAAATAGTGTGTCTGACAGGCAATTGACGAGTTATAATAAAACAACATTCTTGTGGCGCGCTTCGCTTCGCATGTGTTCATATTAGTAAGAACACTACCGCCCGCAGCGCGCGAAAGATATCTTACTTAGCCCACAAGAAACACGAACATCACTCAAGTTCATGGATCTAGGTTTCAAGATCTTCAGGGGAGGGTGAGAGAGATACACCTCAAAGGCACAGAATAAGGCAATAATAATTAATTGTATATCACTTGTCTAACGAAACCTTGAACTACGAGTTGTCAGCGGTGTGTCGTTATGTGTTTTTCTAGAGATAATAATAATAATAATGCATGTCAAGACAAACCAACCTTCGACACTACTGTACAACACTGTCATCAAACCGGCAAGTCTCTACGCAAGCGAAACACTTACACTCAATACGAAAAATGAACTTGAAGACATCAAGAAAGAAGAAAGAAAAATTCATTCGGAAAATACTAGGAGCAAGACTCACTCCTGACGGGTATCGACTACAGTCAATCAAGACAACTAAAAAATCCTCAAACATCGAAGTCGACAGCAGAAAAAGACGATTGAAATTCTTCGGACACATAAGTAGACTGCCGAATACCCGACTAACCAAAGGAATACTATACAGATTACATATCATCACTCAAAAGTACAACACCATGGATGAAAGAAGTACAGAAAGACATGCGAACTGCTAACATAACCGACACATCAGACAGAGATTCCTTCCGTAACAAGTGACCAACTGGGAAATCCAACCAGAGCAAGCAAAACCTACACCTTACAGTCCTCAATGGTCTGACGAAAGAAAGTTGGCATTCTCAAACAGAATGAAACAATACTGGCAAAATAAGAAGAACTTCAAGAATTGAGTCAAAGTGCTTAAAGATTTCTAATATTGGGAAAATACGCTGTAAATAAATAAATAATGTTATTGGTTTTACGCCCCTTTCAACTACTGCGGCTTTTAGAGAAGCCGGGGTGTCAAATTTTACCCCGAAGGGGATCGTTAACGAGCCAGTAAATCTACTCACACGGCTCCCTCACATTTGCGCGTTCTCAAATGCCAACTAACTGCGCCAGGATTCGATTCTGTAACCTTCGGCACAGCAGGCGAGAACGTTACTGCTGTACCATACATCCAGACAGGCGAGGGAGAGAGAAAGAAAGAAAGCACTCATGCTTTGCTCGAGTGAATGAACACTTTGAAGCTCCAAGGATTGGCGGTTAAGTGCATATAGTGATTGTACGGGCCGATTAGGCTACAGCGCCGAGGAAGTTGCTCACCCCTACCTCACGATATCGATGATGTCATTTCAGTAACATTAAATATAAATTTACCAGTTGCATCAATGAGGAACCTGTTTATGTGGGCATGATGCAATTAAGAAGATGAGAAGATAAGACCATTCAGTACCACAGTGTCTAGCTTCTTAACGTCTTGGTGCATTCTTGGAATGCACGGTACCTGAGATCACAATTTTGAATACTTTTGCACGTTCTTTCCTTCCTTTTTGTCAAACACCAACAGTGATCATTTGTTTTCTCCTCTATGTGCAAATTTCTTATATTTTGTGTGAGTATGTTTCAGATATATATTCTGTGATCCACCTAGCGTCATATGACAACAAATCTCTGAAGCTCTTCAACTCTTCCTCGCGCAAGAGGAATTCCACATCCATTTGGCTACCAGATACTGTTGTCAACTCTTTGAAGACCAGCTCAGCAAAAGAAGATTATTTTGTTTTTATTAAGTTGGTTATGCTGATATGTATACCTTTTGTTTCCTCCCCCCACTCTCTCCCCCTTCCGTGGTCTCTCCGTGCTCCGCTGAGCTTCACTCACTTCTTCGTCTGCAGTTGACTCGGCCAGTCAAAGCTCTTCTCGAGCTAGCCTCTAACCAAGAGGCACACCCTCTTCTTCGCCATGTTGGCTAGATAGTCTTCATAAGGAACTCCGACTTCAACATGAAATCGAGATAAGTACCATTTTTAAAAAGTTTTAACCTCATCTTCATGGTTTTAACTTTCAAGTGCTTTTAATTGTGGGCAGTGTGAAATTGTTTACTTGAGGCAATAATCATTCTTCGTGGGTTTTGCCATGTTGAGCTTTTACTTGGATAAGCCAACCTTACTATAAAAGAGCTTTTCTTAAGCGATTCAAACGAGAAATCCTCTCGCTACGTGGGATATTATCTAATACCCGCTGCCTATAATTATAAACTATTTCCTCCGTTGGATTTTCTCAACCCCATTTTCTGCTAAGGTCGTTCTGGAACCTTCTAGAACTTGTTCTCTATCTGCGAGTCCTGCCGTCATGTATTTCTCATGTACTTGGGAGAATTCTGTTTAAAACTAAATTACTACAATAGTAAAGTTTCGTCCTCCGTGGGAATTTTCTACGGCGCATTTAATTGCAAATTACAACTTTTTTAAGTAATAGACGTTCACCTACATAGTGCAATCAGTTATCTCCATAATTGCAATAACTTTCTTTTTCATGAACTTTAGTGTTTCTATAGTGAACTTTGCATCCATCTTTACAGACTATAGTGTTAATCAGTGCTTGCTCCACTTTTCTACCGCGTCGCGATCGTCCGGTTATATTAAATACGGCCATGAACATTGTTCCTATATCCCAATGATCTTTCCTTAACCTTCTACTAACAACCATTATTTATAAAAATGCAACTTTTTATAAGGTGTTACTTACGAAGTGCCCTTCCAACTTTGCTAGTTTAACATTAATTAAATGCTGCATAATTTCTTGTGTGATACAAGTTTTAAATTTACATTGTTCCTCCTTTTAAAAGCAGGGAAAACAATTCTCTCAACTCCTGAGTGAGTTATTTTTTGGTCTCGCTAAATGAAAACTGCCTCATTTGACTGGCGAGTCTTATTCAAAGTATAAAAGGTCTAGAACCTTCCTTCTGATTAACTTTTCAGGTTCACAGTAAGTGACCTGCTCTCTTTGTATAAATCTCACAAAGTAATTCTGTTTAAATATAAGAAGTTGTAGGAACTTCCTTTTTATTCCTTATGTTTTCCATTTTGTTATCTTCGAAGTTGTTACTCTCGTTAGAATGTTCTTTCAGAGTTTTCATATAAGTACACTGCTTGTACTCCTGTAAATGTCAAAACTTTAATTATTCCATTTTGCCTATTTATGAAATCTTACCAAGATTTTAATACACGGTTTAAAAAACCTTAAAAATTGTCAATTGCCTGGAGCAACCGTTTAATGTGGAGAGGTCTGCGACCCTATTTGTTAAAAAGTTCAAACGAACTATGTTCATTAAATTTATATTGCATAATTGTTAATTGCCTCAAACTTCCTGCATTGTTAAATAAATTAAATATTTATTTTTGGATTCATCATTTCTCTGATACTACAGTTAGTCAGGATCCTGGCCTTCCTAGCTCTTCCTAGGTTTATGCCCTCGTTCATATACAATAAAGCTTTTACTATCTGTCTGGCCAGATCATCACCCTTCCCTATAGTACTTTCATTCGTGCTTGGGAGGAAATACACTACAGGTTCTCTCTGGCAAACTGCCCAAGCCTTATCTGCGGCTCCCGTTAGCCTCGACCAAGCTCGTAGCTATTTTAGGTATCCGAGCACATATTTGCAGTGGCAACCACCTTTAAGTGTGTTTAACTCTAAACTTATTACTTTTGTGGGACTCTCCTCCTATTCTTCTATCCTTCTTTTCCAATTCCAAATCTACTTCCTTCTCTTAATCATCTTCCCTTGGTGGGTGGGTTATTCCCTAGCCTATAATCTACCCAAAAATTTGGTACCAGAAACCCGGGAGAGCCCATTTTTTCTTCTCTCTTTTTAAAAAAGTGTCATTTGACAATACTTTGCAAATTTTTAATATCTCCTTTGGATCTTTCAGCTATATCTACGTCATGCAAAGCCTGTGAACGGGAAAGAGGCCGCTCCTGTCTCCTATGGTGTGTCCTGTTCTTTCGATCCATTCTCTGCTGCAAACCTGACAGCATCTCCAAGGTTCTACAGTTTCGTGAGTTGTATTTCAATTTATTATTTTTGTCATGGCTCCCACTGAAAAAGATGAAACTCTCATTGCTAGACGTTCTTCTTATAAAGGGCAACTCACTAGATTCCGAAATTTCATCAGCAAATTAAATCCCGCCGAGTGTGATTTAGATATCTTGACTCATCGCCTTAAGTTGTACGAACGGTCTTATGATTATTATGACCAAATTCAAACCGAGATTGAATCCGCTTGTCCAGAACTGCAATCGGATCGGGACGAGGTCGAACCCTTGTACTTTGAAGGAATTGCAAAGGCCCACCAATTGATTCGCAATATCTCAGAACCGGACACTAGGGTCATCAATCCGGCCCAGTTCGTACCCGCTTCAGTTCACGAGAACAAACCGAAACCGTTACTTCCCAAGATAAGCCTACCGCACTTCTCAGGCAAGGAAGGTGAATGGTATTCTTTTTACGAACTTTACTGCTCTTTAATTCATGAAAATATCGAGATCCCAGACATACATAAATTTTACTACCTTCGTACGTCTTTGGAATCTGAGGCCTTGACCTTGGTAGAGTCACTGCCTTTAAGCGCAGACAACTACCACATCGCCTTTAATCTCCTTAAAGAGAGATATGGCAACTTACGGTTGAGTGTCGCTCGTCACATCCGTTGTTTGTTCAACTTACCTACCGTAAAACCTAATGACGTCACATCTTTAAGAGACCTCTTAGATTCTATGCAGTTAAATGTCAGAGCGTTATACCAGCTAAAACAGCCTGTCCAAACATGGGACACCATACTTATTCACCTAGCTACATCAAGATTCGATTTTTCGACACTGAAGGCCTGGGAAATCGAACTCGCTCGCAAGGAAGAATTTTCCTTCGAACACCTCATCTCGTTTCTCAACAGTCGATGTCAATTCCTTACAGCACTCGCATTTCAGTGCGAAAAAGTCGAAACGAATCCTCAGTGTCAAATTTTTGAAAAAAAAACTTGCTTCTTCAAAGGGACATCAGCCCCCATTTGTCGAAAACAAACAAACCCGTTCTTCTTTCAATCATTCAAGAGAAGATATCAGGCCGCTTAACAAATCGTTAAAATGCACGCTCTGTAAAAAGCTTCACACCTTGTATTTGTGCAAATCCTTTAAAGAATTGTCTGTCGAAGATCGAAGAAAGTTTGTCTTAAACAGCAAACATTGTTTCAATTGCTTGTCACCTAAGCATTCTTCTTCGAACTGTACGTCATTAAATCTCTGTTTTCATTGCAAAAAACCGCATCATTCTTTATTGCACGTTCACGATAAATCGAGGTCATCAGCACCTGCCTCTTTAAGCTCCATGCAGAGCAGCTCCGAACAAACTAATGCTTCTTCCTGCATTTCCAACGCCGACACTTTTCACAGTGCGCAAACCCTTTTGACCACTGTACAATTTGAAATCCAAGATAATTTTGGAAATTGGTTCAAAACCCGTGGTCTTCTCGATTCCGCTTCAACGCACAACTTTGTTTCGCAATCGTTGATTAAAAAACTAGGTCTTTCGTCATCGCCTACTTCTATCAATGTGACCGGCATTGACAATTTGAAAACTCAAGTTTTGCAGTCTTCAAAATTGAAAATCAGAGACGTTTGCCAAAGAAACACCAATCTTAATTTAAACTGTCTCATTCTTACCAGTATTGGTAAAGACACTCCTAGTCACTCGGTTGATATTTCGGGGTTAAAGATTCCCTCGCACTTAAGGTTAGCCGATCCTCAGTTTAATGCTCAAGGTCCCATTGATGTGCTTTTCAGTGCCAATGTATTTTGGAACTGCATTCGCAAACAAACACGCAAGTTATCTTCAACCGTGGTCGCCAGAGACACCGATTTTGGTTGGGTTATTACTGGTAAAATCAGACATACCAGTGTTCAAACCAAAGCGCAATGTCATTTCGTCACAGCTGACATAAATCCCATTTCTGAAAAAGAGAACGCTCATGTTTCAAATCTCAATATTTTTGAAAACCACTTGTCGAAACGATGTCTTATCGTGAACAACTGCGTTAACCCTGTAAGTTGTTTAAATGGTTTTTCTTTCTTCCCGCACAAAATGGCAATTCAAGTTCGCCTTGCTTTGTGTTACTTCATCTATCTTCTTATGCCATTTTTTATAGCAGTTAATTGCTTAAACTATTCCTCGAAAACTATCTTCCCCTTGTGTAAAACCATGGCTATCAGTCACCATCACTTTGCTGTAAGCTATGTTTCACTTCTTTCGCTATGTAGAAGGATGGCCACGGCCGGCTCCTCCCTCCTTCCTCACAATTGGAAGTCGCTCATGAAACCGCTTGAAACTCTGAATTCTATAGCATCTAGAATAACTATTCTTATGCATAACCTTCGTCTCAATGTCCCAGCTTGTCTTCTTTGCTCGGAAGAATTAAGCTTCTTTTTGTTGAAAATTGTTCGATTTCGTGATCCTCTCAATTATGCGAAATTGATTTCCTACTTTATTTCATATAGCTTTAAATTGCTTTTTCACGTCCAAGTTACGATTGACTGCATGTCGTGTTACTCGTTCTGCCTTAAGTTACAGCTGACTCAATTAGTGTGTGTGCACTTTGAACTGCTTGTTTTTGAGACTCGTGTGTATACCAGTCTGAGGAATGCCCAGTCGTTGTTTATTTCCTGTATGATTGACACAGTTCAAAGCAAGTTTCTCTTATCTCAACTTTGGCTGATTGCCAAGCATTGTCTAGCGAGTTGCTACCGCACGCTCGGAAGCCGTTCCCCTAGTTCCCAAAATAAACCTGTTCCGCTTAAGGACTCGTTCAGCTATTTATATGCCTTATCTCGTTGTACTATGTGTGTCAAGGCTGTACTTGTTTACGTCCCTTACTTACTCATGCTCGTATTCCATAACTGCTTTGATCCCCGTTTCAAAACTTCGTTGCGTATTTCTCACGCGCTCATGAATTGCAATTTGCTTGCATATTTTGCGATCTTAATGTTCATTTATGAACAAACTTGGTTTTTCTCGTCGTCACATTCGATGTGTTTTTGTATTCATGCTTGTCCTGTCAAGTTTTTTGCTGACTTAAGTATTTTTCTGAGTAAACCCTTTGATACTCATTATAACTTGAGGTCATTGTTTATGGCTACTCGTTTGTTACCTATGGCGTTCTTGCTTTCTACTCGCATAGTTCCTTTGTTTATTTGGTATATTCTTGTCTTGAATAGATGTACTTGTTCCTATACGCTTTGTTTAAACTTGCCAATTCTTCTTTCTCATCGTATCGCAATCTTTACTAGTGCTTTATTTCCCTCAGCTTCTAGTTATTTCGTGATTGAAAGTGTCGTTAATTCTCACCTTTTAACTCCGCTTTCTAATGACCCTGATGACCTCCTTCCACTCACACCTGGTCACTGTCTTACACGCACTTCTCTCTCTGCCCATCCTCCCCTTCCTAATTCTTTCAGGGATTTTGATTTACCTATTGTTGGGCGTAAACTTGAAGCCCTCAGTAATTCTTTTTGGAAGAGGTGGAACTTGGAATATTTAACTTCCTTGCAACGGAGGCAGAAGTGGTTTCTTTCCAGTCCCAACATTAAAGTGGGAGACTTGGTCTTAGTTAGGGATGTTTCACCCCCCCCCCCCCTAGTCTGGCCTTTTCGAAAAGTGACTAAGTGTTACCCTGGAAGAGATGGGCGAGTCAGGATATTCAGAGTCTTGATCAATAATGGTCAGATCACAAGACTGCTTTTCGACAATTGTTCATTACTGTACTTGTTTTTCTTGCTCGCTTTTGGTGTCTGGCCCTCCCAGTATGGTGCATTCTTGGAATGCACGGTACCTGAGATCACAATTTTGAATACTTTTGCACGTTCTTTCCTTCCTTTTTGTCAAACACCAACAGTGATCATTTGTTTTCTCCTCTATGTGCAAATTTCTTATATTTTGTGTGAGTATGTTTCAGATATATATTCTGTGATCCACCTAGCGTCATATGACAACAAATCTCTGAAGCTCTTCAACTCTTCCTCGCGCAAGAGGAATTCCACATCCATTTGGCTACCAGAAACTGTTGTCAACTCTTTGAAGACCAGCTCAGCAAAAGAAGATTATTTTGTTTTTATTAAGTTGGTTATGCTGATATGTATACCTTTTGTTTCCTCCCCCCACTCTCTCCCCCTTCCGTGGTCTCTCCGTGCTCCGCTGAGCTTCACTCACTTCTTCGTCTGCAGTTGACTCGGCCAGTCAAAGCTCTTCTCGAGCTAGCCTCTAACCAAGAGGCACACCCTCTTCTTCGCCATGTTGGCTAGATAGTCTTCATAAGGAACTCCGACTTCAACATGAAATCGAGATAAGTACCATTTTTAAAAAGTTTTAACCTCATCTTCATGGTTTTAACTTTCAAGTGCTTTTAATTGTGGGCAGTGTGAAATTGTTTACTTGAGGCAATAATCATTCTTCGTGGGTTTTGCCATGTTGAGCTTTTACTTGGATAAGCCAACCTTACTATAAAAGAGCTTTTCTTAAGCGATTCAAACGAGAAATCCTCTCGCTACGTGGGATATTATCTAATACCCGCTGCCTATAATTATAAACTATTTCCTCCGTTGGATTTTCTCAACCCCATTTTCTGCTAAGGTCGTTCTGGAACCTTCTAGAACTTGTTCTCTATCTGCGAGTCCTGCCATCATGTATTTCTCACGTACTTGGGAGAATTCTGTTTAAAACTAAATTACTACAATAGTAAAGTTTCGTCCTCCGTGGGAATTTTCTACGGCGCATTTAATTGCAAATTACAACTTTTTTAAGTAATAGACGTTCACCTACATAGTGCAATCAGTTATCTCCATAATTGCAATAACTTTCTTTTTCATGAACTTTAGTGTTAATCAGTGCTTGCTCCACTTTTCTACCGCGTCGCGATCGTCCGGTTATATTAAATACGGCCATGAACATTGTTCCTATATCCCAATGATCTTTCCTTAACCTTCTACTAACAACCATTATTTATAAAAATGCAACTTTCTATAAGGTGTTACTTACGAAGTGCCCTTCCAACTTTGCTAGTTTAACATTAATTAAATGCTGCATAATTTCTTGTGTGATACAAGTTTTAAATTTACATTGTTCCTCCTTTTAAAAGCAGGGAAAACAATTCTCTCAACTCCTGAGTGAGTTATTTTTTGGTCTCGCTAAATGAAAACTGCCTCATTTGACTGGCGAGTCTTATTCAAAGTATAAAAGGTCTAGAACCTTCCTTCTGATTAACTTTTCAGGTTCACAGTAAGTGACCTGCTCTCTTTGTATAAATCTCACAAAGTAATTCTGTTTAAATATAAGAAGTTGTAGGAACTTCCTTTTTATTCCTTATGTTTTCCATTTTGTTATCTTCGAAGTTGTTACTCTCGTTAGAATGTTCTTTCAGAGTTTTCATATAAGTACACTGCTTGTACTCCTGTAAATGTCAAAACTTTAATTATTCCATTTTGCCTATTTATGAAATCTTACCAAGATTTTAATACACGGTTTAAAAAACCTTA
This sequence comes from Meconema thalassinum, assembly GCA_946902985.2. Lineage (NCBI taxonomy): Eukaryota > Metazoa > Arthropoda > Insecta > Orthoptera > Tettigoniidae > Meconema > Meconema thalassinum. Next base: position 927,838,573 of record OX336388.2, read on the forward strand.
AAAATTGTCAATTGCCTGGAGCAACCGTTTAATGTGGAGAGGTCTGCGACCCTATTTGTTAAAAAGTTCAAACGAACTATGTTCATTAAATTTATATTGCATAATTGTTAATTGCCTCAAACTTCCTGCATTGTTAAATAAATTAAATATTTATTTTTGGATTCATCATTTCTCTGATACTACAGTTAGTCAGGATCCTGGCCTTCCTAGCTCTTCCTAGGTTTATGCCCTCGTTCATATACAATAAAGCTTTTACTATCTGTCTGGCCAGATCATCACCCTTCTCTATAGTACTTTCATTCGTGCTTGGGAGGAAATACACTACAGGTTCTCTCTGGCAAACTGCCCAAGCCTTATCTGCGGCTCCCGTTAGCCTCGACCAAGCTCGTAGCTATTTTAGGTATCCGAGCACATATTTGCAGTGGCAACCACCTTTAAGTGTGTTTAACTCTAAACTTATTACTTTTGTGGGACTCTCCTCCTATTCTTCTATCCTTCTTTTCCAATTCCAAATCTACTTCCTTCTCTTAAACGATACAAGATAAATAGCAGATTAACACCACAGCCTGTTTCGAAAGTTAATTCACAGGGATTTTTCTCGGAATAGATATTGCAACTTTTCAGTCGGTCAACACATTATAATCCCAATTACTGGGACATGCGAAGAAAACAACCTGAGAAAAAAATACATGTGATTTTAAACAAGAAGTTCCGTGACGAACTAAAGAGCATACTTTTGTTTAAATTTAAGATTCATCTATCTAGAATAATGACTAAATTAAGTAGGTAATATCGAAATTTCTAATTAGTTCGAAATACTGTATACCTGGCATAATGTAGCCTAACAGAGCACTACAGTTGACAGCCCTGGTGACTGAATATATTCTTAGTTCCATCTCTTAAGGTACAGAATACAAAATTTGGTTGAAGTCCAATGGATAGCATGGACGTTACATGCAGTTAAACATTGGATTTAACAGCGCGCGTATAATTATGTTGGCAACAATGTCATGCATGTATTGGTCAGAAATAATCTGAAATAATATGATCTATTGTTGTGCCAATTATGAATGAAATCCATTAGTTAGTATACAAGTTACATGCATTTTAAAACTGGACCTATCAGCAGGCTTAGAATCATGTTGGCAGCACTGACGTATATTAGTTACTCCAAATTAATCTAGAATACGTGTGCAAATTTAGAGCTATTGGCTTGCATACTTTATGATATATTGATATTACGGTGACAAAAATAGACTGCATTTATTGACAGTTGGCAGCCCTGGATGCTCTTAAGAATACGCTCAGTGATATCTGGTTATGTACACATAGCACATACGAAATTTGGATGAATTCCAATTGACAGTGCAGAAGTTATATGCATTAAAATTGGACCTATCAGAAGGCTTATAATAATGTTTGCAACACTGCCATGTATGGCCTCCTGGAAATTAAACTGGAATATTATTATCTATACGTGTGCCAATTTTGAAATAGCTCCCAATCATACCTTCCAAGATATCCAACATGGAGCTCAAATTTCAACTGCGATTTTTTAGCTGTTGGTAGCACTGACATCATTTTCAAATACGACATTGAGATATTCAGGTATAGATCTTGTGAAAAGTAGGCTAAAAATCCCTCTCGGCACGCCGGAAGGCGGAGGCAGACTTAACCGGGCAAATAAGAATATTTATAATTCACTAAATTTGCCAATTGTTTTACACCTACAAATGTTCCACACGTATAAAGACCTGCGCGGATACGCAAAATATTTCGCCATGCGGATATAGTTTGCAACTGATCACAAGTAAAGGGACAAACAAGAGCAGGGTCTCCCAAACATAAGCAGGGCCACACGCACTTTGTAACACAATGTACAACTTTAATATCGGAAAAATGTAGCGGGTAGGGGCAGGGATAAAGTAAGGATATGGGAGTATCAAAAAGATGATTATGATGATGATGATGATAATTGTTGTTTTAAGGGGCCTAACATCTAGATCATCGGCCCCTAAGGGTCTGGGTGATAGCGAAAACGACAATGAAATGGAAACCATAACGAAAATTAAGTTAGTCTAAAAATACTTACAAAATGAAACTCAGATAGAAACGACTTACAAAATGTAGAGTGGAAATACTTACAAAAGGTAATTAAGAAGGACAATATTCAAAAAAGGAATTTAGATTTAGATTGAAGAATACGCACAAAATGTAGTTGAGGTTCTAAATACTTATAAAATGCAATTTAGATTCAAAATACTTACAAATTGCAATTGATATTGAAAATACATAATGCAATTTAGATTGAAAACGCCATACCAGATTCAAAATACTCACAAAATGCAATTGGAATTCAAGATACTTACAAAATACAATTGAAATTGAGAATACTTACAAATTGCAATCGAGATTCAAAATACTTACAAAATGCAATTGAAATCGAAAATACATAATACAATTTAGATTGAAAATGCCATACCAGATTCAAAATACCCACAAAATGCAATTGAGATTGAAAATACATACACAATACTTACAAAATGTAATTTAGTTTTAAAATACTCACAATATGACGGTCCGCTATCCAAAATACTTACAAAATGCAATTTAGATTGAAAATACTTACAAACTGGTGTTTAGATAGAAAATACTTACAAAATGCAATGTAGATTGAAAATACATAGAAAATGTGGTTGAGATTCAAAATACTCACAAAACGTAATTTAGAGACACGGGGAGCCAATTCATAAAAACAGGGCGGGAATCTTAAAGAGAAAAGGAACTATAATGAAGGAAAGATGAGACAAGGGCCAATTAAGGCGGGAAAGGAAGAGGTTCCTTAGGGCCCGGATAACCTAAGACCGTCGGCGTCGGAAGAGAACAAGAGTTGATCAAGAGAGGTCGACAGGAGGAAAGACGGAGAGGAGCCCGGCACAAGTAAGTGGAAGCAGTGCCGGACTCAGCTGAGGTCTCATGGTAGCCAACCCACGTCTCACTAGATGTGAGCCCCTGGGGGAAAAGTTGACACAAAAGTGGTGTTTAACAATATAATGGGCGCAGCACTGGATAATCAAATCCAATTAATCTTATAATAAAAGAGTTGAATTATAAGTTAGCATTCATTCCCAAAAGCAATCACAAATTACAGACAATTCTACTTCACTTGTGTTCTCACCTGAGCGTAATTATAGAGTGGAATGACGGGCGAAACTTATGTTTTCCGGTTTGCAATACCAATTAAAGTATTCAACTTTTTGTCTACAGGTTGTTAGAGCATGACAGAAATGTAAAATAAATTATAGGCTCTGTTACTGGGAGACCTGTGTTAATATTCGCATACTCCAGCGAGCAGACAACCAATTTTCATTCCTAACGAAACACGACATATTTGGCAAGCGTGTGAATCGTGTAGTTTGGTCAACAGTAAAGTGTTCTATTGGTTGTTGTTGGGTTTGTGAGGATTTTTTGTCTGATAACCTGTGTCACTGTCATGGCTGCATCAGTGTGTGTATCTGTAGTCTAATTCAGGTAAAGACTGGCTGCGTGGCTCAGCGGTAACGTTCTAGCCTGCTTTTCCGAAAGTTGCAGGATCGAATCTTGGCGCAGCCAGTTGGCATTTGAGGGTGCATAAATGCGTGACAGCCGTGTCAGTAGATTTACTGGCACGTTAAAGATCCCCTTCGGGGTAAACTTCCGGCACCCCGGCGTCTCTAAAAGTCGTAGTAGTTAAAAAGGACGTAAAATCAATAACATTATTATTATTAATAATTCACGTAAGGCTCGGGAAGGAGACGGCCGTAGGAACCATCCCAACATTGGCCTGGTGTATAAGCAAGAAACCACGGAAATCCACTTCCAGGTTGGCTGAGGTGGGAGTCAAACCCACCTCTTCTCCGTTTTGCCTCACGAGGCTGAGTGTACCCCGTTCCAGCCTTCAGACAAGAATTAAATTTCTTCGCAGAGTCGGGAATTATTATTTTTTATTTACTTAATAGTATTTTTTTCATAGAAAATTTGGAAGAGTAGTAAGGAAGGAGAAGGAAAAGGAGGCGGGAGGGGGGAATTGAGACACCATGAAGAATGAGGATGTCCAAATAAGGAGAGAGGGCGGGGGAGAAGGATGGATGGATAGATATAAGGAAACAGAAACAAAAGGGAAGTGTATTTGTACGGTACCCAATGTCATACAGGCCTCGGCGATAACACAGATGGAAACTCCTCCAGTGGTCAGCAAAGGAGATCAAATCATGGCCCTGTAGCCATAGAGGAAACCGAACAATTTGATATAGGTGAAGAAATACAGAAACTGAGAGGCACTATCATTTGTCCACCGCTCTAATTAATATGGCGCGTATTTCTATCAAGGTCCATATACAGTAGTTTCTGGCTGCTCTCTGGTGACGAACAGGGGAATTTCTCTAGTAAGCTCATTGACACACATTCCTTGGCCACATTGTTTTAATTCTATTGAAAAAGAAGGCGAGATTCCTTTCAAACGTTTATATTTTTTTCCACACGGCAATATTCCAAAAGCATGGATAATTTTAATAATTCTTCTTTATTAGGTATATTCCACAATACAGTAGTTTTCCTTCAACCCAAAAATACTCGACTCCTCCACAAATTTCTGTCTTCAGCATCTTCCTCGGTTAAGCCTCTGGTAGCCATGCTTCTCTTTACACCATCCATCCAATGTTCTCTTGGTTTACCCGTTTCCGTTTGCCTTCAGCTTGCCAATGTAACATTAAATTTGGAATTCTGCATCCTTTTCACATGTCCAAACCATAGTAATTTTCTTTCCTCAACCACTTCTAGTACATTCTTTTAACCTGCATAATTTCTCTGATTCTCGTATTTCTAATCTTATCCAATCTTGATTTTCTTGCCGCCCTCCTCCAATAATTCATCTCTGTTACTAATATTTAGTTTGCTTGCTGTCTATTCAACGTCCAAGTGTCTGCTCCATATAACAAAATAATTTGTACCAATGAACTGTAAATAAGTTTATTAGTGATGTTAATATTTCTGCTCCATAAAACGGAATTTAATGCTCCAATTGTTATCCTAGCCTCACTTACTCTTTTCTCAATTTCAGATGAACTTGTTCCCCCAGCATCTATTAATGAACCCTAATATTTGAATTTAGTGACTGTTTGAATTTTGCATTTCCGATCTGTAGTTTCTCACCGCCATTATTCTCTAATGTAAGGCATTTTACCAATAATAGTAATAACAATAATAATAATGATATTGATTTTACGTCCAATTTAACAACTGAGGCTTTTAGAGACGCCGGGGTGCTGGAATTTCGCCCCGAAAGGGATCTTAAACATGCCAGTAAATCTACTGCCACGGCTCCCATGCATTTCCGCACCCTCAAATGTCAACTGGTTGCGCCAGGATTCGATCCTGCAACCTTGGTTTCGGCAGGCAAGAACGTTACCGCTGAGCCACGCAGCCAGCTACACCACAAAACAGTAAAGCCGGGCAGGTGGTATACATCTCGTAGTCAGATAGTGAAATCCATCATTTCATGAAAATCCTAGGCACTTCATGAATAGCCGGCATATGATGTAGAAAGGGATAGTTACACTATTACTCGTTTCTTCATGAAGTGACGGACCAGTTTAGACAGATGGGGTAAGAAATGAGGGGCACTCACTTGTACGTTGCGAAATGAGTAATTGAATACTTGTTCTATGTTGAATTAAAACGGAATAAAACCCGTTACCAAGAAAGTAGGCGCATTAGTTTTTGCCAAACAACATATGTTTCTCTTTATTTATATATGAGGAATCAGTATTCTTTTCATGTGCGAATTTAGAGGAATGTTTATGAATGTTTGATGTAAGAAAGACACTAAACTGAGTTGTCGTGAGGTAGTTAAATGTTGGGATATGATCTTAAGGGGGCACGTAGCTTGTCCCAGAACGTGACTGTGCCATTATCTATATTAGGAGTGCTCGACCTCCCGGACCAGATCTCAGAGATTAGCTTATTAAACGACTAATTCTACCATGTTAGGAAGTTTAGCAAATATTGCATTGTAGCCACTGTTCTTTGTTGTTGCGTTACGCTTCGTCATACTGCAGCAACTTAAATGAGTTCGAAGAAGGGACATTTGCATTCTTATACAAGAACCTGTTGCGACGTAATTGCAAAATAATGTTAGAGAATTGGCCTTCTACAACCGTATTCATGTCAAATGGAAACTCACAAGAATTATGTAGTGTATTGCAAAGAGCGTATGTTCAGTTATTCATCTATTTATTTACTTCCCAACAAAATTAGTAATTTATGATTTTTTATTTTTTTAAATAATTTGTTTCTTTATTTGTTGTTTGTTTATCTATTTATCTGTTTCTTTATTTGTTTATCTACTGTCTGTTTGTTTATTTACTTACTTGTATTTTTTTTTAATGAGACCATGGCTCGTTCCAATTACGAGAGAGAGACTGATGGATACAAATTATGTGAATAGCCTAATGAAGTCTGTAATAATACGTCGTATTATCAATTTTGATTGAGGTTATTGATTGTCTCATAGCATCTCATCTCATCTAGGCCTCCACTATAACCAGTGGTGTAGTCAGGAGGGTATTACTGGGGTTGAGAACAACCCCAACTCCACTTGAAAATTTTACAAAAAATAAAACTGATAATAAACAATAACCTAAATAAACATTTCATAAAATAAATAATGGCAGTTACTGACGAAGAGATTGGTCGATCGTGCTCTTCTCAACTATCAACACCAGAAGAACGAAATTTGTCATAGGAATATTAATATATATTGGCATTTTTTGGGAAGATATTAATTAATTATTTTTTGATTTTAAATTCTTGTTCAATGTTTACAAATTAAGAACAGGAACATTTATGTTTTACTTTGTTTTAGCAAAAAGGTGGGCCTACATTACTTAAAAATATGATATATTTCAATTAGTTAATTCGATGTCTATTTTGCTTCTGTGAGAGCGCAGTGAGAGAAGCGAAGATTAATCGAAAAAACAATTAATAAATTATTTGATTAACTGATTAATCAATTAAACGACAAACCAATTAATCGATTAAATGCACAATTTATTAATCGTTATTTTTTCGTTATTAATCGATGTATTTGCAGCGATTAATCGATTGTTTGATAATTGAACTTAATCGATTAAGAGTTCCAGCCCTACCCAGCACACTCCCGCCCCTCCCAGGGGCTCACATCTAGTGGGACGTGGGTTGGCGACCAGGGGACCCCAGCTGAGTCCGGCATTGCTTCAACTTGTTTGTGCCGGGCTCCTCCCCATCTTCTTTTCTGTCGACCTCTCTTGGTCAACTCTCGTTCTCTTCCAACCCGACGGTATTAGGGTATCTGAGGCCTAGGGAATCTCTTCCTTTACCGCCTTATTTGGTCCTTGTCTCATCTTTCCTGATACCCTCCTTCTGCGAGGGATCGGCCATCTTTTTCTTTTCATGTTCTCTCCTGCCTTCTGCTCAAGGCCCTCAAGGAAGCAGGGTGCATGTAGCCCCACCAATTCTGGTGCACCCTGGATATTGCTACACCCTCAGGGGCTCACGACTGGTGAGTTCGGGAGTTGGCGACCCCGAGGGATTCCTGAGCTGGGTCCGTTTTCTCCCCCTTTTTCCACTGACTTTGGGGCGGGCCCTCTTCCTGTCCCTTTCCTATCTGCCTTTCATGGCTCTCCTTCCTTCCAAGTCCCTCAATCCTCGAAGAATGAGCATTTCTTTTTTTCCTGTCCTTTATTTGCCTTATCCTTTATTTGTTTACCATTTCTTCTTCTAGTATGTAAGTCTGTAGTTAGTATTAGTTATAGTTTTCATTCTCATCTCATCTTTCACTATCTCACAAACCATTACCGGGCGAATTAGCCGTGGTCGTTACGGCGTGGCTGCAGGCAGTCGCTCATATCCGGGAGGCGAGGAGGTTCGAATCCCCCCGCCGGCAACCTTGAAGATGGTCTTCCCATCTTCCTTCCAGGCAAATGCCGCTACCTTCCAGTTCCTTGACCTTACATTCACACATTCCTCCCCAGACAACACTCCACACAGACGGTACGTGTAGCTCACCCCTTGGGTGTCCGCATAGAAGTAGCTACAAACTCTGGTGAGCCGAACATGTCCTCGGACACTCCCGGCACTAAAAGCCATACGCTAAAAAAAAGTAGGGGCCAATAACCTAGATGTTAGTCCCCTTAAAACAACAATTATCATCATCATCATCACCACCACCTACCCAGCACACAGCTGGGGCACGATCACTGTAGCTGAGTTTATGTCTCCCTCCACCACATCACCCTGAATAACGAGCTGGAACCACCCGCGTGGCCATGACCTTAGCACGAGCGCGATATGCACAACAACTGTAATACTGTACACGAGTAACACATTTAAAGTACACGATAATAACACAGTGGTCACCACATCCATTTGGCTACTAACCTATAACAAGACTTTCGGCCTCCAACACTCGCTTGTTAGTGACATATTTCATTTTACGTTCATGATGATGATAATTGTTGTTTTAGGGGGCCTAACAGCTGGGTTATCAACCCCTAATGGATTGGGTGATAGCGAAAATGTAAATGAAATGAAACTATACCTAAACCTAACTACATACTTACAAACTAGAAGAGCAAATGGAAAACAAAACTAAGAATAGGGAAAACAAAAGACAGGAGGAAAGTAAATACCCTCAACCCTCGAAGAATGTGAATTAGGAGACTTGGAGAAAGGAGAGCCCCGAACGGCAGATAGGAAAGGTAAAATGGAGAGGGACCGCCCCAAAGACAATGGAAGAAGGAGAAAAACCGGACCAAGTTCAGGAAGCCCTCGGGGTCACCAACTCCCGAACTCACCAGACGTGAGCCCTAGAGGGTGTAGCACAATCCAGAGTGCACCATAAGTGGAGGCCCCGGGTTCGATTCCCGGCTCCGTCAGGGATTTTAGAAACTGGCGTGAGGGCTGGAACTGGGTGCACTCAGCCTCGTGAGGACAATTGAGTAGCTGTCTGACAGTGAGGCAGCGCCCCGATCACGTAAACCAAGATTAACGGCCGAGGGGACCCGATGTGCTGATCACGCGTTACCCCAATATCTGCAAGCCAAATGGCTGGGCAGCGGTCGCTTGGTAGGCCTAGGCCCTTCACGAGCTGTAGTGCCAGGAGTTCTTCATGAGGTAGGCGTCCTGGGATTTGAAATAAGGTGCTATTCCGTCATTTTCCTAGAGGGGGTGTGGAAAACCCGGGGAAAACACTCTCAGGTTAGCCGGTGTAAGTTTCGGGAATCGAACTTTCGATCATCGGACTTGCTGCAGCGATTTAACGCTAACGGCTTCACGTCGGGGTTTAACCAGTACAGGTGCGGCAGTCAGAGGCAATATCATAACACATTATACCTTACTTCCATCAACGTCGACCTCAACAATGGACCCTCTCCCACGCAACGACCTGCCAGCACATAATGGAATATTCCAGACGAGAGAGAACTTGCAAAAGTAGACCGGCCTCTAGCGAAATTCTCGTACTAGAATAATTAAGCGTTTCTCAGAAAACTAATCTGCTGCCACAGTATGACTCATAAGCCGCGTATCATCAAAGAACAGGCTAGCATCAAATAACACTAACAAAACTTGCTCAAGTACTCACTTTAATGAACGGTCATCTGCCTAACTAGCACTTCTCCTGAAATGTGTTTGTAGTTCAAAGTTCACCTGTTCAAAATTATCCGGGGAACTCAGGGCAGTACCTCGTTATCGTTATTTTATTAGTATTTATGTACGTAGGAGAGCGTTACAACACAATCAATTTTCATGTTTTCTTCTGGCCCTTTCTTCGTTTTTCCCAAAAACCTCTCATATAAACATTATCCTTCCTCTTTCTCTCCTCCATCCACTTCTTTCCCGGTTGTATCTCTTTGGGAGTTTGCTCAAACTTCTGCTGTCTAAGTTTTTCGCTGTATGTGCTCCTGTCTGCCATGTGTTCTGTAGAGATGTTTAGTTTCTTGAGGTCTTCCACAATTTCCTTTACCCAATTGGTGTTTAGTGAGCTATTCGTAACTATATTAAAAATGTTCTTTGTCAGTCTGTCTTCGGTCATCCTAAGTACATGTCCATACAAATTTGCCCTTCTTCTCCTTATGTTGTTTGTAATCGTCTCTGTCTGTTTGTACAGTTCTATTGTCGGTCTCTTTATCCATATTCCCTCTTTCTGAACTGGCCCGTAGATCTTTCTCAGAATTTTTAGCCTACTTTCGATTTTTGCAAAAATTGAAAGTAGACTTATAAGATCACTACAGGGCGAAAAAAAAGTGTGTCTGTCTGTGTGTGTGTGTGTATGTGTGTGAGTCTGTGTGTGTGTGTGTGTGTGTGTGTGTGAGTGTGTGTACTCTGAATGTCTGTCCCTCCTATCAATTCGAACACGGTTAAACCGAATTGAACGAAATTTGGTACAGAGGTAGCACTGGCAAAGGGCACCTCCGTGTCATGTTTTATATTGCCGCCATCTTTACCAAAAGGTAATGGCGGCCAATCGAATGGTCAAAACTTAATAATGCATTACGACCAAACTAATCATCGGATCTTTACCAAATTTGGTAACAACCTACCTTCATATGGGACGCGTCTTGTGCCCAAACTACAAGGTCATCAAACGTACCATTTCAGGATGGCGGCCGTGTGAATTATGCAAAATTTATAATCCATAACATGGGACCCACCAGTTCCGATTATCGAACCAAGAATCGTTTAATCTGTTCTAAGCGACGTGGTTCGTTCGAAATTAAAAGTTCATATTGTAATATTATATGGGGGGCGTGGTGGCTCAGCGGTCTAGCTGTATGCCTCTCACCAAGGCGGTCCGGGTTCGATTCCCGGTCAATGCATGTGAGATTTTCGAAGTGAAATGCCATGTCCTGTGGTTAGGATTCCACGTAAAAAGGAGGTCCCGTGGCTTATTATCACAAGATTCACGGTCACGTAAAACTACAATCTCCCTCTCCTGTAATATTATAATCTAGAAGTGACTTTAAAAATCTGAATCGTCTCGGCTAATTGACAAGATGGCAGCTGATCTCTCGTTCTGACCTATATTTTACTAATTTCAGTATGTTGCATGCAATATAACCTACTGATAAAATTATATGAACTTAATATGAAATGAACTCGGTTTGAAATATACTCCAGTGAAGAAATCTTCAGTCCAAGTGATTATTTGCTAATACAGTACGTTATATGTATTTAATCGATAACGCGTGAGTTATGAGTGTACGATTGGCTGTGTGGTTAGAGCTCCCGTCTCTCATGTGGCTGGCCGGGGTTCAAATCCTATCTGAGTAGAACTTTTTTGCTTGATTTTTTTATATTTATTGTTTCTTGAGTACTGAGACGTTATAAAATAAAGCGTTATATGGTGCGTTTTGCAATGGAAATTATATATTAAAAAAAACGACATTCTCCACCGGAGTGACATCTACCATCCTTCAGTTGTACTATGCAGAAACTATAGATTCGAGCAGCGCTCTATACCGGCCAGTTAGTGAACCCAGTCTTAACGACTGCTAGGAGTAATAATACAGTAACATTTGTTTATTCCTTGTGCACATCGAACCAAGAATCGTTTAATCTGTTCTAAGCGACGTGGTTCGTTCGAAATTAAAAGTTTATATTGTAATATTATAATCTAGAAGTGACTTTAAAAATCTGAATCGTCTCGGCTATTTGACAAGATGGCAGCTGATCTCTCGTTCTGACCTACATTTTACTAATTTCAGTATGTTGCATGCAATATAACCTACTGATAAAAATTATATGAACTTAATATGAAATGAACTCGGTTTGAAATACACTCCAGTGAAGAAATTTTCAGTCCAAGTGATTATTTGCTAATACAGTACGTTATATGTATTTGATCGATAACGCGTGAGTGATGAGTGTACGATTGGCTGTGTGGTTAGAGCTCCCGTCTCTCATGTGGCTGGCCGGGGTTCAAATCCTATCAGAGTAGAATTTTTTTTGCTTGATTTTTTTTATATTCATTGTTTCTTGAGTACTGAGACGTTATAAAATTAGATGGTGCTTTTTGCAATGGAAATTATATATTAAAAAAAACGACATTCTCCACCGGAGTGACATCTACCAGCCTTCAGTTGTACTATGCAGAAACTATAGATTCGAACAGCGCTCTATACCGACCAGTTAGTGAACCCAGTCTTAACGACTGCTAGGAGTAATAATACAGTAACATTCGTTTATTCCTTGTGCACAGAGGCGTTGTTGATGACCTCAAAACTTGCAATATGGATGATTTGGAGATGGATTATTTTGTTATACCGTGTATTTAAGATTAGCCTATAAATTAACGGGTTGCGAAGTTACTTCACTTAGTCCTATATCATTCGTATACGACACAGAACAACAACGTGACGTCAGTTTCTGATCTGCTCTGATTGGCTATTACATTGCTGCAGTCGGGTAGTTGGCAGTCAAGGATAAAATTCGCGACTGCCAACTGCCAGCTACCAACTGCAACTTCGTGTTGTGTATGGTGCCTATAGTATACACGGAGTCGATCGCGACTGCCGACCAAGGACTACCAACTACGGACTGCCGACTGCGCATTGTAGATGGGCCTTATTAGAGCAACGAAGTTTCAATTATTGTAAGTAGTCGGTGCTTGGAGTGTTTGCTGATGAAATTGCAAAATGCTGGGGTAAATTATAAACTGTGGTTTGAACGCCACTGTTCAAATCCTGTGTGCCAATTTGCACTTCAAATAGGAAGAAATTAGGAGATGATAAGGGCAGAGAGTTATAACTATACCCATACATTTAGGAGAAAGTAGGCTATATGTCCTTTCCCGAACATCTTGTTCTCTCTTGTTTCTCTAATTCCTTGATTTTTGTTCGTCCCGTAATTGCTGTCGTTTCTGAAGCGTATAAGGCCTCTGGTAAGACTACTGTACGATAGTGTCGTAATTTGGCAATCGTTATTTTATTATTATTATTATTATTATTATTATTTTGCGGACCACGGGAAACAATTGATTTGCTGGTCAGTTCCATTTTCTTCACCCAGAATTTTTTCATCCTTTCGCTGCGGTTCCTCCGCCTTTCCTCTGACCAGGTGTCCTTGGTCGTTCTACTGGGTATTTCCTTGAACCTCTTGAAGTTATCGATTTTAGCTCGAAACACAGCAGCCCTATTCCAGATGTCTTTTGGATGTACACCTACTTTATCCATGTCTTTTCTCGTTTCTTCTACCCACATGGTAGTCGCCTTTAGCTTGGTGATTTAATTAAAGATTCTTTTCGTTATTCGGTTCTCATCCATTCTCATGAGGTGCCAATAAAACTTCAGTCTCCTCTTATATACGCATGGTGTCCGCGATTTTCTCTGCCTGTCTATATAGATCCTCATTTCTCCTATATCTCCATGTGCCATCGTTTCGTTCTATTCTTCTTCTTCTTCCTCTTCGATTCGGCCAATTAGGGACCACGTCAGTTCAACTGTCTCTTCTTCCTAGCTCAACTACCACCCAGTGTTACCGCATTCATCTCCGGTGTTGTTCTTTTCTCTCTTGGGACCACGCCTTCCCTGTCTTCAGCTTCGGCTTTTCCTGGAAACCTTTGTGCGTACGTAGTTTTTCCTCAAGTGGAATACGCTCCTGGATATCTTTAGGGCAAATTTCCATTTCACGTAGATCTTTCTCAACTTCCGTGAACCATGCCCCTTTGGTTTTCTTATCTTGAAAGTCCGTTTTGATATCCCGCCTGGGCTCATTCGTGTCATGTGGCTATAAAAGGCAATCCTTCTTTTTTGAATCGTGTCACTGATCTTCTCCACGTGCTTGTATAATTCGTGGTTGTGACGCCTTCTGTACTCGCTGTCTTCTTTATTATTATTATTATTATTATTATTATTATTATTATTATTATTATTATTATTATTATTATTTACATTATTATGCCCGTCTATAGAGCGCGATTGAGCCTATCGAGCTGATCTTGTTTTCTTGTCCTCTCAAAATCTCTTCGACTTCTCGCTATAGCTCTTCCTGCGATCCTCCGTCCAGGTTCTGTTTGATGCAATACAGGGTGCGCACAAATGATTGGAGCGGTTTTGTCAATCATTTCTAGCCATATTATTAGAGCTATGGTGATTGTGTTTCATGTTGTAAAGCAAGTATCCATCATTTTCTTTTAATAGCCCCCGTACGTTGTGCTTCCCTCAACGCCCGCGAGAGCGCAACAGTTGCAACATCCCCGTACCTGTGTGCAGCACGTTCGTGACTCTCCCAAGCTCAATGTTTTCTGTGCCATCCCGAAATTTAAGTTTACGGTCCCATCTTCTTCGCTATAAAAATCCATTACTGGGCACATCTACCTGGATATGCTGTAGAGTTGGCTCATGCCACAGTTGGAGACCGATAGCATGAACTTCATCTACCCACAGGATGGTGCTCCACCTTATTTCCATAGTGATATTCGTGACTTTCTGAACATTAGACTTCCAGAAAGATGGATCAGTCGTATCGGGAATGAAGATCACGTTCTCATGCCATGGCCTCCACGCTCTCCGGACCTCACCCCTTGGGACTTCTTCGTATGGGGTTGTGTGAAAGACGCAGTTTTTACGCCGCATTACCGGCTGATCTATCAGAACTACGGCCCGCATCATCAACGCCATTGGTCAAATTGACAGCAACATGCTACGTAGGGTGTGGGACGAACTTGAATATAGAGTTGATGTGCGTAGATTCACTCAAGGGGCACATATGGAGCACTTTTAGGCACTTGGAAAAACGTTGTGAGTTTTCCTGTCTGTCTATAAAATTTTGTAATGTTAAAACAAATAATAAACAAACAGGAATTGTTTGAAACGGCTTCAATCATTTGTGCGCACCCTGTATTTGGGTGGTCTGAAAATTGATGATTGTCAACTAGTTCTCGGAATTTAGGTCTGTCCAGTACCATATCACTTGAGATGTTTATTTCCTGAAGGTCTTTTTCAACTTCAAGCAGCCAGTGGTTCTTAGCTTTCACTGAGAGGGGAAGATTTAGAATTCTTTTAGTCAGCCTGTTATCACTCATTTTGAGAATATACCCATAAAATGTGAAAGGTCTTTTCCTGAAAGTGTCCGTGATTTTCTCCGAATGTTTAATAAAGCGCCTGGAATTTTCCTTTCATCCAAATTCTCTCAGTACAAACTGGGCCAAAAAGGTTAAGATTCGAACCTATGATGTTCAGATTTCGAAGTCGCATGGCGAGAATTAAGGCTGGGCAACATTAAAAGTAGTGTTCTCCTGATCTTGGTTTAGCTTTACTATGATAAATCTCACCTTTGATATGTGTGCTTGAGTATTCAGTCTTTTGACTGGTTTGATGCAGCTCTCCACGCCTCCCTGTCCTGAGCTAATCGTTTCATCTCTACATAGATACCACACCCTACATCCGAGGCAATCTGTTTAACATATTCTAACGTTGGTCTACCCCTACAATTCTTATCCACGACCCTTCCCTCCATAACTAAGCTTTCTATTCCTGGATGTCTTTGTTAGTGTCCTACCTACCTATCTCGTCTCTTCATTAGCAACATATTTCCTCTCCCACTCGTCTTAATACTTCATCATTCTCAGTTAACACCATATTTCAATCGCTTCAATTCTTCTCTTTCTTGCTGCTCCAACAGTCCAAGTTTCACTTCCACTTTGCACACTCCAGACAAAGGCTTAAAAAAAAAAAAAAAAAAAACTTCCTAATACCTATGTCTGTATCCGATATCAACAAAATACTTTTCTGCAGAAATGCTTTCCATGCCTGCACCAACCTAATTTTTAGCCTATTTTCATTTTATGAAAAAATAGGCTTATGAGATCACCTTTTGTCCGTCTGTCTGTGTGTGCGAGTGTGTGTGATGGTGTGTGTGTGTCCCCTAATAACTTCTAAACGGCTGGAGCGATTTCAATGAAACTCAGTAAGATCATAGCACCATTCTGGCCGACCGCGATCGTGCCCTTCAAATTGTATTGTGTCTCACCAATCCTACATGGCGGATGTGCGACATATTTCACCAGCATTCAGCATCTCCGAAACTATTATCGATATCACCCTGAAATTGTGTGTAGTGATAAAGGGCACAACTAGAAGTTCACCTATGTGACTTTCAAAACCCTGGTAACTACAAAACCAACATGGCGGCCAAGCGAAGTTGAGACTTTTAAATAGACTTTTCTCTCGCGATTTTACCATCCAAACGTAATGGAACTTGGTACAGCAAATGTTTATACACATTGTAATACACTGGCGTCTAATTTAGTTCAATTGTTTACATAACCTCAAAATGGCGGCTGTGAGAAATATTTCACTGGCATTCTATATCTCCGAAACTATTACAGACATCACCCTGAAATCTTGTACGGTGAGAAAGGGCACTGCTACAAGTTTATCTATGTAACTTCCAAACACCTGCAAAGAACAAAACGAACATGGCGGCCAAGCGAATTTGAAACATTTTAATAGACTTTTCTCGCGATTTAAATCTCTGAGCGCAGTGTTATGTGGTACGGTAAATGATCATACATATTGTAATGCACTGGCATCTAATTTAGTTCAATTGTTTACATAATCTCAAGATGGCGACTGTGCGAAATTTTAAAATTAAGTTTTTATTTCTTGGGTCGTAATCATGCAATCGAAGTGAAAGTTTGAATAATGAACCTACGCAATAATTTTCCTTTAATGGCACATAACTCTATGGCCTATACATATAACATTCCAACATGGCGAGCATCCGAAATATTTAGACGGTTCTCAATATCTACGAATCTTTTACAGCAATCAAACTGATATTTTTTATGTTCATAGAGGCTATGAACATAAGTTCACATATAGGACTTTCAGTAACCTGGTGAGCACAAACCAACATGGCGGGGACGCGAAGTATAAATATTTAAATGGACGTTTCTCGTGATTTAACCCTACCAGTGCAGTGAAACGTTGCACGTTAAATGCTTATACAAATGTTAATCCAGTGGCATCTAATTTATTTCAATTGTTTTCATAACCACCAGGTAGCAGCTGTGCGAAATATTAAAATCTCGTTTTTACTTCTTGTGTTCTAATCATGCGATTGAAGTTTGAATACCACACGTACACAATAATCGTCATATAATAGTACATAAATAAAAAATACAACCTGGCGACCATCTGAAATATTTAGAGGGTTCTCAATATCTACGAATCTATCACAACCTTCAAACTGAAATTTGGTATGTTGAAAGATGCAATTAACATGAGTAGGACATAGGAAAATAGGCTGTATAGTTCTTCATGGAACTACTTGTTATATCCTCTTTGCTTCGTCCATCACTGGTTATTTTGCTTACTAAGTAACAGAAGTCACCTTTGATAAGCAGCGGAAAAAGCCGTAGTTATTCTTACGTATTCGGGGCCATTAATAAGAAAAATGTTCCCATTCTAAGACACCCGACATATTTACAGTATCCGCAGTGAAGGCATATGCGACATGTGAACTCTTTATCTTCAGCGATGCTCCACTTACTACCCACACGGTGGCAGACACTTCCGCCGTTCACACCGGGCGGCGCAGCGACGCCTGCAGCAGTGCCAGTATATTTTGCCGTCGTTTATTTTCCACGTCAGTCTTTCACTTTTATGACGGTGAGCTAAAATAGGCAGTGCCAAAGAAAGAATTTCTCGATGTGAACCCGTGTAAACTTACCCCAGGCTTGTGAAAGCTATAAGTTCTATAAACTCTGATTACCTGCTAATCTACGGTGAAACGTTTTATGAAGCGCTTTATGATGGTCTAGTCATTAAAGCAAATGAGATCTAGTATACCAACATGCCTTCCAGCTGAGAGAAACGCCTTTATTTAAGTCAACATGTGGTCGGGAAGTCACTAACCGAAGATATATGGCAACAACTTTCAAGGGAGAAAAGCTAAATTACTGTTTCCTATTTTCTCCTCTGCAACAATAATGCAACCCCTTAGATGGTCACAGATAGTTGTAGATTCATTTAGGGGCTTTGTGACATCGTGGTCAGGTAGCACCGTGTACTTGGGTGTATATACAGTATATACGAGTATACAGTTCAGTAAACCCTGCCATCAACGGAAACGAACGGGACTCGCAATTTATTCCGTTCAACGTGGGTTTCCAGTTAAAGGAGGTAGGCCTATCTTCTCTCTATATAGCAAGTAGTTCCGTGACGAACTAAAGAGCCTACTTTTCTGCAAATTCAAGATTCATGCCAATGATGTCGTCTAGAATAATGACGAAATTAAGTTGGTAATACTGACATTTCTAATTAGTTCGAAGCATACCTGAAATAGTGTAACCTAACAGAGCACTTCAGCTGGCAGCCCTTGTGACTCTGAATATATTCTTAGATCCGTCCCTTAAGGTACAGAATGCACATACAAAATTTGGTTGACGTCCAATGGATAATATGGACGTTACATGCAGTTAGACATTGGATCTATCAGCGCGCGTAAAAACATGTTGGCAACAATGTCATGTATGTTTTTCTTAGAATCATTCTGAAATACTATGTTCTATAATTGTACCAATTTTGGATGAAATCCATTTGTTAGTATAGAAGTTACATGCATTTAATAATTGGAGCTATCAGCAGGCTTCAATCATGTTAGCAGCACTGACGTATATTAGTTACTCCAAATTAATTTAGCATGTTAGGTACTATACGTATGCAAAGTTTAGAGTTGCTGCCTTGCATATTTTCTGATTTATAGATATTAGGGTAAAGCATACAGAGAGCATTTATTAATAGTTGGCAGCCCTGCTTGCTGTTAAGAATACGAATAGTCATATCAGTTATGGTACACATAGCACATACGACATTTGATTGAAATAAATTTGTTAGTATAGAAGTTACATGCATTTAAAAAATTTGACCTATCAGCAGACTTATAATAATTTTGGCAGCACTGACGTGTATTAGTTACTCGAAATTGATGTAGAAGGTCATGTACTATACGTGTGCAAAGTTTCGAGCTTTTAGCTTGTATACGTTCTGATATGTTGGTATTAGGATAAAAAAACAGAGAACATTTATCAACAGTTGGCAGCTCTGGTTGCGTATATGAATACGAATAGTCATATCTGTTATAGTGCACTTAGTAGATACGACATTTGGTTGAAATCGAATTGATAGTATGGAGGTTACAAGCATATAACGGCCTGACCCATTAGCAGCAGTAGAATAATGTTGGCAACATTGTCATGTAAGGCCTCTTGTAACTTAAACTGAAATAATATTATCTATATGTGTGCCAATTTTGGAATAGCTCCCATGCATACCTTCCGAGATATCCAACGAGGAGCTCAAATTTCAATTGCGATTTTTCAGCAGTTGGTAGCACTGACGTAATTTTCAAATATGGCCGTGAGATATTCAGGTATAGATCTTTTCTCAAACTAAATTTGGATTTGATAACTGCAGCAGTTTAGGAGTTGATAGGGGAGGGGGACACACACACAGACAGACAGACAGACAGACAGACACATATTTTCGCGGAACAATCTCATAAGTCTAGTTTTTATTCATTTTTTGCAAAATGTAAAAGTAGGCTAAAAATTAATGTTACGTGATAGTTTGTCTGTCTGTCTGTCTATATGTCCCGTATGCGTTCACAAACCATTCATCCCATTGCGATGAAACTTAGGTGAGTTGTTTTGACCACTCCCACGAAGGTTTATGAATTAGTAAATCCATTTTACAAAGGGTGGCGCACGAGTAGTTTCAACAAATGAGTGATGGTGCGCAAATCGTTTTAACAAAGTTCCGTCAGCGTTCAAATACCATTTATCCGATTGCGATGGAACTTCGATGAGTGGTTTTGTGCATTCCCAATAATGTCTCTTGAGACAGTAAATACATTTTACAACAGATGGCGCACGAATAGTTTCAACAAATGAGTGATGGTGCGCGAATCGTTTCAACAAAGTTCCGTCAGCGTTCACATACCATTAATCCGATTGAGATGAA
Organism: Meconema thalassinum; assembly: GCA_946902985.2. Taxonomy (NCBI): domain Eukaryota; kingdom Metazoa; phylum Arthropoda; class Insecta; order Orthoptera; family Tettigoniidae; genus Meconema; species Meconema thalassinum. Next base: position 927,858,612 of record OX336388.2, read on the forward strand.
ACTTGGGTGAGTTGTTGTGATCACTTTCGCGAAAGTTTCTAAATTAGTAAACCCATTTTACAACAGGTAGCGCACGAGTAGTTTCAACGAATGAGTAATGGAACGCGAATCGTTTTAACAAAATTCCGCCTTTGTTTATATACCATACATCCGATTACGATGGAACTTGGATGAGTGGTTTTGCGCACTCCTGAAAATGTCTCTGAGACAGTGAATCCATTTTGCAAGTGGTGGCGCACGAGTAGTTTCAACAAATGAGTTTTGGTGCGTTAATCGTTTTAACAAATGAACTTCGGTGTGTAGTTGTGCGCACGTCCGCCTTGGTGTCTGATTTATAATATCCATTCTACAATAGATGGCGTGCGAGTAGTTTGAACAAGTGAAGTTTGGCCAGCTGTTGTGCAAGCTCGCGAAGGTTTCTGAATAATAATTAGTAAATCCATTTTTCTATATGTGGCTAATAAGACGTTACAAAAAATGAGTGTATTTCATACGTAGTGGCAGTTTTTGTGTGTTCCCAAACCGTTGCAGTTTCTGTCATCACTGTGCTCCATGCCAATTTGCAAAACTTATTGATGTGTAACATCCTTCCACTCGGTATCTGGATATTTTTGTGGCACTCGGTAGCTGGACATTTGTGTGGGAGTGATTTTGGAAAAGAGACGGAAGTGGATGGGACGGAAGTGCATGGGACGGAAACAATGAGCGCGCGCCGTGGCGGAGATCGGTACAACGACGTACTGTAAGCCATGTGACTATGTGGAATGTAAATCGCATACGCTTTACCTCATGGTTTGGAGGCTCCATTAAAGAAATTCCTATAATAAATCAACTTCAAGTTGTCGTTCTTTGGTGTGAAAATTTTCATTATGTCATATTTGCTGAAAACAATTACGATTTATTAAATGTTGATACTTTTTCTGTATTCTTATTTAATGAAAGCTTTCGATACCTCGAGTGCTATATCGCATCAACCAACACTCCAAACAACGTAGGAATTCAGTACATTAACACCAACTACTAACAATAATTGAAACTTCGTTGGTCTAAACGTATCACTGGGAGCAACGCATTTACTGTAACATACCTACTGCACACCTAATTTTTAATCGCACCTATACTTGGCAGTGCGCTATATCGACAATAAGAGGCAATTTTCAATAACACCGCTGGCATGGGTTCAATAACTGGCCGGTATAAAGCGCAGCTCGCATCAAGTAGGCAGTGGATTTCTCCCGCATACAGTTGCAGGTATATGTCACTACTGCAGATGCATTGGAGAATCCTTTCATGTTTGCTGGCACAAGGTAGCACTATGAGTTCATTCTTTAAAAAAATGCGAGTAAGTAATATGGAATTATTCGAATAACATGTCAGATGTTATACACATCATATGCGACTACTGTAAGGCTCGTAATTTTTTTGATGTGAGTATTATATTACACTGTATAGTTGCACTTGAAGTTACATTACAATAAATAACACACGTTACTCTGACAACCATCACTAACAAAAAGTACACCGGGTTGATGACCATGATTGTTATCCCTGACCTCCAAGTTTAAGCTGTAACTTCAGCAGTCGTTACGTACCGATAATAACAGGACATGGCGTGCGCAGAGTTCGCAAGAACCACACCGGTATTTGCCCGCAGGAAAGATATACTTATTGACTGGAGCGATCAGCTGAGTTGGAACCGCTCTGAGCTATCACATATTATTATTTATTTTAAGCGAAATACCCCAATAAATGGAAGACGTTAAGCAAATTACTCAATAAGCTTTTTGTTGTTGTTGTTCCAATAGGATTTCATTCTTTTCGAAAAGGCTTGTTTACGTTCACATAATCTTCTTTTTGCGTTTCGGCGAACTAAAAACCACGTCATTTCAACTGGTTTCTGCGTCGAGCATTAATATTCGCCTAGTACCTTACCTTACTCCGTGGCACTACAGTCCATGAAGGAACTTGGCCTGCTCCACCACAGTCTTCCAGCTTTTCCTATCCCATGCACGCCTTCTCCAAGCTCTGACACGTAGCATCCTGAGATCATCCTCGACATCGTCCAGCCAGCGCTTTTTCGGTCGCCTCCGTCCTCGCTTTCCAGTGGGCCGCCCATGGAAGACCTGATACACCATCCTTGACTCCGGCATTCGCTCGACATGTCCAAGCCACCGAATCCGGGAACTCTTGGCCTCTGCGACGATAGTAGGGTCCCCATAGAGATCACAGATCTCCTTGTTGGTGCGGAGGCGCCACACTCCACGATCACACGCAGGCCCATAGATCTTACGGAGTACCTTCCTCTCCCACCTGTTCAACAAATCCTCATTCCTCCTAGTCAACACCCATGTCTCACACCCATAGGTGACAACAGGTCGGATGACTGTCTTATAGATAGTTTTATTACAACTGCGTGATAGCGTTCTTGATCGCAGCGGATGGGAGAGACTGAAGTAGCTTCGGTTCCCGGAGCGCAGTCTCTCATTGATTTCCTCGAGACAGTCAGATCCCTCGGCGATAGTCGATCCAAGGTACTTGAAAGTGCTGGTCTTAGCGAAAGTCTTATTACTATCAATAACAAGTTCCTGAGGTACCTCACCCTGCCTCACGGTGGTCATATACTTTGTCTTCGTGCTATTCACCCTCAGCCCAGCTCCTGAAGCCATCTGGTCAATTCAACAAATGCCCTCTTCACATCTCCTGATGTCCTACCCAGCAACGCAACATCATCCGCATATGCAAGACACTGGATTGGGCTATTAAACAGTGTTCCTGCCGCTTCACTCTGATATCCGACGAAACTGCGCATTGTACCCTTAACACTTACTGTATAGTGATATTTCGAATAAGCCTCTCCAATACTAGGTTAAACAAAACACAGGAGAGTGGGTCACCTTGCCTCAAGCCTTGGTTGACTCTGAACTCACGTGAATATTCTTGCTGAACTTTTACTTTACACTTAGTGTTCGTAAGTGTCATCCGTACTAGCTTGATGATCTTCTTAGGCACTCCAAGATGGCCCAATGGTTCATACAGAAAACTCCTCTTAATGCTATGGTATGCTTTTTGAAAGTCGATATACAACTGATGGGTCGGTATGTTGAATTCATAGCATTTCTCCAGCATGCATCGGATGGTAAATATGTGGTCCGTGGTTGAGCGATTCGCCCAGTACTGTCGTATGAATTCTTGATGATGTTGCTTCCTGACCGACTAAAACTCATCTGATAATAAAGTTTCTTTTGTTAACATCAGGTAATTAACAAGATGTTCAGTTAAGAACATATAGCCTACTTTCTCCTAAATGTATGAGTATAGTTATAACTCGTTGTTATTATCAAAGAGTATAATAGAACTATTCTTTGTTGAAGACCTTAGAAACGATTTACCTCTACCAAACGCCACAACCTAGATAAAAACTGCTACCATCATTGAAGAAAGAAAGATAAGAAGTATATCAAGAATGTTATGGATCTGGAGACATAATCGACCGGACTGGCTGCGTGGCTCAGCGGTAACGTTCTCGCTTGCTGGGCCCTAGGTTGCAGGTTCGTATCCTGGCGCAGTCAGCTGGCATTTGAGGGTGCACAAATGCGAGGGAGCCGTGTCAGTACATTTACTGGCACGTTAAAGATCCCCTTCGGGCCAAAATTCCGGCACCCCGGTGTCTCTAAAAGCAGCAGTAGTTAAAAGGGATGTAAAACCAATAACATTATTATTATTATTATTATTACATATACGACCTGCCGTGGGCAACATCCAACTTTGAGTTGAGGCATGTCTTTACACGTCTGGTTGTGCATGGCTTTCACAACCCTAATTGAATTAACAAATCTTTCCATGACCCTACAGAGACGTGTGTATACAAACTATGTGGATATTTTCGATTGCTATTTGCCTGAAATAAAAGTAGTAATTAATAACCTGAACTAACACCATCGGCTTGAATTCAGTTACTATGTGAAATCGTTTTGTTCTTTACTTCAAATAACATTTTCAAGTAACGCAAAATAGGCTGTTACAAACCCTTTAAAATAAAAAGTAAAAATGTATCGTAGTATCATCTTGTCATTCTTCAAATTCGATGCGCATAGAATGCCAATGGTATAGTAATCAATGGAGCCCCACGTAGACTAGTCGTGACATCTAGTGGTGAAATATCGAACAATATAATCCTAACAGAGCGAGTGCATTCTAGCGGCCAGAAGAAGAAACTTTTCAATAAAATCTGGAAGTTAATAAGTAGGTCGTCGTGCAGTTACCTTTTTGGCAGCTAGATGTCTCGAGTAAATCTGCTGGCGAATTATGTTTTAATTAAATACTAGATGAAACCCGTCAAAACATGACGGACAATGGAAATATATATTTACTGAAGAAGCTTCTTATATAAGTTACATTCTTTGTACGATTACTTTTTAGCACTATTGCAACTTAAAGGGCGTCAAAGGATAGCACTCTCAACATTGCAACATAATGCTGGTCATGACTGAAAACGTGATGAGGTAAAGAGCCCAATACGTTCCAGAGATTCTCTTTGAGCTTGACTGATTGTGATAAAGTAGGCCGAGCGAATAAGATATTGTTGCCTATTAAAAGAAAATGTACTGTACCTGCAAGTGTTTTATCGGAAGGTGTTAAATCAAGTCGTAGGATTTGAGCTCTCTGCCTAATATTACTACACCTATTATATCCGAATCCAAGCAATTTCTTACATATTTCTTACAATTTATATATTTCCATATATGAGTCCTTGGGAAACGTTCAGATTTCTAAGGAGCATAACTATGGCTCAAATGTTCGGAGTATGTGGAAGCGAATCACTTAATTCCAAGGAATTGAAGAATTCTATAATAGGGAAATGAAGTAGCTGGCTTTCATCTTCAGTATCCAATTTGTTAACGCTGATGTATGTGTTTGAACTACTGGACATAAGTTGAATGACTTTTAAATGAATATCATTACATTGTTGCAAATTGGCAAATACATGTATTATATATTCCAGCAGATCAATTTTACCATCACAACAGTAAAGGCCAAAATAACCACGCGTAGATTTTACGCAAGAGAAATACAATTTAGAACAATGTTTACATTTGATCGTCAAAGACCTTACACTGTACTGCATAATATCTGGAATTGTTTCTGAAATGGCCTATTTATATTGGACTTTAAATGTGGCTTCGTATTATTCGATAACACTATAGTGTCCTGCAATAACGGAGCCGCTAAATATTAAATGGCAAATAATACTTCCATTGCCGAAATCAACTGCGTACTTAGACTCAGTACTCAAAACAAATAATCATTAAACAATCTATCTATAGTCTATATATAAAGCACAAAGTTTGTCTGTCTGTCTGTCTGTTATGTATACAAATCTACACCGTTTCACCGATCTGAACCAAAATTTGTATACTTACCCTTTGGAACCCTGCGGGTAACCGCGTCAACATTAAATTTCGGACAGACCACCCCATGCCCTGCATTTAGGCCCTTTTGCACAAATCTACACCGTTTCACCGATCTGAACCAAAAGTTGTATATTTAACCTTTGGAACCCTGCGAGTAACACTGTCCACTTGAAATTTCGGACAGACCACCCCATTCCCTGCATTTAGGCCCTTTGGTCCAAATCCACACCGTTTCACCGATCTCAACCAAAATTTGTATATTTACCCTTTGGAACCCTGCGAGTACCACTGACCACTTAAAATTTCGGACAGACCACCCCATTCCCTGCATTTAGGCCCTTTGGTCCAAATCTACACCGTTTCACCGATCAGAACCAAAATTCGTATTCTTACCCTTAGGTGCCCTGCGAGTAACACTGTCTGCTTGAAATTGCGGACAGACCACTCCATTCCCTGCATTTAAGCCCTTTGGCCCAAATCTATACCGTTTCACTGATCTCAACCAAAATTTGTATATTTACCCTATGGAACACTGCGACTAACACTGTCTGCTTGAAATTTCGGACAGACCACGCCATTCCCTGCATTTAGGCCCTTTTTGCACAAATCTACACCGTTTCACCGATCTGAACCAAAATGTGTATACTTACCCTATGGAAGCCTGCGAGTAACACTGTCTGCTTGAAATTGCGGACAGACCACTCCATTCCCTGCATTTAGGCCCTTTGGCCCAAATCTACACCGTTCCACCGATCTCAACCAAAATTTGTATATTTACCCTTTGGAACACTGCGACTAACACTGTCTGCTTGAAATTGCGGAGAGGCTACTCCATCCCATGCATTTAGGCCTTTTGGCACTAATCTACACCGTTTCACCGATCTGATCCAAACTTTGTATACTTACCCTTTGGAACCCTGCGAGTAACACTGTCCACTTAAAATTTCGGACAGACCACCCCATTCCCTGCATTTAGGCACTTTGGCACAAATCTACACCGTTTCACCGATCAGAACCAATATTCGTAAACTTACCCTTTGGTACCCAGCGAGTAACACTGTCTGCTTGAAATTGCGGACAGACCACTCCATTCCCTGCATTTAGGCCCTTTGTCCCAAATCTACACCGTTTCAACGATCTCAACCAAAATTTGTATATTTACCCTTTGGAACACTGCGACTAACACTGTCTGCTTGAAATTGCGGAGAGGCTACTCCATCCCATGCATGTAGGCTGTTTGGCACAAATCTACACCGTTTCACCGATCTGACCCCAATTTTATATACTTACCCGTAGAACCCGACAAGTAACACTGTTCACTTTAAATTTCGGACAGACCACACTATTCCCTGCTTTTTGGCCCTTTGGCAGAAAACTACACCGTTTCACCGATCTCAACCAGATTTTACATAATTACCCTTTGGAACTCGACGAGTAACACTGTTCACTCGAAATTTCGGACAGACCACTCCATTCCACGCATTTAGGCCCTTTGGCACAATTCTACATCGTTCACCGATCGAAAAAAAAAATGTGTATACTTAACCTTTGGAACACGATGAGTAACACTATCCACTTTAAAATTTGGACAGGCCACTCCATTCCCTGCATTTTGGCCCTTGGCACAAAACTACACCGTTTCACCGATCTCAACCAGATTTTACATAATTACCGTTTGGAATTCGACGAGTAACACTGTCCACTCGAAATTTCGGACAGACCACTCCATTTCCCGCATTAAGGCCCTTTGGTACTGTCCCCGTTTACCTGGATAGTAGGCTGTCAGATATCCGCCCCCTCAATCGGATTGCCAATTATCAATCGCACCGGCACAGTTACATCAATGAAAATGGCACTGACAGATACTATCGAGATAAGAGCACAGACGTTCACAGGAAATCATTGTGGAACACACCAAAATAGACGGAGGTTCATACTTACCGTTACTTACCTCTTAATTATCTCGGGGTTTGAGTTGACAACAGGATCACTAAAGTCTGTTCACACAATAACCTCCACCATGACATTTAAAAATGAACCAGAACGAAGACGAGAACTTTGAACTGTACAAAAGCTTTATTTCAAATAAAGGGTATGATTCTGATAACACAACAAAATCAACGTGGCTATCAGTAGCCCAAGTCAATCTGACTACGTCCTCCAGTAGGACTTGCAAAAATTATCATACAACATGATGTAAAACATTTTAGCTCCCAAGAGCTCCAAATAACGTAATATTCATAACACTATTGGATTGGAAAAGGACGTCAGGGTGTGACATATATAGAGCATTTGGTTTCCTTTTAATAAACATGAGAATGGTATTTATAGTCGCAAGGCCAGAGTGTGTACGACCTCACTCTCTGAGAACCAGATGTTGGCACAGCTGCGGGCTATCTTCCAACCTGTTGCATACTGGTCAAATGCACTCCCTTCTCACGTGCTAAGTTACGTAAGAGTACAGCTTGCACTCTCAAGCTTTTAAATGTCCACAAGACAACTCACATTATATTTACGCAAATCTTTCAAGTACTTTGCTCACATCCTATTGGATCATTATCTTAATTTCTTAAACTTGTTAACTTCAATCCAAATGTTTAATTAGCTCTTAAATGTTTATAACAAAATCACATAAATTATTTATAACAATTAGAAATTGTTTATAATATTTGTCAAAGACAATAAAAATATTATAAGCACGCCTTTAACATCACTCTCGTTCCACATTATTTTCAAAAATATTTACAGCAATTATTTACAATATTAACATTTAAATTGTTTAAATTATTAATTTAATGAATACATTAACCACATGTTCATTCGGTTGGTAATTTTATAATCCTGTTTAATATAATCGACCAATGGAGGTTAGTTATACATGTTAATGTCACAATCTGGTTTAATAAAGGTTTTAATAATGATTTGAGACGGCAACCTTCATTCAAAATCTTATCTCAAATTCTTTCAAAACTCGTGTTAATTATAACAGTAAATCACTTGATTAATTTTCAACGAACTATGACAATCTTACTCCAGCGGAAAATCCTTCGCTAACAAGTTAATGCACAATCTGCATTAAAAATATGCCCAAAATCATCATACATTAATCTATATGCCATTAAAAACTTCCACATTACTTACAAAACTTCCACAAATAATTCTTTAACATTAATTCCTGTGGGAACCTCCTTCATATTCAAGGGCATTATATTTCAGCGACTTTCAACACGCGCTGCACTAGCGATTATACATTCATAGTTCCACTTAAAATTTTTTATAATCATTAATTGTTTCAAAACTGTTTTTCTATTTAACCTTCGTGGATTTCATTCATGAACCGAAATGAAGTCAAAACTTGCCAATCACAAACAAATTTAATAGTGAATACGCTTATATACGCCTGTCTGGTCTATCAAAATTTAAGATTAACATCTTAAAAAAAAATTGTAGTATGAAAATACTATCTTCAAATAAAGTGCGACTAAAATGCAAAGTAGTCGAATAGAATCCAATTAGACTGGGGAATGCAAACATCGTTATATAATTCTCTAATTGAGAAAAACTCCTAACAAAAGTACTTGACTTTAATGCATTCAATAATTCAATATTAAAGTTACTCTTTCACAAAAGTGTCTATAATGCAATGTTCATTCATAACTGACGATAAATGTCTGTGTTGCAATCAATACAAATAACGACTAGTATTTCCAAGATCGTCGACAACGTAAGAGATTTTAACGCTCTAAAATCATTTAAATGTTCTTCATTCTTGATGATGACAGAAATTGTTCAAAGTAATTAAACTGGGGTAGAATTACTTTAATAAAATGACACGCTGTCTGAATTTAAATCTGCCATAAAAATCATTAACTTACAGTCAAATCGTGACTACAAACAAAATTAATTACTGAAAAATCCAAATATCAGTCTCAACTGATTCAAAATCATTAACTACGCCCATGACATAACAATGTCTTAATAAATCGTCGAAAAAGGCATAACTCATCAAGGTGTACTGAGAATAAGAATCTCAACAAGAAAATAGGGCAAAATACATGAGGATAAAAATATGGGAAAAATGGTTGCTCAAACATTATTAGTAAACTCAAATACAATAAACGTTCACGACTACCTTATCTGCCGATTGACGTTCCAGAGGAAAATTCCCCAAAGAAGACTGCTGATGGATCCATTTCACCACGTTAAAGTTGAGCTCCATCCTCGAAATAGGAAATAGCACCCTCGGAGAATCGAACTGCTTCCTTCTCCGGAAATCGCTCTGCTCCTTGAAGACGAATAGACATCCTTCCGGCAATAATCTTCTTTGTGAGTCGGGACATCCCTGACCTCTCTTGAAAAATTCCCTGAAGTTCCAGTAGACAATCGCCATGAAGTTTTGTAGAAATTTCCGAAGAAATTATTCATATTCAGAGTATGAAATTATTTCTATGGCTGTTCGATGGTATTCAGCCTTTAATTACGAAACATGGGTGTAGATGGTATTCACCGCATGTTCGCTTGTGTGGAATAGCAATTAGCGAAGTTCCATGTCGCTATCTTACTCCGTTGAAGTATGTCCCAATTGCAATAAGCCCTCTTAGCCTTCCATCTGCTCTTCGGTTGTAGTGTCAGAAGAACAAACTGCCGTATTCAATTGCTCCATTATACTGTATCGTTCTGTAACCAAGCAATCTGAAGTCTTTCTACTCCACTCGCAGCGTCAGCCGTTGCGTTGATTCTGGCTATACAAAAGTGTTTCTCTAGTGGCGAGATAATCACTTTTGTCAGTCGTATAAAACTGCTAATATCTTTTAAACTAATCGGTCGAAATTGTTCAGCTTTTCTCTATAACTGCATGTAGCACTGCACAATCCAATTATCTTAACGGTGACCGCTAACTGTTCGAAGCTAAACTTGTAGAAGCTTTCTAAGGTCCGTTTCAACTTCACCTAGTTTGACCTGGATCTCGTTAATATAGTGGCCTCGCCACGCGTTATAAAGACGATTCTTTTCACTGCTGTTCACTTCGACGTCTCACTATAATGAATGTATAAGAAAAGAACTTTCACAAATATACTTCGATGATCTGAGAATGAGATCTCAGAATAATCGGAGAACGAAAGAGACTCCTCTCTTCTGCGCAAGCCCTTTTATTAACTTCACGAGGGGCGTTTCCATCCCTTCCAAAGCGTGATACTGCGTCATCGCTAGAAGTTCCAACTTCGTTAATACATGACGGATTTTCAAAATTCAAAAACTGAAAATAAATTTCACCAAAATTCCAAATCAATGCTTTTACTGCAAATGGATTTCCACAATTCTGCATTCCAAAAGTAATAAAAATACCATAGTTTCATCAATCTCCGTCTTCCTTTAAACTATCGTTGATTGGTTCAAGCCTCTCCTCCAATAGCATAGTTTCTTCCTCAGCAGAATTCCTCGTTTCCTGCGACTGCGTCGTAAATCTTGGAACATTCTGGACTAAAAGCTGACGTCACTGAGAATCTCAGCTCAAGTAGCCTGCTGGCATAACATTTACGTCATCCGTGCTTACGTCATGACTACCCACGTCATAACTATGACAGCCATAACTCTCCTTATAATTTCAAATATAGCCACCGTGGTCTCTACATAATTCAATTACGGGGGCATTCTCCTCTCACCACGTTTTAAAAACAGTTGCAAATTGTTTTTAAACCCAATGTTACAAGTATCTCAACTCTCTTGAACACGAAATTGAATTATTACTGGCTTACTCTAGTATGATATTTCCTCTATGTTCCTGAATCATAAATTTTTCTTCTACTCTGGGTTGTGTGTGGTTAATGTATTCTTTCCTCTCTAATTCCTCTTCTGACCAGTATTTCTATTTTCTAAGTTCTGCTGGCTCGTAGAAGGACCAGGATCGATTACAACATCCTGCCTTTTCTTTTGATTGTCAGCTTCTTTATCCCTTAATTCTTTTAAGTATTGCTGGCTTTCCTTCTCTCTTTGCTGATATTGATCAGGTGTCATAACCTGACCTTGAGTATTCTGGTTTCTATTTTGGTTTTGGTTATTCCTATTATAGTTACGGTTATACCCATTATTGTTGTAATATCTGCCTCTTCCATTGTAGTTTCCTCGGTTGTAGTTCCAACCTCTTCTCTGTTGATACGGTCGGTAACCTTGTGATCTGTAATTTCTAAACTGATTATTCCTGTGAGGACCTACATTGTCAGTTTTCTCCTGCTCTGGCTTGTCAGTTTGTTGGACTTGGTCCATATATACCGTATTGATTTCTTTAAATTCCTGCCTTTGACCTTTCTGGACTACGTTAGGCATTGGACTTGTGTAGTCTAACCTTCTTAGTAATTCATCCATGCTGGATAAATCCCTGATGTTGGACGAAATTATAAGTCTTCTCACCTCAACTGGCAGCATACGAGAAATCGCATCTATTAGTTGCTCCGTGGACAATGGGGGTTGCAAAAATCTCAAGCGGGACAACTGACTCGTAAAGAAATCAGCGTACCTCGTTGGAAGAGTACCTGAGTATTTTCTTGAATACACCTCCGCTCTTAACGAATTCTGCGCTTCTATGGACCAAAATCGTTTGATTAATGCCTCTGCAAACTCGTCAAAGTTACTGAATGTGTATCTAAATGCGCGAAACCATTCAAGGGGTCCTCCAATCAGATATCTCTCTACTATCTTCATCTCTCTCTCTCTGGGAATGTGAGCTTCGATGAAATAATCTTTGAGATTCCTTACATACTCTATAGGTGTCAAACTATCAGTGTTACTGAATTTTTGTGGTTTGTCCTCGAAATTCCTAATGACCGTTACGTTCCTCGGATATGAATCCGGATAGTTTTTCCCACTATCTCGATAGTTCCACTCAGGTTCCATATTCCTCTCGTCATCCTCCTCTCTGAATCTGGATACACGTTCTTCAGGAGTCACGTCTCTTTCTTCTGGCTCTAGGTTATGTCTTCTAGCATAATTCCTATTCAATTCGCAAGCTAAGCCTTCTGTATCCTTGTCGGTGATTTCTGTTAAGACTTTCTTGATAATCTCTTCTTTGTAGTCCTGCATTAAACTAGCCTCTCCTAACTTCAAATTTTTCAGTTTACTCGTCGTTTCATTTACATCCGAGACAACTTTATGAATTTGATCCTCTAGTGTAGATTTTAAAGTTTGCATATCCTGATCTAGTTGTGTTCTATCGTCAACTTGTTTTTCGGATAGCGAATTTATCCTGACGCTTAAATCTTTCCTAATCTGTACTACTTCATTGTTAATTTCTATCTGCGTACTGGCAAGTTTTCTTTCAATCCTTTCCTGAATTTGGGTTACATGTTCCCCACTTGACTTATTCCACTCGTCTTTCCATACCGCTACGTTTGCTGTTAACATTTCGGCTATGTCTACTTCGATATCCTCTTTTAATACTCTATTGTGGTCTAATACCTGGGTTCTCATGACCTCTACATCATACTTCAACTCTGCTAAAGACGTTGTTGTTCTAACTGATTCATCAACTAGTCTAGTCGCTAATGCAGTTATATTACGCGTACAAAGAGTTTTTGAGTTTTCGATTTCTTCCCTGACTTTATTTACATCAGTTTGGACTTTAGTGATATCTACGAAAACTGTGTTGACCTCTACCTGAATCTTAGTTATGTCACTTTGCACCTCAGTTATATCCGCATGAATGTTATTAATGTCTACCTGAACATTGGATACATCAGTTCTAGCTTTTTGAATTTCTTTTTGGACTTCCTCGACCTTGTCTTGGACAGTCGCTACATCGTTTTTGACAACAACTACTTCGGCTCTAGCACAAGAAATATCCCCTCGGACATTAGCTACATCTAGATTTAACATTGTAAGGTCTTTCTGTACCTTAGACACATCATTTTTAACATCAGACACATTTGTGCGGATGTCACTTACAGTATTTTCAATTCCTAGGGTATTAATCTGTAAACGCGACATATTATCCTCCAAATTAGCAGCGCTAGTTTGGATACCCTTCAAACTTTCATCCATGCTAGCTTTCAAATTACTAGCATTCTCCTCCATTCGACTAGTATTCCTAGCTTCCATCTCCTTCATACTACTATTCAAATTAGCAGACATATTACTAGCATTCTCCTCCATCCTTGCATTCAAATTAGCAGACAAATTACTAACATTCTCCTTCATGCTTTCATTCAGCATCTGCTTCATACTACTAGTCATGCTTGCTTTCAAATTAGCAGACATCTCCCTCGCACTTTCATTCATGCTAGCTTTCAATTCTTCTAACATCAACCTCATACTTTCATCTGCCATTACAATATTATTCAAAAATGGATTGCTGTAGGGACATACATCAAAAGAGCAAAATAACAACATTTGAGCAACACTTTTCACCATATATAAATTTGATCAATTTTCTGTCTTAAATCTAACTTATAACTACCTTATAATTAATATTCGAAGATACTTCATGTTGAAACAAACTCAAGCACATGTTCAAATTTCCCTGGCTCATTTTAAAATATCCTAACACAAATAATTTACATTTACAATCCAAATAATTTAATTTTATCTTTAATATGACTGAAATGTCATAAGCCGGTCAAATAAAATAAGATTCCAGATTATAGGCGATTTTTCTAAGTTTCCTGCCCATTTAACCTTTCTCAAGTTGTATAAGATCTGATCTTTTCTGAGTGTAATTTTCCTAATACAATACAACATTTAATTCCTATATAATCACACTCTTAAATTCTAAAATTGGCCTAGACATCTAACAAAGAATCAACCTCTTTATTTGAGTCTAATCGAACCCAACGTTTTAGGTTTGCCACTCTTTCTGGCGTTCAACCTGGTAATCCAGTTATGTTGAATCGAGCCCCAACGTTTTAGGTGCGAATCTTTCTATTGTTCAACCTGGTGATCCAGTTTTGTCGAATTCGCCCCACGTATTAGGGTCGCCAATCTTTCTGTTGACTCAGCCCCACGTTCTTGGGTCGCCAATCTTTCTTTCCCCGTTTACCTGGATAGTAGGCTGTCAGATATCCGCCCCCTCAATCGGATTGCCAATTATCAATCGCACCGGCACAGTTACATCAATGAAAATGGCACTGACAGATACTATCGAGATAAGAGCACAGAAGTTCACAGGAAATCATTGTGGAACACACCAAAATAGACGGGGGTTCATACTTACCGTTACTTACCTCTTAATTATCTCGGGGTTTGAGTTGACAACAGGATCACTAAAGTCTGTTCACACAATAACCTCCACCATGACATTTAAAAATGAACCAGAACGAAGACGAGAACTTTGAACTGTACAAAAGCTTTATTTCAAATAAAGGGTATGATTCTGATAACACAACAAAATCAACGTGGCTATCAGTAGCCCAAGTCAATCTGACTACGTCCTCCAGTAGGACTTGCAAAAATTATCATACAACATGATGTAAAACATTTTAGCTCCCAAGAGCTCCAAATAACGTAATATTCATAACACTATTGGATTGGAAAAGGACGTCAGGGTGTGACATATATAGAGCATTTGGTTTCCTTTTAATAAACATGAGAATGGTATTTATAGTCGCAAGGCCAGAGTGTGTACGACCTCACTCTCTGAGAACCAGATGTTGGCACAGCTGCGGGCTATCTTCCAACCTGTTGCATACTGGTCAAATGCACTCCCTTCTCACGTGCTAAGTTACGTAAGAGTACAGCTTGCACTCTCAAGCTTTTAAATGTCCACAAGACAACTCACATTATATTTACGCAAATCTTTCAAGTACTTTGCTCACATCCTATTGGATCATTATCTTAATTTCTTAAACTTGTTAACTTCAATCCAAATGTTTAATTAGCTCTTAAATGTTTATAACAAAATCACATAAATTATTTATAACAATTAGAAATTGTTTATAATATTTGTCAAAGACAATAAAAATATTATAAGCACGCCTTTAACATCACTCTCGTTCCACATTATTTTCAAAAATATTTACAGCAATTATTTACAATATTAACATTTAAATTGTTTAAATTATTAATTTAATGAATACATTAACCACATGTTCATTCGGTTGGTAATTTTATAATCCTGTTTAATATAATCGACCAATGAAGGTTAGTTATACATGTTAATGTCACAATCTGGTTTAATAAAGGTTTTAATAATGATTTGTGACGGCAACCTTCATTCAAAATCTTATCTCAAATTCTTTCAAAACTCGTGTTAATTATAACAGTAAATCACTTGATTAATTTTCAACGAACTATGACAATCTTACTCCAGCGGAAAATCCTTCGCTAACAAGTTAATGCACAATCTGCATTAAAAATATGCCCAAAATCATCATATATTAATCTATATGGCATTAAAAACTTCCACATTACTTACAAAACTTCCACAAATAATTCTTTAACATTAATTCCTGTGGGAACCTCCTTCATATTCAAGGGCATTATATTTCAGCGACTTTCAACACGCGCTGCACTAGCGATTATACATTCATAGTTCCACTTAAAAATTTTTATAATCATTAATTGTTTCAAAACTGTTTTTCTATTTAACCTTCGTGGATTTCATTCATGAACCGAAATGAAGTCAAAACTTGCCAATCACAAACAAATTTAATAGTGAATACGCTTATATACGCCTGTCTGGTCTATCAAAATTTAAGATTAACATCTTTAAAAAAAATTGTAGTATGAAAATACTATCTTCAAATAAAGTGCGACTAAAATGCAAAGTAGTCGAATAGAATCCAATTAGACTGGGGAATGCAAACATCGTTATATAATTCTCTAATTGAGAAAAACTCCTAACAAAAGTACTTGACTTTAATGCATTCAATAATTCAATATTAAAGTTACTCTTTCACAAAAGTGTCTATAATGCAATGTTCATTCATAACTGACGATAAATGTCTGTGTTGCAATCAATACAAATAACGACTAGTATTTCCAAGATCGTCGACAACGTAAGAGATTTTAACGCTCTAAAATCATTTAAATGTTCTTCATTCTTGATGATGACAGAAATTGTTCAAAGTAATTAAACTGGGGTAGAATTACTTTAATAAAATGACACGCTGTCTGAATTTAAATCTGCCATAAAAATCATTAACTTACAGTCAAATCGTGACTACAAACAAAATTAATTACTGAAAAATCCAAATATCAGTCTCAACTGATTCAAAATCATTAACTACGCCCATGACATAACAATGTCTTAATAAATCGTCGAAAAAGGCATAACTCATCAAGGTGTACTGAGAATAAGAATCTCAACAAGAAAATAGGGCAAAATACATGAGGATAAAAATATGGGAAAAATGGTTGCTCAAACATTATTAGTAAACTCAAATACAATAAACGTTCACGACTACCTTATCTGCCGATTGACGTTCCAGAGGAAAATTCCCCAAAGAAGACTGCTGATGGATCCATTTCACCACGTTAAAGTTGAGCTCCATCCTCGAAATAGGAAATAGCACCCTCGGAGAATCGAACTGCTTCCTTCTCCGGAAATCGCTCTGCTCCTTGAAGACGAATAGACATCCTTCCGGCAATAATCTTCTTTGTGAGTCGGGACATCCCTGACCTCTCTTGAAAAATTCCCTGAAGTTCCAGTAGACAATCGCCATGAAGTTTTGTAGAAATTTCCGAAGAAATTATTCATATTCAGAGTATGAAATTATTTCTATGGCTGTTCGATGGTATTCAGCCTTTAATTACGAAACATGGGTGTAGATGGTATTCACCGCATGTTCGCTTGTGTGGAATAGCAATTAGCGAAGTTCCATGTCGCTATCTTACTCCGTTGAAGTATGTCCCAATTGCAATAAGCCCTCTTAGCCTTCCATCTGCTCTTCGGTTGTAGTGTCAGAAGAACAAACTGCCGTATTCAATTGCTCCATTATACTGTATCGTTCTGTAACCAAGCAATCTGAAGTCTTTCTACTCCACTCGCAGCGTCAGCCGTTGCGTTGATTCTGGCTATACAAAAGTGTTTCTCTAGTGGCGAGATAATCACTTTTGTCAGTCGTATAAAACTGCTAATATCTTTTAAACTAATCGGTCGAAATTGTTCAGCTTTTCTCTATAACTGCATGTAGCACTGCACAATCCAATTATCTTAACGGTGACCGCTAACTGTTCGAAGCTAAACTTGTAGAAGCTTTCTAAGGTCCGTTTCAACTTCACCTAGTTTGACCTGGATCTCGTTAATATAGTGGCCTCGCCACGCGTTATAAAGACGATTCTTTTCACTGCTGTTCACTTCGACGTCTCACTATAATGAATGTATAAGAAAAGAACTTTCACAAATATACTTCGATGATCTGAGAATGAGATCTCAGAATAATCGGAGAACGAAAGAGACTCCTCTCTTCTGCGCAAGCCCTTTTATTAACTTCACGAGGGGCGTTTCCATCCCTTCCAAAGCGTGATACTGCGTCATCGCTAGAAGTTCCAACTTCGTTAATACATGACGGATTTTCAAAATTCAAAAACTGAAAATAAATTTCACCAAAATTCCAAATCAATGCTTTTACTGCAAATGGATTTCCACAATTCTGCATTCCAAAAGTAATAAAAATACCATAGTTTCATCAATCTCCGTCTTCCTTTAAACTATCGTTGATTGGTTCAAGCCTCTCCTCCAATAGCATAGTTTCTTCCTCAGCAGAATTCCTCGTTTCCTGCGACTGCGTCGTAAATCTTGGAACATTCTGGACTAAAAGCTGACGTCACTGAGAATCTCAGCTCAAGTAGCCTGCTGGCATAACATTTACGTCATCCGTGCTTACGTCATGACTACCCACGTCATAACTATGACAGCCATAACTCTCCTTATAATTTCAAATATAGCCACCGTGGTCTCTACATAATTCAATTACGGGGGCAGTACAAATCTACATCGTTCACCGATCGAAAACAAAGTGTGTATACTTACAATTTGGAACCCGATGCGTAACACTGTCCACTTGAAATTTCTGACATACCACTCCATTCCCTGCATGTAGCTCAGGAATTCCTCGGGGTTGCCAGCTTCCTAACTCACCAGTCATGAGCCCTTGAGGGTGTACCAGAAGTGGTGGGTCTACACACACCCTGCCTCTTTGAGGGCCTTGATCAGAAGACAGGAGATATTATGAAAAAGAAAAGAAGGCAGAGCCCTCGAAGAATGAGGGTATCAGGAAAGATGAGACAAAGCCAATTAAGGCGGGAAATTGAAAGACTCCCTAGCCCTCGGATACCCTAATACAGTCTGGGTCGGAAGAGAACAAGAGTTGACCAAGGGAGGCCGACAGGAAAGAGAACTGAAATGAGCCCGGCACCAGGAAGTAGAAGCGATGCCAGACTCAGCTGGGGTTCCGTGGTCGCCAACCCACGTCCCACAAGTTGTGAGACCCTGGGGGGGGGTCAGTTGTGAGAATAGCTTGCTGATTCATCGTGAGGTGACTTGAAAGTACTTTCCAGAGCCCGCCGTGTTATCTCCTGCTGTCTATGCTGATGCCAGCACAGGGCCGTTGCGAAACAGTGAGTGATTCCCGGTCAATCTGTATAGGACGGGGAACCCCGAACGTGTGTCATCATATTTCGTCATCATCTGCGATCATCTCAGGTTCGTGCAGCTTGGACCTTTATTCTTTGTCTTTGCCGAGCAGTACGCTCTTTCACTAGACGCATCCAGTACAGGCCTAAGCCAGAAAATAAGGTTGAGACTTTGGAAGACATCGAAGCTAGACACCTGAATTACCTATATCAGTTTTAAAATAACACCATGTTCGTTTAGTAGTCATTTTTTCATTACCTTATTATTATCATCATAAGTGCAAATGACCTAGATGTTACGCGCATCATACCAATAATCACCGCCGCATAAAGTCTTTCTCGACTGTGATTTTTAAAATATTTAGTTTTGGTTGGTTGGTTCTTAAGTTTAGGGGCTGCGACAACGCGGTCATGTAGCCCCGTGTACTTTGCGTGTGTGTAGAATCTGTCTGATAACCGGTGTTAATTGTGATGACTGTATTAGTGTGTGTTATCTGTTTTTTAATTTAAGTACAAACTGCAACTTAGAATTTTTCAAATAGTTCGTACTTTTGCCGCCAAGCGCCACCGTCAACGACTACTAGGCCAAGTTCGGAACTTAGCTACTAGACGCCACTGCAGTCGGCTCTTGGCAACGGACGTAGACATCTATGAGCGTTGTTTACCTATCCAATTTAGCTTCACACAGGTGTAATTAGTGGAAGGTTCAATAACATGCCATAAATCTGACATGGGACCGCCGGCTTTACTTCCCCTCCGAAGAAAGGCATACTGACTGATTTTTAACGCTCTTAAAATATCCGAAGGCTTCGGCCGGGTTTGAACCCGCTATCTTGGGCATAGAAGCTCAGCATGCTACCAAATACGCCACCGAAGCCACCATATAGTTATTTTTATTACAGTACAGTGTGTACATTATACGTTGAAGTGTCAATTCAATACCGGTAGTAGTTTCCCTTATCATCCTCATCATAAGAGCAAATGACCTACAGTAGATGTTACGCCCATTACACCATTAATCACCACACACAATAAGTCTTCCTCGCCTGTGAATTTTGAAATATGTATTTCTATTACGGTAGTTTGTAAGTTTGACGTGTCAATTCAACAGTAGTTTTTATTATCATACTTATCAAAAGGGCAAATGACCTAGATATTACTCCCTCATTGTCTTTGGGGGCAAATGACTTAGATTTTAAGTCCATTATATTTCTAAGGAGACCATAAAACATTATCATCATTCCACCGGGCGAAGCCGGGTACTACTGCTAGTTGTCTTATAAAAAGAAGTTCAACATGACCGTCCAGAGACTTTCATACTCAAGTTGGTTGGTGAGGAGAATGCGATGAAACTGATCGCTTAAAATAAATTCCTTATAATTGTTCCTGCCAACGAAATTTTTTGCAATAGCTTGAAAACGCAGCTCAGAATGACGTTCTTCATTTTGTTATAAACAGTACAAAACTGCTCTAAATAAGCAATTTCCATCACCTGTTATAGGTTATGGCGGTACATTTTGCAGGGGAACATAGAATCACTTCGCCAGCTACTGGAATGACCATAGGCCTATACTCAATACTCACTTCGGCAGTCACCCTAATGGAGGCAGTTTTTGAATTCTATGTCCCGTGCATGTCAAAAATCGTATTAACACATGGAAGCCCACCCATTCTTGGCTATCGCCTCGGAGACCCGGGTTACATTTCCTGCTCTGCCAAGAAATTTAATTCTGGTCTGAGGGCAAAAACGGGGCACATTCAGTCTCTTGAGGTATAACTAAGAAGAGGAAGGTTTGATTCCCACCTCGACAATCTTGGATGTGGTTTTTCGTGGTTTCCCACTTCCACTCAAGGCAAATACCGGGATGGTTCCTTACTTAAGGCCTTGGCCGTCTCTTTGCCATTTCCCACCTTAATTACAAATACACACATTATGCAGCCATCACAATAACGCAGGTTATCAGAGAAAATTTTACACATACACACCAAAGTACGCGGGGCTGAGTGACCACGACGTCGGAGCCCTTCAAACGAATTATGTTTGCCAAGTGTCTCTCGTGGCGCAAGCAATTGTGGGCACGCGCGGGTGCCTGGAAAACTTCTTTTTTCTTTAATAATTTAAGAGTATATCAACGATACATAATTATAACTTTTAGTCTAGGACGCTAATAACTTGACCTCCGAAGCATTGGGAAGAATTGCAATATTGAGGTACATAAACAACATAGCCTATACATTCAACTGTCAGTTAATGTTCTTCAACATTTCCCTTCTTAAATATTCCCCTCCTTTATAATTCTCCATCACGTGAAAACGCGCCATGTCTTGTGTTTTAAATATAGCGATGCAATGGTGCTGCCATCTGTTGTCAGTTAAAGGAAATATATGAGCGAGGTACTGCCATCCGTTGTCAGTTACTGGAACTGATTGCAGATATTCGAACGGCGTATTGAGGACAACAGTTAGCTCTCTTGATCACATGCTGTAATGCAATGGTAAAACGGAAATAAAACATATTGAGAGGGAATGTAGAAATATGTATCTTTAACAGACATAAAACCTTACTAATACTCCTTGATTAAACAATATTTCAGTGGTAAAAAAAAGCTGCCGAATGATGGGATCGAACCTGTGCTCCTTGGAACCACAGTCAGTCGCCTTAACCACATAGCTAATCGCGCACTCTGATTCGGCAGCAGACTAAAGCATTCACTACATTCAAAAGCCGCTGTCTGAAGGAAATAATCCATTTCATTATCCAAAAAAAAATCAATGTTGCACATTCGTATACGTTCATACTGTTATTATATTTTATAGTCAGAACTTGGCTAATGTATGATTTCAATTACATGGAAGCTTATTAAATAACTTACGTTTTAATGGACTTCTCACCGCCATTTTGTCATGAGCCCAAGCGGATTGTGCGCATGCGTGAGGGGTGAAACAAAAATCACCTTGCTGTTTTAAATATATAGATATATTTTACACCATAATATGCACAATATAACGCTTGATTTTAAAACATCTGAGTCATTACAAAACAAACATAGAACATTTCAAGCAAAAAATGTAGCTCTGATCGGGTTTGAACCATAGGCATTTGAGCGATAGGCTAACGCTCTACCACTGAGCTAATTGTGTCAACGAATATCGTTCTATATAAAATGACTTACATAGAACTTGTTAGCAAATAATGATTTATACTAAACGATTTCATCACTGGAGTATATTATTTATATATAAAGCATTTCATACAAAGTTTATTTATTTTGTATCAGTACGCTATATTGCATGCAATACTCAAATTAGTGAAATATAAGTCAGGCACAAGATATCCGCTGCCATCTTGTCTTATTATTGAATCAGCTCAGCTTTTTAAAATCACGTCTGCACTATAGTATTGCAAAATAAACTTTTAATTTCGAACGTGCCTCTTCCTTTAGAACAGTTAAAACGATTCTCGGCTCGATAATCGGAACTGGTGGGTCCCATGATATGGATTATAAAGTTTGCATAATTCGCACGGCCGCCATCCTGAAATGGTATGGCGGACGACCTTGTAGTTTGGTCACAAGACGCATCCTATACGAAGGTATGTTGTTACCAAATTTGGTAGAGATCGGATGATTTGGTTAGTCGTTATTTGATTTTACGTTTTGAACGTTTGAGTGGCCGTCATTCAGTTTTAGTAAAGATGGCGGCGATATAAAACATGACACTGAGGTGTCCTTTGCTAGTGCTACCTTTGTACCAAATTTCGTTCAATTCGCATTCACCGTGTTCGAATTGATAGGGGGGGACAGACATTCAGAGTACACACACTCACACACACAGACACACACACACACACACACACACACAGACTCACACACACACATACTGTCATCGCGGCAGGAGATGGCAGTTGAACACGCTGTGACGGGGTGCGGGGGGGTCTTGCAGTACGCATGCGCGGCCAGCATATTCCTAAGTTAAATATATCGGCTTGCCGCATGCCAATGGTTGTCATTGCAGCAGGCGACACAAGCCACTGAAAGAAGGAATGTGCTGAGTGAAGCAAGTAGTGACCAACTGAATGTTTTTGGAATGCGCGATACGCAGTGAGCGGGAAGACCCCTGCAGTTCAAACCCGACTGTCAACTCCTGACGCGATATCAGTACACACACACACACACACACACACACACACACACAGACTCACACACACACATACACACACACAGACAGACACACTTTTTTCGCCCTGTGTTGATCTCATAAGTCTACTTTCATTTTTTGCAAAAATCGAAAGTAGGCTAAAAATAGCTTTATTTGTTTTTATTGCTGTTTTTTTAATATTATGTATAGCATGTTAAATTTTTATCTGCAAAAATATGTTCTCGCCAAATTAATATATTTGTGAATTTTAACTTTTTCATAAACGCAAAGAGTGGGAAATTCTCCTATAAGACCACGCAACCATTTTATTATATTTATCACCTTGCATTACTGGGAAATGCTTGCCACGGTGGGTGAGTGGTTATCGTGTCGGACTTCCAACCCCAAGCTTGCAGGTTAGCTCCTGGCCGTGGTAAGTGATCTTTTAAAGGCGACAAAAGCACGGCATGCATATCATACGTTGTTGGCATATTAAAGAACCCATTTGAATTCAGTAGGCTGTGTTCATAATGGCAAAGTTAATCTCGGGATTTTCCTCCGACACAAAACGTTTCCTCCTTTCTCGACTCGAAAGCTCTACAGTGTCAAGGAGCTTAGATAGGTTGGTTGGTTGGTTCTTAAGTTTAGGGGCTGTGACAACGCGGTCATGTAGCCGCGTGTACTTTGGGTGTGTGTAGAATCTGTCTGATAACCGGTGTTAATTGTGATGACTGTATTAGTGTGTGTTATCTGTTTTTTAATTTAAGTACATACTGCAACTTAGAATTTTTCAAATAGTTCCTACTTTTGCCGCCAAGCGCCACCGTCAACGACTACTAGGCCAAGTTCAGAAGGTTACGTGCCAATGCGACCGTGCCCGATGCGACCCACCAAAAATCGTGTCAGTAGCGACCCTGCTAGTAGCTTACAGTGCCGCATGCGACCCATTGTTCTAGAGAAGAATTTTTACGGTGCGCCGCGCCGTTTTAACTTAATTTACTCCTACTGTCGACCAAAATATTACAGTATGTACACTCGAGTTTGAAAGTTGTTTGTGAAGTAACCAATTGGCCTACATAAAATCCAATAACATCATAATTTTTGTCGTTATATTTTATGTTAAGTCATGTAAGTTTGGAGTTTTTCATTTATACTTTAATATTTTTTATCGCAGCTGGAACATAAAACGTGCTCGTTTTTAAGCGTGTTTCAACCATGCGGCACCTTTAAGAATTAGTTTCACGAACACCCGTCATCAGATCGAATCCAAGTTTTAACACAATGTACATTGGAATGTTTTATAACTGGTTGAATCATTTCAAAATGTTGTGTGTCCAAGAAACAAAGTTATCACTTTTGTTAGGTAACTTTTTCTCGGCTCGGAGGGGTTGAAAAATTGCGTTCTTGGTCGCGTTGTAATCCTTATATATCAAAAGGCTATGCTGAAGGACTGTGAAATACGTAAATGAATGTACTTATTTTATATCGGTTTGTATTTGTACGGGATAAAACGACATCGTTCACCAGCTTGCCGATACGGGTAAAGCTGTAGAGAGTTGCCTTCTCTTTTTTAGTTTTAATAACATAGGATTCTTCCATAGCACATATCACTTGTAAAGCAAACTTAACACAAATGTTGACTGGTTGCAAGTCACATGATAAATAAAGGCTCATAGTGTCTTTCAATCAGTCTACATGACAGGGTAATCCCGCCTCCCCCAGAAAGATGTGTTAGAAATTCCCAGATTCCACCGATAGATCAGTGCTTGGGGCGCTAGTGGCACGATGGCAAATTGGTGGGTCGCAACCGGCACGGTCGCATCCGGCATGACACCGTTCAGAACTTAGCTACCAGACGTCACCGCAGTCGGCTCTTGGCAACGAACGTAGAAATCTAAGAGCGTTGTTTACATTTTTAACCTATCCAATTTAGCTTCACACAGGTGCAATTAGTGGAAGGTTCTTTAACATGCCATAAATCTATGACATGGGACAGCCGGCTTTACTTCCCCTCGGAAGGAAGGCATACTGAAGGATTTTAACGCTCTTAAAAAAATCCGACGGCTTCGGCCGGGTTTGAACCCGCTATCTTGGGCATAGAAGCTCAGCATGCTACCGACTACGCCACTGAAGCCACTCCTTGACTTTCATAGCGTTACAAGGAACAACAAAATTGGACATGCAAGCTGCCCTCTGAGCGTCAAATAACAAAGCTTGCACCCGACTCCCGAGACCATACGATATTATTATTATTATTATTATTATTATTATTATTATTATTATTATTACTGGGAAATAAGCAGTATTGGATAAAAGGACGAATTGGACGACATACCAGTGCGAGTGAGAAGGAAATATTGCATCTATTCCATACTCTCTTTTAAGGTACAGGGGCGTGGTGGCACAGCGGTCATGCTGTTGGCCTCTCACCACGGCAGACCTGGTTCGATTCCCGGTCAATGCATGTGAGATTTTCAAAGTGAAATGCCACGTCCTGTGGTTCGGATTCCACGTAAAAAGGAGGTCCCGTGGCTCATGATCTCGAGATTAACGGTCACGTTAAGGTACAGACCTAGGCTACTATAGAACTCATTACGCTGAGCTGGGAGCAGAATTAGATCATTTCTGCATCAGAGGTGAACCACCCAACTTCGTATTAAGGAGCTACAGGCAATTATTACTGGTACTTCTCAGGGTCAATGATATAAGCTGTATTACAAACCGATGAAACACATTGTCATCACTAGGGATCGAATTTATAGACCAACAAAAAGTATAAATATGCCCTAAACACTAGCTGAATATAACTTAACAACAGGAAAAAATGTCCCATGTATTTAAGGGATGTGTCGCAAGTGTTAGAGTAGGCGTCCTCAAACTTTTTGAGGCTGTGAGCACCACCCTCGAACATGATAATAATAATAATAATAATAATAATACATTCAGCAAAATCTTTTAAGTGAACCAATTTAAATATTAAGGAGAATTTATTCAGAACTCTGGTTTAAACCGCGAAGCAAATAAAGACATAATTACCAAATTACAGAAAGATTGTAGGATAAAGATATAATAAACAACTAGTTCCGTGATGAACTAAAACCTATTTTCATATATCCTACTTATGTTAATTGCCTCTATCAACATACACAATTTAAGTTTGATTGCTGTAATAGATTCGTAGATATTGAGAACCGACTAAATATTTCGGATGATCGCCATGCTGGATTTGTATATATGTAGGACTAAGAGTTATGTACTATTACATGAAGATTGTTGTGTAGGTGTAGTATTCAAACTTCAATAGCATGATTAGGACACAAGAAATGAAAACCAGATTTCAAAATTCCATACAGCTGCCATCTTGTGGTTATGGAAAAATTGAAATAAATTAGATGCCAGTGGATTACAATTTGTACAAGCATTTACCGTACCAAGTTTTACTGCGCTTGGATGGTTAAATCGCGAGAAACGTTCATTTCAATATTTATATTTCGCGTCGCCACCATGTTGGAATTGTGCTCACAAGGTTATTGAAAGTCCCATAAATGAACTTATGTTCATAGCCTTTATCAACATACTAAATTTCAGTTTGATTGCTATTGAGTACCGTATAAATATTTCGATTGGTCGCCATGATAGATTTTTTATATATAGGCCATAGAGTTATGTACTATTAGATGACGATTCTTGCGTAGGTTCATTATTCAAACGTTCACTTCAATCGCATGATTAGGACACAATAAATAAAAACTTAATTTTAAAATTGCCTACAGCCACCATCTTGAGGTTATGAGAACTATGGAACTAAATTAGACGCCAGTGCATTAAAATTTATATAAACATTTACTGTACCATATTTCACGGCGCTCAGATGGTTAAATCGCGACAAAAGTCTATTGAAATGTTTTAACTTCGCTTGGCCGCCATGTTCGTTTTGTATTTTACAGGTTTTTAGAAGTCTCATAGCTAAACTTCTAGTAGTACCCTTCATCACCGTACAAAATTTCAGGGTGATATCAGTACTAGCTTCGGAGATATAGAATGCCGGTGAAATAATTCGCACAGCCGTCATCTTGAAGTTATGTAAACATATGAACAAAATTAGATGCCAGTGCATTAAACTGTGTATAGATATTTGCTGTAACAAGTTTCAATGCGTTTGGATGGTTAAGTAGTGACAAAAGTATATATAAAAGTTTCAACTTCGCTTGGCCGCCATGATAGTTTTGTGGTTAACAGGTTTTTGACAGTCTCATAGGTAAATGTCTAGTAGTGCCCTTTATCACCGTACAAATTTTCAGGATGACATCGGTAATAGTTTCGGAGATATACAATGCCGGTGTTTCTATTTCGCTTGGCCGCCATGTTCGTCTTGTAGTTAACAGGTTTTTGAAAGCCTCTTAAGTGAACTTATAGTAGTGCCCTTTATCACCGTACATTATTTCAGGGTGATATCAGTAATACTTTCGGAGATATGGAATGCCGGTGAAATATTTCGCAAAGCCGCCATGTTGGATTAGTGAGACGTAATAAATTTTAAGGACACGGTCGGGGTCAGCCAAAATAGTACTATGATCTTACCGAGTTTCAGTGAAATCGCTCCAGTCGTTTAACAGTTATGACTTAATGAACATGACTACGATGGTCCAAACCACTAAAAGGAACGCGGAAAGAAGGTGATCTCATAAGCGTATTATTTTTTTTATAAATGAAAATAAAAATCAATATCTTGGAGAGAAAAACTTAGCCACTCTAATTCTATAATCAAACGTGAAGTGTTATACGCATCGGAAACCGTAATCATTGGTGGCGGATCTTGAACCAAGGACATAGTGAAACAGGAAGGGGAAAATTTACTTTTGCTACCAAATTCTACCGTCAACGACATACTAGTACACATCATTTTAAAGGGCAGACTTCAGAGATTCATAAAATATAACAAAAGGAAGATTGTAGTTTTATGTGACCGCTAATCTCGCGATCAAGAACCACGGGACCTCCATTTTACGTGGAATCCGAACCACAGGACGTGATATTTCACTTCGAAAATCACTCATGCATTGGCCGGGAATCGAACCCGGTCCGATTTGGTGGAAGGCAAGCAACTTGACCACTGCACTACCACGCCCCATAAAATATAACAAAAAAGTAATGTTGATTTTTACAATTTTAACTGTTCCGCATCCAAAAGGATGGCATATTGGCTTTCACGTCCAGTGGATTAAAACTCAGCAATTTTTCTAAGTGTGTGCCGTGTCTTGCGTGGGGTTTCGCCTAGGACACCAAGCTGGCTCATCAGTGGGCTCTTGGTGTCCCCGCCAAGACCCTAACAGGAGTATCCCCTTAATGAACATGACTACGATGGTCCAAACCACTAAAAGGAACGCGATTAAAATCCTGCCTAGGCTGTTAGTGTGGTAAGCATTCGACACTTACGACAGCGCTAGTATAACTTCAGTTTGGAGTATAGCAGTAAGGTTTGTGGCTTCTTCTAGAGCAAGCACTATTAAACTGAAGATGAGAAACTCCTGGTTTAATTTCGGCAGGCACCTGTCCAAGACTAACAGACCGACACTTGTGAATTATGACCTGTTAAGCGGCACTCTGTACAAAGGTCGAACTGTACACCATTACTTTAGGCACAGCTAATAGCGGGCTACACACGACTCCAGAAAGCACAGTACTGCTGATTGGCCAGATAGAAAGCCACACCCAAAAATACAGCGGAGCCTTCCAAAGGCCGACCGCGGATTTATAGCATGTGCCGAATACAACAGCGCACCGATAATCCCTGGATGCTGTCATAGCATTTATTACATACGCAGCTGGCAAGATACCTTAGTTGTGATAATTAAACCTTGCTGTGAAGTACTGTAGTCTATCTCGTATCCAGTGAACATGGTTAGGTTTAGAACAAAACAAGGAATTTTCCTAGTGGAAAATCTTTTCAAGAAGAAGGTTGCAGTATATTTGTTCGTAAGATTTAGTTCCGAGCGATTTTTATTCGTGGGGGAACCTCAAACAAAAGGTATACATAAACACACCGCGTACTCTTGGGGCTCTTGAGAACGAAATAACTGCACTGATACGAAATATCAGTGAGGATGAATTACAACGTGTGTACCAAAACTTCGTACGTTGGTGCAATGTGTGTCTACAAAAAATATAGCATTTACAGTAACTACTCTGAAATTCACGGAAGTAAGTAATCAAGGCCATGCGGCCTCCGTGAGTCTCCGTTCTATAGGTAAAGCCCTGCGCGGATGTGAATATCCACGGATAAAACCGGGGATATACGCACAATTTTTCGCCATGCGGATATAGTTTGCATGGCTCTGCGGATAGCTGATAAGCTACGGATAATGATTGGAGTAAATTTGCTGTGAGTTTTTAGAATACAATCCGAACATTTTAATATCATTATTAGGACCTGGATGTTTATGACGTATTTTTCCGGTTTTTTTTTCATGACAAATGTAAGATGATGATTTAAGCTATTCTCATTCAAATTATGTCATTAAGAATAATTAACACTCCGAACAGGAAAGGGTTGCAATTCTGACTGTATAACATTCATTTTAAACATAGCATACATAGCCCAAGCCAAAGGAACGACTTTTTCCTCAAATGTCTAAATATGCTGCTTTAGTAATTTATGCTTTATCTAATTTAAAATATTATTTTAATGCCAGTACATTCGGATAACAAACGTGCGGGTGCGGATAACAGTCGTGCGGATGCGGGGCGGATGCGGATAGCGTTTTGTTTATCCTCGCAGGGTCCTGGAAGGGTAGAGCAAATGTCTGCCACGAACAGGCGGTTATCTTAGTGTATATCGCGAGTGTTGCGCTGGTGAGAGCTGTCTATTCGGAAAATATCGGTTTTCGTCCCGAGACCATCGTCCCTTACTGCATATCGCGTCTGTGTTTGGGAGAAAATAAGGGAGATTTCTATATTCTTGACCAAAAATAAGGAAGATTTAGAACACGGCAACATTTCACAAAAAGAGAAAAAAAGCAAAAGGCATTTTAGCTTCGTCATCACTGTCCATTGTCGTATTATAAACTCTTGCCCCTATACGGCTCACAGTTGATGTAGAGTACAACCAAAGCACGCCAAAGCATCACCAGCTGAGCAACACAAAGAAAGAAAGAAAGAAAGAAAGAAAGAAAGAAAGAAAAAAAGAAAGTACACATTCATTGGTTTAACGGACAAGGAGATTTAAACTCATTGGTTGGTCATTTCTAAACGTGATAATCGATAGAAAAAACTCGATATAGAATCTATTGCGTCTGCTCTCGAACTTTTAAACGAATTTCGACCGTGTGCACAAAATGTAAATGATTGCCAAAGAGTTAGAAAATATGGTAGCCGGGAGAACCGTGAAAAAATAAGGTCAAATACGGGAGATCTCAGGAAATACGGGAGAGTTGGTCAACCTTAGAGCCCTGCGCGGATAAACAAAACGTTATCCGCATCCGCACCGCATCCGCGCGACTGTTATCCGCATCCGCCCCGCATCCGCACAACTGTTATCCACACCCGCCCCACATCCGCACGACTTTTTTCTGCATTCACACGTTTGTTATCCGAATCTACTGGCATTACAGTAATATTTTTAATTAGATAAGCATAAATTACTAAAGCGATATATTTCGACATTTGAGGAAAAAGTCGCTACCCTAGGTTATGTATGTCATGTGCTATGTTTAAAATGAGTGTTATACAGCCAGAATTATAACCCTTTTCTGTTCAGAGTGTTAATTATGCTTATTGACGTAATTTGAAAGCAATTAGCTTAATCATCATAATACATTATTTTGTCATGAAAAAAAAAAACACATTACGGTAAAATATGATGTCATAAACTTCTGGGTTCTAATAATGATATTAAACAAGTTCAGATTGTATTCTAAAAACACCCGCAAATTTTCTCCAAACATTATCCGCCGCTTATCCACTATCCACACGGCCAAGCTAACTATATCCGCCTGGCGAAAAAGTTTGCGGATATTCGCGCAGGGCTTTACGCTATTGGGAGCCTCGTGTGACTCAACACACTCGCCTAGTAAACTACTGTTCTCTATGGCAGGGTGTCACCACCCACATGTCCAGTCACTCACTGTGATGGGCTATAACTCGGCCAAGAATAGCCCTGTCAAAAGCCCAGCGAGAACCTTCCTTCACCACTTTATAAGTCTACAGGGGGATCGAGTCTCTGTTTCTGCTTTACAGAATTGAGTAGCAACGCGTTACCATTAGGGTTGTACATAATTCACACATAGAATTTTTTCAACAATTTCGAATACAAATATTCGATTCCGAATTATTAACACATACGAATATTCGAATTTCCAACCAATTCGAACAATCAAATTTCTAAATTTCATATTAGTGCAATAACCCGACTATTTAGTCAATGATTGAATGAATTGACGAACAAGTTGACTCATTCAAATGTTCTAAAATTATAAATAAATACAAAAATAAAAATAAATATTAAATAAGTAAATAATTAATTAAATAAATAATTAAATAAATAAATGAAAGATAATAATAAAATAATAATATTAGACACTACAAAGCAGTTGTACTACCAGAAGCATTATATGCGTCAAAAGCGACATCAAATTGGAGCATCATAGAAACTGAAAAAAATAGAACGCAAAATTCTCAGAAAAATATTTGGAGCACTACACAGAGATGGCATATGGATGAAAAGACCTACCAAAGAGTTATACGAGTGCACGACAGACTCACCGATATGATCAGAAAACGCAGACTAACTTTTTACGGGCACATACAGGGAAATAACAACAACGGACTTACAAAGAAGATATTTGATGTAGTAAACAGCTCATGCAGAAAAACTAATTGGTATCATGAAACAGAGGAAGACTTAAGGCAGGTGGGGATTGATAGGCAAATGGTCGGAGACAGAGGAGAATTCAAAAACAAAATTAAGAATACAAAATGTAAAACAAATGAAAAGATGAAGACAAGAACATTGTGGACAGAACAACGGAAACAGGAGCACAGTCAAAGGATGAAGAGATTTTGGGAAGAGAAGAGGAACGAGGGAGAGAAGTGAAAATTGTGTCATCATGAGATATTTAAGTTCAAACACTGTCCGTCAGGGCAAAAATGATATAATAATAATATTATAATAATAGCAATAGAGAGATACATTTTCAGAAAAAAAAGGTATTGGGAATGGAAGGACTCCAAGGAAGACAATATAAGAAAACAGGCTCAAAACGGACGGAAGAGAGAAAGAAGACACACAGTGAAAATATGATGATGATGATGATGATAATTGTTGTTTTAAGGGGCCTAACATCTAGGTTATCGGCCCCTGATGGTTTGGGTGATCGTGAAGATGAAAATGAAAAGCGAACTTAAAACTAAAACTAACTACTAACCTACATACTAGAAGAAGAAATGGAAAACCAAAGGAGAATAAGGCAAATAAAAGGACAGAAGGAAAAGAAATGCCCTCAACCCTCAGAGAAGGCGGATTGAGGGACCTGGAAGGAAGGAGAGCCATGAAAGGCATATAGGAAAGTGAAAGAGGAGAGGGTCCGCCCCAAAGGTAAGGGACAAAAGGGGAAAACTGACCCAGCTCAGGAATTCCTCGGGGTCGCCAACTCCCGAACTCACCAGCCGTGAGCCCCTGAGGGTGTAGCATTATCTAGGGTGCACCAGAAGTGGTGGGGCTACATACACCCTGCCTCCTTAAGGGCCTATAGCACAAGGCAAGGAGGTAAAAGGAAGAGTAAAAGAAGGCTGACCCCTCGCAGAAGGAGGGTATCAGAAAATATGAGACAAGGGCCAATTAAGGCGGGAAAGGAAGAGACTCCCTAGGCCTCGGATACCCTAATACCGTCGGGGTCAGAAGAGAACAAGAGTTGACCAAGTGAGGTCGACAGGAAAGAAGACAGAGAGGAGCCCGGCACAAGTGAAAAGATGAAGGAGCACTGGAGGAAGAAGAAAGAACAACAAAGGACTAAACATTGAAATTGGTTCGTGGTCCTCAGAAGACCCTGGAGAAAGAAAGAAGAAATGAATGAATAAATAAATAGATATACCAAAAAAAAAAGTCTGATAACCTGTGCTATTATGAAGGTTGTATTAGTGTGTGTATTGTAATTCATGTGAGGGTTGGATAGGAGGCGGTCGTAGACTTTAATTGGAATCATTTTGGAACTAGCCTGGATTAGAACTGCAAAATCATGGAAAATCACTACGAGGACGGCTGATGTTTGAATCGAATCCGATTCTTCTTTGTTTTGGCTCAGGTGGACTGTAACCCGTTTCAGCCCTCAGGCCAGAATTAAATTTCTTGGCAGAGCCGGGAATCGAGCATGGACCTCCGGGGAACAGCAAAGAATGCTAGCCACGATGTGGTCACTCGAAAATTGCAAATACTGCAAATGGTGACCGAGATCGTAAAAATCCAATTCTTGGGGTATTGAAGTTGTCAAACTCTGTCCGAACTATCTTAATTCAAGATGAGAATTGAACCCCTGACACACTGCGCGGAAAGCTACTACTGTATACTAGTACATGGTGATTAAGGCACTCTTAGGTACAGTATGTTGGTACGACGCACGATAATTTCTTACAGGTTAAAAAAAGATACAATGAATACATTATCTGATGTTATCATAGAACATAATTCTGCATAATTGTTACTAACATCAGACGTTACATTTAGCGGGTCGAATTAATAATTGGCCAGCTGAATCTAAAATTACGCCACTGAGACTCTTCGAAGTTCGTCAACGTCGAGAGCAGCAGCTAGCCAACCCCGAGGAGATGAAAATGATGATGATAATTGTTGTTTTAAGGGGCCTAACATCTAGGTTATCGGCTCCTAATGGTCTGGGTGATAGCGAAAATGACAATGAAATGGAAACCATAACGAAAATTAAGTGAGACTGAAAATACTTATAAAATGGAACTCAGATTGAAATGGTTCACAAAATGTAGAGTGGAAATATTTACAAAAGGTAATTTAGAAGGAAAATACAAAAGGAATTTAGATTGAAAAATAGGCACAAAATGTAGTTTAGGTTCAAAATAGTCACAAAATGCAATATAGATTCGAAATACTCACAAAATGCAATTGAAATTAAAAATAATTACAAATTGAAATCGAAAATACGTAAAAATGAAATTGAGGTTCAAAATACTTACAAAATGCAATTGAAATTGATAATACACAATGAAAGTTAGATTGAAAAAGGCCGGTTCAGATTCAAAATACTCACAAAGTTCAATTGAAATTAAAAATACTTACAAAATGCAATTGCAATTGAAAATGCTTACAAAATGTTTTGTACATTCAAAATACTCGCAATATGTGGATGCCCGAGATTGTACTGACAAAATGCAATTTTGATTGATAATACTTAGAAAACGGAGTTTTGATCGAAAATACAAAACGCAATGTAGATTGAAAATACTTACAAAATGTGGTTGAGAATCAAAATAAGGCTGCTTCGGTGGCGTAGTTGGTAGCATGCTGAGCTTCTATGCCCAAGATCGCGGGTTCAAATCCGGACGAAGTCGTCGGATTTTTTTAAGAGCGTTAAAAATCCCTCAGTATGCCTTCCTTCGGAGGGGAAGTAAAGCCGGCGGTCCCATGTCATAGATTTATGGCATGTTAAAGAACCTTCCACTAATTACACCTGTGTGAAGCTAAATTGTATAGGTTAAGAATGTAAACAACGCTCTTAGGTTCCCCACGTTCGTTGCCAAGAGCCGACTGCGGTGGCTTCTGGTAGCTTAGTTCTAAACTATTAGTTGTTGACGGTGACGTTTGGCGGCAAAAGTAGGAACTACTTGAAATTAAATGTCTGCAGTCCTCACTTGAATTGAAAAACAGATAACACACACTAATACAGTCATCACAATTAACACCGGTTATCAGGCAGATTCTACACACGCCCAAAGTACACGGGGCTACATGATCACGTTGTCGCAGCCCCTAAACTAAGGACCCATCCAACCAACCAGAATCAAAATACTCACAAAATGTAATTTAGATACACGGGGAGCCAATTCAGAAAAACAGGGCGGGAATCTTAAAGAGAAAGGAACTATAATGAAAAAAAAAGAAGAAGAAGGCTGATCCCTAAAAGAATGAGGGATCAGGAAAGATCAGAGAAGGGCCTATGAAAGCGGGAAAGTGAGAGACTCCCTAGGCCTCAGATACCCTAATACCGTCAGGGTTGGAAAAGAACAAGAGTTGACTAAGAGAGGTCGAGGTCGACAGGAAAGGAGACGGAGAGGAGCCCGGCACAAGTAAGTGGAAGCAATTCCGGACTCAGCTGGGGTCCTGTGCTCGCCAACCCACGTCCCACTAGATGTGAGCCCCTGGGGGAAACCCCGAGTAGGTTCCACTTGTAAGAGTGAGATTTATATACGTAATAACGTGTGCTGATGAGTGTCGTGTTAGGAGTAACAACTTTATTAGGGTGTAAAACTGGGAAAGGGGGGCTCGAGAACCGAAGGGCTTTGACATTGGGACCTTAAAAACCTACCAAGTAATCAGTAAACTGATGATGATGATGATGATGATGATAATTGTTGTTTTAAGGAGCCTAACATCTAGGTTATCGGCCCCTAATGGTTTGGGTGATAGTGAAAGATGAGATGAGAATGAAAAACTATAACTAATACTAACTACAAACTTACTTACCCGAAGAAGAAAGGGTAAACAAATAAAGGACAGGATGAAAAGAAATGCCCTCAACCCCCGAAGAATGAGGATTGAGGGACTTGGAAGGAAGGAGAACCATGAAAGGCAGATAGGAAAGGGAAAAGAGGAGAGGGGCCGCCGCAAGGGCAGAGGAAAAGGGACAAAACGGGCCCAAGCACACGAATACCTCGGGGTGGCCAATTCCCAAACTCACCAGCCGTGAGCCCTTGAGAGTGTAGCTCTATCCAGGGTGCACCAGAAGTGGTGGGGCTACAACACCTTGCCTCCTTGAGGGCCTCGTGTAGAAGGCAGGAGATAACATGAAAAGAAAGAGAAGGCTGACCCCTCGCAGAAGGAGGGTATCAGAAAAGATGAGACGAGGGCCAATTAAGGCGGGAAAATGAAAGACTCCCTAGGCCTCGGAAACCCTAATACCGTCGGGGTCGGAAAAGAACAAGAGTTGACCAAGAGAGGTCGACAGGAAAGACGACGGAGAGGAGCCCACACAAGCAAGTGGAAGCAAAGCCGGACTCTGCTTGGGTCCCGTGGTCGCTAACCTACGTCCCACTAAATCAGTAAACTAATGGCTGTCAGGTAAGTTCTTTTTATGAAGTAGCACCTTAAATCTCCTCCTACAAACAGTATTTTGGAAAACAGTATTCGAAATAAACATTCAGAGAAATATACAAGAAAAGAAGTTCGCGCAAATAGGGAGTTGACATTAACAGAAACTTGGAAACCAAGTATTTAGTATGATTTTATATGGCATTGTACAGTAATTGCCCAGAGTTCCTGTATCATATCGTGTTACTAGAACCTTAATGATATAAACATGATCATATTTAAGTGCTTCCTTACTGACGTTTAATCGAAATGAAACACCAATGTGTATTTAATAAATCTATTACAGCCCAAACTGGCGGCTTCGGTGTCGTAGTTGGTAACATGATGAGCTATTTAATTTAGCTTACAATAGGTTTTTTTTACCAAATGCTGAAGAAGGCCATAATGTGGACGAAACTGGTATTAATAAGTGTATTTCAAATAGGAAATACTACATTTTGAACATTGTTTATTTATTTATAAGGTGCGTTCAAAAAGCAACGAGCCGGAGGCTGGAATGCGCAAACCGGTGACCACATCGGCTAATCGTGGCGTGTGTAACGAAATGTGGTTCCGACCGGAGCGTGGAAGGTCACAGCCCACGCTAGAGAGCACGCGTGCACGTCACGTGACGATACAAAGCGACCAGCAGCATGCATCAATCGTCCAACGCTGCCAGTCGCATTGCAAACAGTGACATGGAGGCGCCAAACAAAGAGCAAAGAGGTGTTGTTCGGTTTCTGACAGCGAAAGGAGTAGGGGGTACGGACATTCATCGGCGAATGTCACAAGTGTACGGCGAACACTGCATGTCCATTGCAAGGGTCAACGCGTGGCACAAGCGCTTCAGGGAAGGACGGGTGTCGTTAGCCAATGGTGCCCGGTCTGGGACAACCCCCTGCATTACCGATGACAACGTCCAGCTGGTTGATGCACTCATTACCCAGGACCGCCGAGTGACAGTGAACGCCATAACCGCCGTGGTCGGATTGAGCGTCGGAAGTGTGCACACCATCATGAAGGAACGACTGCACTTGCAGAAAGTGTGTGCCCAATGGGTGCCCCACAGTCTTCAACCACACCAGGAAGCATGTCGAATGGCCCACTGTCTTGGTCTTGGTTGGACGATTGATGCATGCTGCTGCTCGCTTTGTATCATCACATGGCGTGCACGGGTGCCCTCTAGCGACGGGCTCTGTGACCTTCCACGCTCTGGTCGGAACCACACCTCGTTACACACGCCTCGATTAGCCGATGTCGTCACCGGTTTGCGTATTACAGTCTCCAACTCATTACTTTTTGAACGCACCTTATATTTATTTATCGTATGGCTTTTAGTGCCGGGAGTGTCCGAGGACATGTTCGGCTCGCCAGAGGCTGTACCTGCTTCAAGCGGACACCCATAGAGTGAGCTACAAGTTCCGTTCAATTTCAAGTAGTTCCAACTTTCACTACCAGATGTCAATGATACCTAGTGGTGAACGTTGGAACTCTGATAGACCGTTCCAACGAAATCTAACCTAGAAATTTGGCTTCACACAAGTTTTGTCTGTGGAAGGTTCTTTTACATGCCGTAAATTTATGGGACCGCCGGCTTTACTTCCCCGCCGAAGGAAGGCATACTGAAGGATTTTAACGCTCTTAAAAAATCCGACGACTTCGGCCGGGATTGAACCCGATATCTTGGACACAGCAGTTCAGCATGCTACCGACTACGTCACCGAAACCGCTTAACATTTTGAACAGTAAAGTAAATACAAGTTAATTATGATCTGCCCGATAATAATAAATGTTAATACATTTTATTTATACATGAATAATGAAAGTATTACTATTAAAATTACTAGTGAACACACAATGTTGCTAGTCATGTAAATAAAATGCAGCACAACAACAAAATTACACACAATTTTTTTCTGGTTTGAAGTAGGCGTATTATATCTTCAATTCTGGCTTCACATTCTTGTGACTGCATACTTTTAACTTACCTCATCAATTGATCACGTTTCCTCGCTTCAAATGATTCACAGGTCGCAGTTTGCCATTAGTATGAATTACCTCACACATAACAAATTTGAGTCAACTTCCCTGACTTTCCCTGTCACACGCCAATTTTTAAAAGGCTACCCCGACTTTTCCCTGACAATTTTGTAATATTCCTAACAATCCCTGGCTTCCCCTGACTTCCCAGTTGGCTGGGAATCCTGTAATTGGATTTAATTTAGGTTATGTTATTAGAAGTTGCAATTTACGCCCACCACAACGTTTAAATAAACATTTTCTTGCTGAGGTGTACAGTCAGTCACATATGGTATGGCTCTATACTGCTCCCCCCAGGGGCTCACATCTAGTGGGACGTGGGTTGGTGACCACGGGGCCCCAGCTGAGACCGGCATTGCTTTCACTTACTTGTGCCGGGCTCCTCTCCGTCTTCTTTCCTGTCGACCTCACTTGGTCAACTCTTGTTCTCTTCCGATCCCGACGGTATTAGGATATCCGAGGCCTAGGGAGTCTATTCCTTTCCCGCCTTAATTGGCCCTTGTCTCATCTTTTCTGATACACTCCTTCTGCGAGGGGTCAGCCTTCTTTTTCTTTTCATGTTCTCTCCTGTCTTCTGATCAAGGCCCTCAAGGAGGCAGGGTGTATGTAGTCCCACCACTTCTGGTGCACCCTGGATATTGCTACACCCTCAGGGGCTCACGGCTGGTGAGTTCGGGAGTTGGCGACCCCGAGGGATTCCTGAGCTGGGTCCGGTTTTCCGCCTTTTATCCATTACCCCTGGGGCGGACCCTCTCCTCCTTCACTTTCCTATCTGCCTTTCATGGCTTTCCTTCCTTCCAAGTCCCTCAATCCTCATTCTTCGAGGGTATTTCTTTTCCTTCTGTCCTTTATTTGCCTTATTCTCCTTTTGTTTTCCATTTCTTCTTCTAGTATATAAGTAAGTAGTTAGTTTTAGTTATAGTTTACATTTAATTTTCATCATCACGATCACCCAAACCATTAGGGGCCGACAACCTAGATGTTAGGCCCCTTAAAACAACAATTATCATAATCATCATCTATACTGCTACTAGATGTAGCAAGTTTTCAGAAGTAACCTAGCAATCCGTAGGATCCCCCATAAAAGAGTATGTAAATATGCACACAACATCTGTTGCTTAACACAGATGATGTATTGTGATACTACAAGCTCTCACTCACATTCCTGCCAGTCCTTGGTTTGAATCCAGGTCACGCTCAACATTTGCATACGGACTGGTTCAGCCAATAGGTGACAGGGGATGGGGTTGTTGTAGCTGGAGGGGCGTGTTACCTCATTCCCTTTCTCCCACTCGCTCGCCGCCAATCAAGTGCTTACGAGATTAGGCCAAGTATGGCAGACGTACATTGCATAACTCTGCCTGAAGCACCCAGACTTGTCAGTCTACTGTTGTGCGCTCGATGTATTTGGGAATGTTCAAGTACTTGGATGATGACTGACGGTTTCTATTTAAAAGCCACTTTAATTTACTATGAGGGAAATACAGTGAGTCTCTCTCACGACTCGTCCAGCCGATGCGCCCAGATTATCTGTCTCCCGTTGACTCATTACTCCCCGCTCGGCATAACACAGCACTTCGCTAACGTTATCCGTGCATGGCATGAGATAACAATTAAAATTAATAAAATAAGCTGCTACTACCTTATGACAGGAGATGTTCTAAATGTTCTCCTCCTACATGCACACATTTCTGGCATCGTCTTAGGAAACTCCGATTCGCATGCATATGTTCGTCTTTCGTAATTGAGGGTATTTCTCTCCGGATATGTTAATATTTTTAATTGAGGAACATTTTGAATACCGTGTTTTTAGTACGGACTTATGGCTGTCACGGTCCCCATATTTAACTGTTTGTGACTTTTATATGGGTGCTTAAAGAATAAAGTGTATGCAATAGAACCTCACACGTTGGGCAAACTGAAAGAACATATCCGGAGAGATATAAAGCCTCAATTACGGAAGACGAACTTATGCGTGTGAATCGGAGTTTCCTAAGACGATGCCGGACATGTGTGGATGTATGAGGAGAACATTTCCAACACCTCCTGTCATAAGGTACGAGCTTATTTAATTAATTGTTATTTTCTTAATTTTAAATGTTATCTCATGTCATTCACGGATAAAGTGAGCAAAGCACTATGTTATGCCCAGCGGGGAGTGATGAGTCATCGGGAGACAGATAAGCTGGACGCGCCGGCCAGACGATTCGTGAGAGAGACTCGCTGTAGTATTTCACTTGTCAAAGAACAATATTGAATTTTAATTCACTTCTAACAGTTGATGTTTCATTTACGGCATCAGCCCTATATACTTGACCAGGGGAAGACAGGCGGTGGTGGTGTGTCGTCAGATCACACCGCAGTACATGCTCGCATCAAAGACGAGTGTAGCTTGCATCAAAGACGAGTGTACGGCTGTCGCCGAGGATTTAGTTTGACGCATGCGGGATGCAGCAATGCCGGAACACACACACATACACACGCAAGGACAAAAGGTGATCTCATAAGCCTATTTTTTGATAAAATGAAAATAGGCTAAATAGGACCAGTTCTTTAGAGAAAGACACACTTGAGAATTTAGATTGCTGCCCTAACCCACTCTCACTTATAAAGCGGATGACGATATCAGCAGCCAACACTTCATCGGCTAATATACCAATAAGATCGAGCGTATTCTGCAAAACAAAGGTTTCAAAGTAGATCAGACAGATCGACACACTCAGATAAAATGTGGGCCAAAAAGAGTTTAAATTGAAGTGCGTCCACCTTAGAGCATGAGCGTGAAAGAGATTAGAT
This sequence comes from Meconema thalassinum, assembly GCA_946902985.2. Classification (NCBI taxonomy): domain Eukaryota; kingdom Metazoa; phylum Arthropoda; class Insecta; order Orthoptera; family Tettigoniidae; genus Meconema; species Meconema thalassinum. The sequence goes on from OX336388.2 coordinate 927,899,868, forward strand.
GTAAATGTCATGATGAAACAAATTCATTTTGTTAATCAATATGTAAATGAAGCAATGCCCCCTTAATACATTTGGGATATTTGAGGTGAAATGCCTTGTCCGGTGGTTCGTATTACACGTTAAAGGGAGATCCCGTGGCTTAGGATAGCGTGATTAACGGTCACTAATACTACAATCCTCCTTCCTTTATCTTCTGTCCCCCAAGTATCGTATTTCAGTTAGGCTTAGACTACACCCTATAGGCCTAGGCCTATAATGCTTTCCTACACCGTGATGATAATCTCGATGCGAATTCTTCAACAAAAGCAGTCTAAGACATTTGAATAGGGCTAATGCACAAGCTATAATGAACAGTTAGTCACTACTTTTCGAGTAACATCAACGAGCGATAAACCAGCGAACTCGTGAGCCACGCTACACGTAAGAGATCAAATTCCAGAAGCATATTACATCTTCCGTGCAGCAAAACACCGTATGTAACTCGTTTATCGCGTGTGGTGCATTACTGTCATGCACGCTAACAAGGGCTCAAGTTACTCTATAGAACATCTACACAGCCGGAAAAAAAGTGCACCATGGTAAGTCAAGAGTAATTTATTTGCCGTTAAATGTCGATAGCTTAAAATCCTAATTGAATTCCTTAATTAACAATTGAATTTATTTGTTACAAGATACAGAGGGAGTTAGTTGCGAAAATAACCACCGAGGACATTCAGATGCAGGATAATATTAGCGCAAAATTAGTAGACTAGCAATAACCTACTGAGTAGGTTAGCTGGAACATCATGGGGCGCTGATGCCGACACTGTCAGGACTACTGCTTTGGCTGTCGTATACTCTCCAGCTGAGTACTGTGCAGGCGTATGGTTGAACAGCTCCCATTGCCAACGGGTTGATATTCACCTCCGCCAGACAAAGCGGATTATCTCTGGCACTCTACATTGCACTCCCTCACAGTGGCTACCTGTACTGTGTAATATTGTTCCCCCTCACATCAGAAGACAGCAAGGTCTTTCCCACCTGTGGCGCAGAATTATGGATCATGAAGTTCTCCCAATCCACCAAGACGTCAATCAACCTTCTACATCCAGGTTGAAATCACGGAAACCAGCCTACAAGACGGCTATGGAACTTACTTCAGTTCCGTTCGACCCCCGAAATACATGGAAAGTAGAATGGTCTACCTCTCCACCTCGTGGCCTAATTGAAGTACTTGATCCTACCATCAAACTACCTGGATTCCATCTCCCTCGAGCTGCCTGGTCCCGTCTGAACAGAATTCGATGTGGCATTGCGCAGTCTTACATCAGTGGGGTTGGATAGACTCGCCTCTTTGTGATTGTGGATATGAAGTGCAAACCACCAAGCACATCGTGCAGGAATGCCCTCTATATATGTACTCTGGGACCTTTGTAGAGCTACATGCAGCCACTCCACAAGCACTTGAATGGATTCAAGACCTGGCAGCCCATGAAGGATCCTAATACTGAAAGTTGTTTATTTTGGAGGTATATATATTAATTACTGTCTTGTATGCATCATACGCTAAATAAATAATAAGTAGACTAGTGATAATGTCCAAAAGTCCCTGTTAGCTGTTACTCCAATTATAAATAACCGTTCACATAATTTTCTTGAACCCTTCATTGGTCACTGAATTATATTTTTCAATAAGAATTCTATAAACATGCTTAATTTATTCCTAACTAGCTCAGAAGAACATTGTATAAAAGAAAATGAGTATAAAATATCAATCTGTTCAGGGACACCACGGTATTCACACTCAAAACAAGTAGTTCCGTGAAGAACTATACAGCCTATTTTCATATATCCTAGTCATGTTAATTGCCTCTAACAACATACATAAATACAGTTTGATTGTTGTGAAGGATTCGTAGATATTGAGAACCGTCTAAATATTTCAGATGGTCTCCAGGTTGGATTTTTATTTATGTACTAATACATGAAGATTATTGTGTACGTGTGGTATTCAAACTTCAATCGCATGATTAGGACACAAGAAGTAATAAAAAACGAGATTTTAAAATTTCGCACAGCTGCCATCTAGTGATTAAGAAAACAATTGAAATAAATTAGATACCAGTGGATTAACATTTGTATAAGCATTTAACGTGCAAAGATTCACTGCACTCGGATGGTTAAATCGCGAGGAACGTCCATTTAAATATTTATACTTGGCGTCGCCACCATGTTGGATTTGTGCTCACCAGGTTATTGAAAGTCCTATAGGTGAACTTATGTTCATAGCCTCTATAAACATAAAAAGATTCAGTTTGATTTCTGTAAAGATTCGTACATATTGAAAACCATCAAAATATTTCGGATGCTCACCATTTTGAATTGTTATAAGTACAGGTCACAGAATTATGTACCATTAAAGGAAAATTATTGCGTAGCTTCATTATTCAAACTTTCACTTCGATCGCATCATTGCGACACAAGGAATAAAAACCTCATTTTAAAATTTCGCACAGCCGCCATCTTGAGATTATGTAAACAATTGAACTAAATTAGCTGCAAGTGCATTACAATATGTATAATGATTTACTGTACCACATTTCACTGCACTCAGATGGTTAAATCACGAGAAAAGTCTATTCAAATTCGCTTGGCCGCCATGTTCGTTTTGTACTTTACAGGTTTTGGATACTTACAAATATAAACCTGTATTAGTGCCCTGTATTATCGTACAAAATTTCAGGGTGATATCAGAAATAGTTTCGGAGATATAGAATGCCAGTGAAATATTTCGCACGGCCGCCATCATAAGGTTATGTAGACAATTGAACTAAGTTAGACGTCAGTGCATTACAATGTGTATAAACATTTGCTGTACCAAGTTTCATTACGTTTGGATGGTTAAATCGCGAGAAAAGTCAATTTAAAAGTCTCAACTTCGCTTGGCCGCCATGTTGGTTTTGAAGTTACCAGGTTTTTGAAAGTCTGATAGGTGAACTTCTAGTAGTGCCCTTTATCGCCGTACAACATTTCACGGTGATATCGATAATAGTTTCGGAGATACTGAATGCTGGTGAAATATTTCGCACAGCCGCCATGTTGGATTGGTGCGATACAATAAAATTTAAAGGGCACGGTCGGGGTCGGCCAGAATGGTGCTATGATCTTACCGAGTTTCATTGAAATCGCTCGAGCCGTTTAGAAGTTATTAGGGACACACACACACACACACACACGAATCACACACGCACACACAGACATACGGACAAAAGGTGATCTCATAAGCCTATTTTTTTTCATAAAATGAAAATAGGCTAAAAATCAATGCACAAATCAACCCCTTTTGCAGATTAGCCTGAATATCACAAACAAACAAAAATCATATCGTTCGCTCCAGAAGTACTGACGCTACCGTACTTTATAACAAACAAATAGACAGACAAAAGTTAGACGTAGGCTTACTATGCACCTCAACTGGGACATATTGGCTACGAAGTGTCAACCTAGAATTCATAATGGTCAGCTACTCTAAATTTGAGCCGCAGGCTGAGAACGAAGCGAGCAAGCCAGTGGCGGTTTGTCGCCAGGTGACGATGCGTCAAGCGCTACTTTGCCTGGAAATCTAAATTCAAGGTTTTTGAATGGAGGACATTAAATAATAATAATAGTTTTAATAGTTTGGATTACATTATTTTTTTCCGCCGTGGGCAGCTTCGTTCGGGCGTTGTAGATTTATACGAGGAATGTAATGTGGGGTATAATATTTTGGGGGGAGTTTATTATTTTAATTTAATATAGTTAATTTAATTTCGAAGGTTTATCTTACGGTCATAGCGATCAGTTTCACCCGCTCGCTTCCATGTTTAACAGCAGCAGCAGCAGCAGCTCCAGTTTTGGTAATAAGTAGAATATAAAAATAATAATAATAATAATAATAATAATAATAATAATATATGACAAAAGATATATATAATAAAAGAACCTTATCCTGGAACACTAAATTAAGGCAACAGTGGGCTGACCTGAAACTCTGTATGCGGCAGAAACACTTGAATTAACAAGATTTGGTGATTTAGACAAAATAGAGAAGACTGAAAGACGAATTCTGAGAAAAATACTGGGAGTTAAACGAAATAATAACGCAGAATATAGGTTACAAACAAATAGAAAGTTATATTTGAAATGAGAAAAATTTACTGATGTAATGAGAAGAAGAAGATTACAGTTTTTCGGGCACATTTATAGAATGTAAAATAGTAGACCAACTAAACAGATCTTCAACTTACTGAATAGTTACAACTCCAAACCCACGTAGTTCATTGACATTGACAAAGATTTGACAAACGCCAGAATTCAGACAGACACAATAGCAAACAGATCACTCTTCAGAGAAGCTATTCAAAAGGCAGAATTTCAAGAAAAGAAGAAACAAACAACTGGCAGAAAGTGGACTCAAGAGGAGAAAGATCGTCACTCGAGAAGGATGAAGGAAATTTCGGAACAAAGGAAATTGAATAGAATGGACAATAGCCAACGTTGATTCATCGTACCCTCCAAATAGGTTATTCAAGAGAAGAAGAAGAGGAAGAAGAAGAAGAAGAATGTAATATTGTTGAAGTTGTTGGGGTCTACTCAGCCTCGGGTGGTTCAATGAGTAGATGGGGTTCAATTCCCACCTCAGCCATCCTCGAAGTGGTTTTCCGTGGTTTCATCTTCGGGATGGTACCAACCGTCAGGCCACGGCCGCCTCCTTCCCTCTTCCTTGTCTATCCCTCCACCTATTCTTCCCATCCCGTCTCATCTCTCATGATACCCCCTGTTCATTTTGCAGGTGAGGCCGCCTGGACGAGGCGCTAATCCCACCTACCCCGTTGTATCCCCAAACCCGATGTCAAGTTCCAGGACACTGCCCGTAGAGGCGGTAAAGGTGGGATCCCTCGCTGAGTCCGTGGGAAAAGCCTACCTGGAGGATAAACTGACTACGAAAAAAAAAAGAAAGGTAGGACAAATCTTCACTGCTTTTGTGTCACTCGCTAAGTGAACTAGTCTCAGAAATTAGCAGAAATTACAAACGCGTCAACTTCAAAAGTTATCAATATTCATTCATTCCCACCATTGTTGTATAACTCTCGTCTCTCAATCAGCTCAACCAGGAGGAGACGAAAGAACCAATGTAAGGAAGGACTAATCCACTTACCTTCCATGACGTAGACGATGCTGCCCACATCTCCCTCCTTGATGATGAGGCTGCCGGCCGCGTACTCCACCGGGTACATGCAGTCCACGATCTCCCGGATCTGCGTCAGCTCCAGGTTCTTCATAAAGTCGTTGTCGAGGATGGCCGCCTTGATCAACTCGCGTGATCTGGAGAGAAAAGAGGACAATCACTCTTTAAGATCATCGAATGTTTACTGGATTATCACTTTAGCCTACTGATCTACATCTCAGTGATGTTTAATTTGACCTCATAATATGATTCCTACTTTATAAAGATAACTTTGAAGTCATTATTCAGTGTTGCCCTATTAACAATTATATTTTAGCTTTCAGTCGGTCAGCACAAAATATTTCAAATCACTAGAATATGTGAAAAATATATATAGGGTGAACAAAAAATGCCGCACTTGGAGGTCGGTAGGCAGTTCCCCGTCAAAATTCACGACAAAAGTTTATGTTGCAAAATCTAGTCCCGCCAATAGGTTTAACAGAAATGCGTGTTAAGAAACGAGGCTCTGGCAACGCTGTAAATGCATGCAGCGTGGCCAAAAACAGGTTGCAGGAACTCGACGCTCTGACGGAGCTTTCTCTGTACATTCCGATGCACTGCAGGCTGTGACAGTGTTGCCAGCTTCTCGTTTTCATACTTGTGTTTTCAAACAGCACTCGATCCGATTTTGCTATAGAAACTTTTGTCTGGCAATTGGATGAGGAATCGCATGCCGACCTCCAAGTGCGGCATTTTTTGTTCACCTTGTTTATAGCCTATATATACAGTGCTCTTTTTCTAAACAAAATTTAAGGGGTACTCTCTGTTGTAGTCGACAAAACATCATGATCTTGCAATTTTCGGCAATTTTCAGAGTCCGGTTATTACTTTATGGGCTGACGTGTTAAATGAAAGGTTGCATTGTGTTAGTTTATTAACTCAATAATTCATTAACATTCAGCTTTTTCGATGCCTGGGTGGATGTAAAATAGTTGGTTATTTTCTTCATCCTCCAAAACTAACCACACACACCTCCAAACACTAGCCTGCGTGCTTATAAGAACAGAACTTCCTTTTCACGATTGTTAGAGTAGGCTATATTACTTATTTTGGCCTAAACAAGTAAATTTCCTCAAATAAGGCAGCAATTACACAAAGCTTTGGTCGAGTAGAAACTATATGGCCTATTGTTTCAGTTATGCTGCTGAGTGCCGAGTTGCCGACCAAAAGAAACTGATTAATAGATCGATTTAAATCGTGGATTACTCGAAATCTCCTCCAGCTGTTGTGAACAGCGCGTTGCCCGCAGCCGATCGATGAACTTCAAGTCGAAAGTTATATTTGCAGATAAAAATGTACCAATATTTTTTTAAACAATTTTCAAATGTACCCCCACGTCCCCCTGAAAGAATGTCCTGTATATATATATATATATAATCGACGGTCCCAAGTAGTAACATTGTATCTCAAAACTCAATGTTTTGAGATATGGCACTTTAAATATTTGCACGTTCCTTGCAAATCAGGGAAACTACTTATTGTTGATTTTACAATTTATTGTTGATGTTGGACAGAAGGACAACAATATATACAATTTTTGATATATTTTAATTGTTTATTACAGAATTACATGAGATACAATAATCAGATCCTAAATGATTCAAAATATGAACATTGTATGTTGAGTTACAATGATAATACTAGTAAAATGTATAAAAATTTGACAACTATTTAAATATGTTTCATTGTACATTCTGTTTCAACATAGGTACGGTATCATTATTTAATTATTCATCTCTAACATACACTTAAAATTATTGAATATTCAATATTGAATACGATTGATGCATGCTGCTGCTCGCTTTGTATCGTCACGTGACGTGCACGCGTGCCCTCTAGCGACGGGCTGTGACCTTCCACACTCTGGTCGGAACAACACCTCGTTACACACGCCACAATTAGCCGATGTCGTCACCGGTTTGTGCATTACAGCCTCCGGCTCGTTACTTTTTGAACGTACCTTATATATACTGTATTATATTGTTATGAACTATAAGAAAAGGACAAACATATTTCGTATGTTATAGTTAACTTATAGCTTTTTTACTCCAGGGTGTCCGAAAATCTCCGCAGGGGCGAGCTACGCGGGTCTAGCCTTACGGGACGTGTTAGGTTGGCAGTACAAGTAACGGCTACCAGAAACGGGGTGACAAGTAACGGTTACATGTAACGCATTACTGCTAAACCCAAGTCACAGGATACGATTGGTGCACGCTGATTTAACCGTGACACACACTGACGACATTATTACACTTCTTCCACCGTATCATCTAATATAATATTGCGTGAAACATCAAATTATTTGCATTTCCCACGCACAGTGAATAACATGAAATTAACACCTTCCCGCACGTTTACCAACCTAATGAATATATTTCACAGACGAAGAGAAAGGACGGGTATTGCACAAGAACTGCTCAGGCAATAACGGTTACCATAAATTACTAGCAATATAAACATGGTCAACACATTATTATAGGCTCACAGCAGTCATACATCAGAGAGAAATTGTGAGCAATTACAAGGACTCCTACCGTTTCGTAATTGCACAGTCAAGTAATGCAATAATTGCACGCAGAATGTGCATAAAAAGTACAACCAATTACTGAGTATCATGTCACTTCTTGAAACACACTTTGACTAGAGTGGTTATTAACCCGCGAGGACTGGCGCGTGGGTATTTTTCACCCGAGACTTAAATGATGCCCTATATAAGTGGTCTTCAACCATATTTTAATGAAGGGCCAAATTTTTGTTATGGAACGGCTTGAGGGCCTCATTAATCTTATTATATATCTATCTATATCTATATATATATATATATATTGTCTTTCAACTTGGAAGAAAAAAAACATCATTTTTAGCCTGTTTTCAATTTTGAAAAAATAGGGTTATGAGATCACCTTTTGTCCGTGTGTGTGTGTGTGCGCGCGCGCGCGCGCGTGCGTGTGTGTGTGTGAGGTGTGTGTGTGTCCCCACCCTAATAAAATCTAAACGGCTGGAGCGATTTCAATGAAACTCGGTAAGTTCATAGCACTATTTCCGGAGACCTCGACCGTGCCCTTCAAATTTTGTTACGTCTCACTAATCCAACATGGCGGCTGTGCGAAATATTTCACTAGCATTCAATATCTCCAAAACTGTTACCGATATCGCCCTGAAATTGTGTACGGTGATAAAGGGCACTACTGGAAGTTCACCTATGAGACTTTCTAAAACCTGGTGACTATAAAACCAACATGGCGGCCAAGCGAAGTTGAGACTTTTAAATAGACGTTTCTCGCGATTTAACTATCCAAACGTAATGAAACTTGGTACAGCAAATGTTTATACACTTGTAATGCACTGGAGTCTAATTTAGTTCAATTGTTTACATAACCTCAAAGTGGCGGCTGTGTGAAATATTTCACTGACATTCTATATCTCCGAAACTATTACATATATCTTCCTGAAATTTTGTACTGTGATAAAGGGTACTGATACAAGTTTACCTATGTATATTTCATAAACCTGTCAAGTACAAAACGAACATGGCGACCAAGCGAATTTGAAATATTTTAATAGACTTTTCTCGTGATTTAACTCTCTGAGCGCAGTGGAATGTGGTACAGTAAATGACTTTGCAGATTGTAATGCACTGTCATCAAATTTAATTCAATTGTTTACATAACCTCAAGATGGCGGCTGTGCGAAATTTTAAAATTAAGTTTTTATTTCTTGTGTCGTAATCATGCGATCGAAGTGAAAGTTTGAATAATGAACATAGGCAATAATTGTCCTTGAATGGTAGATAACTCTATGGCCTATACATATAACAATCCTAAATGGCGAGCTTCCGAAATATTTAACGGTTCTCAATATCTACGAATCTTTTACAGCAACCAACCTGTTTTTTTTATGTTCATAGAGACTATGAACATATGTCCACCTATAAGACTTTCAGTAACCTGGTAAGCACAAATCCAACATGGCGGCGACGCGAAGTATAAATATTTAAATGGACGTTTCTCGCGAATTAACTATCCGAGTGTCGTGAAACGTTGCACGTTAAATGCTTATACAAATGTTGATCCACTGGCATCTAATTTATTTCAATTGTTTGCATAATCACAAGATGGCTGTTGTGCGTAATTTTAAAATCTCGTTTTTGCTTCTTGTGTTCTAATCATGCGATTGAAGTTTGAATACCACACGTACACAATAATCTTAATGTAATAGTACAATTAAAATCCAACCTGGCGACCATCTGAAATATTTAGACGGTTCTCAATATCTACGAATCTGTTACAGCAATTAAACTGAAATTTTGTATGTTGATAGAGGCAATTAACATGAGCAGGATATATGAAAATAGGCTGTATAGTTCTTCACGGAACTACTTGTTTAAAATAAGTTTTTATTTAGTTTTAAAATTACAGTGAAATCAATATTAAAATATGTTACAAAACACAAAACTAAATCAAAAATATCAAAATGGTATTTTTTTTTAGTTCAATTAGAAAACTGTCACTGTTTCTCTTTCACTAATCTGTCAACATTGGCTTTTATGTTGGATGAAGCAATTCGAAGCGAGTTCTCTAAATGAGTGACAGAAACACGATTCCTCAATTTTGACTTCACATTCTTCAATTTGGAAAATAACTGCTCACAGATGTAATTGCTGCCAAAAAGGGATGCTGTCGTCAGAGCATGAGATCTGATTGCTGGAAATTGATCGTTTTCAACATACAATAAGTAAATCTCCAAAAGTCCAAATTTTTAAATTTCTCCTGTAAATCGCCATTAGAAATTCCCATTTGTATGTTTCCGGGATAGTCTTCCACGTTCACACCAAATAGAGCTCAAAATAGCTTCATCATTTTTCTTATTTAACTTGAAATGATGCAATCTTCTGAGCTCGTTGTTCTTTTTATCATCAGTACATCAACATAACACTGTTTTGACTATCGAAACACCATCAAATATGAATTATTGAAGCTAATTCGTTATGCGGGCCGCGGATTGAAGATCACTGCTCTTTATTATCGTTTTTGTCAGCCCTTATTTCCTGTCACTTACTATAGGTCAAGTCCTCGTCACCAAATAAAAGAAAATAGTCCTATAGCTAACAGTGGAGTACATTACACTAACTCGATGTTGTGTGTAGAATAAAATACTGTACGCAGTGACATTGGATTCAACCACAACAAACAAATGTTAGTACATCGTTTGTTGAGAAATACCAGTGGAGTTAGACAGCAATAAATATAAACTAGTTTTGAAGAGAATCTATCATCCCTACTCCTGGTCGCAGACAGAGTTTAAGTAGCGTTCTTATGGACACACTACCGGGTGTCATGCTTCAAAGATCCCGTCTAGAATAATTTACAAGAGGATGGAAAGCCAGATAGAAACAGAGTTGGGTGAAGACCAGTTTGGTTTCAGGAGAAATGTAGGAACAAGGGAAGCTGTACTAAGTCTTAGGCCGATTTTGGAAGGTAGAATTAAAAAAAAGAGAACGTTCATGCTATTTGTAGACTTAGAAAAGGCTTTTGATAACGTTGATTGGACTAAATTGTTTGACATTTTGAAATCGACTGGAATAAAGTACAGGGATAGGAGGGTGATCTACAATCTATACAGAAACCAGACAGCAGTCATTCGAGCTTAAGGACATGAGATAGAAGATGGTATTCAGAAAGATGTAAGGCAAGGCTGCAACTTATCACCCATACTTTTCAATCTTTACATTGAACAAGCAATGAAGAAAATTGGAGAAAATTTAAAGTGGGAGTGAAGATTCAAGGAGAAATAATTTCAACTCTGAGATTTGCCGATGACATAGTCATCTTGGACGACACGCCTGAGAATTTGAATGAGTTTTTGAATGGTATAGACTCCGTCTTGAGAAAAGAATTCACGATGAAAATTAATAAATGTAAAACAAAAACAAGATGTTCAGTAAAGAACATACAGCCTACTTTCTCCTAAATGCATGGGTATTGTTATAACTCTTTGTCCTTTTCAAGGAGTATAATTGAATGTTGGTTGTAGTAGCTTGCTGAAATACAACGTGCTATACGGATATTAAACATGAATATGAGGTGCCCATTGCTAGTGCTACATCTGTACAATATTTCATTCAATTAGGTTTCACCGTGTTTGAATTGATATGACGAATCGATTTGCACACATACATGGCCGCTATCTGCAAACTATTTGGCTGATGACCTCGTAGTTTTGTCAAACGATTCTTCATACATAAAGGTATACTGTTACAAAATTTGGTAGAGATCAGATGAATAGGTTGGTCGTAATTTGATTTAAGCTTTGAACATTTGAGTGGCCGCCATTACGTTTTCGTCAAGATAGCGGCGATATAAAACATGAAACTGAGGTGCCCTTTGCTAGTGGTACCTCCGTACTAAATTTCGTTCAATTTGGATTCACCGTGTTTGAAAAGATAGGGGGAATCGATTTGCACACAAATATGGCCGCCATACGCAAATTATTGAGCAGATGACCTCGTAGTTTGGTCAAAAGATTCTTCATACATAAAGATATAAAGTTACAAAATTTGGTAGGGATCAAATTAATAGATTGGTCGTAATTTGAATTAAGCTTAAAACATTTGGGTGGCCGCCATTACGTTTACGTCAAGATGGCGGCGATTTAAAACATAACACTGAGGTGCCCTTTGCTTGTGCTATCTCTGTACCAAATTTCGTTCAATTCGGTTTCACCATGTAAGAAAAGATAGGGGGAATCGATTTGCACACAAACATTGCCGCCATCCGCAAATTATTGGGCAGTTGACCTTGTAGTTTGGTCAAAAGATTCTTCGTACATAAAGGTATAAAGTTACAAAATTTGGTAGAGATCAGATGAATAGGTTGGTCGTAATTTGAAAATATTCGAACGTATCCTAGACAATAGACTGAGAAACATCGTACAGCTTTCAGCAAATCAATGTGGGTTTGTCAAGGGATGTGGCACGATAGACGCAATCTTTGCTGTGCGCCAACTGATGGAAAAATTCCGAGAGAAGAGGAGGCCACTACATCTTGCTTTCCTTGACCTCGAGAAGGCATTTGATCGAGCACCACACCAGATGATTTGGTACGCTCTTCGAGATCATCAAGTTCCAGAAATGTATATAAACTGGATAAAAATGCTGTACAACAACACCAAAAGCCACGTGCGATGCCCTGCAGGACTGACTGACAGCTTCCCTGTGACAGTTGGGGCTCATCAAGGCTCAGCTCTGTCCCCCCGGCTCTTTGTTATCGTCATGAATTCCATAACGCAAGACCTGCAGAAGTGTGTCCCATGGACATTGCTATACGCTGATGATGTGATGCTTGCGGCAGACTCCCGGAAGGATCTTGAAACCCAAGTGCAGACATGGCATGATCGTCTGCAAGGATTTGGTCTTCGTTTGAACATCCACAAGACTGAATACCTCGAAACGATTCCATCCCCTGGAACTATAGGTATTAATGGAACACCTCTTACCAAGGTAAATACATTCCGATACCTAGGCTCACGATTGAATGGCGACAGCTCTGTGAATGAAGATGTGCGAGCACGAATCAATGCGACTTGGATGCGATTCAGAGATGTCACCGGTGTTCTTTGTGATACGAAGATGCCTATCCGCCTAAAATCAAAGATATACCGCACAATGGTGAGACCAGTTGCATTATATGGTACCGAGTGTTGGCCAGCACCTAGAAGTGCTAAGCACTCACTTCATGTCATGGAAATGCGGATGCTGCGAAGATCATTAGACATTTCTTTGCTCGACTATATCCCCAACACAACGATTCGACATACAGCTGGCGTGGCTCCAATCAATGAGAAAATGCAGGAATGGAGACTCCGTTGGTATGGGCACGTTCTCCGTGCACCACAAAGTTCAGTCATCGGCTCGGCCTACCATCTAACGGTCGACGGCCAGAGACAGCGTTGGAGACTAAAATTGCGGTGGATCGACACTATCAACGCCGATTTACGATCAAGAAACTTGAAATCGCGCGAAGCATTAGATCGCAAGAAATGGCGTGAATTGATCCAAAAGGCGGAACCCGTTCCTAGGGGATGACGCGAAGAAGAAGAAGAAGAAGAAGAGGGAGGAGAAGAAGAAGAATTTGAATTAAGCTTTGCACATTTGGGTGGCCGCCATTACGCTTACGTTAAGATGTCGGCGATTTAAAACATGACACTGAGGTGCCCTTTGCTAGTGCTACCTCTGTACCAAATTTCGTTCAATTCCGTTTCACCGTGTTTGAAAAGATAAGGGGAATCGATTTGCACACAAATATGGCCGCCATCCGCAAATTATTGGGTAGATGACCTCGTAGTTTGGTCAAATGATTTTCCATATATAGAGGTATAATGTTACAAAATTTGGTAGAAATCAGATGAATAGGTTGGTCGTAATTTGATTTAAACTTTGAACATTTGGGTGGCCGTCATTACGTTTACGTCAAGATGGCGGCGATTTAGAACATGACACTGAGGTGCCCTTTGCTAGTGCTACCTCTGTACTAAATTTCGTTCAATTCGGATTCACCGTGTTTGAAAAGATAGGGGGAATCGATTTGCAGACAAACCTGGCCGCCATCCGCAAAAAAATTTGGTAGAGATCAGATGAATAGGTTGGTCGTAATTTGAATTAAGCTTTGAACATTTGGGTGGCCGCCATTACGTTTACGTCAAGATGGCGGCGATTTAAAACATGACACTGAGGTGCCCTTCGCTTGTGCTACCTCTGTACCAAACATCGTTTCAATTCCTTTTCACCGTGTGTGAAAAGATAGATGGAATCAATTAGCACACAAACATGGCCGCCATCCGCAAATTATTGGGCAGATGACCTCGTAGTTTGGTCAAAAGATTCTTCATACATAAAGGTAAAACGTTACAAAATTTGGTAGAAATCAGATGAATAGGTTGGTCGTAATTTGATTTAAGCTTTGAACATTTGGGTGGCCGCCATTATGTCTACGTCAAGATGGCGGCGATATAAAACATGACACTGAGGTGCCCTTTGCTAGTGCTACCTCTGTACCAAATTTCGTTCAATTCGGATTCACCGTGTTCGAATTGATAGGGGGGGACAGACTTTCAGAGTCCACACACTCACACACACACTCACACACACACACACACACACACACATTACACACAATTTTTGGCCCTGTAGTGATCTCATGTCTACTTTCATTTTTTGCAAAAATCGAAAGTAGGCTAATACTGGAATGCAGCCGAAATAAATCAGAAACCTCTATGGAGATCAAATTGGGAGGTGGAAAGCTGTAGGAAGTAGGAGACTTCTGTTACTTAGGAAGCAAAATAACCAATGAAGGACGAAGCAAAGAGGATATAAAAAGTAGGTTGGCTCAGGCAAGGAAAGCATTTCTACAAAAAAGGAATCTGTTGACATCGAATATAGATTTAGGTATTAGGAAGTCATTTTTGAAAGCCTTTGTCTGGAGCGTGGCGCTCTATGGAAGTGATACTTGGACTATTGGTGCAGCAGAAAAGAGGAGAATTAAATCATTTGAAATGTGGTGTTACAGGAGAATGATGAAGATCTGATGGGTAGATAGGGTTACAAACGAAGAGGTATTAAGACGAGTGGGAGAGGAGAGATGTTTCTGGCGACTGCTAATGAAGAGAAGAGATAGGTTAGTAGGACACATATTAAGACACCCAGGAATAGTTGCTTAGTTATGGAAGGAAGGGTCGAGGACAAGAACTGTAGGGGTAGACCAAGGTTAGAATATGTTAAACAGATCGCCTCCGATGTAGGGTGTGGTAGCTATGTAGAGATGAAACGATTAGCTCAGGACAGGGAGTCATGGACGGCTGCATCAAACCAGTCAAATGACTGAAGACTCAAACAACAACAACAACAACAACCGGGTGAATTAGCCGTGGTCGTTACGGCATGACTGCTGGCAGTCGCTCACATCCGGGAGGCGAGGAGGTTCGAATCCCCCCGCCGGCAACCTTGAAGATGGTCTTCTGTGGTTTCCCATCTTCCTTCCAGGCAAATGCCAGGGTTGGTCCCTAACTATAGGCCACAGCCGCTACCTTCCATCTCCTCGTCCTTACATTCAAACTTTCCTCCCCAGACAACACTCCACACTTGACGGTACTTGTAGCTCATCCATTGGGTGTCCGCCTCGAAGCAGCTACAAAAACTGGCGAGCCGAACATGTCCCCGGACACTCCCGGCACTAAAAGCCATACGCTAAAAAAAAAGGACACACTCCACGGTTCGTGCGAGGTGAATGATGGATATTGTGCCACTCCTTATTTATGCGTGATTAACTGAGACTTGCATTAGAACTGTCATGGTACATTGACGTCAGGAAGGCATTCTTCGTACCTCGCAATATTCTCAGATTAGTGGTAACAATAAGTCTTCAAGACCTTCTCAAATCTGCCCATGTCTTGTCAAGCCATGGATACAGATTGTGCTGTGGCTATGAATTAAATTATTCAATGTTACCTATAGCAAAGTTTCCGAAAATAAGGCGTCAAGGAAATAATTTCGAATTTTTTGACAGGCATTTGGCGACTATTTAAACTCCGATCAGCTGCAATAAAATAAAGGGTCATCTATTTTGCTTAGCAAGGACATTCTCGCTCACGCGCTCCGCCAACTGATAGTGGAACTATTGCAGTTTATTTTAAAGTATTTTTTTAATACTATCAGGATTTACGGTGAAAATAACACATTTCATAAATTAACATTATTGCCCGATATTTCGAGGCTTTAAAAATGCATATGTGGGGTAAATATATCGTTGTGATAACTACATGCTTGTTGAAACATTTCGCGGATATCGTTAAAACAAAAAAAATCAGAGATTCTAATTATGATTTATTCCGTTTGTTGCCCCCCAATCATTGTTGTTTATGTGCAAATACCTTCACAACAGAAAAAAAAAAGCCTGTACTATGCAATAACTAAAACGTTCCGAACCAAACACAGAATAATGCAACAACACTCCGACGAAACACTTAGCTGTACGGGAAGAGTTCTGCATTTGTTACGTCTTACACAACTTGCTTCCTATCTAGACTAGAAATAATTATGTGGTACTTGATTTGACTAACTTTAACAAGGCCAAGAAAAGTTTCCGTGGGACCTGGTAAGAAAGCTTTTACGATAAAATGCAGTGGAACTTATTTGTACCGCTCATTACCTTGTAATCACTGCTAAAAATAAAGATGTTCAGTAAAGAACATATAGCCTACTTTCTCCTAAATGCATGGGTATTGTTATAACTCTTTGTCCTTTACAAGGAGTATAATTGAATGTTGGTTGTAGTAGCTTGTTGAAATACAACGTACTATAGGGATATTAAACATGAATATGAGGTGCCCTTTGCTAGTGCTACCTCTATAAAAAAAATCATTCAATTCGGTTTCACCGTGTTTGAATTGATCCGGGGAATGGATTTGCACACATACATGGCCGCTATTTGCATTGGGCTGATGACCTTGTAGTCAGTCATAAGATGCTTTCCACAAAAAGGCATGTTGTTGCAAAAACCGGTAGAGATCAAATTATTAGGATGGTCGAAATTTGATTTAAGCTTTTAACATTTGGGTGGCCGTCATTCCGTTTCCGTCAAGATGGCGGCGATATAAAACATGACACTGAGGTGCCTTTTGCTAGTGCTAGCTCTGTACCAAATTTCGTTCAATTCGGTTTCACCGTGTTTGAATTGATAGGGGGAATCGATTTGCACACATACTTGGCCACCATCTGCAAACTATTGGGCTGATGATCTAGCAGTTTGGTCAGAATATGCTTCCCACATAAAGATTTGTTGTTGAAAAATTTGGTAGAGACTAGATTATTAGGTTGGTCGAAATTACATTTTAGCCTTTAACATTTGGGTGGCCGCGATTACGTTTCCGTCAAGATGGCGGTGATATAAAACATGACACTGAGGTGGCCTTTTCTAGTGCTACCTCTGTACCAAATTTCGTTCCATTCGGTTTCACCGTGTTCGAATTAATAGGGGGAATCGATTTTCACACAAAGATGGCCGCCATCCGCAAAATATTAGGCTAATGACCTATTAGTTTGGTCAAAGGATGCTCCCTGCATAATGGTATGTTGATGCAAAATTTGGTAGAGATCGGATGATTAGGTTAATCGTAATTTGATTTAAGCTTTGAATATTTGTGTGGCCGCCATTACGTTTCCGTCAAGATGGCGGCGATATAAAACATGAAAATGAGGTGCCCTTTGCTAGTGCTACCTCTGTACCAAATTTCATTCCATTCGATTTCACCGTGTTCGAATTAATAGGGGTAATCGATTTTGACACAAAGATGGCCGCCATCCGCAAACTATTAGGCTAATGACCTATTAGATTTGTCAAAGAATGCTTCCTCCATAAAGGTATGTTGTTGCAAAATTTGGTAGAGATCGGATGATTAGGTTAGTCGTAATTTGATTTAAGCTTTGAACATTTGTGTGGCCGCCATTACGTTTCCGTCAAGATGGCGGTGATATAAAACATGACACTGAGGTGCCCTTTGCTAGTGCTACCTCTGTACCCAATTTCATTCCATTCGGTTTCACCGTGTTCGAATTAATAGGGGTAATCGATTTTGACACAAAGATGGCCGCCATCCGCAAACTATTAGGCTAATGACCTATTAGATTTGTCAAAGGATGCTCCCTTCATAAAGGTATGTTGTTGCAAAATTTTGGTAGAGATCGGATGATTAGGTTAGTGGTAATTTGATTTAAGCTTTGAACATTTGGGTGGCCGCCATTACGTTTCCGTCAAGATGGCGGCGATATAAAACATGACACTGGGGTGCCCTTTGCTAGTGCTACCTCTGTACCAAATTTCATTCCATTCGGTTTCACCGTGTTCGAATTAATAGGGGTAATCGATTTTGACACAAGGATGGCCGCCATCCGCCAACTATTAGGCTAATGACCTATTAGTTTGGTCAAAAGATGCTGCCCCCATAAAGGTATGCTGTTGCAAAATTTGGTAGATATCGGGTGATTAGGTTAGTCGTAATTTGATTTAAGCTTTGAACATTTGTGTGGCCGCCATTACGTTTCCGTCAAGATGGCGGCGATATAAAACATGACACTGAGGTGTCCTTTGCTAGTGCTACCTTTGTACCAAATTTCGTTCAATTTTCGCTCACCGTGTTCGAATTGATAGGGGGGGGGGCAGACATTCAGAGTACACACACTCACACACACACACACACACACAGACTCACACACATACACACACACAGACAGACACACTTTTTTTCGCCCTGTAGTGATCTCATAAGTCAACTTTCATTTTTTGCAAAAATCGAAAGTAGGCTAATAAAAACACGCTTTCATTTAACTGGAAACAAACTGTCTGCGGACAAATGCGATTAAAGCGGTAGAATGTAACTGAATCTGCAGGCTGTTGTATACCACTTATCTGGTCCTGTTTCGATAGGACCAGCGGCAAGTTTTTATAATCTCACATGTAAATACCCATTGTCATCGGCTACATTAAATGTTTATTAAATACCCGGATTGTACCTTTCAAGTACGGCTATAATTACCCATATGCTTCATACGCTAAGTTACGCCTGGTGCATATGCAACTTGTCAGCCAGCATTATGCACCGTGCTACATAACCAGGCTACCTCGTGCCTCGCTGGCATCGGGAGAGCGTGGGTTCGATTTCCACCTCGGCCGTCCTAAAAAAGATTTTCGTGGTTTCCCATTTTCACCACCAGGCAAATGCCGGGACGGTTCCTTTCAATAGGTCCACGGCCGATTTCCTTCCAATATCCCTTCCCTGACCCGTCCTGAAAAGAAAAGTACATGGCCATTGGCTGCATTAATAAACAATTATAAAGGGGAATTTTGACATCAGAAGTGTCTGCAACAGCGAACGTGAACAACAATGTTAATAAGCTCTAATTAAAAACCAACGCTATGCTCTTACAACGTTAAATAAGCCACACTTGGAAATATAATATAGGGATTCATTCACGTAACAGCACGGAGTGATAGAAACCGTGTGAGGTTTATATGCAATTTAAGAACGACTACAGCGAGAATAGGGCGACATTTGTGACTTTAAATTTGGTAGATGAGGAGATTGGAAGTCTCAATTCCATTTGGTTGTTTCATCATCACAACCATCCATCTCGGCTCCAATGACAAGTTTGTAAAGGCATCTTCAGAGTGTTTTGAAAATTATTATTTAGAACCTTTATGAAACCAAATTATTTGTAAAGATATTCATTTTATTTTATTTCAAATTGATTCTATTGTTTTACATTTTACAAGAATACTTATCCATTAGATTTTATATTTTGACCGTTCTTATTCATTTTTTCCAGTTTCTTCAGTACATCCTGTATATTACTGTATTTTACTTAATTTCAGTTCTCAACAATTTCATTAAATTAGTTTCTTAAGGTTTGATTATAATTTGCTGAAGAAGGCTCCATTGTTGGACCGAAACATGTACTAACTTGAATATAATGTGTATTGATTGGCGGAGCATCCCTCCCTATATTATTCTGCTAACGTCCCATCCCTGTTTTGTACCGAAAATAAGGTCCCATTAACACCAATCTACACATATGGGGTACGTACATGTTCAGCATAACCCAATGTGTAAGCGAAAGGCACTCACTTACTCTTTAAATGCCTTAAAATTAAATAAATACATTAAAACATGTATATTTACAATGAAATAATGAAAGAATGCAACACGGTAACCATGGTAACAGAATCTCACAGGTCCATCTATTTCTGTAAGAAGGAATGCAATTCCAATTATTACATTACTGTGAAAGTTTCCAGACGGTTATAAGGGTATCACTGAACCAAATTAAGCTGTAAAATTCATCAATACATACAGTATAATGCGCTTAAGGGGGTCACTAGAATTTTTTCACGCAATTTTCACGTGTGAGTGTGGTACGAAAGGTCTTATTTACCCGACTATAAAGGGTCTTAAATTAACAGTGTTTGTGATATTCCCAGAAACCTAACTTCGCGGGTCTAGCCTTACGGGACGTGTTAGGTTGGCAGTACAAGTAACGGTTACCCATAACGGGGTGACAAGTAACGGTTACAAGTAACGCATTACCCCAGCATCCTTAAAAAAGTAAAAAATATACATTTAGAGTAAGAATATGTAAAAAAATATCCTGAATATGTGAATCAATTATTTTGGTGGTATATTAAAGCATGACTGCAAGCAAATTATAAAATGTGTTTATGTTCGACCCTGACTATTATATGTCAGAAAACTGTGCTATAATGAGGCTCATTATAACCCTATTTTTCATTACGAAACAGTTTCTCCCACCAATCAGAGCTCAAGAAACAGTTGTTTGACCAATTAGATAATTCGATGCGCTGAGTTCCACGGCCTTCTAATTTAAATTTCAATGCCTGGCCTAGTGTCATTGTAGGGTAATCTAGGAGGCCAAGGTCAAAGACAAGGCATTCTCTGCGTCTCATGCGCTCTGTTCATTACATAAAACAGGCAAAATCTCGACAGATATTTATGAATATTTATGTTCGAACATAAAATAGTTACAATAATTATCGTCGAACATAAACAGTCGTATGCAACTCGCCTATAATGGTAACTAAGACACTCGTATGGAAATTATAAAACTCGCATACGCTTGTTTTATAATCATACTCGTGTCTTAATTATTGCCATTATAGGCCCGTTGCATAATGTACTATTTGTGCACAATAATGAGTAAACTGTGTTTAATAATCCTGCAAAGCTTTATTTCATTGCAACATATATTTATTCGATACATTTTTCTTAACTCAGTAGAAATCGTCATGCGAAAGGTTAACTTCTGGGGCAGATGTCCTCGTAGTTCCACCATTAGTACAACAATAATTAACTAACTAAGGTGTACTTCCCCCCTTGTACAAGAATTAAGCTTTCATGTGGAAATAAGGAAAAGGTGAAAACTACATCCAAATGCACAATTTCAAACTTACATGAATACTTGAGGGAATTCCTCTACAGAGATGAGACTTCAAAGTTTAAATTATACGCCAGCCAATAGTTACTCAAATATATATGTATCGACCTGACATTGAGGTCTTGTTTAGCTCAATTAAGAATGAAATCAATTAAAAATAAACAAGATGGAAAGAGCATATGGTATCAAAAATAATTTTTATAACAAAAAGTGCTTATCTAAAAATCTTAAAATAAGGCACTACACTACAGTGGTGAAACCGGAATGCCTATACGCAAGTGAATGTCTGGTACTAAACTATAGATTAGATAAACTTGAAGTACTAGAAAGGAGAATCATGAGGAAAATGTTAGGCCCAGTGAAAACAGCAGAAGTATGGAAATTAAGATCTAATGATGAAATATACAGGAACATAGAAAATATAACAAACGATATAAAAAAGGAGATTGCACTTTTTGGACATATTTACAGAATGGATGATTCCAGATTAACAAAAAGGATATTCAAGTACCTTTGGGAGAAAAGGGCAACAACTAGCTGGATTCAAGAAGTAAAGAAAGATTTAGAAAAACATAATATAAGTGAAGAAGAAACGGTGAACAGAGAGATCTTTAGAAAAAGGGTATTAAGTATGAAAGGATTCCAAGGCAGATTGCCAAAGAAACCTGGTGCGAAGTGGTCCGAGGACAGAAAGAAGCAGCATAGTGAACGGATGAAGGAGTACTGGAGGGAACGGAAGAGAAAACAACAAAGTGTGAAGAATTGAAATTGGCACGTGGTCCCTAGCAGGCCTCATCGGAAAGAAGGAGAAGGAGAAGAAGAAGAAGAAACATTTAAATACTATAGAAGTACTTAAGTCTAGTGTTTGTTTAATGTGAAAAATGTTTATGAGATAAATTGTAATTAAAAGAATGATATCTATACTGAACCCTTTATCCTCTGATGGATAAATGATTCGATGTTTTATTTCTACAATTAATTAATATTTCCACCAGCGTCATGAAATAGCCAGACGAAGATGAGGAAACTTCAAGCATTTGTTGGAGACAGTGGGAACATACCTGCAGCAGTTTGACAAAAGGCTAAATACTTTAGCATTGTGAAAAGAAAGACCCTAGCAATGTTTCAGAAGGACAGGTGGTGGCTACCTCAAAATAGAAGGGACGCGTGGTGAGACACGCTTATGGTATGTTCATTGTAATATTCGCGCCTAGAAAAAATATAATGCAGTAACGTGAGTGGCTGATGGGACTACTGGACACTCCTACGAGGCCGAGGTCTGATAAAAACCGCGAAGTTATTGAAAAAGTGGAACCAATGAGAGATGAATGCTTACGAACGCGCCAAGTCTAGCTTGGGCACGCGACAGCTAGCATTAACGCGGGAGATCGGCTAGACAACATCTCTACGATCGATTCTAGGATTAATGGGCATATTCTTGACCTGCGCAATTTTACGAGTTCAGTGATATTTGTTTCATTCCTGTACCACTATTATTTTGAGAAATTTTTATATAATTTCCCCCTCTATCGATGCCTAGGGCCAGTTCATTTATAAGTGGCATGAAGAGCCAAGACATTGCCATTATGTTTTGTGCGTCTGAGGACGTAGGTTATATTACATTGTGTGTGTCGGAAGACACAGGTTATCATTACATTTTGCGCGTCTGAGGACGTAGGCACTTGTACTTTGCGTGTCATGAGGACACAGATTTTATTAATACAAATGTGTTAAATTCAGTGTGATAGATAGTCACAGTACTATTTTGTAGGGACAGTATCATCGACAATTCGCCAACAGACTGTTCTGGGGAATTAAGTACCTAAAACGGCGAATTTAGTAAACAGATATCGAGTGTGAATTAATCTATAACTTTTTGCATCAGCACGAGAGATGACATCGCTTATCCTGGAAGAAGTTTGGAACTGTCAACACTCCATCGAGATGTTTGAGACGAGCTAAGGAGCATTAAGTAGGGAAATGGCTGCAGATGTTCGTTGACGGTGACTGGCAGAGGATGAGTACTGAATAATATTCTTATTATCTGACAAATTAACTTATAGTATATGGGACATATTTTGTTTGTAAATATCTTGCTTGTGTTGATTAACGTAGTGTATTTAGTTTGGGTCTGACACACCTTTTGCATGGAAACAGCTCGCACACATTTTATAGTCGTAAGTTCTTGTTTGTTTGTTTTAACTAACGTAGCTATGTGGGCGACCGTGTTCGCATATGTTTACGTAGTGTGATTAAGAAACGTCTCTCGGAGATATATTGTGTTTCAGAAGTAGGACTGACGTAGTATAATCATGCAATAGATTGGAGGGTAAAATAATCTTGTAATGTTTATTATTGATCAGATTCAGTGAGTTCATTGCCGTTGGAGCAATGTAAATTGTGGCGAGGAGCAGTCAGCTCTCTCGTAGGTATTAATATTTTTTTAAATAGTTTGTGAGGATCTGATGCAGCCGACCTGTGTGAAAAATGTTATGTCATTCCCAGCAGTGTGTGTGTGTGTGTGTATTTTATTGGTCATTACAAGCGGGAATTTCAGCGTAGACTGATTTCTGTCAGCTTGGTGCCAAGTCCATATGGTTACCTTGCGAGGACATATGTGGCTATATCGATTAAGGTCTTACCATATGTTTATGTGGTTGAGATTTGTTGCTGTTGATTCTACGAGATAACGGTCAGTTGGTCATGTTATTTTTACACACTGGGGCTGGACGATGACCAGAGTTGAGGAAGGGGGAAGTTGTTTCACAAGGCGGGCTGAAGAGATTGCATCAAGGTCATTAGGGGAGTGCTTGTTGGCTCCGTATTTACTTGAAATACAGAATAAGAACTGATCAATGGTAAAAATTGTTTAAATAAATGGGAGTTGCCTACGAATCACTATAATCTCCGAAGCGTTAGCTTAACGTGCATTTTTTTGTTCATATAATGTAATCTCAGCGGGTGAGGCTTTTGTTGTTGTTGGTTCAATTCAATATTAATGTTCTGTATTAGTGACCCGCGCAGTCACGTGCGATGCTGTCTTTTCCTTGTTTGTGTATTGAGCAATTGGCCGGGTTTGCAGCTCATTTGTCGAATGCGTCATCGCGTTGAAGGAGGGTCTCGAGGGAGATTCCTGTAAATATTAGATTTTAGATTGTGTGTCAGCATTAATTTTTAAGGGTTTTTATTAGTGTTGTGTCCCATATCCGTAAACGTTGATTTACGAGATGATTGTTCGTAAGCATCGTGGCTGTTACCCGATGTAAACGAACAGTCATCCAAGTACTCATTCCTCGTAGTTAGTCATTACGCGTACATAAAATCCAATGCAAGTTAGTGGAGCTTGGAGCCACAATTTTTTTTATAAGGGGGAGATCCGTCTGACTCCTCAAATTTTGATAAATATTTCTGTCATGGGAAGATTCAGGGAGGAATTTTATTATTGTTGTTGTCTATATTCATTTTATTTGCACTAATAGTCATTAAATTATGTTATTTTTAACGTCTTGTCACTTCCTTTCTTAATTATAGTTTTAATCCTATGACCCTTACCTCAGTAGAGCATGTTGTTTGGCGAACGTAAACATCACACTATGAACTGAGGGCGACCCCTTGATCAAGATTCTTGCTTATAAACACTGCAATACTAAAGGGTTCATAGGAGGTAAACTGGCGCGGCCAAGCGTGGGGCGGTTCACTGTGGTGTAACGGCAAAGAAATTGCACATGTCAATGTAAGCGTAGTTGGGATTACAAACTTACGCAACAATGAAGGTGTATTTTGTTGCTGGTTCGCTGCTGGAACACATTTAGTTGGCGTATTTGAATAAAACTGACAGGTCACAAGTGGAGGCAGATATGACAGTATTTTAATCACCGGAAAGTGATATTTTATTAAAAGTAATTGAGGCGAAGAGGATACCGCCAACTGTGTGAAAGATAAATTAAAATCAGGAGTTTGCAATGTAAAATACGGTTCACGTTTTTGTCTATTGAATTAAAGTAAAAAGTAATATACGTGATATCGGGCGCCCAATGATTAAAGTTAAAACTAGATTTGTTTAGAAAGTCAAACTCATGAAAATGTTAGGAGGCTGGTAGCCTTAAATGACAATTAATACTTTGTTAATTAGTCAGTGTTAATATCAGATCAGTATAACAATTTAATGACTAAATATGTGTTTGCGTTTAAATTAAATTGAGTAAAATTAGAACCACTCAGAGATGCAATCGACTAGTGGGATTAAATGTAAAACATAAATGAACTGAGTAGGGTAAAGAAATTAAATGGGCATTGGGATTGTATGTGTGTGTCAGGGGACATTGCTTTATGCCATTTCCCTAATGTCTCATATAAAGTGTATAACATGGCAACAGTAGAACAGATTCAAGAAATCATGGAGAGTGCTGCTAGGAGAACACAGAAATTGTTGGACACTAAATTGGCGGAACAAAGTGAATCACTAAACACTAAACTATCTGAACAGAGTGAATCATTAAACACTAAACTATCTGAACAGAGTGAACAATTAAACAATAGTATGTTAGAACAAAGTGAAACATTAAAAGCGAAATTATCTGAACAATTAAACAATAGTATGTTAGAACAAAGTGAGTCTATAAACAAATTGTCTGAGCAGAGTGAATCACTAAAAACTAAACTATACGAACAAAGTGAATCACTAAACACAAAACTATCTGAACAAAGTGAATCATTGCGGACACAATTAAACAACAGTAGGATTGAACAAAACGAATATCAGGCGGAACAAGCTAGATTACTAAAAATGAGATCAATGACACTATAAATTCGCAGTTAGAGGCGCAGAATGTTAAAAACACGAACCAATTAGCTTCGTTAACCGCAGAGATGAAGGATCACACTAATCAGCAGATGGTATTGCTGGCCCTAGATGTTAGTAAAAATAATGAAAAACAATTAGATCAGATTAAGAAAATGGAAACTATATTTGATCAAAAACTTAGCATTCTGGATGAAACGGTGTTAGGTAAATTAGAGCAAATTGAACTAGCATGCACTATGAGTACGAGCGAGGTCAAGATAGCTCAGGATAAGTAGGAAGGACGATTTAAGGAAATGGAAAAAAGCGGCAAGGTCATTCAACAACAATTATCAGCGGTAGATGAAAATATATCTGGCATAATTAAAGATATGGACCGTCTCGAAATAAAATCAGCGGAGCAATGGAAAAGCCTAGAAGCGGATCAGGATCAATTAAAGAGTACCATCGACGAAAATAGCGCGAGATTGGAAGAAAGGAAAAGCCAGATAGAAAGCAATCAGGATGACACTAAAAGCCAGATTGAGGAGAAAGTAAGCACGATTAAGGAGCAAATAAGAAAAGATTGGCGAAAAATGAATATCGATTCGAAAGAGGAAAGATCAACCATCCTTAAGACAGTAGGCGAAAATCATACTCGTATTCAAGCATTAGAGCAAGAAATTAAGAGTAAACTTAAAGAACAAACAGACAGGATCATTAAAGCTGAACTGAGGTCGATAGAGCAATCCTCGATATTTAAAACGGGAACAATGAAAGACAAGCAGGACGACTCAAATAGCCCGGAGGGTACGAGCACAGCAGGTAGTCAAACTCAGACAGAGAGCCCATTAACGACAAAAACGAAGGGGTTTCGCAAGAATATTGAAAGGAGTTCCACGCCACAGGACGGTCATCAGCTCACACAACTTATCCAAGTAATTCGCTCGAACGATTATAAACCGCAGAAGTACACGGAGAATTCAGGGGTGACACCTAAAGCCTTTATTAAAGAAATTGAAGATCATTACAATGACACTGGGGTACCTGAAGCACGTAGGCTAAGGATGATGGAGAGATTTTTATCAGGAAATGTCCTTACATGGTTTTTAAGCTTCAAATAAACATTTGGAACTATGGCAGATTTCAAAATCGCGTTTCTGCGCAAGTACTGGTCGCCGGCATTACAACAGAGTTTAAGGATGGAGCTTTACTCTAGGAAATACCAAACTACCCAGCAAACGAAATACTCAGATTTCTTTAACATGCAAATGTTAAAATTTCGCGACCTTGATTACCCTTTAAATGAAGCGGATCTGGGGATGACTATAGCGCGGCAATTACCAGTCAACGTGCAACAAGTACTAGTCGCAGCGAACGTTAGTACGGCCTTACATGCAGAACAGATATTACGCCAGATAGATGAGACTACATCTCATAATCATTATAGAGGAGGAAGACAACTGGAGTTAGTCAATACGACGGAGGTCATAAAATCAAAACAGGCAAACACGAAAACGCAGGGTACAAATACAAGCACATCCACACCTAGGCGGAACCAGGAAGAGGTAGAAAACAGACCGTACCAGCGTAACGAGAATAACTATAACAATAGGTCATATCAAGGCAACAATAGATATCAACAGAGAGGGTATCAGCAATGGCGTGAAAATCGAAGAAATGAGAGGCCTTATGGAAGATACGGTGATTACAATGGGAATCAAAGATGGAAAGGAAGGAGAGATCAAAATCAAGGAGAGGCACGTAATTATCGAAATGACAGGAATGATAGGCACGATCAATCACAAAATTACCTAGAGGAATTACACGCTAGTCAAGGTGGAGAGCAAGGACGATGGGAGAAAGCCATTGGGATCATGAAGAATCCAGACACACATACTGAGGAAGCTGGAAGTCTACTGAGACAAGAGGAAAGTCAGGGGCGTGGGCGACAAAATGATGACGGGAGTCGCAACGGAGCTAAAAAAAAAACTAAATTTGGATAAAGGAGACAGTCTACAGACGCAACAGTCGGAAGTTGAAGATGGATGGATAGTAGCGAACATACAAGAATGGATTGCTTTGCCAGAAGATTGCCTGGAGGAGACGGTGAAACCACGGAACGATGAAATTAGGCAGTTACCCATTATTTACGCGAGGATTGGTGGAATTAATATAAGATGTTTATTGGATACGGGGTCGCAGATCAGTCTGGTATCGGAGGCCTTGGTTCGAGAGTTGGGACGGAGACTGAATATTCCTGTGATTCCCGTACCACAACTCAAAGTGAGGGGTGTTATTCCTGAACACACCGTCACTTGTAAACGTCAGGCATACTTAGAACTGATCATATTGGAACACACTTTTGGGCAAACATTCATTATTGTTACGTGCAATGCACGTCCCAATGTTTTTTAAATCCCTCTTCCCTGTTTTCGGGTGTTCCATGACATTTTGAATCGACCGCCTGCTGACTTGATTCCGTTTGTCAACACGAGATAGCACCTGCTGTCGGACTTCGGGGTTATTTCAAGTAGTTCCTGCAGCTCCGCTAGAGAGTGTTTGCTGTGACTTATAAAACTCTTTATATTCATGCCATCATTGAAAGACAATTATTTTCTACGTCATGAAACAAATGCCGGTGTATGCATGATACCGCCAAATTATTTACTAAATAATGACATTGTTGATTGATGTGTCAAGCCTTGATTGGACGATAATATTTACATGAATGCAGTTCGGTTCTTGACGCAAAAATTCTCCGCCATCTTGTGGAGTCCATGAGCTGTCGTGAAGAAAGCATCAAGCCGACTGGTCGTAAAAGGTGTCACCGCTGATGGGGGCTCTGGCCCCCATTCTCTACGAAATATAAATTTATTCAAGGAAAAAGGAATTGCCTGTGCTCTTCAGGCTGTGAATTTCATCGTTTCGCCGTGAAGTGGACGTGTGAAATGTGGTCGCATCTCGATGCGGACCTACGCTTGTGACCAAAACGAAGCATGTGCTGGGCGGGCATGTTCAAGGCAATATAGTGCCATATTTTATTTTATTTAAAATGTGTTAGTTTTTTTTGTTTTCATTGTGTCTCCGCTGTGAAGTTTTAAGGTACGGTTTTTTATTTAATTTATCTAATTATTTTATTTTGGGAGCTCCAATTTTGGCCTTGTATGAATGTTGATCTTGTGTTTTGTTTTGCCTGGTAGTCCTAAAATTTCTTTTATGTTCTAATAACGTTTCCTTATATATATATATATATATATATATATATATATATATATTAATTTTGTTATTATTTTGTACCTTCTGGAGACGCATTTATAAGTTTATTTTACGTTTAAATTATTATTTATTTTCATTTGGCAATCTTGGGATTGTCATATTTTTTAATCTAATGTAAGATCCGTCGAGTCATAAAACCGACTTGCATTAATAGTTTTTAGATGTAATTGTTTTCCGCCTTTCATTCCGCTCTGGGGATTCTAAATTAATTTAATGGTAATTGTTTGCCGTAGTTTCGATCAGGCATGCGGTCTCCCGTTTTAGTGGCCATGTTTTTTTTTTTTTTGTTATGAAGAGATGCATTCTGGTCTCGAGGTCAGTCTCTTGGCGTCGACCGCGAAACTCAAACGTGTTGTGTTAACTTAAGATGTTTTTTATTTAACCTTGTCGGTTTAACATTGTGTTTTTAGTAATTGTTCCTGTGTTTATCTCCATCATGCAAATTAATGAATTGTTTTCTGATACAATTTAATTTGGTTAGTTTAATTTTTATTTCTCGTTTCTTCGTGGCCGGGATCTCCGCCTGTCGGATCGCTATTGCATTCCCTTGTAAATTATCAAGCCCTTTCTCATTGTGTTATGCCTGTAATTTTTATTTTAACCTTTGGGCTGTATAACATTTTAATTTCAATTTGATTCTTGTCCTTTTGTTTGCAAGCAAGCATGTTCTGTTTCTGGTGAAGGTGCTCCTTTAATTTTTAACATTAAACTTTTAATTTTAAATTTTTTAATCAACTGTTGTGGCATTATTTCGCCGACGGCAATTCTGTCGGTTATTGGGGGTGTCTGTAGAATAGCCTGTGCGTTCCCCTTCTCCACTTTCCTTCCACCCCTTTGGAGCTCTTCTGTTGGGGCATGTCATCTGGAGGTGATTTTGTTGCTGTGGAAGCGACGCGGACCTCTAAATAAACGGTAAGTTGGCCCATCCACGCTGGCCATTGGGCGGTGTCATTCTGGTGAAGCAGAGCGTTGGTTGTCGGGTTACCGACGTGCTGCTGGCCTTAAGCCGCCGCCGCCCGGTTGCATTCTGGTAGCAGACCGAGCTCGAGTTCACTTCCGTAACTATCCCCTCCCCAATACCCGCAGGCTGTTTTATGGACCCCTCTAGTGCTGATGGGGCGGTTGTTGGTGGGATTTTGTCGGGCCAGTGCACTTGATGTTATGTATAGCTAATCCTTGTCGTTTGTTTTATTTCATGTTTGCCTCTGGATATCCATGTGGTATGCTGTAAGTGACCTGTTTAGAAGCGAGGCGTTTGCTGCTGTTTTTTTGTCCTGTTTGTGTCCAACATCCCCACTGAAGATGAAGCTCGGTGAGTGACTGACATGTGTTCTTGGCATGGGAAATGGGATTTCTTAATGTTCTCATAGCCTACATGCTTCGAGTGAAGGAGTCCTGGAGCCCTGTCGGAAGCTGTTAGCCAGATGTTTTGTGCCAATTTTTGTAATTTAGCTTCCTGTTCTCGAGCCAAGCAGGTGGTGTATGCAGTTCTGGGCAGCTTGGTGCATGATTTTGTGTAGTATGGTGGCTGTGTTCGAGTGTCAGCCTAATCTATGGTGGTGGTAATTGGTGGTTGTGGTACTGTTGTGGAAGTGTAAACTGTCCTCGTAACTCCTAAAATTTGTTTCCTTCTATATTGGCTGTCTGCATTCTGTGTTTTCTAAAATGGCCGACAACAATAGTGTTTTCGATTTAATTGACTTAAGAGATAACCTTGTGAATATGGAGAGTTCTTCTGGGGTTGAACGTGAATCACCTCTGTTTACTAGGTCTGAGGTTTTGGGATCGATTTCTAGTAGTGGTTAGCCTGCCCCTATTTTGTCTAGTTCTTGCTCGCCCAGACCTCTTAACCCTGCTTACGGTCATTCTTCTCATGTTAGGTCACCTAATGATTTCCTGGGTCCTGCCGACCCATTGCATCCCGGTTCCTTCTCTAGTAATGTAAATGTTTTGTCTCCTGTAGAGGGTGTGCGAGAGGGCTACCCTGGTAACTATGTCTCTTTTCCTAGTGCTACGTACTCCCCTACCGTTAATTATGGGTCGATTCCTCACCCTATTTCTAGTTTCTTAACTAAGTTAAAGCATTTCAACCTAGATGATGTTACCCAAGTGGTCCAATTTTTAAAGCAAGTAGTCGAATTGGGTAACCATGCCTCGATTTTTGGGATGTCGGAAATTCAAATTTTCCAACTTTTGTATCCAGTTGCATCCGGTATGCTGCGCGATAAGCTAATTGAAGCTATCCACCTCCGCATGTCCTTAGCCATGTTTATTAGGGAAGTGTTGTGGTTTTTTGTCCCTGCGAGCGCCCTAAGTGCTCTCGAGCATAAGTTCCTTTATCGTGTCCAAAGGCTGGACAAGTCCCTTAGCGACTATGTCAGCGACATTAAGGTGTATGCCCAGGTTTTTGCATCCCCTTTAACAGAGCGACAGTTGGTGTCATCAATTGTGAATGGGTTTTCGCCTCAATATAGGTCATACATGACTATGTGTACCAGGCCTTCGTCATTTGTCGAGCTGAAACAGGTCGTTATAGAGGCTATGGCTGTGAAGCATGCAGATTCCCTTCGGGTAGCTAATGTTCCTCCTCCTTCCTTGATGTCTTGTCCCCCTCCTTCCTTGATGTCTCGTCCCCCGCCAAAGGTTATGTTTCATCCTCGACCCAACATTAAGTGTCACACGTGCGGTGGCCTGGGACATGTCAAGAAGGTGTGTCCGAGTAACCAGGCTGTGTATCGCCAATGACGGAACGTTGAGGAGACCAATTCGGGTGTTACTTCCAAGGATATTTCTGTGCGTAATAATTTGGGAAAACTCTGTGAAGTTTCTGGTCGCCCTACCAATGATAGTCTTGATAACTCTATGAAAACTAATTCATCACGTGCTAATTCTGCTTATGTCGCTGACCTACCTAACCTGTCGGTGAGCAATGGCGTGGCAAGTCAGCCTAATTCTAAACGTTGTGTGAATCCTATGGTGCGGGTGTCCTCGTCATCTACCTGTAATCGTTTTAGAGTGAGTAATGATCTTGGAATTTCTCCTGTGGCTAAAGGAATATCCCCGTTTATTGAAATTTGTGTTAATGACGAGCCCGTTTCTGCATTGCTTGATTCTGGTAGTGTCGCATCCTTTATAAGCGAGGACTGGTTTTTATCTATGAAGAGTGTTTGCAAACTTCCTGAGTTAGAGCCTAACAATGAACCTTTTATTTCGGCAAATTGTTCAAACTTAAATATTTTGGGTAGTATGACAGTCAAAATTCATATTCTAAATTTTTCTTGGAAGTTTAAATTTGTTGTTGCCAGAAATCTTTCTTGTTCTGTGGTCATTGGAGCTAATTTCATGTCACACGTTGGTATGCTTCTTGATTTTGGTGCTCGCAACTTATGGTTTAAGTTTAATCCGCAAAGTAAGTTATCGTTTAACCCGGTTTTATCTTCTCCTGCTGTCAATTCTGTTAGTGAACCTGTGACTATTGAGGATCTCGATCTGGAAAATTTAACGAATCTTCAAAAGGATGCCATTAAGAGGTTATGTCAGGAGTATAGTGATGTATTTACGGACAAGTTGGGTGTAACCCATTTGATGGAGTACAAGATTGAGCTAACCGATTCTGTGCCAGTGCGTTCCAGCCCGTATCGCCTTGCCCCGCCCAAGATGGCTGAACTTCGTAAGATTATCGATAAGATGTTAGAAGAAGGTGTAATCCAACCCTCTATCTCTGCCTACTCATCCCCTGTATTTCTTGTGCCAAAACCTAACGGTGATTTTCGGCCGGTGGTCGACTATAGGGCTCTTAATCTAAAGGTTGTTTTGCAGTCCATCCCTTTGCCGGACCTTCACACATGTTTTAGTTGGTTTCGCAACGCGAAGGTGTTCACGATCCTCGATTTAAATTCTTCTTACTTCCAAATTCCCCTCTCTCCGGAATCCAGGCATGTTACTGCTTTTTCCACTGACTGGAACCTGTTTGAGTATGCCCGTGTCCCGTTTGGCCTATCCACCGGAGCCGCTGTGTTGAGCAGACTTCTGGACAAGTTTTTTTCTGAAATTAAATTCAAGTTTGTGTACCACTACCTTGACGATGTGGTGATCTATTCTGAGTCCTTCGAGGAACACGTTGATCATCTGAAAATTGTACTTGATCGGTTGCGTGACGCTGGCCTTACCGTCAAATTGTCCAAGGTTTCCTTTGCCAAGCCCAAAATTTCCTTCTTGGGACATATTGTTTCTGAATCTGGTATCTCCGTGGACCAGTCTCGTACGCAGGCCATCAGAGATTTTAAACCACCCAAGAACGCCAAGGGTGTTGCTCGTTACATTGGTATGGTGAACTTCTTCCGTAAGTTTATCAGTAACTTTGCCGACCGTGCTGCTCCTCTAAATCAATTACGCAAAAAGGCTGTGAAGTTTGAGTGGGGTCCCTCTCAGCAAGCAGCCTTCGAAGATCTTAAGCTTGCGCTCTCTAACGCCCCTGTATTAGCCATTCCTGATTTTGGGAAGCAGTTCATTGTGCAGACTGATGCGTCTGGTCGTGGTGTTGGTTGTGTCCTACTGCAGGAATCTGATCTGGGTAGGCAACCCATTGCATACGCTTCTCGTACCTTAACGGACGCAGAGAGGAAGTATTCCATATACGAACTTGAGGGTTTAGCTGTGTTGTTCGCTCTAGAAAAATTCCGTATGTATCTAGAGCACACCACGTTTCTCCTTGAGACCGATAACCAAGCCTTGAGCTGGGTCTTAGGGAAACCCCGTAAAACTGGTAGGATTGCCAGATGGGCAACTAGGATTCTGTCATTCCAGTTCTCAGTCCAACATATTCGTGGGTCCGAAAATGCGGTAGCCGATTCATTAAGCCGCATGTACGAGGAAACAGCTGAAGAGGATATTCAGGAATGTGAACCCGTAAACCTTGTATCTGCTGTAAATTGTGTCAATGCCGTTCTTAGCAATTCCCCTGTGCTTTTTGAAGATGTGAGACGATTCCAGAAAGAAGACCCCTCCTTATCTAGCCTAATTGATCGAATCAATTCCGGTGAATTGATCAAGCCCTACTCTCTAAAGGATGGTGTATTGTGTTGTTCGTCTCGTCATGACCGCCTACCTAAAATTGTGCTCCCGTCAGTCCTAATTCCGGAAATCTTTCGTTACTATCACGAATCTCCTATTGGTGGCCACCTAGGAGTATTCAAGACCCGAGCTAAAATCAGACAGTTTTTCATTTGGCAAAGTATGGATGGCGACATCAGGAGGCTCATTAGGAATTGTGCTGCATGTAGTATTAGCAAACCTCCGGTTTCTACTAAGGTTGGCCTGTTGTCATCTGAACCGGCATCTAGACCCATGGAGAGGCTGTTTATCGACCATGTTGGGCCGTTCCCTCGCTCTGGTTGGGGAAACCAATTTGCGCTTGTTTGCACTGACGGTTTCACCCGGTTTAGTTGGATTTTCCCCACCAGACAGGCTACGACCAGTTCCGTCATAAAGTGTCTTAATTCCATCTTTTCATCTTTTGGGCCATGTCAGTACCTGGTGTCAGATAATGCCAAGTGCTTTGTATCTCATCAGTTCCGTCAATTCCTGTTTGATTATGCTATTTCGCATGTAACCACCACTCCCTATTTTCCTAACCCGTCTCTCGCTGAGCGAGTCAATCGTAATCTCCGTTCTGCTCTGATTGCTTTCCAACACGACGACCATTGCAAGTGGGATTCTAATTTGCATTGGCTCAATTTTGCTTTCAACACCGCCGTGCATGAGAGCACGCAAGCCACCCCTTTTTCGTTAATGTTTTCCTTTATGGCCAATTCTCCGTTGTCTAATCTGTGGAACCTGCACGATCTCCTTCCAGACAGTTTCACGCCCGAGGATATGAGGGCGAAATTCGACAAGGCTAGAGAGAATATTAAGGTATCACATGACCAACTTGCCAAGCGACACAATGCCTGTCGCAAGCCAACGGATTTGGAAATTGGTGATGTTGTGTACGTTCGCAATTTCGAGCCCAAGGGCGTCAGTAATCTAGTTTCAAGCAAGTTGACCCCTCGTTTCAAGGGCCCATGTTATGTAGAGGCATTTCTGACTCCCGTTACTCTGCTTATAAGAAACCCCAAGGCAAACAAAATTTCAAGAGTGCATCTGTCGCACATTAAACGAGGTGGAGAGGTTTCTAATGAGGAAATGCTACCGTAAATTTTTGTAAAACGAATTTTGTATAATGTAGAGTATCCCTAACCTTCATTGAAGCCTTCAGGCATCTGTTCCTTCTGGAATTTTGAACTGGATTTGCAAACTCTACTGGGATACAACTTGTAACTGTTGGGTAATTCCCATTTTGTGGTAAATTGTAAAATTTGAAACTAAATTTGATGTTTTCATAAAAGATGCTAGCATGTAAGTTGGGCTCGGTGGGAGACCTAACTCATGGTAACCTTGTATTCCTGTTCCCTTTGGGAATTTAAGTGGTCACTCCTCTACCGTAGTTCCTTCTAAATGTATAGTCGTTTAACTCATGTAATCTTGAAAGGTACTTCTAGTGTGTAAAAAGGTAAATTTTTAAAAGAAATTTTGTAAACACGGATATAGGTCATTGTCAGAAATATTTTCTTCATATAAATTCAACTTTGTTTCTCTTTTGTAAAATGTAGTAAGAATTAGTAATTCTGTAAACCATTTTTGAAATAAGATTAACTTCTAATTTTGTAAATGGCTGCCCACGCGTCGAATGATATATGGCACATTGCTTCCACCTACTTCGTCTAAAGCGACCTACATTGGACTTGTTGAAAATTTTCCTAACGTGTCTCGGATTATAAAAGCACTGCAGGTGCTGGTGTTCTGCGTTTCTGAAGAATTATGGACACAGGGAAGCTGTTAACTAAGTGGTTTGCGAGGTGATCAATTATCCATTCCCTGATAATCTGACCCTGCACTCTTCCTAACCAAAACGATGCGGTTGTTATCCATCAATTGGAGTTAACTGGTGAACATTATCTTCTGGAAACATGCTTGGTGAATCGACTAGTTAAGGAGTACTGCCTATGCCTAGGCATATTCGTGAACGGTGTTCACGCTTAAGGGAGGGAGACTCTTACGTGCAATGCACGTCCCAATGTTTTTTAAATCCCTCTTCCCTGTTTTCGGGTGTTCCATGACATTTTGAATCGACCGCCTGCTGACTTGATTCCGTTTGTCAACACGAGATAGCACCTGCTGTCGGACTTCGGGGTTATTTCAAGTAGTTCCTGCAGCTCCGCTAGAGAGTGTTTGCTGTGTCTTATAAAACTCTTTATATTCATGACATAATTGAAAGACAATTATTTTCTACGTCATGAAACAAATGCCGGTGTATGCATGATACCGCCAAATTATTTACTAAATAATGACATTGTTGATTGATGTGTCAAGCCTTGATTGGACGATGATATTTACATGAGTGCAGTTCGGTTCTTGACGCAAAAATTCTCCGCCATCTTGTGGAGTCCATGAGCTGTCGTGAAGAAAGCATCAAGCCGACTGGTCGTAAAAGGTGTCACCGCTGATGGGGGCTCTGGCCCCCATTCTCTACGAAATATAAATTTACTCAAGGAAAAAGGAATTGCCTGTGCTCTTCAGGCTGTGAATTTCATCGTTTCGCCGTGAAGTGGACGTGTGAAATGTGGTCGCATCTCGATGCGGACCTACGCTTGTGACCAAAACGAAGCATGTGCTGGGCGGGCATGTTCAAGGCAATATAGTGCCATATTTTATTTTATTTAAAATGTGTTAGTTTTTTTGTTTTCATTGTGTCTCCGCTGTGAAGTTTTAAGGTACGTTTTTTATTTAATTTATCTAATTATTTTATTTTGGGAGCTCCAATTTTGGCCTTGTATGAATGTTGATCTTGTGTTTTGTTTTGCCTGGTAGGCCTAAACTTTCTTTTATGTTTTAATAACGTTTCCTTATATATATATTAATTTTGTTATTATTTTGTACCTTCTGGAGACGCATTTATAAGTTTATTTTACGTTTAAATTATTATTTATTTTCATTTGGCAATCTTGGGATTGTCATATTTTTTAATCTAATGTAAGATTCGTCGAGTCATAAAACCGACTTGCATTAATAGTTTTTAGATGTAATTGTTTTCCGCCTTTCATTCCGCTCTGGGGATTCTAAATTAATTTAATGGTAATTGTTTGCCGTAGTTTCGATCAGGCATGCGGTCTCCCGTTTTAGTGGCCATGTTTGTTTTTTTTTTGTTATGAAGAGATGCATTCTGGTCTCGAGGTCAGTCTCTTGGCGTCGACCGCGAAACTCAAACGTGTTGTGTTAACTTAAGATGTTTTTTATTTAACCTTGTCGGTTTAACATTGTGTTTTTAGTAATTGTTCCTGTGTTTATCTCCATCATGCAAATTAATGAATTGTTTTCTGATACAATTTAATTTGGTTAATTTAATTTTTATTTCTCGTTTCTTCGTGGCCGGGATCTCCGCCTGTCGGATCGCTATTGCATTCCCTTGTAAATTATCAAGCCCTTTCTCATTGTGTTATGCCTGTAATTTTTATTTTAACCTTTGGGCTGTATAACATTTTAATTTCAATTTGATTCTTGTCCTTTTGTTTGCAAGCAAGCATGTTCTGTTTCTGGTGAAGGTGCTCCTTTAATTTTTAACATTAAACTTTTTATTTTAATTTTTTTAATCAACTGTTGTGGCATTATTTCGCCGACGGCAATTCTGTCGGTTATTGGGGGTGTCTGTAGAATAGCCTGTGCGTTCCCCTTCTCCACTTTCCTTCCACCCCTTTGGAGCTCTTCTGTTGGGGCATGTCATCTGGAGGTGATTTTGTTGCTGTGGAAGCGACGCGGACCTCTAAATAAACGGTAAGTTGGCCCATCCACGCTGGCCATTGGGCGGTGTCATTCTGGTGAAGCAGAGCGTTGGTTATCGAGTTACCGACGTGCTGCTGGCCTTAAGCCGCCGCCGCCCGGTTGCAATTATCATGGCAAAGATGAATTTCAATATAATTCTTGGTGCAAATTTCATTTGTGACTATCAAGCAGTGATAGATTTGCACAAGAATACAGTCAGTTTTAGAGAGTATGATCAACTGAAGAACGTGGGATTGCATATGGATGACATCACTACCGGAAGAGATGTAAATTCTTGGGCATTGGAAGCAATATCGGAAGAGACGGAAGAGGAGATACGAAAGGCAGAAGATAACATCATAGAAGGAGCTGTTGTGGAACTAGATGAGAGTGAATCCCAGGAGATATGGTCTTTATTAACAGAATGAGATGACAGTGATGCACAATTTGAAGAGTTACTACAGGAGCGGCTCAATGACATTCAACTTGGGGGTGAACATAGAAAACAATTGGAAGATATTTTAAGGAAGCACAAAACAGTATTTGATACAGTACCTGGGAAAATATTAAATTTCAAATATTCAATGCAAGTCGAGGATTGGTCACCTTTCAAAAGTAGATTGTACCCAATTCCGGAAAAATATCGTGGTCAAGTCAAGGTCATTATAGATGAGATGTTACAAGCTGGAGTGATAAGGAAGACACCTACACCTTATCTAAATGCGATTTTGGCAGTCACAAAACCAAATGGATCTATTAGACTTTGTTTAGATGCCAGAAATCTCAACATGAGACTCATTTTTCCTGAGTATGACAGAGCACCGATTATCAGAGACGTACTAAAAGGCCTTAAGAACAAGAGCATTTATTCATCAGTTGACTTGACGTCCAGTTTCCACCATATTGAATTGGATGAGAAGTCACAGCTTCTAACTGGCTTCTTATTCGATAACCAAACGTTTTGTTTCGTCCGAATGCCCTTCGGGGTCAAAACAGCGGGCTGTGCTTTAATCCGAGCCCTGGATCGGAATCTTACCGAGGAAGTTAAGGAGATGACGGTGCGCTACATTGATGACATTCTGCTGGCATCCGACAACATTGAAATTCACATGGAAAATTTAGATAAAGTATTAGGCAACCTTAATGCATCAAATTTCAAAGTAAACCTGAAGAAATCGCATTTCTTCAAGAGCAAGATCTTATATTTGGGTCACATCATTGACAAGGAGGGAGTGAAGCCAAACCCAGCTAAGATCGAAGCGATAAAGAATTTCCCTACACCAACGAGAGTCAAGCACATTCGGGCTTTCTTTTGCGTAACGGGATTCTTTAAAGAAAACTGTCCAGGTTACACGGAGACTGTAGCTCCAATGCAGGAAATGCTAAAAACGAATAATAAATGGTTGTGGAATGCGGAATGCGAGAAGGCGTTCCAAGCAACAAAACAGCTACTGGAAAAATGCATTAAGATAGGATATCCAGATTTCATGCACAAATTTATAATCCAAGCGGATGCTTCACTAATTGGTATAGGTGCCATGCTCTACCAAGAAGATCCAGCTAACCTGCAACATAAAACATATTTGGCATTTGTCAGCCGAAAATTGCGTAAGCACGAGCGCAATTATACTGTAACGGAACTAGAGCTGTTGGCCATCCTTCATGCGCTCCAACAATGGAAACGAATAATTTATGGCTACCCCATTGTTGTCAGGACCGATCACAAGGCACTAACATTCTTGTTTAAGACGTCGATGGCAAGCGAACGTGTGACACGTTGGTCTATATATATTCAGCAGTTTAGCACTGAGAATGAACATTGCCCAGGGAAGATGAACGTGATTCCGGATGCACTCAGCAGGAACCCAGAGCCTGATGATGAAGAAACAGCGATGGTACAACACTTGGAGTTAACGCCGAAGGACCGAGAATTCTAGGAGGAGTTACGTGAGATACAGCGAGAACAGGAAGCGGAACCATGGATGATGCTATTAATTCAATACTTCAGAAAACAGCTACCTACAGGAACACCTGCATTTCGAGAAGCGAAAGCCAAAGAAGGAAGATATGTTTATGTCAACAATTTGCTGCACAAATGGGTAGATAATGACCACACCAAGTTACGCATACTAGTACCTGCATCTTTACAGCGAGGATTGACATGGCATACTCACGAAAGTTACGGACACGTCGGAGTAGACAAGTGCGAAGCGACGATAGGAGAGACATTTACATGGCCACGTATGAGAACAACTATATGTGACGTCATTACGACTTGTGATCCTTGTCAGAGGACAAAGCCCAATAACTATTTAATGAGGCAGTATCCTAGACCATTGCTACCTCAGAAACCCTGTGAGCTACTGGCCCTGGACTGTTTCGGCCCAATCCCGAAAGGTAGACGAGGTTGCCGTCACTTGCTAGTATGCATTGATGTGTTTTCTAAGTTTGTCGTATCATGCCCCATTCAGAAAACCACATCGAAACAAGTACTCAGTCGTATGCGAAATAGAGTTATTCCAATGCTGGGAAAACCAGAATTTATATTGTCAGACCATGGCAGTTATTTTACAAGTGCCGAATTCAAGAAAGGTATGGAGGCCATGGGTATAAAACACGTTTTAAGCAGTATCCGACATGCCCAAGCTAATCCAAGTGAGAGAGCAATAAAATGTGTAACATCATACTTGAGAATCTTCATTCCCAAAGAACATCATAAGTGGGTGGATAAAATTAAGGATATAGAGACATGTATGAATTCTACCAGGCACGAGTCAACAGGACAGACCCCTATGGTCTTACACAAAAACGAGTATCCAGTGAGAACGTGTAAAAGCATCATTAACTGCCCACAAGATCCCATGATAGCACCTGACCTGCCGATAGAGAGAACGAGAGACTACATGAGAAAACAAGCAGATCGCAGATTACGGCGATTGAGAAATAAGAGATTTCACAGTGATCTAGAAATCAACCAGCTCGTTTTGGTGAAACGACCCGCTACATCGGATCCAGAGAAGAAAATCTTCAGCAAATTCTGTGAAAAGTTCGTAGGACCCTATTCAATTGTAAGAAACCTAGGAAATAATGCATACAGAGTGAAAGAGTTAAGCACAGGAACAATGTCGGTCTACAATGCAGCCAACTTAAAAAAGTATCGAAGAAGCGAACCATGGGAGCGCCGAAATAATGATGCACTTTAAATATATGGACGTCCTATATCAACCAAGTGAACGGGGGGGGGGGGCAGTTGAGTACGGCACGAGAAGAAGGAAGTGGAGATGGTGTTGACAAATATTAACGAGACGGGCAGAGTGTTACCTAAGGCATCAGCGCGTCACGCGAGCAGCTGAAAGGGTGAGGTCCAAGCAGGAAATAAAACGAGTAAATGCCATTCAAGACAGGAGCGGCTAGACCAAGTAATAGAAAAGGGGTGATTCTGAAATAAAACAAATTGGCCTACGGAAGTCTTTTAAAAATTATCGACTTTATCCTAAGTTCGAAATTTTTTGAGTGGAGGAGTTGTGAACCCTTTATCCTCTGATGGATAAATGATTCGATGTTTTATTTCTACAATTAATTAATATTTCCACCAGCGTCATGAAATAGCCAGACGAAGATGAGGAATCTTCAAGCATTTGTTGGAGACAGTGGGAATATACCTGCAGCAGTTTGACAAAAGGCTAAATACTTTAGCATTGTGAAAAGAAAGACCTTAGCAATGTTTCAGAAGGACAGGTGGTGGCTACCTCAAAATAGAAGGGACGCGTGGTGAGACACGCTTATGGTATGTTCATTGTAATATTCGCGCCTAGAAAAAATATAATGCAGTAACGTGAGTGGCTGATGGGACTACTGGACACTCCTACGAGGCCGAGGTCTGATAAAAACCGCGAAGTTATTGAAAAAGTGGAACCAATGAGAGATGAATGCTTACGAACGCGCCAAGTCTAGCTTGGGCACGCGACAGCTAGCATTAACGCGGGAGATCGGCTAGACAACATCTCTACGATCGATTCTAGGATTAATGGGCATATTCTTGACCTGCGCAATTTTACGAGTTCAGTGATATTTGTTTCATTCCTGTACCACTATTATTTTGAGAAATTTTTATATAATTTCCCCCTCTATCGATGCCTAGGGCCAGTTCATTTATAAGTGGCATGAAGAGCCAAGACATTGCCATTATGTTTTGTGCGTCTGAGGACGTAGGTTATATTACATTGTGTGTGTCGGAAGACACAGGTTATCATTACATTTTGCGCGTCTGAGGACGTAGGCACTTGTACTTTGCGTGTCATGAGGACACAGATTTTATTAATACAAATGTGTTAAATTCAGTGTGATAGATAGTCACTGTACTATTTTGTAGGGACAGTATCATCGACAATTCGCCAACAGACTGTTCTGGGGAATTAAGTACCTAAAACGGCGAATTTAGTAAACAGATATCGAGTGTGAATTAATCTATAACTTTTTGCATCAGCACGAGAGATGACATCGCTTATCCTGGAAGAAGTTTGGAACTGTCAACACTCCATCGAGATGTTTGAGACGAGCTAAGCAGCATTAAGTAGGGAAATGGCTGCAGATGTTCGTTGACGGTGACTGGCAGAGGATGAGTAGTGAATAATATTTTTATTATCTGACAAATTAACTTATGGTATATGGGACATATTTTGTTTGTAAATATCTTGCTTGTGTTGATTAACATAGTGTATTTAGTTTGGGTCTGACACACCTTTTGCATGGAAACAGCTCGCACACATTTTATAGTCGTAAGTTCTTGTTTGTTTGTTTTAACTAACGTAGCTATGTGGACGACCGTGTCCGCATATGTTTACGTAGTGTGATTAAGAAACGTCTCTCGGAGATAAATTGTGTTTCAGAAGTAGGACTGAAGTAGTATAATCATGCAATAGATTGGAGGGTAAATTAATCTTGTATTGTTTATTATTGATCAGATTCAGCGAGTTCATTGCCGTTGGAGCCATGTAAATTGTGGCGAGGAGCAGTCAGCTCTCTCGTAGGTTTCAATATTTTTTTAAATAGTTTGTGAGGATCTGATTCAGCCGACCTGTGTGAAAAATGTTATGTCATTCCCAGCAGTGTGTGTGTGTGTGTGTGTATTTTATTGGTCATTACAAGCGGGAATTTCAGCGTAGACTGATTTCTGTCAGCTTGGTGCCAAGTCCATATGGTTACCTTGCGAGGAAATATGTGGCTATATCGATTAAGGTCTTACCATATGTTTATGTGGTTGAGATTTGTTGCTGTTGATTCTACGAGATAACGGTCAGTTGGTCATGTTATTTTTACACACTGGGGCTGGACGATGACCAGAGTTGAGGAAGGGGGAAGTTGTTTCACAAGGCGGGCTGAAAAGATTGCATCAAGGTCATTAGGGGAGTGCTTGTTGGCTCCGTATTTACTTGAAATACAGAATAAGAACTGATCAATGGTAAAAATTGTTTAAATAAATGGGAGTTGCCTACGAATCACTATAATCTCCGTAGCGTTAGCTTAACGTGCATTTTTGTTCATATAATGTAATCTCTGCCGGTGAGGCTTTTGTTGTTGTTGGTTCAATTCCATATTTATGTTCTGTATTAGTGACCCGCGCAGTCACGTGCGATGCTGTCTTTTCCTTGTTTGTGTATTGAGCAATTGGCCGGGTTGGCAGCTCATTTGTCACATGCGTCATCGCGTTGAAGGAGGGTCTCGAGGGAGATTCCTGTAAATATTAGATTTTAGATTGTGTGTCAGCATTAATTTTTTAAGGGTTTTTATTAGTGTTGTGTCCCAT
Source organism: Meconema thalassinum (assembly GCA_946902985.2). Taxonomy (NCBI): domain Eukaryota; kingdom Metazoa; phylum Arthropoda; class Insecta; order Orthoptera; family Tettigoniidae; genus Meconema; species Meconema thalassinum. The sequence continues at coordinate 927,943,831 of OX336388.2, forward strand.
ATCCGTAAACGTTGATTTACGAGATGATTGTTCGTAAGCATCGTGGCTGTTACCCGATGTAAACGAACAGTCATCCAAGTACTCATTCCTCGTACATAAAATCCAATGCAAGTTAGTGGAGCTTGGATCCACAATTTTTTTTTATAAGGGGGAGATCCGTCTGACTCCTCAAATTTTGATAAATATTTCTGTCATGGGAAGATTCAGGGAGGAATGTTATTATTGTTGTTGTCTATATTCATTTTATTTGCACTAATAGTCATTAAATTATGTTATTTTTTACGTCTTGTCACTTCCTTTCTTAATTATAGTTTTAATCCTATGACCCTTACCTCAGTAGAGCATGTTGTTTGGCGAACGTAAACATCACACTATGAACTGAGCGCGACCCCTTGATCAAGATTCTTGCTTATAAACACTGCAATACTAAAGGGTTCAATACTAATATAATAAAGATGAAGAGTTTGTGTGTTTGTTTGTGTGTTTATGTGTTTAAACGCGCTAATCTCTGGAACTACCAGTCGGATTCGAAAAATTATTTTTGTATATGATAGCCTGATTCAAGAGGAATCGTTTAGGCTATGTAGCATTAGGCTACATCTCTCAGGAAACCTTAAATATTGATTTTTGTTCAGTAAGTCGGAAGAACAAGCGCTCCAGAAGGGCTTCATTAATACCGAAGTCTCTTGTTGCCATGTAATGCGGGCTGCATCACGTCGCCCCTATCAATGTTCTGGTGCAGAATTGCGAGCTGCTTATAAATTGCAGTCACGGGGAGTAATTAGTGCAAGAAGATTTCTTAGGCCCCTTAAAACAGTTATCATCATGACAATAGTATGCCTCTGTATAAGGGCGATAGTGTTGGTGCAGTATACTGAGGTTAACAGCTGCAATAAGCGTTGGTGCTTTCAAATTTACTTTCATTTATTCCGATCCTTATCCTTGAGCGCTCCAGTTCTGTAAAACAAATACATCTACCGGGCGAAGCCGGGCACTACTGCTAGTAAAATAATAAACATGGATATCCTTATAATATTGGGCTTGACATTAAATTTTTCAAAATATAGTTAGAAAAATAAGAAATTTTGTAATAGTAAGTGTAAGGAAAACATTGGGCTATATATTAAAAATTCAAAAATATGGACAAATAAATAATTTAGAAAAACAAGTGCCGAATATCAACAATTTTATTTGAGACTGTCATAAATCGGACACTGAACCACCGTACGAGAACGAGGGCACTGTCTTGAGTAGTTTGAAAGTTAGTACGCTAACAGGTGGGTGTAACATGGTGGTAGGTGGTAATACTTCAATTACCGTTATTAACAGACTCAGTAGAGCGGAACAAATCCCCGCCCGATGAATCCTGGAGCGGTGAGAACTAACGCGATTAACTGCGAACTGCATTTCTCGCATTCTGTTATAAATGGAGCAGGTTAGGGCAAGTAACTTCTTAAACGTTACTATGTTACAGTTACCAATACTATTGACACGTATCGTTACTTTTCTATAAAAATGAAGACAAGAAACAACATCTTGCGGAAATTATGTGGCACCACTTGGGGTGCCAATGCAACTATTCTCCGTTGCTCAGCTCTAGGTTTAATTTATTCTGTTGCTGAGTATTGTGCTCCGGTGTGGATAAATAGTCCGCATGTAAGATTAATAGGTGTACAATTGAATAACACCATGCACATGCTAACAGGAACCATTATGTAAACTCCTACACAATGGCTTCTTATTCTCAGCCACATCCCACCATCTCATTTGCGGCGATGCAACATTTTGTTAAGAGAATATAGAAAGATCCAGACCAACAAACAACTACCTATCCATGGAGACATTGCTGATCTACATGTGAAACGATTATGTTCAAGCCATCCACCTATCTGCACAGCGGAGTATCTTGCAACCAAGAAATTCAACCTGACGGAGAGATGGTCTTCTGATTGGAGTTCGTTAGCCCCTCCAGAGAGTTCAGTAACGCCATACATAACTGAGAAGAGGCCAGGGTTCACTCAGCCTATAAAAACCTTGTCAAAATTAAATAGAATCCGGACCAATCACGCTGTATGCGGGGATCTCCTGTACAAGTGGAGGAAAATATCTTCATCATGTTGCGAGTGCGGCGCTGAAACAAGACTGTTCGGCATTTAGTTCAAGAATGCCCACAAACATCTTACAGTGGTGAATTCAGCTACTTCTTCCTAGGGACACCACAGGCACTTGATTATGTTTCTAACCTTGATGCCAACTTATACATAATTTTCATGTATGCCATACGATAAATAAATTAATAAATATTAAAATAGTAGCTTAACTTAAGGCCACTCCCTACCCAAATCCCACCTCAATTACAAATACACACTAGTACCGACATCACAGTTAAATTATACACACACACCCAAGTACACGGGTCTACATGACCACAATGTCACAAAGCTCCTAAATTATTCAACGACAACAGCAATATTAAGACATCATCTGCATGGCTGTGATTTTGGTTTTCATTTTCTCAACAGTTTGATCAGTCTGGTTTATTTCGCGTATTTTTTAAGAAACATTGCCTAGTTATTAGAAGTTTGGTAAGCTTTGTTAATAAACGGAGCCATTAATTAATCAATTAATTAATTAAACAAATAAATAAATCTACGTCTACCCTTGATTAATCCCGTTTCCAACGGGTCGGGGATGAGATGCGATGAAATTCCACGTGGCTGATGGTTTCTACAGCCGAATGTCCTTCCTGACGCCAACCTCACGAGAGGAGTTCATGAGATATGAAATGAATGAAGATGAAAGTTCAATTTCAAGAAGTTCCAACTTTGGCTACCAGACGCCACTGTCACCCAGCGGTGAACGTTGGGACTTGATAGAGCGTTTCTACACCAAATAACCTACAAATTTAGCTACACACTACCAATTGTAGTGGTAGGTTCTTTTTCATGGCATAAATCTATGACATGGGCCCGCCGGCTTTACTTCCCCTCCGAAGGGAGGCTTAGTGAAGGATAAATTTTAACGCCCTTAAAATTCCGACGACTTTGGCCGGGTTTGAACCCGCGATCTTGGCCATAGCAGTTCAGCATACTACCCACTACGCCACCGAAGCCGACAAACAAACAAACAAACAAACAAATAAATAAATAAATAAATAAATAAATAAATAAATAAATAAATAAATAAATAAATAAATAAATAAATGAATAACATTGATTGCTCCATGTAGAAAAGGTGAAGAACTTTACTTTTACAGTATAGGAACGTTAGATACTGTTAAATGTATCGGCGTGACAGTCGCTAAAGCCCGGCGCGGATGCGGATATCCGCAAAATTTTTCGCCATGCGCATATAGTTTGTCTGGCTGTGCGGATAGCGGATAAGCTGCGGATAACGTTTGGAGTAAAATTGCGGATAGTTTTTACTATACATTCCGAACTTGTTTAATATCATTACTAGGACCCGGATGTTTATGAATTATGGCATATCATATTTTTGCATTAACTTATGTCTTTTTTTTTTTTTTTTTCAAGACAAATGTAAGATGATGATTTAAGCCAATCTCATTCACATTATGTTATTAAGCATAATTTATTAACACTCCCAACAGGAAAGGGTTGCAATTCTGACTGTATAATATTTATTTTAAACATAAGCACATGGCATACAAGCCTAAGGGAACAACTTTTTCCTCAAATCTTTAAATATGTTGTTGCAGTAATAATGCCTTATCTAATTTAAAATATTATTGGATAACAGTTGTGCGGATGCGGATAACAGTCGTGCGGATTCGGGCCGGATGCGGATAAAGATTTGTTCATCCGCGCAGGGTAACAGTCGCCCCTTATTCCCGAATCGTTCTAAAATGCAACGCCTATTAAGAACATCGATCCTTTTTCACCTCATGTAGATTGCCTATTCTTTCCACTACCTATTATTCTATATAACTGGAACAAGATCATTGACCTAATGTTATGTTATTGCAGTGAGATTGTACGACAGTTACCAAAGTTGGCAGCATTTTCTCCGTCGCCAATTGTTTCCAAAGAATAAACATGATATTTGGCGGTTTAAAGTGAGATGTAGAGCCAACAGTGTGTCAGCCGAATATAATCCATGGAATCCAGAACTAATGTGCGAATACACCTGTGTGGAGAGAAGCTGTTAAACACACAGTTGACAGATCCCAGGGAGATAATTATATTGCATGACAAACGACTGCCGACAGAGCGAGTAGGCGAGAGCAGCGACGCTGACTCACAATATTATTTATGGGCCAAATCCATCATAAATATCCAGCCTCTTATAAATTAATCTTCTTTAAAAGAGAAATACACATTTTGTCAGCCACAATGCTTATTTACATATCATCAAAATAAATCAGCGGCGTCCCAAGCAATAAAAGTATTTTTATGCAAACTTATGACCGCAGACAAGCATTGAAAATGGAGGACTCACTGTAAGTATATTTTAATCTGAAGCGAATTACGTTTTAACATAATATTCTCGCGTTAAAGTGAAATACAAGGTTTTATTTCACATTATAAGAGAGAAGTTTTGATCACTAAACACTCCATATAAAATACAGTGTTACTAACTTAAGACATTCTCCTCTACTACGGCACCCAAATATACTTTACAACTTTACAGATATTCAACTACAATAAGAAAATTTAAAATGCTTAATCAGTCACAAGAGATATATTTTTCCCAAAGTTCATCACTGGCTCCAGTGTCAACTCCTACTCAAACTCAATTTTCATGGAAAGTCAAAATCCTACGTTGAGCACTTTAAAACCTACCCAAATATGGTTATTTGTGCTGTTGTAGATTCCAAATACAGTGTTGCCAACTTAAGGCATTCCCCTCTACGACGCCGCCCAAACATACTTTGCAACTTGACAGAAATTCAACAGAAGTAAGAAAATTTAAAATGCTTAATCAGTAGGGCCCGGATGTTGATGTAATGTCATCTTTTTATTGAGCTGTCTAAAACAATGCTGAAGTACATAGAAACTCCAGATAGGCCACCCCGTATTCAAATATGTCACTTTTATTTTGCATCTTTTTGCTTTTTTTGCTATTTTTTAAGTTTGGTAGATTTTTTGGTAATATTTTAGATAAAACGGCCTTTTAAGGTCATATTTTTCCAATTTAGTCATGTCACTGCTTTATATGAGGGAGTTACGTCTCTCAGAGTTAAGAAGAAGCTAGTAGCTGATACAAGATAATCAATTTTGATTGACTTTTCCGATTGAGCATAAGATGCCATTTTTGAAATATTGGTGAGTTTATTATTATAAGATCATTTTCTCAATTTTATGGTGCATTTTTCAAATTTTTGAAACATTGTGAGTTTATTATTATAAGATCATTTTCTCCATTTTATAGTGTATTTTTCGAATTTTTGAAATATTGGTGAGTTTATTATTATAAGAACATTTTCTCCATTTATAGTGCATTTTTCGGATTTTTCGATCATTTATTACAGTCATTTTTGAAAATGTTAAGTGCATTTTTAAACGTTTTTACGGCAACAATATCCGGGCCTTATTAATCAGTCACAAGAGATGTATTTTTTCAGTGTAAACTCCTACTCAAACTGAATTTCCATGGAAAGCTAAAATTTTACGTTGGGCGTTTCAAAACCTATCGAATTAGGGTTATATGTGCTGTTGTAGATTCCAAACACATACCTGCCAACTTTACAAAACTAAAATTCCGGAGATTTTGATATGAAAATCAGGAAAATTCAGGAGATACAGTGCTTGCAAAAGTTTAGGGACAGGTATAAATTTCGTTTGATGCACATTTGTCCCTACAGTAACAGCATTCCAGTCATTATTTTTCTTTTTATACCGGTATATAGGGGATCTTCATTTAAAATTTCGCAGCTCTAGCTCTAATACTGGGGCGTGGTGGCGCAGCGGTCAAGCTGTTGGCCTCTCACCAGGGTGGACGGGGTTCGATTCCCGGTCAATGCATGTGAGATTTTTGAAGTGAAATGCCATGTCCTGTGGTTCGGATTCCAGGTCCCGTGGCTCATAATCATAAAATTCACGATCACGTAAAGCTACTATCTTTTTTCCGTTTTTGCTCTAATACATTCGGAGATGGAACGTTTTACCCTTTTCAAACATGGCTTAAAACCCTGTATTTCCTACCAAAATGTTTTTTTTCCTCAAATATTGCTAGTCCTACAGCTATGAAATTTTTACTGCAGTTTTACTACAACACGTCAATCATAATAAAATACAACATGAAAAAAAAAAACTCATTTGATCACCTCTCAAACAAACTTTTATCTCCGGTAATTTAGGTGGCAAAATTGGTCAATTTCGTTCCGCGATAACTTCTGATTGGCAACACTTAGAGAAAGCGCCCACAGCGGATCCATCACAAACAAGACTTGGAGAAAACAACTGCTCAGTAAAAAACATTACATCGACTAGCATTACAAAATGAAAAATAATAGGCTTCTGCTAGATTCAATCATGCATGAAATACGTTTCAAATACTGTTCCAAAAAGAAAAAAAGAAAAACAGAATCCAATTTTTGGACCTTAGTGAAGTGCAAACGCTGAGCAAATACACTAGAATGTGACGCAAAGTCAATAAACAACCACTTACAATGAAACAAAACCTATTTACGAATTCAGGTAGCCAAATAACATTCATTACCTGGGCACAATAAACACTTCCAAAAAACTATATAATGTTCGAAGTTCGCCAATTATTTACAAAAATCGGGGGGATAACTTGAGTAATCGTGGGGCGGGAAAACTATGGAAAATCGGGAGTCTCCCGCCTAAATCGGCAAAGATGGCAGGTAGCCCATGCGGGAAATTGCACAAAAAATGCTTTTTGAAGACCCTCTTTTTTCTACAAGAAAATATGTCCTCATTTGTCATTTGGAACTGTTGCAAACTTGAACTTTCAAAATTGCTTTATCCGGTATTTAAGAAACCATGTTGATGCAAACAGTTTCCTATATTCATAGAAAATGGCGACACTTATTAACAACTGATTTGTAAAGCCCTGCGTGGATGCGAATATCCACAAAATGTTTCGCGATGTGGATATAATTTGCATGGCTGCGCGGATGACGGATAAGCTGCGGGTAATATTTGGAGTAAAATTGCGGATAGTTTTTAGAATTCAATCCGAACTTGTTGAATATCATTTCTAGGACCAGGATGTTTATGACATATCATACTATTCCGTTATGTTTTTTTTTTCAAGACCAATGTAAGATGATGATACACGCCAATCTCATTCAAATTAGGCCATTAAGCCCAATTAACACTCCGAAGTGAGAAAGGTTGCAATTCTGGCTGTATAACATTTATTTTAAACACAGAACTTGACGAACATAGCCTAAGGCAACGACTTTCTCCTCAAAACTAAATGTGTTGTTTAACATTTTATCTAATTGAAAATATTATTGTATTGTAATGCCAGTAGATTAGGATAACAAAAGTGCGGATGCGGATGAAAGTCATGCGGATGCGGGGCGGATGCGCACAACAGCCGTGTGGATGCGGGGCGGATGCGGATAACGCTTTGTTTATACGCGCAAGGCTCTACTGATTTGTAATATGTAAAAATAATAATTTAAAACATTGACTATGATAATCTACAGTTGATTTTAAACACGCCAAAATTATGTTTATGGTTATCGTGTTGTTGACTGTCCAAAGCCTGTACAAAGTGTGATGGAAATCAGCTGCTTTACTGACTTATTATTGTGAAGGTGACCGCATACCTCCGGTATTCCACTGTAATCCCAAAACAGGGCGTCTGTTAATTTAGCAATAGTGGGGAAAAACAATGGGGACAATTTCAGTTCGGATAATACGTAGGATAAGTGACGTCCTACAGTGTTTGAAATTGTTACGCCTTGTCTAAGACACTGGTCGGTATCCTGCACATCCTCGATGATCCTGAAGAAGGAACCCCACACGATTGGACATTTCGTGTTTTATATTTATACTCCACATTGCATAGAGCCAAGCTGTAGTCCACACGAGGGTCCTTGGCCGATCGGTGTTAATTGCGGGGACCTACGCACGATCATACATCAATTACACGACGACATGATACGCTCCAAAGATAACTCAACCCGTGGATTTATGACACTTTTAGCGCAGGTATGGAGAGACGCCAGTAAGAGAATTGCTACATTAAAGACAGATGTATTAAGGCTGAGGCAGAAATAAAGTTTACTGCGCAATCATAACGACAGCGATGCAAATTTTCCTACTTTATGGACACATTAACCATTTTAGTACTGTAGATCCTTCAGATCTCGGCTGGCAACGTATAGAAACATGTTCTAGTTATGGTGCCATGAAAACGTACGCTCACTGGGCACGAGGTTAGTGGAAGCTTGGAGGCGAGTTAGTACAGTACCTGTGTTGTTGTCAGTTGCCCCACGCGGTCAGATGATTGACAAAGCAGTCTAACACTACTCCTGAAGTACATTGGCAAATACAGTGAGATTATTTTGCTGGAGCGGGGACAGCCGGCGGCCAACTGCCGGGCATACGCACCTTCCGCCAGCCAACCGAGCTCGTGCCGCAGGGTTGCGCGAGAGACGGAGGCGAGCAATCCAGGGTCACTAAAGTCATTAAGTCACTAAACGTTCATCAACGAGGGTGCGTAGTGTCAGCGAACAGATAAGAAGGTAACATAAACAACAGCTGCAAGATTTAATTAAAGAATCGCAAATGGTTTTTTTTATTTCTTGGGAATTAGGATGACCTCACGTCACCAGTTATAGCTTAGAACTTATCTTTTCACAGAAGATACTAAAAAATTTCTCCTTCAGCTGACAGACAGTAACTTTGGAAGTTACATCGTTGCATTATGTAGCTACTCCTGCACCCCCCTGCGTGTTTACTGAATTAATCGAAGCACGGACCTAAGCCCGTTTGAGGTTCAATTGTGGGTTAATTTAAAATACAAAGTGTACAGATCAATTACCCGTACTCTAGTCTAGTGGAGCTAGAGAACAATATACGGCAGCAGATATCCCTCACAACAGATGGGAATCACACCGTGTAAACGCTAATTTATTTACACGGCACAACGCCTGTATGTGAGCTGAAGAAAAATACTCTCAGCATATCCTGTGGATAGGTAAGTTCTTTAATCATGATTTGCTGGTGAATTTACTATGAATTAATGTACTTTGTTACGGTTTCCACCTGGGCGCAATCCGCGGTTCGAGCTCGGTTGGCTGGCGGAAGGCGCGGCGCACGCGCCCGGCAGTCGGCTCTGCACCCGCCAAAGGATCACCCTCTATAATGGCGTTCTGTTAGTTACTATGTAACGTGTAATTTCGCGTCACACAATACTTCGACGTGTACTGAACTGTCTGCACGGCGGTGTCGTCACGTGCTCAAGTCTGGAATTCCATTACATCAGACCAGTGGTGACAGCAGTGAAGCGAAAGGACTAGAGAGTGACTGTACAGTCCCCCCCCCCCCCCCCACAAGCTTCAAGGTCAAGGGCAATCGTCTAAAACAAACGACCGGCTTGGGAACACGGACTTGGATCGGTGACGGAGGGAGTCCGTCATAACCAACTGAAGCCTCTCACAGATCCTGTAGTGCTACCAAATTTCAGGGATGCTGATTTCTGAGATTCACTCACCGTCTTACACATTATCCATGGGATTAAGATCGGGTGATTTAGAGCGCCAGTCGAGGTGCTACAGAGGATGAAGAAGGGAGTCCACAAGCTTCTTCAGGTACGCCATATCCAATTGAAGTCTCTCACTGTTCCTGGTGAGCCACCATATTGCGGATGCTGATTTTTGAGCATTATATCAGTGCAACACTATCATATAGACCAGGGGTGGCTAACCCACGACACACCACACGCCACTAGAGATGCAGATTACCTCAAACGTACCACTTAAGATAAAGAAAATAGGTACCTATGTATAAAGCCCTGCGCGGATGCGGATATCCGAGGATAAACACGCGAATATCCGCAACATTTTTCGCCATGCGGATATAGTTTGCAAGGCTGTGTGGATAGCGGATAAGCTGCGGATAATGTTTGGAGAAAATTTGCAGACGGTTTTTAGAATCCAATCCGAACTTGTTGAATATCATTACTAGGACCCGGATGTTTATGACATAGCCTATCATATTCTACCGTTATATTTTTTCAAGACAAATGTAAGAAGATGATTTAAGCTTATCTCGTTCAAATTATGTCATTAACTGAAAAGTGATGCAATTCTGGATGTATACCATTCATTTTAAACACAACATTTGACATAGCCTACAAGCCTAAGGGTGCGACTACCTCCTCAAATGTCTAAATGTGTTGCTTCAATACTTTATGATCTAAACATATTATTCCAATGCCAGCAGATTCGGATAACAGTCGTGCGGTTGCGGATAACGTTTCGTTTATCCGCGCAGGGCTCTAAAATAATATCAAAAAAACAAGAAGTCCCGTGACGAACTAAAGAGCCTACTTTTCTTGAAATTTAAGATTCTTGCCAATCTATATAGACCTATCTAGAATAATGACGAAATTAAGTTGGTAATATTGAAATTCCTAATTAGTTCGAAATATACCTTAAATGATGTAGCCTAATAGAGCAGTACAGTTGGCAGCCCTGGTGACTGAATATAGGCTATTGTTAGTTGCATCTCTTAAGGTACAGAATACAAAATTTGGTTGAAGTCCAATGGATAGCATGCACGTTACATGCAGTTAGACCTTGGATTTATCAGCGCGCGTAAAATTATGTTGGCAACAATGTCATGCATGTGTTGGTCAGAAATAATCTGAAATATTATGATCTCGTGTTGTACCAATTTTGGATGAAATCCATTTGTTAGTATAGAAGTAACATGAATTTTAAAATTGGACCTATCAGCAGGCTTATAATCATTTTGGCAACACTGCCATGTATGGCCTCCTGGAAATTAAACTGCAACATTATTATCTATACGTGTGCCAATTTTGAAATGGCTCCCATGTATACCTTCCAAGATATCCAACATGGAGCTCAAATTTCAATTGCAATTTTTCAGCAGTTGGTAGCACTGACATCATTTTCAAATATGGCCGTGAGATATTCAGGTATAGATCTTTACTCCCACCAAATTTTGTTTCGATTGCTGCAGCCGTTTAGGAGTTGATAGGGGGGGGGGGACACACACACACACAGACACACAGGACAGGCAGACAGACACACATTTGCCCGATCTCATCAGTCTACTTTTTCCTCATTTTTGCAAAATGTGAAAAGTAGGCTAAAAATGTTTGTTTAATATATAGAAACAAGAGAATATTATTTATTAAAACTAGTAACTTACCAGTTCTCACCACCAGTCAAATTGAATGGTACCGGTACCTAAGTAAGCATTACCTCCTGGTCACTCTTGAGGGCTGGATGACCTGGAAGTCACTAGATTACGAACTGAAGATGGCAGATCCAAGAATTATCTACGGAATTGGTGCTCCCCTATTGTTACAGCGTTAAGTGTGGGGTCCAATTTGGGACGCAAACAACTCTATGTTACATCTTTGTTGTTGTACCTTATACCCATCAATATGCACCATGAGCGATCTGGATGGCCTGAAGTTGGTAAAATATTGGGTGGTATCTGTCTGAGTAAATTGTAGAGATTGTTCCATGCATATGATGTAGGCCTAATTCACTTTTGTATAGGTTTGTTAATTACATTTGATTGTTCAGTTTTCTATGCATGCTGCAACTACTGTAACTTCTGTAAAATGTATAGGCCTATTGGTCTTGAACTATATTTGCCATTGGAACAAAGATAATTAAAGGTATTACAGTAGAGTCTCGCAAACTCGGCACTCGGTAAACCGGCACTCCGGATTTCTCGGCCGCCCTGACAGGAGAAAAAAAACAGGATTTTGTTTGTTTTTGTGTTACTGCACAGAGCGTTATTATGTTTTCTTTCGTCTTCTCCAGCAATGGAATTATCGACAGTTAAATACAACGCGAAACAACTTCACCTACAGTACATAGTAAGAATAGTAACGACGACCTGATAAATACAGGTATTGTACAGTACAGTAAATGCACAGACTGTTGGCAGTAAGAAGTAAACAAACGATTCTCGCGCAGAGCGTTGTATTTATCTGATTGCGCATTCTCCGCAATTGTTTCTTCGCCGTCTTCGTGACGAGGCTTCAAGAAACAGGTTTCGAAGCGAAAAGCAAAAGAACATTACTTACTTTTTTTTTTTTTGCAAAAAAAAGCAAATGGTAATTTTCATTAAGTGAAAAAAACTATTTGTCTAGGTACGGGAATTGTTTTGTAAATATTCAAGTACTATAATTGTAGTGGCTTAATCATTTTAAAACTAGTGTTTCTGTTAAAAACAAATAAATGTACTGCATTGCATTATTTTTAAACCAAAACAAACAGCTTATTTCGTCTTTTTAACACATTTCCCGATAACCCGGCATTTTCGCGAACTCGGCCACCCTACGGTCCACATTAGGCCGAATTTCCGAGACTCTACTGTAGTGGCACGTGCGCCGCCGGTTGGTCACCGACGACTTGTTTACGAGGAATGCAATGAGCAAGCAGAGTCTTATTTTCAGAAGATAGACTACGTGTCTGAATCCAGCTGAAGAATAACGTCCTCCAATCCTGCATGTTCATTTTCATCTTAATTTTTCAACTCGAGTGGGGGTGTTTCTTCTTGTCATTGGTCAAACGTCCACAGACTACAGCACACACCAGTCGCTGGAAGACCATCCTGTTAGCCGAGCAGTGCGGGATCCTGGGTCCCGCGGAGATGAATACGCAAAACACTCGCGTGATAACTAGGAGGTGCAACCTCCAGCTGTGAAACAAGAATATTTAACAGTCAACGACATGTCTACTACCCGTGGTCATCATTCACTCCTTACAGGCTGCCAGCGATGACGAATGAGCAATTATCTACTCCGTTAACTCCAGAATGTTCGGTATATCCTGAACAGTGGCGTGCGGTCAAAGGGCGTAGGATCTCACCCAGTCCCACCACTTTATTTTGTGGTTACAATATTTTGAGTTAAACTTATACGTGATTTTAGAATAATATCAGTACGTTATTAACTTCCACTGAGTTGTTGTTTCATTTGAGGGGCTGTAGTTGTTTGAATCTTCAGTCCTTTGACTGGTTTGATGCAGTTCTCCATTCCTCCCTGTCCTGAGCTAATCGTTTCATCTACCACACCCTACATCCGAGGCAATCTGTTTAAAATATTCTAACCTTTGTCCACCCCTACAGTTCTTGTCCTCGACCCTTCCTTCCATAACTAAGCTTGCTATTCTTGGGTATCTTAGTATTTGTCCTACGAACCTATCTCTTCTCTTCATTAACAGTCGCCAGAAACATCTCTCTTCTCCCACTCGTCTTAATACCTCTTTGTTTGTAACCCTATCTACCCATCTGATCTTCATCATTCTCCTGTAACACCACATTCCGAATGCTTCATTTCTCCTCTTTTCTGCTGCACCAATAGTCCAAGTTTCACTTCCATAGAGCACCACGCTCCATACAAAGCCTTTCAAAAATGACTTCCTAATACCTAAATCTAAGTAACAGAAGGCTCTACTTCCATTAGCTTTTCACCTGCCAATTTGATGTACATAGAGGTTTCTGATTCATTTCGGCTGCATTCCAATAATACCAGTACGTTATTAACATCCACTGAGTTGTTGTTTCATTTGAGGGACTTGGACATGCAAATTATTTAGCCCCGTGTACTTGAGTGTGTGTGAACTTTTGTCTCTTAACCTGTGTTATTGTGATGGCTATATCAGTGTGTATATATGTAAATCACAAGAGGATTGGGAAGGAAGCGGCCATAACCTTATGGCAGGAACTATCCTGACGTTTGCTTTGAGTAGAAGTGGGAAACAACGGGAAACCAGTTCCAGGATGAATAAGGTGGAAATCGAACCCACCTGTTCTCAGTTTTGCCTCACAAGGCTGAGTGTATCCCGATCCAGCCCTCAGACCACAATGAAATTTCTTGGTGGAGCCGAGAATCGAAGTCGGACCTCCGGGAAGAATGCTAGGCACTTCTTCTTCTTCTTCTTCTTCTTCTTCTTCTTCTTCTTCTTCTTCTTCTTCTTCTTCTTCTTCTTCTTCCATTCATGAGGCCTCTTGTTTCCAAGTTCCTGTTTAGCGTCGACCTCCAAGATCTTTTGCTACCATGTGTTTCCTTCATTCCCACCTGGATATCTCTGCTCCCTTCACAAAGCTGCAGATCAATCTTATTGGGTCCTCTAGGGTTTTCTCTCTATCTTCACCCCGTAGCCCCAGTGTGGAGATTCTAATTCTTCCCAGCGCCTCACATTCAAAACGTATGTGTTCAGCTGATTCTTCTGCTTCATTGCATTTCCTACATATATTGTCTTTTATTACTCCAATTCTATGTAGGTGTTTTTTAAGATGGCAGTGTCCTGTCAATAGTCCCACTACCCATCTTACATTTCCTCTGCTGAGTTGTAGAAGTTCTTTAGTGTGCTTCTTGTTTGGACCTTTTATCAGTTCCTTTGCAAGTCAGCAACCTGGAGTCTTTTTCCAGTTTTCTATTTGCTTCTTTTGTACCCATTTACCTATTACATGTCGGGCTTGTCTGTAAGAGATCCCACATACAGGTTCTGGGCCTACAAAATGTATCTCTGCCCCTTTTCTGGCCATTTCATCTGCCCTTTCATTACCTTCTATACCTGCATGCCCTGTGTTGTACTCTGAGAGCTTCAGGAGAACTGACTGGCAGTACCATACTATTTTGGATGTTAATCGGGCAGCCTCTAGTGCCTTAATGGCTGCTTGGCTATCCGTATGCTAGGCACTACACCACGAGGTGATCTACAAATTTTTAAAGTCATACGATAGTCCTAAAGGGTGTGATGGTTTCGAAGAAGTCCTCAATAATTTTTCGCGCTTTTCTTCAAATAATTTTGAAATGTATCAAACAAAATCCATCGAACCCGCCTCTTCTCAGTTTTGCCTCACGAAGCTGAGTGTAGAATACTCCGTTCCAACCCTCAGACCAGATTTACATTTCTTGGCTGAGCCGGGAATCGAATCCAAGCCTCTACGGTGACAGCCAAGCGACTATTTATTAATTCAATTTATTGCAACTAGATGGCCAAGATAACATTATGGCGTTGCCTTAATAAACAAAAGTTTAGTGCTTTTCAGTCGGTCAACAAGACTGTACCCAAATGAGATGGGTTATTCCCTAATCCTGAAAAAGATTAATAAATACACTTGAATGATCAGTTTCGATCGTCAAGCGATCATCATCAGATCCATTACACTTAGGCTACTTGTTAGGCTATAAAATCTATGTCTGAAAATATTTACAATATATGCACTTATTTGGTTGCAGTATAAATATATATTGTATATAGTGTAAATGTTGTTGTTGTTGTTCGAGTCTTCAGACTTTCGACTGGTTTGATGCAGCTCTCCATGCTCCCCTGTCCTGAGCTAATCGCTTCATCTCTACATAGCTACCACACCCTACATCCGAGGCAATCTGTTTAACATATTCTAACCTTGGTCTACCCTTACTGATCTCATCCTCGTCCCTTCCTTCCATAACTAAGTTTACTATTCCTGGGTGTCTTAGTATATGTCCTACCAACCTATCTCTCTTCTTCATTAGCAGTTGTCAGAGACATCTCTCCTCTCCCACTCGTCTTAATACTTCTTCATGCGTAACCATATCTACCCATCTGATCTTCATCATTCTCCTGTAACACCACATTTCAAAAGCTTCAATTCTCTTCTTTTCTGCTGCACCAATAGTCCATGTTTCACTTCCATAGAGCACCACGCTCCAGACAAAGGCTTCCAAAAATATTTTCACCCATACTTTCAGACAGATTTTATAGCCCAAGTGTAATGGATCTGAAGATGATTGCTGACGATCGAAACTGGTCATCCAAGTGTATTTATTTATCTCATGTAATTTCTTTCAGGATTAGGGAATAACCCGTCTCCTTTGGGTACAGTTATGTTGACCGACTGAAAAGCATCAAACTTGGGTTGGCCAATATAAGGTTTACAAATTTACGAAAAAATCCACAGCCTGTTTCCAGTCGACCGACCGGGTCAGGGAATGGAATGAATGAAGCCCCCATCTAGCGGCGAGGATATGAACTGTGCCGGCTGCTGAAGCCTGTCGCACTCCCCTGGGGCAATGATTAAATGAAGTTTACAAATCTACGAATCTAAGCAAAATGTATTTACAGATACTAGTCTCTTCTTACACCTTCCCACATGGTATCTGTCGCATTGTTCCTCACAGAACTCACCGTTGCAGTCTTCACTTGGATTATATCGTTTAATTTTACAAACTTGATGATGGAATCCGTGTACTGTGTAACGTGTCTTAATTCATAATTTGTCTTCATCCAGTTGTCCGTTAACATAGAGTCACTTGAATAATAATCATTCCAAATGTCGTTCTTTTTACTTCTTAGAATTAGAAGTGTGTGATCATAGGCGTGTGTATTTGAATGATATAATTAATTTCGAATACCTATTTAAAAACTCATTAGTGACAACAATATTTTTTCTATTAGCTAAACAAGAATCTAGCGACTATTGACTGCTACTTTACGATTTTCTGAAAACCTCAGTTGGAAACACTGGTTTCGCTGCCCATCCCCACATAAAGTCATCCATCCATCCATCCATTCATGGACATAGAGTATTAATGCGATTAACGGCAATATTTAACTCAAAGCTGGATCTTCTTGTCTTCGAGGCCACCCACATAGAACAAAGAAGGTAGAACCAATCCGGTTCTTCGAACGTTCTGAGACGTCTGAGTGATCACTATCATCAGCAAGACTTCAACCGAGGAAGAAACATAGGCCTTGTACAACCCTCTTTCATTAATGGATCTGATATGAAAATTTCTCCAATTACTCACAACAAAAGCAACAAAATAAGATTACATATTAGGCCAGTTATGAATTTACAATTGCCTGCACTATTATCTTTCTTAGATGGCCCGTTCAGCATCCTCTAGCCTAAAATGGGCGCCGCAGTAATTCGATGGCGTCATCGCTGTCAAAAAGCTAACCGCTATCTCGCTGAAGCGCTTCAATCACCTTTCGAGTCGCTCATTCACGTACAGCGATACTGCATCAATGATGTCATAGCTTTGAAGGTGTCGATACAGGCGGTTCCAGACATCGGAGACTCGATCTCCCAATCAGCCACATTGATGAGGCTTATTTATCATGACTAATAACCGGATTCATATCAACTCGCCCACTCACCAGTGCAGTGGTGTATTTTGTTTACACCTCTTCATTCCCATGTTGCCAAACCTACGCTATTTTCATTATCACGCACTAAACTATGCAATAACTGTAATTTCGTGCGATCGATTTAGCACTATACTTCAGGGTGATTCTTTAGCTGAAGCGGGGCCAACGGCCAGCCAACCGAACTCGAGCCGTAGATAAATATAAACTGGCACTACAGTCCATTAAGGGCTTAGGCCTACCAAGAGACCGCTGCCCAGCCATTTGGCCTGTAGCTATTGGGGTGACGCGTGGTCAGCGCATTGGGTCTCCTCGGCTGTTAATCTTGGTTTTCGTGACCGGGACGCTGCCTCACTGTCAGACAGCTACTCATTGTCCTCACGCGGCTGAGTGAACCCCGTTCCAGCCCTCACGAAAGTTTCTAAAATCCCTGACGGAGCCGGGAATCACACCCGGGGCAACGGGTAAGAGGCAGACAACCCCAACACCACGGGGTCGGCCCGAGCCGCAGATTGCGTGCAGGTAAAATCCGCAACAGAGTACATTAATTAACGGTAAATTCACCAGCAAATCATGATTAAAGAACTTACCTTTTCACAGAAGATGCTGAAATGTTTTCCTTCTGCTGACAGACAGGCGTCGTATCGTGTAAATAAATTAGCGTTTACACGTCCTGTTGTGAGGGATATCTGCTGACGTATATTCTTCACCAGCTCCTCTAGAGTACAGTTAATTGATCCGTACACTTTGTATTTTAAATTACCCCACCATTAAACATCAAACTGGCTTAGCTCCGTGCTTCGATTAATTTTAGTAATCACGCAGGGAGGTACAGGAGTAGCAACATAATGTAACGAAATACTTCTAAATTACAGGATGTTAGCTAAAGGAGAATATTTTCAGCATCATCTGTGAAAAGCTAAGTTCTAAACTTTAACTCGTGACGTGAGGTCATCCTTACTCCCAAGAAGAAGGAAAAACATGTGTGCTTCTTTAGTTAAATCTTGCAGGAAGCTGTTGTTTATGTTACCTTCTTATCTGCGTGCTGACACTTCACACCCTTGTTGATGAAAGTTTAGCGACCCTGGTTAGCTCGCCTCGTTAGGTTGAAGTTAATGTACTCTGTTACGGTTTCTACCTCCTCGCAATCTGCGGACCGAGTTCGGTTGGCTGGCGGAAGGCGTGCGCACGCTTGGTAGCTGGCCGCTGTCCCCACTCAAGCAAAAGAATCACATTGGTTGGTTGGTTCCTTAGTTTAGGGGCTGCGACAACATGGTCATGTAGCACCGTGTACTTTGGGTGTGTGTAGAATTTGTCTGATGACCGGTGATAATATTGTGATGGCTGTATTAGTGTGTGTTATCTGTGATTCAGGTAAAGACTGCAGACGATCAATTATCAAGTAGATTCTACTTTTGCTATCGTCCACGACACCTATCTGCGAACTTGGCTATTAGATGCCACCGTAACCATACCTAGCAGAGAACGTTGGCATGCTGAGCTTCTATGTCCAAGATCACGGGTTCAAACCCGGCCGAAGTCGTCGGATTTTTTAACAGCGTTAAAAATCCCTCAATAGGCCTTCCTACGGAGGGGAAATAAAGCCGGTGGACCCATGTCATAGATTTATGGCCTGTAAAAGAACCACATCTAACTACAATTGTGTGAAGCTAAATGTATAGGTTAAATTTTATTAACGCTGTATTAAGGTCCAACGTTCATCGCCAGGTGCCGGTTGCGGTGGCTTCTAGAAGCCAAGTTCAAAGGTAGGTGTCGTTGCAGTAGCATTTGGTAGCAAAATTAGGAACTACGTGAAACTGATCAGCTGCAGTCCTCACCTGAATTGCAGATAACACACACTAATACAGCCATCACAATTAACATCGGTTATCAGACAGATTCTACACACACCCGAAGTACACGGGGCTACATGACCTCGTTGTCGCAATCTCTAAACCAACCAACCAACCAACCAACCAACCAACCAACCGAGTACATGGCAATGAATGATCACGATGTATAAGTCCTCGATTAAAAGAACAACAACAACACCACACTAGATAGATACAGCCTACCACCACTTCTATTTTTACTGTCAATGCAACTTTCACAATGGTACACTCCCCCCAAACACTTTCCACACCATCAGGCAAAGAAGATGTTTATGCATGGACAAGGGGAATTTAAATCCCTGACTGTAATTAAATTGCCTGACTCCGGATATGAACTTAGAACGTCTCATTCCAAGCCGCTCTTAATTCAGTTTCCATTGTTTCACTACTTCACTGAAATTCCAAACTTGAGAGATTATGCCAAAGAAATAACAAGAACATTGGCGTTCCACAGCAGTGGTGTAACTATGGTGAGTAAATAGGGAGATCAATATCCCACCCCAGACCCAAATAATAACAAGTAGTTCCGTGAAGAACTAAATAGCCTATTTTCATATATCCTACTTACGTTAATTGCCTCTATCAACATACAAAATTTCAGTTTGATTGCTGTAATAGATTCGTAGATATTGATAACCGTCTAAATATTTCGGATGGTCACCATACTGGATTTTTATATATGCAGGCCATAGAGTTATGTACTATTAGATGACGATTATTGCGTAGGTCTATTATTCAAACTTCAATCACATGATTTGTACAAAAAAAAACACGAGATTTTAAAATTTCGCACAGCCGCCATCTTGTGGTTATGATAACAATTGAAATAAATTATGTTAGCGGATAAAAATTTGTATAAGAATTTACCGTACCAAGTTTCACTGCGCTCGAATGGTAAAATCGCGAGAAACGACCATTTAAATTATTAAATTTCGTGTCGCCGCCATATTAGATTTATGCTCATCAGGTTATTGAAAGTTCTATACGTGAACTAATGTTAATAGACATTATCAATATACAAAATTTCAGTTTGATTGCTGTCATAGATTAGTAGATATTGAGAACCTCCATTTTGGATGGTCGCTATGTTGGATGTATATATATGTAGGCCGTAGACTTATGTACTGTACTGTTAAATGAAGATTACTGCGTAGGTTCATTATTCAAACGTTGACTTTGTTCGCATGATTAGGACACAAGAAATAAAAACTTTATTTATAAATTTGCCACAGCCGCCATCTTGAGGTTATGTAAACAATTGAATTAAATTAGATGCCAGTGCATTACAATGTGTATAAACATTTGCTGTACCAAGTTTCACTGCGCTCGGATGGCTAATTCGCGAGTATCGTCTAAATAAATGTTTCAAGTTCGCTTGGCTGCCATGTTCGTTTTGTACTTAAGAACTAGGTGAACTTCTAGTAGTGCCCTTTATCACCGTACAAAATTTCAGGATGATATCAGTAGTAGTTTCGGAGATATAGAATGCCGGTGAAATATTTCGCACAGCCGCCATGTTGGATTGGTGATACGTATTAAAATTTGAAGGGCACGGTCGGGGTCGGACAGAATCGTGCTATGTCCTTCACCGAGTTTCATTGAAATCACTCCAGCCGTTTAGATTTTATTAGGGACGCACACACACGCGAGAAAAGGTGACAGTACAAATGACATTTCGGAATAGTGGAAAAACAACAGCTAAAAACGCTCTAACTCTATTCAATGAGACTCTACGGGTCGTAGGACACTACAAATACCTAGGAGTTACGATACAGACAACTATAACTTCCCTCAGTATGCACATCCAGGCAAGAGCAGCAGCAGCTATCAGAGCCTCTTACAATATTCCGAACATAACAAATGTATTGACGAACACAGTATTACAGTTATTTAAAACGGTGGTGGCGCCAGTCGTTACATATGGCATCGCATTAGTTTGGAAAAAACGCAAGATAGGTGACTTGAAAAGAATTGAAAAAGTCAAGACATTGTTCATTGAACGAGTATTAAGAGTCGCAAAACACCGCCATCACGACTAGTTTATGAACTAATGAGGGAGACCTACTATACTTCATAGATGATGTTAGACTACACCACTGGCTGCCATCTATAGGACCCTACCAGGATCTGGCTAACATTCGAGAAAAAGTGACAGTCAGTCTGAAAGACTAGACTTTGTACCATTTTAAATGCTGAAAAATGCTAGAAAGGCTGGAGGCTTCTCGCTTCGCTCGAAGCCAAAGATTCTAGACATGTTAGAAAATGATCTGCATAGTACTTATCTTGCTTATCTTGTTTCAAATTACTCGCGAACGGCAAGTGCAAACCAAGGGCAAAGCAAGGTCAAGCGCGCGGGGACGTGCCCCATCCAGTCTAAAAACACTTATAGTGGGCGATGTATTGAAGATAGAGATATGCTCTCGCGGACTTTTTTGTAGAACTTTTCATGCTGACCAATTCTTACGCTCATAGTATATTGATATTTTAACGGTTTGCCCAGCGTAAGCTTAAGAAGCGCACGGACGCCAAGTTTGTTTTCGACTTTTTCACTGAAATCGTTACTGCTTGGCTTCCTTTCATCATACAAAAATTATTTTTTACAGAATCTTCCCTCGAGATATCCCTTACAGAATGGTGAAAACCGCATCAAAATCCATCCAGTGGTTCTCGAGATTACCCGTAACACCCAAGAATCGGGGATTTTACAGACTGTCGGGGAACACATGCACCAAGCGGTACTATGACGTCACACACCTCAGTGCATCTGGGTACGTTTCGTCCCGTCAGCGTAACGTGACGCCAGACCCCAGCGTAACGACGAAGTCGGCAAGATCATTTAAAATGATAAAAACGAAAATGGCGATAGACATGGAGTTCTGCACCACCTCAGCTATGATGGATGACGGATGGAAGAAGGAATGCCAGTCCCAGAGACATGTTATCACAAGAACTGCAATTCACGGATTCCCTCACAAGATATGCAATATCAAACAATACCATAAACCGACTGAAGATTGTCAATGTGTGATGTGCGGGCAAACCTGCGTAAAGAGGACAAAATCGCTTACAGAATATAGTAAAGAATAATTAATCTGTTCTTTTAGACGTGCTTCTATATGTGTAAATTAATACTCCACGTGAGCGCACGTTTCTTGTTAATAATAAAAAGACTATTTTCTCATAAATTTAAATAGGCTATAAATATGTAATTCCACGATATTTTAAAACCAATCTTCGGATCGATGGCAAGCGACAGGATTATGTAACCTACGTTTATACTTACTAATATGAGATTATTTCTCTATGCTCGTGTAAATGGTTGTGCTACAAAACTCAGCACTTGCTAAACTCTTTTGATGCCAAGCTTTTGATGAGTGGTTATGTTAAACATGCCAAGTTAAGTGAAATTACAAGTATTTCCAGGAACAGGTTAATATATTTTAAACCTACCACATTATTTTTTTAAATGTAAATGGGAAATCTTTCTAAGTCGTTGTCATTAGTCAAAAATGTACTCACAAACTTCACTAAGTGTTAAGAAACATTATCTATTGCCTCTACCTTCAAAGAGCTGACTTATTTTTTTCCACGTAGCTTAATTATCTCTGGGCGCGAACGTAAAAAATAGCCTACTACTTCAAAAGATAATATGCGCGGGAAGTCAGCTGATTCTAAGAATACGGTACTTATTATGAATCCGGTTATTCCCGGAACTTAAACACTCGTTATATCCAGAGACAGAACGATTCCAGCTTTATCTTGGCCACAATAGCATTGCGTGTCTGGAAATACTCATAAAAAAAAGGGCCGATACATTTGCCCGCAGCAATTTTAGCGAAACCTACGTCGGCCGATATATCGGCCCCCTGGCACTAAAAGGGTTAAGCAAAACTGTTCATTTGCCAGCTTCTCCACATTGATGATAATAAAACATATCAAATGCTATCGAAATCAAACACGAAAACTTGTAGATATTTTCTTTCGTTCATTTCCGTGTCCGGTCAGCATTTGCAAAAAACGGCAGCTGCGATGGCCTTGTTGCTTCCTCTAAAATCATCTTCTATTGTACATGGGTTATCCAGGAGGGGGCAGATAAGTAGGTGGCTTGGTTCTTGTTCAGCTCCACATTCACAAGACGTGTCTGCATCTGCTGGAAGAATCCCCCATTTTTGCAGGTTGGTTTGCATCGAGGGACACACACTCTTAAGCGGTTAAAGGACCTCCACACAGGATAAGGTAGGTCGGCGCCAGGAGCCAGTTCTTCCTTTGGTGACATGTCTGTGGGCAGTGAGCTCCTCCATCTGTTAAGACGAGTTGTTTCTGGTGTTCCCTCCAGCGGCAGAGTCCTAGCAAGGAAACTCTTGCGGGATCCGAGGCGAGACATTGCTGCTCGGTGACCATATAGTGGATGTCGATGGTCATTCTCCTGCTTTGTTCTCTCGGATATTTTCTTTCATTGAATATGACTCATTTTGCCTGAGACTCCCCCCCCATGTAATATTCCCACACCCCTCCAGGAAAAATTACTTCTAAAACTTTGAGCTGTGCATGTTGAAATGTTGAATAGGGAATGTTTATACTGTATTAAGAAATATATTTTCGCAAGAAACTGGAACCAAATATTTTTCTGCTAGCTGAGGAAATCGCGAGTTTTAGTCCTTGACGAGATATGCTCTGACATTGGGTTACCAGATGCTTTTTGCGTTATGTAGGATATTTCAGGAAAATGTTGGACATCACAAAATCTAACACTTAAAAACAAAAACTCACTAAAATAATAAATATTTATTGCATATTAACCTGGTTATATATTTCTATTGTAAAACATCATTCATATTTCAAAGAGGAACTGATTTGTCACAAAATATGTGGCTTTTTTGAAACGTAATCATAAAACTCAGAACATATGGTATACCTAAAATATTAGGTCAACAGTTAAATATTTATTTTAACATTAAACGACAGACCACGTGGCTAGATTAACGAAAATAAAATATAGTAATCAAATAATTATGTATATGCATACGGTGAGCTTAAAAAGTTTAAGAAGCAGCTCACTTCAATGAGCTGTAGAATCATACGTTCCTGCAGGATAAATTAGACACTGAGCTTCATGTTCGTTTTTCACAATTTGAAGGTTTTATATTTAAAGCCCGGCGTGGATGCGGATATCCGCGGATGTTTGTGCGGATAGCGGATAGGTTGCGGATAATGTTTGGAGTAAATTTGCGAATAGTTTTTAGAATACAATTCGAACTTGTTGGTTATCATTACTAGGATCTGGATTTTATTATGACACATAATATTCTTTCCGCTATGTTTTTTTTTCTATGACAAATGTAAGATGATGATTTAAGCTAATCTCATTCAAATTATGTTATTAAGCATAATTAACACTCCGAACTGAAAAGAGTTGCAATTCTGGTTGTAAAACATTCATTTTAAACATATCACATGACATAACCTACATAGCGTAGGGAACGACTTTCTCCTCAAATGTCTAAAAGAGTTGCTTTCATGCTTTATGCTTTACCTAATGAATTAAAAATACTATCGTAATGTCAGTAAATTCGGATAACAAACGTGCGGATGCGGATAACAGTCATGAGGATGCGGATAGTGTTTTGTTTTTTCGCGCAGGGTAAAATAATGATAAAATGCCGTTAAATTTACACTTCCGCTTTGGCTTTGTAGAAAATCGCGTTTAGCCGTGGTTTGTAATTGAGCACATGTTGAGATAATTCAATCACAATCAACACTGCTGACTCGCCAGCATTCAAGCAGCAAAGAGAAACACTCCAAAGAAAATGAAACGCTCTCCCCACAGATTTTCTTTTTTGTCGTGTGGTCTCCTGAGAGGCCGAGTGCAGGTCGTTCAAGTCGACGCCCCTGGGCGACCTGCGCGTCGGGATGAGAGATAGAATGGATGAAGATGAATGCAACTGGGCAAGGATGTGGAAGGAAGCGTTCGTGGGCCTGTCAGAGGCCACCGTCCCACCATTTACCTGGTGTTGAAAATGGGAAACCACGGAAAACCATTTCAAGAACGGCTGACGGTGGGGTTCAAACCCACGCGTCTACCGAGTCAGCAGATAGCTTGGCCCCATGACCTAACGCTGCGCTTTAGCGAGCGTAGCCACTGCTGTCGGTTCCCCACATATGATACACACTCATAGCACCACAGCACTCCCCTCGTCATCGCAACTCATTATTTCTTCTTCTTTCGAGAATGAGAAGTTGTTTTGAAACCACTGATGTTTTAAATGTTATTTTCTAAAATATGGAGGACATTATTTTACGGACAAACTTTTAAATTGTAGGGCATGAATGGGATTTTCCGTTCGTCTGCTGGTAACCCATCTCCGACACCGCAACACCCGTTATGCTTTATTTAAAATCTAGGGAGATTCCTAGTCAAAAATACTAATAGGATGTCTGGTTGTGCTGAGTAGTCGAAAAATAATGCCAAGATTTTGAATAATTGCTATAAAACTAGTAGCCTACATGTAATGTAATGGTTTTAGCCTTAAAATGCGTGAAAAATACAACATTTTTTTAAATACTCTAGTAAGTTTGCAGTTCATTGGTACAAAGTATTTTGTTATATGGAGCAGAAATTTGGACGATAAACAGACAGCAAACAAACTATTAGTAACAGAGATTGGAGGAGGGCGGCAAGAAAACCAAGATTGGATAAAATTAGAAATACGAGAATCAGATAAATTATGCAGGTTAAAAAAATGTACTAGAAGTGGATGAAGAAAGAAGATTACAATGGCTTGGACATGTAAAAAGGATGCAGGATAGTAGAATTCCATATTTAATGTTACATTGGCAAGCTGAAGGCAAACGGAAACGGGGTAAACCAAGAGAACAATGGATGGATTGTGTAAAGCAGGACTGCCCAAGCTACGGCCCGCGATGCTATTTTGTCCAGCCCACCTCTCGGCGCCCGCGCCCGCCGTGTCGTCAAAACTTTGGAACAACTAAAGCCAACTGGAGAAAGCAGTGTGCACGCACTCCAACCCAAGTGCCATTGACTCACTGATGAACACTTAAAATCCTTATTAACATGGTGGCCACTCTAATCGGTCAACGATTTTCCAGGAGTTTTCCAGGAATTTTCCAGGAGTAATTCTCATTTTCCAGACTTAAAAATAAGCGCGGGTCTCTGGAGGGGGGCATTATCGGTTGTCTACTTCAAGACCAAACTAAAGCAGTTTTGTTTGGTTTACTTATACAGATGTTGACAAAAATTAGTGGTGATTGGGTTATTGATACGCAAGCCTACACACAAATGATTTAATTGTTGTTTTAAAAAAAGCCTTCGTGACTGAAATATCTGCATAAAAAAGAGAAAAGAATGCCGCCTGCAATTTTATTGCGGTGAAGTTGTCTATACTCAATATGTTTTACAAAAATACTATCGCGTGAACTCCCACAGAGAAACAGTTAGCCTGAGGAAATTTCTTTCGTTAACGATAGAGTGCTCACCAAAAACCGCAGCGGAAGTATGATTTAAGATGGAAGGGATTTTATAATTAAAAGTGGCTATTTTCCAGGAGTTTTCAAATTTTTCATAATTTTCCAGGTTTTCCAGGAGTAGTGGCCACCATGTGTTAATGATTGGTACAACTACCGTTACAAAGCTTTTCCAGTCGTCGCACTAAGCTAAATTATCATGAACTTTATTTCATAATTTGATTAATAATTGTGTCAAATGAACATAATTACTCAACCTTTGTCATTCATGCTGTATGAGTGTATTGCATATCATCAATTTTAAAGGGATTTATTAAAAATATTTAATTTCTTTTAGTGTTTTATATTCTTTTCCACTATAAATAAATATAAAAAACGGCAACAATACTACGAAAACTAAGCTCAGACAGCCACAAAACTCACCATATTGCCTAAATTTAAAAAGTGACTGTCAGTCTGAAAGACTAGGCTTTTTATCATTTTAAATGCTTCGCTCGAAGCCAAAGACTCTTGACATGCTAGAAAATTATCTGCATAATACTTATCTTGCTTATCTTGTTTCAAATTACTCGCGAACGGCAAGTGCAAACCAAGGGCAAAGCAAGGTCAAGCGCGCGGGATGCCGTCACGCTCAGCAGAGCGCGCGGGGACGTGCCCCTTACATCCAGTCTAAAAACACTTATAGTGGGCGATGTATTGAAGATAGAGATATGCTCTCGCGGACTTTTTTTGTAGAACTTTTCATGCTGACCAATTCTTACGCTCATAGTATAATGATATTTTTAACGGTTTGCCCAGCGGAAGCTTAAGAAGCGCACGGACGCCAAGTTTGTTTTCGACCTTTTCACTGAAATCGTTACTGCTTGGCTTCCTTTGATCATACCTAAATTATTTTCTACAGAATCGTTCCTCGAGATATCCTTTACAGAATGGTGACAACCGCATCAACATCCATCCAGTGGTTCTCGAGATTACCCGTGACATCCAAGAATCGGGGATTTTTGTCTTATACTAACGAAGTACAGACTGTCGGGAACACATACTATGACGTCTCACACCTCAGTGCATCTGGGTACATTTCGTCCCGTCACCGTAACGTAACGCCAGACCCCAGCGTAACGACGAAGTCGACAAGATAATTTAAAATGATTTAAAAAATCCATACCCCCACCCCCCGGAGTGTTATTGGCCCGCAAGGTCCCCGAACTATTTACAATGTGGCCCTTAGTTAAGAAAGGTTGGGCACCCTCGTGTAAAGAAAAGCATGGCTACCAGAGGCTTAACCGAGGAAGATGCTGAAGACCGAAATTTGTGGAGGTGCAGAGTATTTTTGGGTTGAAGGAAAACTACTGTATGTATGACTACCCCTTATTATTCCCCTTTTTCCAACGGTGTCGGGGATGAAATGCGATGGAAGTCTTAGTGGCGATGGTTTTTACGGCCGGATGCCCTTCCAGACGCCAACCTCATGAGAGGAGTTAATGAGAGATGAAATGAATGATAGTGAATGAAACTGTGCAAGGATGTGGAAGGAAGCGGCCGTGGCCTGTCAGAAGGTACCGTCCCAG
Source organism: Meconema thalassinum (assembly GCA_946902985.2). Taxonomy (NCBI): domain Eukaryota; kingdom Metazoa; phylum Arthropoda; class Insecta; order Orthoptera; family Tettigoniidae; genus Meconema; species Meconema thalassinum. The sequence goes on from OX336388.2 coordinate 927,972,069, forward strand.
CATTTGCCTGGTGTTGAAAATGGGAAACCACGGAAAACCATTTCAAGGACAGCCGACGGTGGGGCTCGAACCCACGCGTCTACCGAGTCAGCAGAGAGCTAGGCCCCTTGACCTAACGCAGCGCCTTAGCCCGCGTAGCCACTACTGTCGGTTGAAGGAAAAATACTGTATTGGAGAATATTCATAATAGAGAGAGTTTCAATGTGAGCTCGGTTTGTTGCTCTGCATACGTCTAATGTGTGTCAATGTGTGGAGCGGGTTTCTTCATGACCAAGTTATTGGACCTTTCTTTTTTGCTGAAAGAACAATTACACGCGTAATTTACCTCGTCATGCTTCAAAAGTTTGTGTTCACTCAAATAGAAGACATCGGATGACAAACTGGATAGCGTGTCATTTTTATGCTAGGTGGGACTCCTCCTCACTACCTTCGCGCAATACGCGTTACACTCAACGCGCGTCTGCAGAGCAACTCACATTGAAACTTACTAAGGTATGAGATGCAATGAAATTCTAATGTAGCGGAGGGTTTTTACGGCCGGATGCCCTTCCTGACGCCAAGCTCATGAGAGCCTGACGCCAAGCTCATGAGAGGAGTTAATGAGAGATGAAATGAATGACGGTGAATGAAACTGGGCAAGGATGTGGAAGGAAGCGGCCGTGGCATGTCAGAAGGTACCGTCCCAGCATTTACCTGAGTTGAAAATGGGGAAACCACGGAAAACCATTTCAAGGACGACCGACGGTGGGGCTTGAACCCACGCGTCTACCGAGTCATCAGAGAGCTTGGCCTCATGGCCTAACGCTGTGGTTTAGCGAGCGTAGCCACCACTGTCTGTAAAGGTCCGTAAAAATGAAATTCTGAAAATATTCGAAGATTCTGCATTTGGAGCCTCTTAAATATTTTCTGCCTTTCTCCAACATGTTGTGCAAGTCGGCGGCTCGCAGCAGAACACCTGATATACTTCTCAACAGTCAATGTTCCCACTGTACAGTCCCTTCAGAACAGAGGTTGATACAAGGTGTTTTTCTTTAATGTAAAACACACGTTATTGAGACCCAAGAGAAATATGATATAGCTCAATGTATTTACATACCAGTACTATTTGCATACAACCAGACCTGTTCCAACAAGACAGTAATAAGTGGGGAAAATCAGCACGTCCAATTCCTTATTAAGTTGTTCACACAAACAAACGACATGCCTTGAGGTAGCTACAGTTTACGTTTATCCACAAGAGCTGTTGGAAATGGTAACTGGCACAGTCTCTGCCCGTTAGTCTGAAGAGGGCAACGAGGTGTATTGCACTCAGCCTCAACTCCTGCTTCCTTTCAATCTGTTCCATGCTGATTGGATAAAATGACAGCTGCAATATAAGCAAATTGTTATTTTAATTTATTTAGTTTAGCGTATGGCTTTTAGAGCTGGTAGTGTCCGAGGACATGTTCGGCTCACCAGAGGCTGTAGCTGTTTCAAGCGGACACCCATGGGTTGAGCTTCAAGTTCTGTTCAATTTCAAGTAGTTCCAACTTCCTCTACAAGATGTCACTTACACCTAGTGGTGAACGTTGGAACTTTGATAGAGCGTTTCAACGAAATCTAACCTAGAAATTTAGCTTCACACAAGTTTAGTTGGTGGAAGGATCTTTTACATGCCATAAATATATGACAGGAGACCGCCGGTTTTACTTCCCTTCCGAAGGAAGGCATACTGAAAGATTTTAACGCTCTTAAATATCCGACGACTTCGGCCAAATTTGAACCAGCGATCTTGGGCACAGCAGTTCAGCATACTACCAACTACGCCACCAAAGCCGCTAAGCAAATGGTGAAACGCGCGTTTACTACAGTATCAAGTTGGATACGTTATTAGGATATCTAGCGCATTTGTGAGAGATAAAAACGCCTAGTTAATATCAACTTAGAACATGTTTTAATTAAAGCATTGCAGAGATAAATAAATGTAGGCTACATGTTGCGGTGTAAACAATGATTACTTAATGCATAAGCTTGCCACGGTGGGTGAGTGGATAGCGTGTCGGTCTACTAACCCCAAGATTGCAGGTTCGCCCCTGGCCGTGGTAAGTGATTTTTGAAAGGCAAAAAAAATACGATACGCATGTTATACGATGTTGGCATGTCAAAGAACCCATTTGAATTCAGTAGGCCGAGTTCATAATGGCAACATTCATCTCGGGAGTTTCCGCCAACACAAAGCTCCTCATTTCTCTACTAGAAAGCGCTATAGTGTTCAAGGAGCTTAGATATCTAACCTCCTTGACATTCATAGTCAAGGAACAACGATATTCGACATGCAAGCTACCCTCTGGGTGTCAAATTACAAAGCTTGCACCCGGCACCCGAGGCCATATGATATTATTATTATTATTATTATTATCAGTTAATGCATGACTAGTTAATGCAAGAAATCGTGTTATTTATTTATATTTTACATTTTATAACAATAATCCATTAAGAGTGAAAACGAAAAGAAACAAGAAACGGATATCGGTACAATGTGCGTTAAAAAAATATAAGAAAGAGACATGGCACGTAAAGGAAATAAAGACGATATAGATCTAAATTATACAATTATTATTATTATTATTATTAATATTATTATTATTATTTAATAGAATAGCACTATTACAGAGCACGTAATATCAATACTTCAAATCTTGCCACGTGTCTTTCTTCCCTCTGCCCACATTCGCTTCATCCTCTCTGATCTCTGCTTTCGGAGCTGTTCAATGTTCCGTGGCTGCTTTCGTTGTCTTTCTTGTTCCTCCCGGAAGATCACTTTGTAATTTTGTCCCGAAATAAATTCCTATTACATGTTTCTGTAATGTAACTGTCGGCTTCCTTAAGATCTTTTAATGTCTGTGCAAAATTATACAATTAAATTAAGAGAATATAGTGCAGTCAGTTAGTTATTGAGGATTTAAAAGGGGCGGAACTACGAGGTCATCTACCCCTATAGTGCAGTCAAATAACTATTTATTTCTATTCGTCATGCTATTAGTTAGTATAGAAGTTACATGCATTTTAAAATTGGACCTATCAGTAGGCTGAGAATCATGTTGGCAGCACTGACGTATATCAGTTACTCCAAATTAATCTAGAATGCCAGGTATTATAGGTGTGCATAGTTTAAAGCTGTCGGCTTGCATACAATCTGATACTGTATATTGATATTAGGGTAACAAAAATAGAGACAGCATTTATTAACAGTTGACAGGCCTGGTTGCTCTTAAGAATACGCATAGTCATATCTGTTACACATAGCACATACGAAATTTGATTGAAATCCAAATGATAGTATAGAAGTTACATGTATTTAAAGTAGGACCTCTCTCTCATGTTGGTAGTACTGACGTATATAAGTTACTCCAAATTAATATAGAATGCCAGGTATTATAGGTGTGCATAGTTGAAAGATGTCGGCTTGCATACTTTCTGATATATTGGTATTTGGGTAAAAGAAATTGAGAGCATTTATTAACAGTTCCTAGAACTATGTGGTCCACCCTAAATAGAATAAGAACAAGTTGTGGCAGAAGCGCGGTCTCTCTTCACAGGTGGGGGAAAATTCCATCTCCGAAATGTACCTGCGGTGCTGAAAGGTAAACTATTCAGCATATCACACAAGATTGTCCACTAACAGCCTTCTCTGCGGCTTCAGTTGAGTTCCTGATGGCTACACAAAAATGCATCGACTACAGAAAGGATGTAGATCTGACATTGTGACCCTTATCTGAGTTCAGCCTTGCATATAGTTATTTTTTTCAATGCTGTTTTAATTAGCATTATATTATGATATGTATTGTGATGTGTTTTGTACCATACGCTAAATAAGTAAACCAAATGAACGATATACAGGGTGTATCCGTGATTATGTTACATATTTTCAGGGATGATGGAGTATTTATTTTTTATTTTCCGTGTCCGAATCAAATTAGATTTTGCCAGTAAGTAGCAACAGTTATAGAATTAGCATTTGCAGCCAAAAGATCGTCTTTTGAACATATGTCCTCCATCAAGGGGCAGATCAGCAGGTGTTCTGGATCTTGTAACATTCAGCAGTCGCAGAACTCATCATTGTTGACGAGCATGTTCCATTTCTTGAGATTGTTCTTGCAGCGTGAAACTCCCGTCCTCAGCCTGTTCAATGATTTCCAAATTCCATATGGCAAGTTGTGACCAGGTGCCATTTTTTATGATAGAGGAATAGTTGGGTCTGTGATCTCTGTCTTCCATATCTTCACACGGGCAGCTTCTTGTGAGCATTCGAGTGCTGTTACTCCCCTCAAAAAGCTGTTTCTGGACTTAAATCTCTGTCGGGCAGGTTGTTGGCCGAAAAGTGGATGCCTTGAATCGGTTTCTTGCCGTTTCTTCTCATATGCTGCTGCTACCATTCTTCGAACATGAGGTGGATAAATTCCAATAAGAGGGTAGATCGTCTGAAGTGGTGTTGGTCTAAGACACCCAGATACAATCCTGGAAGTCTCATTCAGAGCTATATCCACCTCTTTGGAATGTGGAGAAGAAAGCCAAACTGGTGCTGCATATTCAGCAGCTGGGAAGCTCAGTCCAAGGGATGAAGTACTGAGAGTGGTGGGGTGAGTTCCCCATGCCCTTCCTGTTAGGCATCTTAGTATGTTATTTCGTGCAGATACTTTACTTTGATGATGGAGTAATGGAAATAGATCAATGTGAGATAAGGAACCAGAGTACGGAAACGGAAATGCTACTCATTTAATACAGTTTACCTGCACACGCTTCACGAGCTGCTACATTTACAACTGTTCAAAATGGCGTCCCCCTGTGTCAATGCAGGCATAGCATCGTCGCACAAAGTCTGTCATACCCACTCAAATATCCCTGGTGTCTTTTGAACAGCGTCGAAGGCAACGAGAATTATTTCCAGGAGATCCTCTTATGTCTCGCAGATGTCTCATACACAAGACTTTTCACCATGGCTCCACAAGAAGAAATCCAGTGGGGTGAGATCAGGTGAACGAGCTGGCCACGAAGTGGATACAATGGTCAACTAATCCCATGTTAGTGGGGTCAAACCCGACTGCGGGCAGTGGAGTTTACGGGTGTTTACAGGTGCCAACCCCCATGTCGTTGGCTATCGGCACGTTAAAGAACGCCTGCGGGACGAAATTCCGCTACCCGGCGTCTGTAGGTAAGAAAGACTTGCCTATCTCGCCCATGTTAAATCTTCAATTTTTTGGTACACTTTACTTTCAAAGTTGAAATTATACGCCAATCAGTACCGTAGACTACTTACACTTCTTTTTTTTGACAAATTCTTGTTCTCTACATTGTAAATAACTGAAAACGCAAAAAAAAATCATTTTTTTTCACCCCTGGACGGGTATGTCTTACCTTGGACTAGAATTGAGGACGGACGTTAAACAAGTGTGATTATTAATAACTGTTGACTTGATCGTTTCCGGACTATGGGTCTTGATCTCAAATAGGTCCATTTGCCTTCCTCCAACATCAGTGAAAGCTTGTAACATCATCACCGTTACATAAGTGAAGTGGGGTTGGATTCGCTGATCAAAGGCGGACAACAGAGCACAGGAGAAGGCTTTGCGAACTTCTGTTTTACACCAATCATCAGTAATGTTTTAACACGTACCCTGAATGGATACGCTCTACTTTTCTTGTGGTCTAATAAGAACCGCCTACAAGACTGGTTGATGGCCGGTAGCAGCTGCACCCAGTAAATTAGTCTAGGTCCACCATAAACAACACGGGAAGTGTCCCCACGCCCGTTAGTACCACTTCATTAGTTTAACATGCGGTATCTCCGGGCATTGTGGACAATAATCTTGTTTTGGCTTGCGGTCAGAATTTCAAAAATATGGAATCTTTCTGAGCCATTTACATGCAAATATTGATAGAGGCAAATTAGTGTACCAGCCCTTACCTCGGGCGATGGCGCCACAGTCTAGGAACTGGTCAACAAACGAGATCAAACTAGTATTCGAAGCAAACTAGTGAGGCTCTGACATCAAAACATATCATAATCTTGAATATACATTTCTAATATTTACAGGGTGTCTTTTATGTACCTTCGGAGAATGATAGGTCGTGTAGGGGACGGGTATAGAAGTAATTTGAGATAGGGAACTTGGTGTCGGAGCAGCCTCCTAGCCCCCTAAAATAAGGGTTGATTCAGGCCCTCCTCCCTGTAAGTTTGGCAACCGACCCAAGCCTCTATTACCTTTCTCAATCCTTTAACTCTTGGCAAGATTCATTTCACCATGTGGCGCTGGCGTAATGGATAGCGATGCGGTGCGAAAGGCCGGTAGTCCCGGGTTCGATTCTGGGCTTGGGAAACAATAAAATATATTATTTGTCGTATTGTAGTCACATGATACAGTCTGGTGCTACGGCAGAGAAGGGAGTGCAGTCGTACAGTTTTAGAGAACAACCCTACGGCAAAAAGCATGCAAGCATAGCCTAGCTAAACCTGACTTTCTTTTTCTCAGCGTGATTTAAACGTAATAACGGGCTTAAAAATGTATTGCTACGAAGTGCACAAAAATCGGTTTAATTTACCGAAGATATCAAGCTTAGAATCTTTACACCTAAAATAACATTAAAAAAAAAGATTTTGCCAAAGCCCGGAATCGAACCCGGGACTACCGGCCTTTCGCACCGCAACGGTATCCATTACGCCAGAGCCACAAGATGAAATGAATCTTGCCAAGAGTTAAAGGATTGAGAAAGGTAATAAGAGGCTTGGGTGGAGGGCCTGAATCAACCCTTATTTTAGGGGTTAAGGAGGCCGCTCCGACCCCAAGTTCCCTATCTCAAATTATTTCTATACCCGTCCCCTACACGACCTATCATTCTCCAAAGGTAAATAAAAGATACCCTGTATACAGAGGGTATGTATTTGTGTTATCAAATGAAGAGACGTATTTCTCACATCAAAACATTACAAATTAGTAGTTCCGTGGACAACTAAATAGTCTATTTTCATATACTCTACTTATGTTAATTGCCTCTGTGGTCCGAAGGAGGATTTTTATCTTACCAGGGAGAGATGCGGTACAAGGTCACTGCTCGTCCACGAGTAACGCATATGTGTCTTAGTTGTAGGTGATGTAAGGGATTACATTATTTGTTGAGGAACGTAAGATCTAAGAGTTTAAATGTTTCAGGTATTGGGAGTGTGTGCTCTTTTGAGGATTTGAAAGAATTACAGTAATTAATTTTATGTTCGACGATGTCGAAATGTAAATATTATACGTCAGAAAACTGTATCATAATGATGGTCATTATAGTACTGTTTTTCATTATGAGACAGTTTCTCCAGCCAATCAGAGCTCATTCATTGACCAATTAGGTAAGGATACCTTCGTGCATAGGCTCAAAATCCATTATGTCGGACATGAATTACATGATTTGAAAGTTCAAATTGGATATCGGATCAACCATTGTAGTTACAATCCCAAACACAAAATCATGATGATGATGATGATAATTGTTGCTTTAAGAGGCCTAACATCTAGGTTATCGGCCCCTGATGATCTGGGTGATAGCGAAAATGATAATGAAACGGAAACCAGAACGAAAATTAAGTGAGACGGAAAATACTTACAAAAAGGAACTCAGATTGAAACAACTCACAAAATGATCTTACAGAAGGGAATTTAGAACGAAAAGATTCACAAAAGGAATAGATTGAAAAATACCCACAAAATGAAGGCTAGGTTCAAAATACGTACAAAATGCAATGTAGCGTCGAAATACCTACAAAATGCAATTGAAATTCAAAATACTTACAAAATGCAAATGAGATCGAAATTACATACAAAATGCAATTGAGGTTCAAAATACTTACAAAATGCAATTGAAATTGAAAATACACGATGCAATTCAGATTGAAATATCCCAATTCCAATCCAAATTATTTACAAAGTGCAATTGAAATTCAAAATACTTACAAAATGCAAGTGAAGTTGAAAATGCTTACAAAATGTACGGTAGATTCAAACGACTCATGTGGATTGACAATACTTACACAATGTAATTTAGATTGAAAATACTTGACAAAATGTAATTTAGATTCAAAATACCCACAAAATGCAATTAAGAATCAAAATATGTGCAAAATGCCCACCAAACAAAATGCAATTTAGATTCAAAATTCGTGCGAAATGCGGTTTTGGTTGAAAATACTTACAAAATGCAATTGAAATTCAAAATTCTCACGAAAAGGCCCGGCTACCTGCATTGAAATACTTACCAAAAAGCAATTTAGATTGTCAATCTTTACAAAATGCAATTGAAGTTGAAAACAATCGCGAGATGTAATTTAGATCGAAAAAACTTACAAAATGCAACGTAGATTAAAAATACCTTAAAAAAAACTAAAAGGGAATTTAGATACACGGTGAACAAAGTAACAAAAACAGTGCGGGAATCTTAAAGAGAAAGGAAATATAATGAAAAGAGGAGAGGAGAGGAGAGGGGAGAGAGGAGAGGGTCCGCCCCAAAGGGAAGGGACAAAAGGGGAAAACGGACCCAGCTCAGGAATCCCTCGGGGTCGCCAACTCCCAAACTCACCAGCCGTGAGCCCCTGAGGGTGTAGCATTATCTAGGGTGCACCAGAAGGGGTGGGGCTACAGACACCCGGCCTCCTTAAGGGCCTTGAGCACAAGGAAGGAGGTAAAAGGAAAAGAAAAAGAAGGCTGACCCCTCACAGAAGGAGGGTATCAGGAAAGATGAGAGAAGGGCCAAAGAAGGCGGGAAAGTGAAAGACTCCCTAGGCCTCGGATACCCTAATACCGTCGGGATCGGAAGAGAACAAGAGTTGACCAAGTGAGGTCGACAGGAAAGAAGACGTAGAGGAGCCCGGCACAAGTAAGTGGAAGCAATGCCAGACTCAGCTGGGGCCCCGTGGTCGCCAACCCACGCCCACTAGAAGTGAGCCCCTGGGGGAAACACAAAATCAGCACGAACCTTTACGGTAACAAGAAAATACTATGACATATGCAAGAAATTTATGAATCTACGTCCTGAAGTTAGCAACACAGCATCCTTCTACATAAATTACCGATATGGAAAGTGCACCGCCCCATATCTTCGCGTAAATAACTGGCGAATATGAGACAAGAAAGACTGTACCTTAATAAGTTATCCCCAACTCCAATTTCTATACAACGCATTGCTTTCAAACAACTTCGGTGACAATATTAGTGAATGCTAGTTCTGATCGGCACTAGACATCAAGCAGGCTGTAAACAATAGCATTGCCAAGCAAAGTAAATGGTCTCTGCTTTCGAAATTCTTTGACCCACGCATGCGCTCTGTTCAGTCAGCAAACCACCCAGCGCTTTCTGTTCTCTAACTGAAGTTACTGAAATCCACAAATAGTTATGAATATTTATGTTAAAATATATAAAAAAGTTATAATTATCGTCGAACATAAACAGTCGTATGCAACTCGCCTATAGTGGTAATTAAGACACTCGTATGGAAATTATAAAACTCGCTACTCTCGTTTTATAAACAAACTCGTGTCTTAATTATTTCCATTATATGCTCGTTGCATAAAGTACTATTATGACTCTGCTATCTAGGCTTTCAAGTTTTTTAATGAATTTTATTTTTTGGTTGGGTGCCATGCAGGGACTCCATGCGTGATTATGGGTCGAACAAGAGCTAGATATGCTGCTCTCTTGCCTGTAGGTCTGTATCCCCTTAGATTACGGAAGACAAATTCAAGCAAACTGAACGCTTTGGAAGTGACGTATTCAGTGTGCATATTCCACCGTAGATAACGTTCGCCACGGTGGGTGAGTGGTTATCGTGTCGGGCTACCAACCCAAGCTTACATGTTCGCTCCTGGCCGGGGTAAGTGATTTTTGAAAGGCAACAAAAATTACGGCACGCATGTCATACCTTGTTGGCATGTTAAAGAACTAATTTGAATTCAGTAGGCCGTGTTCATAATGGCAAAATTATTAATCTCGGGATTTTCCGCCAACACAAAGTACCTCCTTTCACTACTAGAAAGCGCTAGAGTTTCAAGGAGCTTCGATATCGAACCTCCTTGATTTTCATAGCACTCCAATGAACGAGAAAATTCGACATGCAAGCTGCCCTCTGGGCGTCAAATAACAAATCTTACACCCGCCACCTGAGGCAACACAATATCATTATTACTACTTTAGATAACTAGTAACAGTCTGACCGAAAAGCGTGAACAGTTTTGAGTGGGGGATCTTTATAGAACAACTGGGGGGTGTTTGGATTCTTCACGTGTTATAGAAATATATAGCAGTCTACTTACATTTATAACGGTTAGTATTAAAATACTTGCTGCGACACCATAGGACCAGATTTTTCTTCAAACATAGGAATGTAGCGACATTTGACTGCAATACTATTCATTGTTATCAAATGCACCTTGGTAACACCGCAAAGTGTAGCACGTGCTATACCAATCGCTCTACTTTGGAAGCAATTAATCTGCTAAGCGAACATGAATTATGGAAATATTCAGTGGAGGTTACAGACCATTAAAGTTATTGTTGACCTGGAGTAGTCATTAACTCAAAGGAAAAATATCACTTTAATGGCAAGGCAGTAAAGGGAATACGGTAATGAGTCAAGTAAATAGAACAAGGATCGTAGGGCGTGGCATGAGTTAAGGTCACTGAATCATTGTTATTATTATTATTAATAATTTTATCATTATTGTTATTATTATTATCATTATTATTATTTGCCTTCAGCACACATGGCCATTAAAAACGTATAGCTAATTTCGTTAGTGTAGCTATAAAATATTGAGATTTATTTATTTTCATGTTCTATAATTTAAGATGGCGGGTGCGCTTAATATTCAATCTTATTTAAGTCATAACTTTAGCAACTTAAGTTCCAAATTTAAGACTCCCTGTATAACAACTAGTGTGTGGAATGCTTCATGAGTTGTGGATTATAATATTTGTATGATTTTCACGGCCACCATCTTGAAATTATGCAGCGGATGACCTTTTAGTTGGCCTCTAAGAGTTGCCGTAGGAAGGTTTGGTTTTCTAAAATTTCGTAAATAAGTTAATTAGGCTAGGATTTGAATCAAAAAGAAACCGAGTAAAGAAACAAGCAATTTCAGGCTGTTCTTCCGGGACTGCATTTAGGCCGGAAGTGATTTTCAAAATTTGGCTTTTAGCCTATTTTTATTTATGAAACAAGTAGTTCCGTTAATAACTATACAGCCTATTTTCGTATATCCTACTCATGTTAATTGCCTCTATTAACATACAAAATTTCAGTTTGAAGGTTCGTATATATTGAGAACCGTCTAAATATTTCAGATGGTCGCCAGGTTGGATTTTTATTTATGTACTGTTACATGAAGATTATTGTGTACCTGTGGTATTCAATTTTCAATCGCATGATTAGGACACGAGAATTAAAAACGAGATTTTAAAATTTCGCACAACTGCCATCTTGTGGTTATGCAAACAATTGAATTAAATTAGATGCCAGTGGATTAACATTTGTATAAGCAATTAACGTGCAAAGTTTCACTGCAATCGGACGATTAAATCGCGAGAAACGTCCATTTAAATATTTATACTTCGCGTCGCCGCCATGTTGGATTTGTGCTCACCAGGTTACTGAAAGTCCTATAGGTGAACTTATGTCCGTAGCCTCTATGAACATTTAAAAAAACAGTTTGATTGCTGTAAAAGATTCGTAGATATTGAGAACCGTCAATATATTTCGGGTGCTCGCCATTTCGGATTGTTATATGTATAGGCCATCGAGTTATGTACCATTAAAGGAAAATTATTGCGTAGGTTCATTATTCAAACTTTCACATCGATCGCATGATTACTACACAAGAAATAAAAACATAATTTTGAAATTTCGCACAGCCGCCATCTTGAGGTTATGTAAACAATTGAACTACATTAGATGCCAGTGCATTACAATTTGTATAATCAATTACTGTACCACATTTCATTGCGCTCAGAAAGTTAAATCACGAGAAAAGTCTATTAAAATGTTTCAACTTCGCTGGGCCTCCATGTTCGTTTTGTACTTAACAGGTTTATAAAAGTTACACAGATAAACTTGTACTAGAGCCCTTTATCACCGTAAACAATTTCAGGGTGATATCTGTAATTGTTTCGGAGATATAGAATGCCATTGAAATATTTCGCACAGCCGCCATTTTGAGGTTATGTAAACAATTGAACTAAATTAGACGCAAGTGCATTAAAATGTGTATAAACATTTGCTGTACCAAGTTTCATTACGTTTGGATGATTGAAACGCGAGAAAAGTCTATTTAAAAGTCTCAACTTCGCTTGGCCGCCATGTTGGTTTTATAGTTGCCAGGTTTTTGAAACTCTCATAGGTGAACCTCTAGTAGTGATATCGTTAATAATTTCGAAGATACTGAATGCTGGTGAAATATTTCGCACAGCCGCCATGTTGGATTGGTGAGAGACAATACAATTTGAAGGGCACGGTCGGGATCTGCTGGAGCGAGTTCAATAAAACTCGGTGAGGTCCTAGTACCATATCGTCTGACCCTGAGCGTGCCCTTCAAATTTTATTACGTCTCAGCAATCCAACATGGCGGCTGTGTGAAATATTTCACCGGAATTCTATATCTCCGAAACTATTACTGATATCACCCTGAATTTTCTTTACGGTGATATAGGGCACTACCAGAAGTTCACCTATGTGACCCTTATAATCCTGTTTAATGCAAGTATTTTTGATGGGGCTAGGAGTAGGGTAGAAGGCGGCAGTAGCCTTCATTAAGGTACTATCCTAGCATTCACCTAGAGTAGATGTGGGGGAAATCACAAACACCCGTTGTTTGAGGAAGTAGGGTAGAGTAAGAGGCGGCAATAGCCTTCATTAAGGCACTATCGAAGCATTCACCTAGAGTAGATGTGGGGGAAACCACAAACACCCGTTGTTTGAGGAAGTAGGGTAGAGTAAGAGGCAGCCTTCATTAAGGCCCTATGCAAGCATTCACCTAGAGTAGATGTGCGGGGAACCACGAACACCCGTTGTTTGAGGAAGTAGCGTAGTGTAAGAGGCGGCAATAGCCTTCATTAAAGCACTATCCAAGCATTCACCTAGAGTAGATGTGCGGGAAACCACGAACACCCGTTGTCTGCCTCACGAGGCTCAGTGAACCTTGCACCAGCCTGTAAATGTCATGGTAAATCCGGGATTCAAACCTGGACCACAGCACAAGGACAGAAATAGAGCGACCGGAAATCTCTTCCTTCACCACTTCCAGAGGTTTCTGATAAAACGAAGAAACAACTTCCGGAAGCATGATTATCACTTCTTTAAATATAGAGAGCATGGACTTGCTTGTTGAACTTCAATCGGAAGACGGCATATTTCATAGAATAGTTCACATAATAATAATAATAATAATAATAATACCGACGTCGCTGAAGGCCAACCTCGATAAACTGCGGATCCACCGTAATTTGCCTACCAGTATGCAGAAGACAGTCATTTTAGGGACAGCTCCATAGTTCGTTCGTTACTCAACCTACCTACATAGAGAAATCCACTCCATCTTGCAACAAATGCCGATGAAATGGGGAATTGTACCCAATGACATCGTGAACATATGAATACAAAATAATAATAATAATAATAATACCTCGGTTCCCTGAAGCCCGTATAGTTACGTTGAAATGTACCAGCAATGTGTTATATGTACTGTAATGAACAATAATAATAATGTTATTGGTACCGGTATTACGTCCGCTTTAACTACTGCGGCTTTCAGAGACACCACGCAAGGATGCCGGAATTTTTCCCCAAAGGGGTTCTTTAACGTGCCAGTAAATCTACTGACACAGCTCCCTCGCATTTGCGCACCCTCAAATGCCGATTGGCTGCGCCAAGATTCGATCCTTCAACCATAGGCACAGCAGGCGAAAACGTGACCGCAGTAATTAACATATTGGATGTAGCATCGCGGAAGATATAAACGCTGCAATTTGGATATATTTTAAGTACCTCAGAAACATATGTATGTTGCTTGCCACGGTGGGTGAGTGATTATCGTGTCGGACTGCCAACCCCAAGCGTGCAGGTTCACTCCTGACCGTGGTAAGTGATTTTTGAAAGCCGACAAAAATCACGATACACATGTCATACGATGTTGGCATGTTAAGGCCGTGTTCATAATGGCAAAACTAATCTCGGGATTTTCCGCCAACGCAACGTTCCTCATGTCTCTACGTAACCTCCTTGACTTTCATAGCGCCTCAAGGAGCGATGAAATTCGACATGCAAGTTGCCCTCTTGGCGTCGATTAACAAAGCTTGCACCCGGCACCCGAGGCCATACGATATTATTATTATTATTATTATTATTATTATTATTATTATTATTATTATTATTATTATTATTATTATTATTGTTCCGTATACGCCAACTACGGACCACGATATTCAACTATTTTGCTTGGAGTGGGCCTTGATGTTTGCCCAGTAGTCACGCATCCTCTGCCTGTATTGTTCTTTTCTCTCCTTTGTCCAGGGGGCACCTGTCTTCTTCCTTGTTTTTTTTTCCTGGAACTTTATTTGCTTTAATTTACTCCTGAGAGACATTCAATCTTTTATGTCCTTTTCCGTAACTCCCAGTTCCAGCAGATCTTTGAGCACTTCTATCAGCCATGTTGACTTGGTCTTCCTTCTTTACAGTATGTGAGTAACTTGTTGGTCAGCCTGATAGGATGCATCCTGGAGACGGGTCCATAAAATGTTAGACGTCTCTTCCTGGCCACGTCTGTAATTCTTTCAGAGTAACTATAGAGCTCCTGGTAGGGCCGTATTTACTCCCTTCCTTGATAGGTCCCAATATCTTCCTCATTATCTTCCTCTCTTGGATTTCTAGTTTGTCCGTGAGTCCTTTTTGTTTAATATGAGGCATTCAGAGGCATATGAAGCTTCAGGGTGGATGACCGTTTGATAGTGCTTTATTTTGGTGTGGCGGGAGAGACACTTCTTATTGTAGATGTTCTTAGTCAGTCGGTATTATACCGACGGTACCTGTTGAGCCTTCAAGTTCAAACTGACCACTCTGGGCAGACAGATTTCCAGCCACGTTCCAGTGGTGGAGGAACAGCAACAACAGTCACTGACTGATTCAACTTTTAAAGAAATTTTAAAGGGTGCAGTCGTTTCGACGGGACCAATACAATCATCAATCATTAGAGTCGTTTCGACAAAGAGCGACAAGGACAGCCCAAGACAAGGTTAGTAGATAAGCAACGAGCAAAACCATGTCATCATAGTCACGCTATATTACCCAGGGCATGAGGTTCCTTGCTAACGGGTAGTGCGAACACTGCACCGCACAGTTGTCCTTGAAACAAAACACTTAATAACTATGGACTGATGACCGCATCATCAGTTACGAAGAGAGAAAAAAAAGCCGAGTTGTTGTACTCTGAACAGTTCCAACTACAGCTACATGACCTTCGTCACCTGCCGACTTACCGCATTGCAAAGAAGAATCTACAACGTTACAAGAATTACAAATTGCATTCTGACATCTCTCTGTGTAAACCATTTACTTGGAGGACTGAGGATAGACAACTCCCCGCAATCTTCTGTGATGCACACCCGGCGTATATAACGCTTATAAAGGTCTGCAAGAGATTAGGCCCGACCCTCAATCAGGGTTTATGAACCATTCTCGGTATAAAACGAGCCAAATACCTCAAGAAGAAGCCATATTTCGGCTATGTTTTTCTAGTAATTTCTGAGAAACACACTTTCTATTAGAAAGCATGAGAACACAATGCAACATTGTATTACTCTCTACCAGTTCAAAAGAAACAGCTGTGGCATTGATTGCTCCATTTTGAAATAAAGTAACAAGCATTTTCGTTACTTCGTTACTGTTAATTTCAGTTATCGAATATTCGATTATTTGTTTTGTCAATTAATCGATGTGCTTCGTTTCTTTCACTACGCTCTCACAGAAGCAAACCAGACATTTGATTACATAAAGAACAAGTAGTTCCGTGAAGAACTATACAGCCTATTTTCATATATCCTACTTATGTTAATTGCCTCTATCAACATACAAAATTTCAGTTTGATTGCTGTAATAGATTCGTAGATATTGAGAACAGACCAAATATTTCGGATGGTCGCCATATTGGATTTTATATATGTAGGTCCTAGAGTTATGTACTGTTACATGAAGATTATTGTGTACGTGTAGAATTCAAACTTCCATCGCATGATTAGGACACAAGAAGTAACAAGGAGATTTTAAAATTTCGCACAGCTGCCATCTTGTGGTTATGGAAACAATTGAAATAAATTAGATGCCAGTGGATCAACATTCGTATCAGGATTTACTGTACCACGTTTCACTGCACTCGGATGGTTAAATTGCGAGAAACTTCCATGTGAATATTTATACTTCGCGTCGCCGCCATGTTGGATTTGTGATCACCAGGTTATTTAAAGTCATATAGGTGAACTTAATTTTTTTTATGTTCATAAGGGCTATGAACTTAAGTTTGATTGCTATAATAGGTTCGTAGATATTCAGAGCCGTCTAAATATTTCGGATGGTCGCCATGTTGGATTGTTAAATGTATAGACCATAAGAGTCATGAACCATTAAAGGAAAATGATTGCGTAGGTTCATTATTCAAACTTTTACTTCGATCGCATGATTACGACACAAGAAATAAAAACTTAATTTTAAAATTCGCACTGCCGCCATCTTGAGGTAATGTAAACAATTGAACTAAATTAGATACCAGTGCATTACAATGTGTATAAACATTTCCTGTACCAGATTTCATTGCGTTTGGAACATTAAATCGCGAGAAAGGTCTATTTAAAATGTTCAAATTCGCTTGGCCGCCATATTCGTTTTGTAGTTAACCGGTTTTTGAAAGTCTTATAGATGAACTTCCAGTAGTACCCTTTATCTCCGTACAACATTTCAGGATGATACCACTAATAGTTTCAGAGATATAGAATGCCGGTGAAATATTTTGCACATCCGCCATCTTGTGGTTATGTAAACAATTGAACGAAGTTAGATGTCGGTGTATTACAATGTTTATAAACATATACTGTACCAAGTTTTAATGCGTTTGGTTGGTTAAATCGCGAGAAACGTCTATTTAAAAGTCGTAAATTCGCGGGGCCGCCATGTTGGTTTTGTAGTTACCAGTTTTTCAAATGTCACATAGGTGAACTTCTAGTAGTTCCCTTTATCATCGTAATAAATCCCAGGGTGATATCGGGAATAGTTTCGGAGATATTGAATGCTGGTGAAATATTTCGCACAGCCGCCATGTTGGATTGGTGAGACGTAACAAAATTTGAAGGGCACCGTCGGGGTCGCCCGGAATAGTGATATGAACTTACCGAGTTTCATTGAAATCGCTCAAGCCGTTTAAAAGTTATTAGGGACACACACACACTCCGCACACACACGCGCACACACACACGGACAAAAGGTGATCTCATAAGTCTATTTTTTTCAAAATTGAAAATAGGCTAAAAATATATGAGCCTTACAGTAGTCGCATACTATGTGTAACATCTGACATGTTATCCTACTCGTATACTACACAGCTTGGACATTCTTAAAATGTTAATTTACGCTCCGTTTTCATACTGGTACTATGATGAGTGTATAGACTGAATTGGAGATATGCTACTTTCACACTTGTTTGAACAAACATCACATATTATACTGTAAATGAAGAGGAGGAATGAAACCATTGTCTCTAGCCTATCCATAGATCCATAAATAATGTTCAATACAATCAAATTTCTCAACTCCTGCTTGGTGCAAACTATTCCAATTAAAATTAGATAAATCGTAATTTCATGTAGATTCCGTTAAAATGACGCATAATGTTATGATAGATATCGTTTAAATTGATAATCCGGCAGCAAAATTAAATTGCCGGGACTGGGGTTCGAACCGGAGACCTCATGATTCGCAGACCAGGATGCTATCAAAGTAGCCATAACAACCACAGAATTTTAGAGTACAAGACAGATACTTATTTTCATGTGCCGGTAATAATATAGAAGTATTTTTTTATGCTCCATTAATATTTTGCTTTTTTCGATAATGATCCTGCGTGGAATTGAGTTTTAAATTAGTTATGAATACGCCTACTTGGCAGTAAAGGGAATGCCTATAGTGGTCCATGAAAGGCTAGCCCAGTTCCCGTATAAAAACATCAATATATATTACATTGACCACAGCATTACCGCAATGTGGGTTCATATCAGAATAGCCATTGTGCAGGAACATAATATCGGCTTTGCCGACTAAATACAATGTTTCATATTAAAGCATATCATCATTCAAATACTGATACGAAGACTTTTAACATGTGGTTTGTGTTTCAATCAGTTGACAACAGAGTTCGCATGAGCGTTTACCGTTCAGTATGGAAGTGTTGAGCAAAGTTACTCGGGAAGTGGATGCCCATCACTTTTATCCACAGATTGAAAAACAGACTCTTAATAAATTATAATTGTTTTCAGCAAATATGATATAATTAATATTTTTACACCACAGAACGACAACTTGAAGATGATTTATTGTGGATATATCTGTAATGGCGCTTCCAAACCTTGAAGTAATCCGTATGTGATATACATTTCAAATGGCCAACAATGCGTCATGGTATCAATCTCCGACACCGCGCACTCATTGTTGCGTCTTACACACTTCCGTCCGATCTACCTCCGTCCCATTTTTCAAAATCACTCCCACAAAAATTTCCAGCTACCGAGTGGAAAGATGTTACACAGCAATATATTGTGGCGGCTTCGGTGGCGTAGTTGGTAGCATACTGAGCTTCTGTGCCCAAGATGCCGGGTTCAAACTTGACCGAAGTCGTTGTATATTCTAAGAGCGTTCAAAGTATCTCAGTATGTTTGCCTTTGGAAGGGAAGTAAAGCCACTGGACCCATGTTATAGATTTATGGCATGTAAAAGATCCTTACACTAACTACAATTGTATGAAGCCAAATGTGTAGGTTAGATTAGAATAACGCTCTTAGGTTCCATCGTTCACCGCCAGATGCCGGTTGCGGTGGCTCCTAGTAGCCAAGTACGCGGTTAGGTGAAGTTGAAAATAGCATTTGGTAGCAAAAGTAGGAACTACTTGAAAGTGACCGTCTGCAGTCCTTACCTGAATTACAAATAACACACACTAATACAGCCATCACAATTAACACGGGTTATCAGACAGATTCTACACACACCCCCAAAGTGCACGGCGATGCATGATCACACTGTCGCAGCCCCTAGACTGAGGAACCAAAAAAATAAAATATATTGTACCCTCTTTGAGAAAACGAGGCCAAAACTCAACTTTTACATAACTTCAATAACTTTTCTTTCTATAAATTTTTTGTGCTGGTACAGTGAACTTTCAACTATATCAACAGACTATAGTGATAACAGTGCCTGTTCAACTTTTTCATCCGCGTCGCGCTCGTCCGAGTACAATAAATACGGCCATGAACACTCTTCCACAATCCCATTTGATCTTTCCCAAACCCTTTACTAACAAACTAAAATAATAAAATCGTTACTTCAGGTCTTTTTTCAATGAGGTGTCACTCTCAATAAGTGCCCTCCCTTACTTGTTCCACGTACATCGAATTAATGTCTGTAAAACTTCGTGTCTAGTACACGCCTTAAAGTATATTGTTTCTCCCTTCTAATGAGGGAATCCAATTCTTTCTACTCAAAAGTGAGTTATCTCTATGTTTCACGAAAGGGAAATTTGCCCCATTTTTCTCGTGATCCCTACTTAAACATAGGAGTTCTAGAAACTTCCTTTCAATTTTTCTCTTCAGATTTCACAATAAGTGACCTGCCCTATTTGTATAATCTCTAAACGTAGTTCTGTATTAATACAAGAAGTTATAGAAACTATTTCATTTCTTCCTGTATTTTGTTGTTGTTACTTTCGAAGTTGTTATTTGTTCATATTTCTAAGATACCTATCTAGAAATCCTTAAAGTACACACCTTGTACTTGATTTATTTTTAACCTTAATTACTTTAATTATCTTAAAATTTTCTATTTATTAATCTTGGCTATTTCAAAATCTTACGAAGATTTTAGCTCCTATAAAAGGTTTGAAACCAAAAAATTATCAATTGCCTGGCGCAAGATTTAAATGATTTCGGAGGTCTGCGACCCCAATTGTTTGTACACTCAAATTATATATGTCTTAAATTCATTACACTTTTGCATTGTTAAATAAATTTGAATTTTGTCTTTTGCTCTATCATTTCTCTGAAATAACGGTTAGGCAAGATCCTGTCTTCCCTGACTCTTCCTAGGTTTATGCCCTCTTTAATAAAAATAAATCCATTGATAAGGTTTTCACTACTTGTTGCATTTGAGCAAGAACTCTTAGTTATTAACTTATTAAAGTCTCTCTTAGCTTTGATAGCTAATTCTAACTGGCCAGTAAGGCAAGCATACATTAGCTCGCTACGCCAGCTTCCTGCTTGTGGAGATTCTCTCTACCACTTATGGTTGGTTTTTCAAAATTTAAGTGTTTCTCATTGTCTAAACGTTTAGTCGGCGCCTTGCTGGGTAAAAGCTTAGTCATTTCTAAATGCAACAATTGGTGCTCTTACCAAAATTATTCCCAAGGGTATAATTGCTTTATCCCTATCCTTCTTGGAAGCATTCGGTCGCTCTTTAGAAATTCTACAATTTCTAGAACTAAAATATCACGGCTGATTCAAATTATTTGTATTCTTCAAAATACTTGTTTAGAAACAAACTCCTTTGAACAGATACACAATAAATCTGTTACTCTTTGTCTTGCCAGACCACCACCCTTCCCCATAGTAGGTATATTTATGCTTGAGAGGGAATACGCTATAGCAGCTTTCTTGCGAATAGCCCAAGTTCCAGCTGCGTTTCCTGTTAGCTTCGCCCAGGTCCCTACCCACTTTAGGTATCGGAAAGCGGATTTGCAGTGGCAGCTGCCTTTGAGTATACTTAAAGTTAAAATTATAACTTCTGTTGGAATCTCGTCCTATTTCTCCATCCTTTTTCTCCAGTCCGAAACCCACTTCTTTTTCTTCATCATCTTCCCTTGGGGGTTAGATTATTCCTAAGCTAATAATCTACCCACCTTCAGCTGCATGTTCCATCTTAAAGCATCACACTAACCACAACCAAACCACAGCCACTTACTTACATTCACCCTCCAATTCAGACTGCTCGAACAGTGGTGACAGATTTACACTAAGATACGTTTATATCCCAGAATAGTGAGCGGCAATTATATGAGAATGCTGTAGAGGTAATAAATTTTGATTTTTTAATTATGAAAATAAATAATGTTGTCCTCCTAGATTTCGATGTTGACCCACTGTGCAGTGGGGACATGAGCAGGATGGTACTAACTGGAGAAGAATACATGGACCGAACAAGATAGAGGAGGCTGATTGGCGAGGCCAAAGACCGACTACGGTTTGTGTGGCCAACCTAGTAAGTAAGTAATTAATCGAACATGCTTATTACAAGTTCTAAATAAAAGAAGCAACGTCACTGTTACAGAATGTAATTAGTAACATAGTAACAGTTACCGGTAACTCACCAAAACTTTTTTGGAATTCACCTAATCAGCCCTGGGATACATTTAGCCATCCTTTGAAATTCACTCCACCACACACAATGTATCTCCCCCTTAAGGCCTCTACTTAACCACGTCGCCTCAGTCTTGTTTACGGGCGTAAGTGAAAGACCTCACTGATGACAGACCAGCTGTTGGAGTACTTTGTCAGTCACGGCAGACAATTGATTCCCTGTGCTCACAGAGTCAGGGCCTTCCTTCCCTTTCAAAGAGCTGAAGAAATTTCAACACACATAACCATCCTTCAACTTCTCAACTTGAATAACATGCTGTCTGCCAACCGACAACGTAATGTATGAATTTCATCTGTCAAGAGCAATCTCATTTCACTCACGGCATTTCAGGTTCATTGCGCTTCCTTTCAGACATAAGCTAGCAGCCTTGGAGGTAATATTCAAACATTGCCACGAACTCAAAACATTAGCGGGTTGATATAATACAACACTTTACAAACATACATAATATACACATTGCTTGCAAACACACATATATGATACAAACATACATATATGTTGTACGTACATTAAATTCCATCAGGGTAAACATACATTACATTCGCACACACACAACATACATTAGTTTATTCGTAGAATGAGAAAACTTGGCACTCAAGTCCACAGATCAACAAAATGGCACTGGTGTAACGATACGACAAATGTTTCAATCGTTTTGGCGATTATGTTGAGACATAGGAATAAAACAAGCAAACATTTAGTAGTAAAATCAGTTTGGTATGTCAATCTGTTATTTGTATACAGTCCATCGAAACTTGAAGAAAAAAGAACAAAAAAAGTCCTAGTATGTACTATGCGCGCGCTTTCGATTGTACAGAAGGAGGCCATGGCGCGCCACAAGCTCGGCCAAGGCCACCGCATCAGCGAATAACGAAACTGCCGCTTGCCGTTGTTACTTTATATGAAAGACCCTGTATATATCTTTATATATATAATTCTTCGACACGTGTGTATGTCACTAAACTCCTTCTAAATGACTGGACCGATTTTGATGAAATTTGGTATGTATATTAGGGTGGGTCCCTGTATGGTTTAGATTCACAATCTGTCCCGGTAGGTGGAAAGAACACAATGTTAGAACCACAATTTACTCACAATTTTAGAACCACAATATACAGTCAAAAACAGTCGTCATGGAAACCACTAACCGTGGCCTTGGTGAAAGCTGATGACTTTGGACGGTTTGTCTCTGCACGTTAGAGCCACCTGGTCGCAACCTGTACAACTACTGCCATAACTTACACTCCGCCCGGGACGGAAAATTATGTTTTGTACCATAGGTGGAGGTGATGTCGAATTCTTCTCTTTCTCTCTGCACGTTAGAGCGTTTCAACAAAGTCTCGTATGCGTTCATATCCCATAGTTCCGATTGCGATGAAACTTGGATGAGATTTTGAGTGCACTCCAAGGAAGGTTCCTGCCTTAGTAAATCCATTTTAAAATAGATAGCGCAGAGTAGATTCAACAAATGAGCGACGACGCACGAAGCGTTTCAACAAAACCCCGTATAAGTTTATATACCACTCGTCCGATAGCGATGAATCTTGGGTGAGAAGTTGTGTACACTCCAGGGGAGGCTTCTTGATTAGTAAATCAATTTTACAATAGGTAGCGCACGACTAGATTCAACAAATGAGTGACGACGCGCGAAGCATTTCAACAAAACCCCGTATAAGTTTATAGACCATTCATCGATTGCGATGAAACTTTGATGAGTTGTTGTGTACACTTACGTGAAGGATTCTAACTTAGTAAACCCATTTCCCAGCAGGTGGCGCACGAGTAGATTCAACAAATGAGCTACGACGCGCGAAGCGTTTCAACAAGGTCCCGTATGCGTTCAAATACCATTCGTCCGATAGCATTGAAACATGGGTGAGATGTTGTGTACACTCCAGGGAAGGCTTCTGGCTTAGTAAATCCATTTTACAATAGGTAGCGCACGAGTAGATTCAACAAATGAGTGACGACGCGTGAAGCGTTTCAACAAAATCCCGTATAAGTTTATTTACCATTCATCGATTGCGATGAAACTTTGATGAGTTGTTGTGTACACTTACGTGAAGGTTTCTAACTGAGTAAATCCATTTCACAGAAGGTTGGGCACGAGTAGATTCAACAAATGAGCGACGACACGCGAAACGTTTCAGCAAGGTCCCGTATGCGTTCAAATACCATTCGACCGATTACGATGAAACTTGGGTGAGATCTTGCGCACACCCTAAGGAAGGTTTCTGGCTTAATAAATCCATTTTGCAATACGTAGCGCACGAGTAGATTCAACAAATGAGTGACGGCACGTGAATCGTTTCAACAAAGTACAGTATGCGTCCATATACCATTTATCCGATTGCGATGAAACTTTGGTGAATTGTTGTGTACACTCCAGGAAAGGTTTCTGACTCAGTAAATTAATTTTACAACAGGTAGCGCATGAGTAGATTCAACAAATGAGTGACGGCACGCGAATCGTTTAAAGAAAATCCCGTATGCGTTCATATGCCATTCATCCGATTCCGATGTAACTTTGATGTGTTGTTGTGTACACGCCTGAGAAGGTCATCAAGTTGGAAAATCCATTTTACAATATTGGTAGCGCAAAGTAGATGTAACAAATGAGTGACGACGCGCGAAGCGTTTCAACAAAATCCCGTATGCGTTCATATACTATTCATCAATTGCGATGAAACTTTGATGAGTCATTGTGTACACTTACGTCAAGCTTTCTAACTTAGTAAATCCATTTCACAGTTGGTAGAGCACGAGTAGATTCAACAAATGAGTGACTGCTCACGAATCATTTCAACAAAATCCCGTATGCGTCGTATACCATTCATCCGATTGCGATGAAACATGGATGAGATATTGAGTGCACTACAGGGAAGGTTTCTGGGTTAGTAAATGCATTTACAATAGCTACCGCACGAGTAGATTCAACAAATGAGCGACGACGCGCGAAGCGTTTCAAGAAGGTCCCGTATGCGTTCGTATACCATTCGTCCGATAGCGATGAAACTTGGGTGAGATATTGCGTTCACTCCAGGGAAGGCTTCTGGCTGAGTAAATCCATTTCACAATAGGTAACGCAGGAGTATATTCAACAAATGAGCGACGATGCGCGAAGTGTTTCATCCAAGTCCCGTATGCGTTCGTATACCATTCGTTCAATAGCGATCAAACTTGGGCGAGATGTTGTGTACAGATCAGGGAAGGTTTCAGACTTAGTAAATCCATTTTAAAATAGGTAGCGCACGAGAAGATTCAGCAAATGAGCGACGACGCGTGGAGCGTTTCAACAAAGTCCCGTATGCGTTCATATACCATTCGTCCGATAGCAAAGAAACTAGGGTGAAATGTTGTGTACACTCGAGGGAAGGTTTATGGCTTAGTACATGCATTTTACAATAGGTAGCGCACGAGTATATTCAACAAAGAAGCGCCGGCACGCGAATCGTTTCAAAATGTCCCGTTGGCGTTCTTATACCATTCACCAGAATGCGAATTGCTGTGTACGCTCCAGGAAAGGTTTCTGGCTTAGTTAAGCAATTTTACAATCGGTAACGCACGAGTAGATTCAACAAATGTGTGATGGCGCGTGAATCGTTTCAACAAATTCCCGTATGCGTTCATATACCATTCATCTGATTGCGATGAAACGTTGGGGAATTATTGTGTACACTCCAGGAATGGTTTCTGACTTAGTACATGCATTTTACAATAGGTAGCGCACGAGTAGATTCAACAAATGAGCGACGGCACGCGAATCGTTTCAAGAAAGCCCGTATACGTTCATATACCATTCATCCGATTGCGATGACACTTTGATGAATCGTTGAGTACACTCCAGGGAAGGTTTCGGGCTTAGTAAATCCATTTTATAATAGGTAGCGTACGAGTAGATTCAACAAATGAGTGACGACTCGTGAATCATTTAAACAAAGTCTCGTTGCGTTCATATGTCTTTCATCCCATTGCGAAGAATCTTCGATGAGTTGTTGTGTACACTTTCGTGAAGGTTTCTAACTTAGTAAATCCATTTCTCAGTAGGTAGCGCACGAGTAGATTCAACAAGTGAATGACAGCGCACGAATCGTTTCAACAAAATTCCGTATGCGTTCATATGCCATTCATTTGATTGCGATGAAACTTTGGTGAGTTGTTGTGCACGCTCCCACGTATGTTTCTAAATTAGTTAATCCATTTTGCGATAGTTTAGAGGCAGTTAACAGAAATTGAAAAAAATATTGTGTATCCGAATGCACTTCAAGAAACAAAGTTACAACACTTTGTTTTATTGGCAAGACAACGTCTGCCGGGTCAGCTAGTATATATATCTAAGACATTTTTATTAAACAAATGTCTGTGTTTGCTTCTGTGAAAGCGTAGTGAAACGAGTGAAGTACATCGATTAATCGACAAGACAATTAAACAATTATTAGACCAACCGATTAATCGTTTCTGGGAATTACATTATTTTCTGTTTCGATTAATCGATTATTCGATAACTGAAATTAATCGATTACTAGTAACAGCCCTATTTTAGCCTACTTTTCACGTTTTGTAAAAATGAGGAAAAAGTAGACTTATCAGATCGATCCGGGAAAATGTCTGTCTATCTGTCTGTCCGTCTGGCTGTGTGTGTGTGTGTGTGTGTGTGTGTGTGTGTGTGTCCTATCAACTCCTAAACGGCTGCAGCAATCGAAACCAAATTTAGTATGAGTAAAGATGTATATCGGAATATCTGAAACCCATATTTGAAAATGATGTCAGTGTTACCAACTGCTGAAAAAACGCACTAGAAATTTGAGCTCCATGTTGGATATCTTGGAAGGTACGCATGGGAGCTATTGCAAAATTGCACACATGTAGATAATACTATTTCAGTTTAATGTGCAGGAGGACATACATGGCAGTTTTGCCAAAATAATTTTAAGACTTCTGATAGGTCCAATATTTAAATGCATATAACTTCGACACTAACAATTGGATTTCAACCAAATTTTGTATGTAATCTAATATGTGTACATAAACATATATGACTGAGCGTATTCTTAAGAGCCACCAGGGCTGCCAACTGTTGATAAATGCTCTCCCTCTCTTTTTTATGCAAATACCAATATATCAGAAAGTATGCAAGCCGACAGCTTTAAACTATGCACACGTATAGTACCTGACATTTTAGATTAATTTGGAGTAACTTATATACGTCAGTTCTACCAACATGATTCTAAGGCTGCTGATAGGACCAATTTTTAAATACATGTAACTTCTATACTATCAGTTGGATTTCATCCAAATTTCGTATGTGCTATGTGAAACATACCAGATATGACTATACGTATTCTTAAGAGCAATCAGGGCTGGCAACTGTTAATAAATGCTGTCTATATTTTTTTACCCTAATATTCTAGATAGGTTCATATACTGTAGATTAATCAATGGCATGGATCTTAATTTTAAGAAAAGTAGCCTCTTTAGTTCTTCACGGAACTTCTTGTTAGCTTAGAATTTCGAGATTTCCCTCTTGAGTATTATTCACCTTAGTGTGGCATAGATCTAATATTTCCACACACCCACGCTGATCTTTATGAATGGTGAACTTAAGTACCATAGCTACTTTATGGCTTCCATTACATACAATAAATGCTATCGTGAATGAAATGAACAAGCTATAAAGTTTATTACTTCCTCTGCGTGGGAGGATGAAGGATTAATAAGCGACCTTAAGATACTGAATCAAATGGGAAACTAACAAGCGATTGTGTGAAGAACTATAATGTTATGTTTCCACAGCAACAAGACAAGACATAAACAAAGTCTCTCATATTCTCAACGTCATTCAAAAATATAGGTAAGAAAGAAGCCTAAGTAAGTCTGGTAGGTACGATAGTAACAATGGCATAATTTAGACACTAAGCGTTAAAACAGATTATGTCCGGTACGGTAGTACAAATAACAATGCCATCATACTAACACAAACTGTCGATACAGATGATGCCCGGTAATGGGCTGTAGTAACAAAGACACAATTCAGACACAAACCGTTAATACAGATTATGTCCGGTTTTATTTATTTATTCGTGTCAAAAGCACTTACAATGTATGTCCGGTAGGGGGCGGTAGTAAGATAACAATGACATCATACTAACAAAAAACCGTTAATACATATTATGTCCGTTAGAGGCGGTAGTACAAATAACAATTACATTATACTAACACAAACCGTTAATACAGAATATGTCCGATAGGGGCGGTAGTACAAATAACAATGATATCATACTAACACAAACCGTTAATACAGATTATGTCCGTTAGGGGCGGTAGTACAAATAACAATGACATCATACTAACACAAACCATTAATACAGAATATGTCCGGTAGGGCAGGTAGAAGACTAAAAAGAACAATGCTATCATACTATCACAAACCCTTAATACAGATTATGTCCGGTAGGGGCAGTAGTAAAAATAACAATGACATCATACTAACACAAACCGTCAAAACAGATTATATCCGGTAGGGGCGTTAGTAAAAATAACAACGACATCATGCTATCACAAACCGTTAATACAGATTATGTCCGGTAGGGGCGGTAGTACATATAACAATGACATCATACTAACAGAAACCGTTAACACAGACAGGGGTGGTAGGAACCTCAGGGGTACTGCCAAAAACGGGTCGCCCACTCCAGAAACTGCCGCCAGTCATATTTGCGAGTTGAATGCACTGTGAGTCACGCCGCGCCGCATCGCGTCGGTTGGCAGGTCTACACACAGGAAACACGGTACTCCAGAGTATTAAACAAATGGACCAGAGACATCTAATTACAGTACAGCAACATTTCAAATTCAAATTACATACCCGACGATAAAACTTGGTGTACACTTGAATTAATGACACGACATTCCAGCAGCGCAGTGCACAGTAAAATCTCGATAATACGTGTCCCTTTAATACCCAATTACACACTATTTTGTGTTCACAGCTCCTATGCAAGCATACTGTAGTTGCTAACTAACATTTCCCAAAAATCAGTTGGTAGTAGGTAAAAGTTGCTCGAGTACTAGGCTGCCCTGATTTTTCTCTGATCAAAGAAACACTTTATTTTAAATATTTACAATCCAAGTAGGCCAACATTGGGGAGCGTGATGGCGCATTCGCTTAGCTGCCCGTCGGACGGCCGACGTTCGAATCCCGGTGACATCGGAGTTGGAATTTTCAACTGAAAAATCACGGCGTGTCAGGAAGTGCGTCCAGCTTAAATCCCCGTCCAAAACAAAAAAAATAGAGCCTGGTTGGTTCCGGTGACCCCAATTACTTGGGAAAAGCCGAAGAAGGTTAGTTTTTTTTAAGGCCAAGATTGACCATACAATCAGCTACAGACAGTATAATATTACGGTCACTCTACCGATAAGTTCGAACTTGAAAAATAAACCACAATAGTAAATTATGCAACAAGCCTATAATGTCAATAATTAAGACACGAGTATGTTTGTAAAACGAGCGAAGCGATTTTTTATAATTTCCATACGAGTGTCTTAATTACCATTATAGGCGAGTTGGATACGACTGTTTATGTTCGACGATAATTATAACTATTTTATGTTCGAACATAAATATTCATAGAGAGATTTCGTCAGTTTTATGTAGCCTACTCAACAGAGCGCATGGGACGCAGAGAATACCTTGTATTTGACCATGGCCTCCTCAAATACCCCACTATGACATTAGTCACGCAGTGAAATTTAAGATAGAAGGCCGTAGAAGTCAGTGCAGATGCAATGCTATCCTTACCTAATTGGTCACACAACTGTTTCTTGAGCTCTGATTGGTGGGAGAAACTGTTTCATAATAAAAAATAGTGTTATAATGACCCTCATTATGATACAGTTTTCTGACATATAGGCATAATATTTATATTTCGACATCGTCGAACATAAATACTGAAAAATAACCAAATGGATGTTATCTGCTCCAAAATAATCACAAAAGGACCATATAAAATCTCCACAATGCGTAGTCTCGACTTTCTATACAGATTCACAGAAACTAAAGACTTCACTGCACTTAAACTACACTTCAACACGTATGTTCTCCCTATCCTAGATTTCTCTTCCCCAATTTGGTCTATAGCGGCTATAACCAATATTTCTAAATTGAACAATAATTGATAGCAATGAATCCGTCTAATCGATGTTAAAATCCTTCAGTATGCCTTCCTTAGGAGGCGAAGTAAAGCCGGCGGTCCCATGTCATAGATTTATGGCATGTAAAAGATCCATCCACAGACTAAACTTGTGTGGAGCTAAATTTCTAGGTTAGATTTCGTTGTAACGCTCTATCGAAGTTCCAACGTTCACGTCTAGGTATCACTGAGATCTGGTAGTGAAAGTTGGAACTACCGGTACTTGACATTGAACGGAACTTGTAGCTCACCCTAGTGGTGTCCGCTTGAAGTAGCTACAGCCTCTGGCGAGCCGAACATGTCCTCGGACACTCCCGGCACTAAAACCCATACGAAAAAAAAAAAAAAAAGCGCCGTGTGATATTTACTTGTGGAGGAATCTCAAGCAAAATGTATACAGAAACAATCCGCGTACTCTGAAGGCTCTCGACAACGAAATAACTGCACTGATACCAAATATCAGTGAGGATGAATCACAGCGAGTGTACCAAAACTTCCTACGTTGGTGCATGCGTATGAACGCGCATGTTCCAGAATTCGAGGCTCGCTGACTGTATGCTATCCCACAGCGCATCCAGAGCCCATGGCAGAAAACGGCCGGCGTAGTGAACTGTATTTATTATTATTTATCGTATGGCTTTCAGTGCCGGGAGTGCTCGAGGACATGTTCGGCTTGCCCGAGGCTGTAGCTGCTTCAGGCAGAAACCCACAAGGTGAGCTACAAGTTCCGTTCAATTTCAAGTAGTTCCAACTTTCACTACCATATGTCACTGATACCTAGTGGTGAACGCTGGAACTTTGATAGAGCGTTCCAGTGAAATCTAACCTAGAAATTTAGCTTCACACAAGTTTAGTCTGTGGAAGGATCTTTTACATGCCATAAATCTATGACATGGGACCGCCGGATTTACTTCCCCTCCGAAGGAAGGCATACTGAAGGATTTTTAATGCTCTTAAAAAATCCGACGACTTCGGCCGGGTTTGAACCCGCTATCTTGGGCACAGCAGTTCAGCATGCTACCAACTACGCCACCGAAGCAGACAGTGAACTGTAAAAACAAATTTATTGGATTCGTCGTGGGCGATAGGTAAAGTAATGAGTGGTGAACAATGAGAACCGCCCCGACACGCCGCCACTTGTTCCAGACAGATGTTCTTTGTTGCACACTTCGTTTGTCCAAGCGTGTCTACAATGTTGTTGTTGTTGTTTTATTTGAGAGGCTTAGGCATCGTGGC
This sequence comes from Meconema thalassinum, assembly GCA_946902985.2. NCBI lineage: Eukaryota > Metazoa > Arthropoda > Insecta > Orthoptera > Tettigoniidae > Meconema > Meconema thalassinum. The sequence continues at coordinate 928,003,217 of OX336388.2, forward strand.
CATTTAGCCCCATTATCAGGTATCAGTGACATCTTGTAGCCATAGTTGGAACTACTAAAAATTGAACGGAACTTGTAGCTCACCCCATGGGTGTCCGCTTGAAGCATCAACAGCTTCTGGCGAGCTTAACATGTCCTCACATACTTCCGGCATTAAAAGCCATACGCTAAATAAATAAATAAATAAATAAATAAATAAAAGCCCCGTTGCTCTTGGAAGTGTCTGATAACCTGTGTCATTGTGATGTCTGTAGTAATGTTCGTATTTGAAATCAAGGTGAGGATTGGGAAGGAGACGGCCATGGCTCTAAGTTATGAACCATCCCAGTATTTGTCCGGAATCAAAGTGGCAAAACTACGGAAAACATCTCCCAGGATGGCCGAGATGGAAATCGAACCCACCTATTCTCAATTTTCCCTCACGAGGCTGAGTGCATACCGTTCCAGCCCTCAGACCAGAATTAAATTTCTTGGAAGAGCCGATTAGCGGCTACACCAGGAGGTGGATGCCTACAAAGTAAACGAAGGCTAAATGGAAAGGTTCTTACACTACTGCGCACACATCATCTGGTTTCTTGTCCGTAATGGGACTGCAGGGTGTGAGGTGATCTATCAAGCAAGCGGCCCAATTACTCGCGGTATTCATTTGATCGTGATAAGCTGCCAAGCCAAGCTCCTGGCAAAGACTCCGCGCTCTTTTATATTGGAACTAGGAAATATGGAGAGGCTCAGCTTATGAATGCTCGCCGATATTTCAACTGTCTGAGTCCAGCTAAAGAACCGCCGCTCCAGTGAGCACAGGCCTTCCTCTCACTAGTGCGAAATGCTCCTCATTATGCTCAAGGCGACTGACAACCTGTGTCAATGTGATGCCTATACTACCGTGTGTATTTATAATTGAGGCTAGTATTTGGGTAGACGGGTCCTATGAGCTGAATTTATTATTATTATTATTATTATTATTATTAAGCCTCCGTGGCTTAGGCGGCAGCACGCCGGCCTCTCACCGCTGGGCCCGTGGTTCAAATCCCGGTCACTCCATGTGAGATCTGTGCTGGACAAAACGGAGGCAGACAGGTTTTTCTCCGGGTATTCCGGGTTTTCCTCTCAAAATTTCATTCCAGCAACACTCTTCACTAACATTTCATTTCATTCATTCATTTACTCATTGCCCCAGAGGAGTGCGTCAGGCCTCGGCAGTCGGCACAGTCCATATCCTCGCCGCTAGATGGGGGCTTCATTCATTCCATTCCTGACCCGGTCGGAGACTGGAAGCAGGCTGTGGATTTTCATTTTCAGTATTATTAGGCCTATTATTATTAGTAATATTATTATTGTTATTGGTGCCTTTATTGTAGCAAAGTTAGGGCTCTGGACCATCTCTTACACTTAACCACACATAATGCAACTTAAATGAATACTCATATATGTTAATCTTAACTTACCAAACTTAAATACTAGAATTGAGGCAACAAATTACATACAGTATTAACAACACATGAAGTTTTAACAAAGTTTTACTATGGTCATTCACTCACGCATTCATACACGAATTGTTCTAGTTGGCCTACGAATTCAAGAGGAAATCTTTACATGCACGTTTGAAAGCTGCTAGGGTAGGGATGTACAATTTCTAACGTCTCGAGGGCAATTATTCCAAATTCTAGTTCGCGACACGAGGAGAGAGTTTCTGATGGCAGATGAATTATGTACAGGAATTGCAATTATAGATCCAGATCGCGTGTGACGATCATGAAAGGAAGAATGAAAGAAAACTAAAATTACAAGAGAGATAATGAGTTGTATTTTCATTGAGAAGTCGATAGATGAGTGTACATATGCGCAGGTTTCTTTGTTGTTCTAATTTTAACCAGGAAAATTGAGCATAAAAGGAGACACGTGTGAGGAACATTTTAAGGAGAAAATAAGCCTAATGCAGGAATCTAAAGCTCTCTGAAGTTTCTTGTTTTTTCACCGGTTGTATCTACTAGTATAACATCGCAGTAGTTAAATATAGGGAGCATCAAGGTTTGGACGAGTTTTCTTTTCAAGTTACGGGGTAGAACGGACTGGTGAATCTTAAGTGGATGAACTGACGAGTAAACTTTCCTGCGTGTATTAGTAACGTGCTCATCCCAATTCAATGCTTCATTTAGAGATTTAGAGAACGGGATAGCAACACCATTCAGTTGCATTAAGGAAAGTGGTCTATTGCGTAAATGGAAAAGCAATTTAGTCTGTCCTATGACGATAGCAAGAGAATTTTCAGCTGCTTAGCGGCTGATGCGCTTTAAATTTAGATTCATATTTTCAATTGCCAAATCTGTCATTTACTTTTGTGTGGCCATTACATTCCAGCATTCTCTTGGAGTAGCAATGGTGGGGGAGCCATGGAATTCCACTCCTAAAATGAATGAGGTAGGAATCGAATCTGGCTCTTTCCCTCGTTCTCCCTCACAAAGCTGAGTGAACTCAGTTTCAGCCTTCAGACCAGAATTAAATTTGTTGGTAGAGCTGGGAACGTTAAGTTCCGAGACCATTACTCAATGTTGTCAGGGACGAAATGTACGAGCTTGTACTACAAACAAGGGGGTCTGGGGCGTAAACCCCAGGTTAGGCTTGTGATTCTTTTATGGAAAACCTTATTATTACATAGCATTTAAACCATTAGTGTTGTCCAAGACGTCATGTTGTGTCTAGGGGAATTTGGTAGTGTAATGCAGAGGTCCTCAAAGTTTGATAAAGGGAGGGGGGCTCTGATTGAAATATTTATAAAATGACATAAAAATGACCATGATAGCCCGATTCTTTTATAATTAATTATAATAAACTATTTATTGTCAAGAGAAGATATCGCACTCAAGTTAAATCAAGCCATAGCTACCCTGGAGCAGAGATTGACAGTGATCATCGCCTAGTCATGGCCAAATGCAATATCCAACTGAAAAAGAACCGACATAGAAAAACGAAACCTCTGGATGTGACTAAACTAAAGGACAATAACAATAAAGTGATTTTCGCCCACAAAACGAATGAACTGGCTAGAAGACTTGAAGAATCGAAATGGGAAGATATAAAATAAGGGTTGATAAATATAGCTCGTGAAACACTGGGAACAAGAATTTTAGAACCAAGGAAACCGTGGATTACAAGAGAAATATTGGATCTGATAGTAAAGAGAAACCAGCACAGGAGGGAAAACACCATAAGAAGTCAGGAACAATATAGACTCGTTAAAAATCAAATTACAACCCTTTGTAGAGGAGCCAAAGAGGAATGGATGGCTGAGATAGCTAAGAACATTGGAAATGATATTGCTGAGGGAAAAACTGACAGGGCTTATAGACACATCAGAGCCTTAAACCAGAAACCGAAAGTGAAAAGTTCTATAATAAAGGATAAAATGGGAAAATCTTATTAGATGCGGATGAAGTCAGTATGCGGTGGAAAGAATATCCTGAAGAACTATATGATGGGAATGTATCTAATAAAACATGGTATATTGAACCGGAAGATGATATAGAAGAAAATGATAAGGGCCCTGCTATCACAAGAAGAGAATTTGAATCAGCGCTTGAAAGAATAAGTGACAATAAAGCTTGCGGTCCAGATAACATACCGGGAGAACTACTAAAGAACATGGGTGAGAAAATGAAAGACCTACTTTATGATGCAATCTGCAGATGCTATGATAGTGGCAAAATTCCTGAAGACTTCGCCAAAAGCAGAACAGTTATGATACCAAAGAAAGGAATTAGTACAGAATGCTCTGAACACAGAACAATAACACTGCTCTCTCATGAATCTAAAATTTTATTGTCAATACTAAAAGCCAGAATAAATAACAAACTTGATTTCCAAATTGACCCAGATCAGTTTGGTTTCAGGAAAGGAATGGGAACAAGAGAAGCAATCTTGGCTCTACGAACAATATTAGAAAGAAGAATGGAGATGAATAGAAACACATATATAGCATTTGTAGATATTGAAAAGGCCTTTGATAATGTAAGTTGGGACCATCTCTTCAAAATTAATAAATCTTCAGGATTAGACTGGAAGGATAGGAGGCTGATACTAAGATTTTATGAAAATCATACCACAATAGTAGACATCAAAGGAAGCAGTCAGGAAATAAAAATCAGGAAGGGAGTAAGACAGGGTTGCCTCTTTCACCGTACCTCTTCAATGTATTCATCGAAAAAGCTATAAATAAGTTCAAAACGAACACAAAAGGAATTAGAATAAATGGACAACAAATCCATTTTATTCACTTTGCAGATGATATAGCAGTGGTTGCAGACTCAGAAAAGGAATTACCCAAGATGCTGAATATACTGTCATCATATTTAGTAGATCTATACCTAAACATTAACGTGAAGAAGACAAAAATATTAGTTGTAAGTAAACATCATGAGCGAAATCACACCAACATCAGGCTTGCTAACAAAGTAGTGGAACAAGTCACCAGTTTCCCATATCTCGGAAGTTTAATCACAAATGATAACCGCTGCAGCAAAGAGATAAGAAGAAGAATAGCGCTTGCCAAACAAGCATTCAGCAACAAAAGAACTCTTCTGACCAATATACATCTAGATATTGAGATTAGGAAAAATTTTGTGATGTAATTTGTGTGGAGCGTACTCTTATATGGATGTGAATCTTGGACAATAATTCGAGAACAGGATAGGAAACGGCTTGAAGCGTTTGAGATGTGGGACTGGAGGCGAATGCTAAAGGTCAGTTGGACTGAAAAAAGAACAAACGAAAGTATACTGCGAGAAATCCAGGGAAGGAAACAGCTGATGGTAACAGTACATAGAAGAACAGCTAAATTCATTGGACACACCGTGCGTCATAATACCTTTCTAACCAATCTACTAGAAGGAAAGGTCTTAGGAAAGAAGGGACGAGGTCGACCTAGGAAGCAATTCCTTCAAGCATTGATACAAAACGTAAGATGTGGTTCATATTGTGAGATGAAAAGACAAGCTGAAGACAGAAGACAATGGTTGAATCGACAAGGCATTGCCTTTAGACATTGATTGATTGATTGATTGATTGATTACCTTATGTCAATATTTGTCATAATAGACGATACTATGAATATTTTTGTTCCAAAAGCTCACAGACTAAAATTTCAAAAACCAGATCTGTTACAATTTTTTTGTTAATAATGCATAAAACTGTCTTGATAGAACATTTCTTACCATTTCATAATAACTTCGTCACACATATTTTCCAAAGTTTTCTTTACAATATCTCTCTCTAACTGGATACTACACATCAACCATCATTTATAACCTAACTTATTCAGCATAAATATTTTCACATACACATCTCTTCAATTCAACGCTGTTTTATCAAGACATTTTTATGCTTTATTACTCATAAGTTATTTTTTTGTATCAGATCTGATTTTTAAAATTTTAGTCTGTGAGCTTTTGGAACAAAAATATTTATAGTATCCTCTATTATGACAAAAATGTTATTAAGTTGTATGTTACTGCACAGTTACTTATCATATAACACGCTGAGGAGGTCACAATGTGGCCGGAACCGGTACGGTTTCAATGTACTAAATATTGACTTAAGGCAATATATAGTATATTATAATGAAATATTTATATTTCATATTCTGTAACAAATATTGCTATCCATGAACCTATCATAAACAGGAAGCTCCCACAAGCATTCAAGACCAATAAACTTGTAGTTTTGCTGTCTTATTTCACAAGAACACACCAGTAGATCCTGCCAGCAGGAATTCTCAGAAAAGGTGTAGAGTAACATTTCCCACACAGTAGGCTACACTTTCACCCGCCACCTCCAAACAACCACTAGAGCTCGAGCCAGCCGGGAAGCCGGTGCGCAGAACACAACGCTACCATTACATCAACCCAACAATCACATTCAGTCTGTCTTGAGAATCTGAGCTAGTGTGTTGTCAGGAAAGCGAAGTGTAAAGCAGCGTGAAAGAGAAAGGCTCGTTGAGGTAAGCGACGGCGTTGTCATACCGCAGGAACTCATGGCAGCAGCCTGCGGTGTGAGAACTCGGACATGGTGGACCTGTTGCAACAGTGAAAAATGTATCTCTTTCTCTCTCTGCGCAAATCCCACAGAGCCGGCCGCCTTCCGGGCTGACGCGAGCTCTAATGACAATAAGCCGCTTGACAATGTGACCGCCACTTCTTTACAAGAATAGGTTCTTCAGTTTCTGCCATTGATGGCTCGAAATCAGCCAGGCCTTTGCAATCAGTTCAAAGACAGTGAGTGAACGGGTGAATTCCAGTGGGTATTAAGTGGAAGTGGTAAGCCCGATTTACAATAAACTGATGCAGGAAAGGCCATTTTTAAAACTTTTACTTTGATGTGCTCTAAGAATAGTAAATTGTGTGCTATCATTATAATAATAATAATAATAATAATAATTATTATTATTATTGTTACTGGTAGTTCCAGTAATTAGACAGACGCAAATGCTGCAGATCTTGTGAACAGTTTCTTTGCGCGAAGTTGCCTATGAGAAGTGCTATGAAAGGAAAGAAGAAAAAGGCCGGCTAGATATATAAGGTGCGTTCAAGAAGTAACGAGCCGGAGGCTATAATGCGCAAACCGGTGACGACATTGGCTAATCGAGGCGTGTGTAACGAGGTGTGGTTCCGACCAGAGCGTGGAAGTTCACAGCCCGTCGCTAGAGCGGACGCGTGCACGTCACGTGACGATACAAAGCGAGCAGCAGCATGCATCAATCGCCCAACCAAGACCAAGACAGTAGGCCATTAGAGATGCTTCCTGGTGTGGTTGAAGACTGTGGGGCACCCATTGGGCACACACCTCCCGCAAGTGCAGTCATTCCTTCATGATGGTGTGCACACTTCCGACGCTCAATCCTACCACGGCGGCTATGGCGTTCGCTGTCACTCGGAGGTCCTGGGTAATGAGTGCATCAACCAGCTGGACGTTGTCATCGGCAATGCAGGGAGGTGCCCCAGACCGGGCATCATCGGCTAACGACACCCGTCGTTCCCTGAAGCGCTTGTGCCTCGCCTTGACCCTTGCAAGGGACATGCAGTGTTCGCCGTACACTTGTGACATTCGACGATGAATGTCCGTTCCCCCTACTCTTTCGCTATCAGAAACCGAACAACACCTCTTTGCTCTTCGTTTGACGCCTCCATGTTACTGTTTGCAATGCGACTGGCAGTGTTGGACGATTGATGCATGTGATGCTCGCTTTGTATCGTCAGGTGACGTGCACTCGTGCCCTCTAGCGACGGGCTGTGAACTTCCACGCTCTGGTCGGAACCACACCTCGTTACACACGCCACTATTAGCCGATGTCGTCACCGGTTTGCGCATTACAGCAGCTCGTTACTTTTTGAACGCACGTTATATCATGTTTCAGAAGGCGGGCGTGGCAGAAAAAGTTTGTAAAGCCCTGTGTAATGTATCGCGATCTATACTACTCCCGAAATTTTACCCAAGCCCACCCTAAAATCAACAATACATTCCTGTTAATCTCCAGGCGCATTCAGGGATTTTTAGAACGTCATCGACCTGAGCCGGAACTGAACCCATCATCTTGAGCGTACAGCCATTTAGGCTGTCATTCAATTAATAAGGTAAATGCTAGGGATGGAGTAAGTCATTATATTTCTTGCATGTCTCAAAGAGCATGTACAGCATTGTGAAATACAAAGCACTCGCTTCATTGAAATCCATTACTCCAGCCTCATTATAGCAGCTGAAGTAATAACCAATGTGCTCCAAAGAGAAGAGTAAAGAATAGCTTATACTCAATGAAACCTGTTTAGGATATCTGCCACCGCCATCTGCGAGCATTGTGCGGGCGGGCGGGCGGGCGGAGTTCGTCCCTTGTCGAGTGGTTAATGAGCTGAGAAGACGTGCCAGGCTTGCTGTCAGGCAAGGGCACGAACACAGGACTGAGCCATTAAACAAAAGTTGATTTATCAAATCCATAGGATTAAAATAAAAAAGGCACACTGACCTGGGATTCTAACCGGAGACCACCCAGTTGCCAATCGAGTGTGTTGTTCGAACAACATAACTAATAAAGAGATAGGTCTACTCGTGCCTCGAAAAATAATTCTATAGTAAATCAACTGTTGGGTGGCAAGATACAATGGCTCATGGGTAATGCCGGTTTTTAATGGCCGAAGTAAAATTAGATCAAAAAGTGCAGAATACCTCAGCTAGCGGATGATCTATTTTTTCCTAGAAACTCATATGCCGAATTTGAAATTTAGTGTGCTCACTGAGCTTGGAATTTCACACATTACAACTTTCAATGGGTGAGTGGTTATCGTGTTGGTCTACCAACCCCAAGCTTGCATGTTCGCTCCTGACCATGGTAAGTGATTCTTGAAAGGCGACAAAAATCACGATACGCATGTCATACGTTGTTGGCAAAGAACCCATTTGAATCAGTAGGCCGTGTTCATAATGGCAAAAGTAATCTCGGGATTTTCCGCCAGCACAAAAGTTCCTCCTTTCTATACTAGAAAGCGGTCTAGTGTCAAGGTCAAATAACAAAGCTTGCACCCAGCAACCGAGGCCATAAGATAATATTATTATTATTATTATTATTATTAACTCTCAATGAATGACGTTTTCCATTGGTAGCTGTTCTTGAGTTGCAGTTGATCAAAAGTGACCAAAATGGATTTTTTAATATGATTGCTAAAAAAATGTCATTTTTTGACTGACGATTGTGCCTACACCAGTGTATAGAAATTAGTTAGTTAGTTATTGTTGTTTTAAGGGGCGGAACTACGTGGTCATCTGCTCCTTGTATAGAAATGAATGTTGAAAATAGTCGTTAGACGCAAAATGTTACACTCCTTCATTATGCAGCGGGAAGAATGTTCTCTAGGATTCTCCGTTTCTGAGTTATAAGTGATAAACTGAAAGAAGTGCGAATATTCTCGAGTGTTTTGGCTGCTGGAAGGTAAGCTCACCTCATGCGGTGATGTAAACTCAGATTCCATGTACAATATTTAAGACCATTCAAGGTTCTTAAACAGATTTCCAGATTTTTCCAAATTAATTCTACCTAAAATCTTATTTTTACTGGCCTAACTAGTTCTTTGCAGAGCAAGACCTGCCCTTATAATAATGCTATTTGTATTACAGTACGTCCCTTTTCACTACTGCGGCTTTTAGAAAAACCGTTCTGCCGGTATCTTGCCCCCGAAGGAGATCGTTAACGTGCCAGTAAATATACTAAAACGGCTCCCTCGCATTTACGCACCCTCAAATGGCAGCTGACTGCGTCAGGATTCAATTCTGCAACCTTGGGTACAGCAGGCGAGAACAATACCGTTGCACAGTGGGTCAAAATCGAAATCTAGGGGGACAAAATTATCTTTACGTTTTAATCATGAATTTAGAGTGAAAGCAACGTATATAATTTGTTTACTTCATAATAAATATCAGTTAGGACCTCTTTAGAAGCTACGTCTACACATGCAAGAATTTGTCCATGACTAGGAGTGGATAGAGCATTCAGTTATCTCTTCAGAACAATTTTCTACCCCTAATTTACTTTTAACAAAGTCACAAAGTTCCACTTTCGACATAATCGTCGAACCCAGTGCTTCAAACAGTTGTAAACGTGTGAGAACTGGTTGAGCGGAATCTTCTAAAACGTAAAATAACTAAGTAAGTTGCAAAAAATCTTATAAAAGGCGTAAACTACAAGACATAATCTACATTTTAACATTAAGTAGAAAGTGACGCAGAGTGACGCAACAGTCCAAGTTCCACTTCCATAGAGCGCCACGCTCTAGACCAAGGCTTTTAAAAATGACTTCCTAATACCTAAATCTATGAATAATCAATGTCAACAGATTCCTTTTCTGTAGAATGCTTTCCTTGCCTGTGCCAACCTTCTTTATATATCCTCTTTGCTTCGTCCATCACTGGTTATTTTGCTTCCTAAGTAACGTAAGTATCCTACTTCCTTCAGCTTTTCAACTGCCAATTTGACATCCTTAGGGGGTTTCTGATTTATTTCGGTTGCATTCCAATATTTTTGGTTTACATTTCTTAATTTTCATCAGGAATACATTCCTCAAGGCAGAATCTATACCATTTAAAAACTTATTCAAATCCTCTGGTGTGTCGGTTAAGATGACGATGTCATCAGCAAATCTCAGAGTAGAAATTATTTCCCTTTGAATCTTTACTCCTACTTTGAATTTTTCTCAAATTTCCGTCATTGCATGTTCAATGTAGGCTATTTTTATATTTATGATTATATTTACGATAAGATTATGTTCTAAAAAGACTATTCCAAGAATGTACTAAATTACAGAGTACGGCTCAATTCCCATCAGCTTTGGTTAGCTACAAGCAGAAGAATCAGGACAATGAAATAATTAAAATTACTGGAGGCAACATGTAGACGCCCATATAATTCTGGTTTTGGTGTCCCTCATGGCCCTCTGATCGTCTCGCAGTAACTCAGTTGGCAGCCTGTGATGGCCCTATATACAACTCGCCGTGCCGTGAGTCGACAGCTAACTTGTTAGCACCTGGCCTCTCGAAATACATTCAAAAATAACTCTAACTGGCATAACGACAAATGTCCATCTATTATATTCATGTTGTGTTGAATTTCTAAGCCTACAACAAGATTAGATTACAGAAAACCAAAAAGGAAACGTCGTCTTTCTTACTCAGGTTAAAAGTATACATCTGAAGGTAAAAGAGGCATTCCTGATAGAGCTGGTATCGATTGATCGACTTGCCATATTAATCGACTAATATACACGAGAAATTTATTTATTTACTAGCAGAAGTACCCGTTCTTCGAACGGTGTTCGTAGTTAACACCAGACCTTATCAATTGAGCTACTGTGCAATGGTTAGCGGTTTGTCATTCCATCAAGTTTATCAGAACGAAGTTAGTTTACTGGGAATATCACACACACTGTTAATTTTAGGCCCTTAAAATGTAGTTTTCGGAGACCCTTTATAGATTCCCGAATTTTCTGTCTCACATGGAGAAGCGCAACATATGCTTTGGTCGTCCTTGTAGGATAATTTTTATATTTCGCATATTTTAGCATATATTGAGAAGTTTTTCTCTATATACACCCTTCTACTGTATGAAATGTACGGTGAAGAGTTTTATAAATGATTGGTGTATTGACTCTCATGGTTACCATACCTAATTTTAAGATGCATCAAGCATCTGAACACGAGGTATAGGCGTACATGAAGATACACAGAAAGACAGACAGACAATTCTATTGTCTACAACATATTACCCAGACATCCAAATATGGGTATATCTACCACACAGTATCAAATAAAATCATCCTTATGATGAACCCGTATGTCGACAAAAAGAAATTAGTTAAAATGTGCTCTCAGACTAAATTCTCCTAACGTGTACTTCCTGACGTGAAATACAATTGAAAGTCTTGTAGACGAAACGCAATACACGTCACATAAAAACTGACCCTCTACGTTGTGCTAGGTGCCCATACACAGGAAGACCCCTTTCATAAATTATAAAGGCTTGTGGTGCATGAAAATTCAGGTTCTCTAGACTCAAATTGCCCAAATTCCTAAAAGCCGCAAAAAAGGCTAGTTCAATTCAGGAATTTTTGAAAATAATGTTGCTGTTTGGAGATATAATAGACCTTCTGTACTATATGTCGAACGTGAAAATTGCATGAAAAAATTCTAGGTTACCCCTTCACCCACTTAATTGCATTGATGAATTATACGGTCTACGTTAGTTCCGTGATAACCTTATAGCCATTTGCAAACTTTCACAGAAATGTAATAAATGGAGTGTCATTGCTTCTTACAGAAATAGATGGAAAGTTGTATGCCACCCCTTGAGATAATGCTCTCATGGTTACCGATTTGCATTCCTTCATTAGTTTGTTAAATTAAATTAAATTAGTTTTCTGGGAATATTTCAGAAACTGTTGGATTTAGAGCCTTATAATGTAGTTTTCGAGGACCCTTTAGGGCCCCCGAGTTTTGTTGCTGGCACCGAGGGGCTTTGTCTCGTCGTTGTACGCCATAATATAATACTAATAATAATATAGGGAGAAATTATAACACCTATTTTTTTCTTACTTTTTATTCAGCCAATGGCCATGTACTTTTCTTTCCAGGACGGGTCAGGGAAGGGATATTATCAGAGAAAGAAGCATTCACATCGCGCTTGAGCAAAATGGAAATGGCCTACCATTTAACTAAGGACATCTATAAGAAAAGGCCTTCAAAGCAAAACTAAAACATTACTGCAGTGTCATCCGTCCGGAGGTCTTGCATGCTTCTGAATGCCTCACGATGAACAAAAAAGGCTTGGTCGAGAAACTGGAGGTCAAAGAAAGAAAAATGTTGAGAAAGATATTGGGTTCCATCAAAGACAATGGGGAATACAGAAGACGGCATAACCATGTCCTATATACTCATGTGGAGAAGATAAGCAACGTCATCCGGAAGAGAAGGTTACCATTTGTTGGGCATGTGAAACGAATGAGCCCAGCGAGACTGACCAACCGCAACATAACTTACTTTCAGGAGAGGAAAACAAAATGGGCCTGGTTCATTGAACTGGATAAAGATCTGAAAGAAGTGGGGATTACACCAACAGACATTCAGGAGTGCGTCCCACTCAAAGGGAAACTTCAAGCTTGTAAAGGTTTCCAAGAAAAACCGAAGCTGAAAACGGGAAAGATTTGGACCCAGGAACGGAAGGAAGTCCACCGAGAACGAATGCGGGCGTACAGGGCAAACATCAAAGCCAGTAGGAGACGGTTGGAATGACGCGGTCCATAGATGGCCTATACGAAATGAATGAATGAATGAATAATATGGGGATAGGAATATAATAGACCTGCCGTACCACACCCGCAGGTGTAAATCGCGTAAAAAAATTCTAGAGTTCCCCTTGATCCCCTTAAGCGCATTATACGTATTGATGAATTTTACGGCTTAATTTGGTTCTGTGATAACCTTCTAGCCGTTTGCAAACTTTCACACTAATGTAATTAATGGAATTGCATTGCGTCTTACAGCAATAGATGGACCTCTGAGAATCCGTTGGCATGGTTACTGGCTTGCATTCGTTCATTAGTTTATTAAATTAAATTAGTTTTCTGGGAATATCTCAAAAACGGTTGGTCTTCGGTCCTGAAATGTGGTTTTCGGGGAACCGAGTTTTGTCTCTCACATATAGGGGCTGAAAATGAGTTTTGTCTCGTCCTTCTACGCCTATTTCAGCATGTATTTTAAGGGGGTATGCCCCCTTTTATGAGAGGTACGGAGAAGAGTTACATCAATGATTAGTGGCGTGCCTCTGATGGATATATGTACCAAATTTTACGTTGATACACCCAGCCGTTCTCGATTTATAAGGGAACAAATTTGTCCACAGACAAACAAAAAAACGCATCCATCATAAAACAGTCTGAAACGTGTAAACAACTCAAATTTCCGTAGAAATTCAGAGAAAAACACACAAATTTTCATTTGGTGTATATAGAGAGATATACTGCACCGCTCGGTGTTGACCGTGTTTTATTGCACAGATTTTGGTTTTACTCGCTAACCGTTGGAGATATACGAAAAGTGATAAGGACCTTTCGGATAGAAAATTAAATGTTAAAGCTCATGTATACCATAAAAAGTTTGCTATTTCTTAGCGTTCTCTTTTTATTTGAAAAGGAAATATGAAATTTTGAAACCAAAGGGTGTAGTGACGTGACAAATGTCGGTTTTACTCGCTAACTGTTGGAGATACACGAAAAGTGATAAGGACCTTTCGGATAGGAAATTCAATTTCAAAGCTCATATGTGCCATTAAAAGTTTGCTATATCCTACCGTTCTCTTTTTATTTGATATGGAAATATGAAATTTTGAAACCAAAAGGTCTAATGACGTCACTAAAATGGTCGCCAGTTTTTAATAGTAAAAAATTTCGAAATCAAAAGTATCCTATGTGTAAACCTGGTAAATCAGCTACATCCATGCAAAATTTCATTGAAATCGGACCAGTGGTTCTTGAGTTATTGAGTAACAGACAGACAGACAGAAAGACACACACCATCTCATTTTTAGCCTATTTTCAATTTTGAAAAAATAGGCTTATGAGATCACCTTTTGTCCGTGTGTGTGTGCGTGTGTGTGTGTGTGTGTGTGTGTGTGTGATTCGTGTGTGTGTCCCCCCCTAATAAAATCTAAACGGCAGGAGCGATTTCAATGAAACTCGGAAAGTTCATAGCACTATTCCCGGCGACCTCGACCGTGCCCTTCAAATTTTGTTACGACTCACCAATCCAACATGGCGGCTGTGCGAAATATTTCACCAGCATTCAATATCTCCGAAACTATTACCGATATTTCCCTGACATTTTATATGGTGATAGAGGGAACTACTATTGGTTCACTTATGTGACTTTTGAAAACCTGGTAACTACAAAACCAACATGGAGGCCAAGCGAATTTGCGACTTTTAAATAGACGTTTCTCGTGATTTGACCAACCAAACGCAATGAAACTTGGTACAGTATATGTTTATATACATTGTAATGCACCGACATCTAACTTCGTTCAATTGTTTACATAATCACAAGATGGCGGATGTGCGAAATATTTCACCGGCATTCTATATCTCTGAAACTATTAGCGTTATCTCCCTAAAATTTTGTACGGAGATAAAGGGCACTACTGGAAGTGCATCTATAAGACTTTCAAAAACCTGTTAACTACGAAACGAACATGGCGGCCAAGCGAATTTGAAAATTTTAAATAGACCTTTTCGCGATTTAATGTTCCAAGCGCACTGAAACCTGGTACAGGAAATATTTATACACATTGTAATCCACTGGAATCTAATTTAGTTCAATTGTTTACATAACCTCAAGATGGCGGCAGTGCGAATTTTAAAATTAAGTTTTTATTTCTTGTGATGTAGTCATGCGATCGAAGTGAAAGTTTGAATATTGAACCTGGGCAATAATTTTCCTTTAATGGTACATGACTCTATGGCCTATACATTTAACAATCCAACATGGCGACCATCCGAAATATTTAGACGATACTGAATATCTACGAATCTATTTTAGCAATCAAACTGCATTTTTTAATGTTCATAGGGGCTATGAACTTAAGTTCACCTATAGGACTTTAAATAACCTGGTGATCACAAATCCAACATGGCGGTGACGCGAATTATAAATATTTACATGGACGTTTCTCGCAATTTAACCATCCGAGTGCAGTGAAACTTGGTACAGTAAATCCTTATACGAATGTTAATCCACTGGCATCTAATTTATTTCAATTGTTTCCATAACCTCAAGATGGCAGCTGTGAAAATTTTTTAAATCTCCTCGTTTTTTCTTGTGTCCTAATTATGCGATTGAAGTTTGAATATTACACGTTCACAATAATCTGCATGTAACAGTACATAACTCTAGGACCTACATATATAAAATCCAACATGGCGACCATCCGAAATATTTAGTCGGTTCTTAATATCTACGAATCTATTACAGCAATCAAACAGAAATTGTGTATGTTGATAGAGGCAGTTAACATAAGTAGGATATATGAAAATAGGCTGTATAGTTCTTCACGGAACTACTTGTTCATTATGAAACAGTTTCTCCCACCAATCAGAGCTCAAGAAACAGTTTTTTGAGGAATTAGGTAAGAATACCTTCGCGCATGCGCTCAAAATCCAACATGTATATATAAATTACCGATATGGAAAGTGGGCCATATGTTCGCGTAAATAAACTGGCTAATATGAGACAAGAAATAGCACTGTACCTTAATATCCCCAACGCCAATTTCTACACAGCACATTGCTTTCAAACGACTTCAATGACAATATTAGTGAATGCTATAGAGCTGGACGGCACGCTGTAAACAATACGTGTTCTGTGTTGGCAAGCAAAGTGAATGGTCTCTGCTTTCGGAGTGCCTTGACCCACGCATGCGATCTGTTCAGTCAGCAAAACCAGCGCACCCTGTTCACTATCTGAATCCCTTAGATATTTATGAATATTTATGTTAAAACATATAATAAAGTTATAATTATCGTCGAACATAAACAGTCGTATGCAACTCGCCTATAATGGTAATTAAGACACTCGTATGGAAATTATAAAACTCACTTACGCACGTTTTATCAACATACTCGTGTCTTAATTATTGCCATTATAGGCGAGCTGCATAATGTACTATTAATTAATTAATAACATGTTTGTTTCGCTTCTGAGAGAGCGTAGTGAAAGGAGCGAAGTACATTGATTAATCGACAAAACAATTAATAATTTATTCGTTCAAACTATAATAATAATAATAATAATAATAATAATAATAATAATAATAATAATAATAATAATAATAATATCTTATGGCCTCAGGTACCAGGTGCAAGCTTTGTTACTTGACTCCTAGAGACAGCTTGCATGCCGAATTTTGTTGTTCCTTGAAGCACTATGAAAGTCAAGGAGGTTAGATATCTAAGCTCCTTGACACTATAGCGCTTTTTAGTAGAGAAATGAGGAACTTTGTGTTGGCGGAATAGTTAATCGATTAATCTATTAAACGCTCAATAGATTAATTGATTTTTCGATAACTGAAATAAATCGATTGAAAGCACCAGCTCTAATTCTTACTGAAGTCGTTATACCACATCTTAGCTAGATCATGCACTTAGCTGAAAGTCAAAGAAGTGACTGTTTTTGTTGACTGCTTTAGCTTAAAGTTTGTTATAACTAGGGACCGGATTTTTAGCCTACTTTCGATTTTTGCAAAAAATGAAAGTAGACTTATGAGATCAACACAGGGCGAAAAAAGTGTGTCTGTCTGTGTGTGTGTATGTGTGTGTGTGAGTCTGTGTGTGTGAGTGTGTGTGTGTGTGTGTGTGTGTGAGTGTGTGTACTCTGAATGTCTGTCCCCCCCTATCAATTCGAACACGGTGAATGCGAATTGAACGAAATTTGGTACAAAGGTAGCACTAGCAAAGGACACCTCAGTGTCATGTTTTATATCGCCGCCATCTTGACGGAAACGTAATGGCGGCCACACAAATGTTCAAAGCTTAAATCAAATTACGACTAACCTAATCATCCGATCTCTACCAAATTTTGCAACGACATACCTTTATGGGGGGAGCATCCTTTGACCAAACCAATAGGTCATCAGCGTAATAGTTTGCGGATGGCGGCCATCTTTGTGTGAAAATCGATTCCCCCTATTAATTCGAACACGGTGCAACCGAATGGAACGAAATTTGGTACAGAGGTAGTACTAACAAAAGGCACCTCAGTGTCATGTTTTATATCGCCGCCAACTTGACGGAAACGTAATGGCGGCCACACAAATGTTCAAAGCTTAAATCAAATTACGATTAACCTAATCATCCGATCTCTACCAAATTTTGCAACTACATACCTTTAAGGAGGGAGCATCCTTTGACCAATCTAATAGGTCATTCACCTGATAGTTTGCGGATGGCGGCCATCTTTATGTCAAAATTGATTCCCCCTATTAATTCGAACACGGTGGAACCGAATGGAACGAAATTTGGTACAGAGGTAGCACTAGCAAAGGGCACCTCAGTGTCATGTTTTATATCGCCGCCATCTTGACTGAAACGTAATGGCGGCCACACGAATGTTCAAAGCTTAAATCAAATTACGATTAACCTAATCATCCGTTCTCTACCAAATTTTGCAACTACATACCTTTATGGAGGGAGCATCCTTTGACCATTCTAATAGGTCATTCACCTAATAGTTTGCGGATGGAGGCCATCTTTATGTCAAAATTGATTCCCCCTATTAATTCGAACACGATGGAACCGAATGGAACGAAATTTGGTACAGAGGTAGTACTAGCAAAGGGCACCTCAGTGTCATGTTTTATATCGCCGCCATCTTGACTGAAACGTAATGGCGGCCACACGAATGTTCAAAGCTTAAATCAAATTACGATTAACCTAATCATCCGATCTCTACCAAACTTTGCAACTACATTCCTTTATGGAGGGAGCATCCTTTGACCAATCTAATAGGTCATTCGCCTAATAGTTTGCGGATTGCGGCCATCTTTGTGTCAGAATCGATTCCCCCTATTAATTCAAACACGCTGAAACCAAATGGAACGAAATTTGGTATAGAGGTAGCACTAGCAAAGGGCACCTCAGTGTCATGTTTTATATCACCGCTATCTTGATGGAAACGTAATCGCGGCCACCCAAATGTTAAAAGCTAAAATGTAATTACGACCAACCTAATAATCTAGTCTCTACCTAATTTTGCAACACCATATCTTTATGTGGGAAACATATTCTGACCAAACTGCAAGAACATCAGCCCAATAGTTTGCAGATGGTGGCCAAGTATGTGTGCAAATCGATTCCCCCTATCAATTAAAACACGGTGAAACCGAATTGAACGAAATTTGGTACAGAGGTAGCACTAGCAAAGGGCACCTCATATTCATGTTTAATATCCCTATAGCACGTTGTATTTCAACAAGCTCCTACAACAAACATTCAATCATACTCCTTGAAAAGGACAAAGAGTTATAACAATACCCATGCATTTAGGAGAAAGTAGGCTATATGTTCTTTACTGAACATCTTGTTTGAGGTTTTTTTTAGTTTGTTTTTTTTGCATATTCTGAACACAACAGCATATTTCAGTATATACAGTTGAAATTAAGTATAATGTAAAACATTTTGAACAAGATAGGTCTCACCTGCATGTTGGACATCCCTTGTAAGCAACTTCCTGAACAACAGATTAATAATTAATATTTTACGCAAGCATGCTGCCTGGCTATTTGAAGAAGGGAATGGGGTGGGACATTCCTTTCACCGCCTGGGCAGTATCCCTTGTAAGCAACTTTCTGAGAAACGGAAAACGAGATGACAGTACTCGTACTTTAGCCAATACTGCCTGGCTATTTGAAGAAGGGAACGGGGTGGGACATTCCTTTCACCGTCTGGGCAGTATCCCTTGTAAGCAACTTTCTGAGAAACGGAAAACGAGATGACAGTACTCGTACTTTAGCCAATACTGCCTGGCTATTTGAAAAAGGGAACGGGGTGGGACATTCCTTTCACCATCTCGACAGCCAGTAGCCTGGGGTTAGTTTTGTGAGGAGTTTCTTCAGTTAATGTGTTACTTTATTCTTAGTCTGTATATCCTTAACTCAAAATGCCTAAAGAGAAGAGCAGCAGAAAATATTTCATAAAACAGTGAGTGTCAGGTAATAGTGATTATTGATTATTCAACTGATGGCGTTGTCGTCTATTGTCAAGTATGCTCGAAGGAAGTGAAATTTTAAAAGAAATTAAACTTGAACAAGATGCAATAACGACTGCACATATAACGCAAAGGAGGAAAAGAAGAGTGAATAAGATTGGCTTACCGTTAAATGCATTTTTTTGGGCATATTATCAACATTTTTGGTGCATAATCACATCATCTTCTTCTTCTTCTTCTTCTTCTTCTTCGCGATCAGTCCCAGTGGACCGCGCGCTGTCATCCGCCAACTGTCCACACGTATCGCTGCCTGTTGCAGATCTTCAATGAGTCCATCACTCCACCGCTTCCTTGGTCTACCTGGTGGTCTTCTTCCTGTGGGGATGAAATCCAGTAGCTTCCGTGGCCATCGGTGGTCTTCCATCCGGGCTACATGTCCAGCCCACTGCAGTCTTCTGGTTTTGATGGTTCCAGCTAAGTTGGCATCATGGTACAGGTCTTCTACTTCATGACTGTGTCTAATCCTCCATTCACCCGTGTGTACGTCCCTCACCGGTCCAAAGATCTTCCGAAGAACTTTTCTATCAAAAACGAGTAGTTTATGAAAGTCCTGTTTTCGGAAACTCCATGTCTCACATCCATATACTGTAGTACAAGAGTTTTATACAGCCGAATTTTGAACTGTCTGGAGAGACATCTGGACCGAAGAAGCTGTGATAAGCTGTAGAGCAGTGGTCTTCAACCTTATTTTAATGAAGGGAGAAATTGTTGTTATGAAAGGCCTTTAGGGCCGCCTTAATCTTATTATATATCTATATTTACATATTGTCTTTCAACTTGGAAGAAAAAAACATATTTTTAAAAATTACAGTGCAATCAATATTAAAATATGTTACAAAATACAAAAACAAATTAAAAGTATCAAAGTGGTGTTTTTTTTTAGTTCAATGAGAAACCTGACATTGTTTCTCTTTCACTAATCTGTCAACATTGGCATTTATGTTGGATGAACAATTCAGTTCTCTAAATGAGAGTCAGAAACACGATTCCTCAATTTTGAATTCACATTCTTCATTTTGGAAAATAGCTGCTCACAGATGTAAGTGCTGCCAAAAAGGGATGCTGTCGACAGAGCATGAGATCTGATTGCCGATCTTTTTCAACATACAATGAGTAAAACTCCAAAAGTCCAAAAATTCAAAATTTCTCCTGTAAATCGCTACTACTCTGAAACTCAATAAGTTCCATTTGTATGTTTCCGGGATAGTCTTCCAGATTCACACCAAATGGAGCACAAAATAGCAATTTTCGGTTTGTTACTACTCATAGCCATTATCCACAAAACATAAACAAGCATTCACTTGCTAGGAGAGATCAGGTGTATACTGATTAGTGCACCGTGGATAGCAGTCTCAGTTGACTGACCTTGGGTCACAGGGTTGCCATACTTGCTCCGCCGCTTACAAAATTCCCTACTACGGCCTATGAAGTATGATAACATTTAAAAATCAACAAAATGATGCAATCTTCTGAACTCTTTGTTCTTTTTATCATCGGTGCATCAACAAAAGACTGTTGTGGCTATCGAAATACCATCAAATATGAATTATTGAAACTAAATCGTTTTGCGGGCCGCGGGTTGAAGATCACTGCTGTAGAGAGGCGTACCATAAGTAGATCCTGCTTGGATCCTGGCGTTGATTTCTGCCTCACATGATCGAGTTCTCCGTGAAAAGCGATCATAGGTACTTAAAATTAATTGACCCTCTTGTAGGACTACCCGGAGTGACTGTAGTTGCTCAATTGCATGCATATTTTAATAATTTTACTGCATGAAAGCCCGGTCCCTATAACCAAATAAATGCATTGGATCTAGATGTCTTTTTATTTCATTTTTGCCTCACACTTCAAAAAATTCCTGAAATTGCCATGGGTTCTAAATTGACCCTTCCACTTAAGTCGTTTTTTTAATCAGGTCAAAACTTCATACATTTAACTCTCAACTGGTATTGTGGGGGTGTTGCGACACTGTTACTGTCTGGTATTATTGTAGTAACATCATAGCAGAAAATTTCCAAGTTCCGGAATGTACAGTAGTACAGTATGTATGTCTGTCCCTTACCTTATTATTCCCGTTTTCCAATGGGGTCGGGGATGAGATGCAATGAAATCTTTGTGGCGGATGCCTTTCCAGACACCAACCTCATGAGAGGAGTTAATGACAGATGAAATGAATGATGGTGAATGAAACTGGGCAAGGATGTAGCAGAAGGAAGGCCGTGGCCTGTCAGGAGGTACCATCCCAGCATTTACCTGGAGTTGAAAATGGGAAACCACGGAAAACCATTTCAAGGATGGCCAACGGTAGGGCTTGAACCCACGTCTACCGAGTCCGCGGCTTGGCCCCATGGTCTAGCGCTGCGCGTTAGCGAGTGTAGCTACCGCTGTCGGTAGTAACAATAATGCAGAATATTTACTGTTATTTCAGATAATCTTAACAATATTAATAATCATAATAATACTATCGTATGGCCTCGGGTGCCAGGTGCAAGCTTTGTTATTTGCACTCAGAGGGCCGCTTACATTTCGATTTTTTGTCGTTCCTTGGAGCGCTATAAAAGTCAAGGTGGTTAGATATCTAAGCTCCTTGACACTAAAGCGCTTTCTAGTAGAGAAAGGAGGAACCTTGTGTTGGCGGAAAATCCCGAGATTAATTTTGCCATTATGAACACGGCCTACTGAATTCAAATGGGTTCTTTAATATGCCAACAACATATGGCATGCGTGCCGAGATATTTGTCGCCTTTCAAAATCACTTACCACGACCAGGATCGAACCTGCAAGCTTCGAGTTGGTAGTTCGACAAAATAACCACTCATCCGCCGTAAAAATAAAAATAATAATAATAATAATAATAACCCCGCCAACCTGGGCCCAATGTTTGGGAAGCCAGGCTCTGCCTGTCACAAGCCAGGACAAAGCGGTGAGTGATAGAGGAGTAACACCTCTTTAAAAAACCGAGGTCCAGCTGACCCGGCTGGTAGTACCTTCTAAGGGTCCCTTGCCAGGGTTACGGAGAAGTCCTCAACGGCATTGATGGTGGTATAGATGATCTATAGAACAGTGTTAATGGCAGACGAGGCGGCCTTGTATCCCGGATTAATAGGATAAAAGGCATCTATACTAGTATTCGGTTAGATGTCAGCTTTACTTAAATCCATGAGCGTCTGTACTGGTATCCAGCGGCGAGTGGTCAGCGTCTGTTAGCTCAGTGAGCTCGGCTGAAAATCTAAGTTCCAAAGGCCTCAACAATCTCTGGTCCTATATGGTCCTGGTATCTGCTAGGCCAAGTACTGCGTACAAGCAAATATGGAATGTGCAAGTAAATACAATCCTACCCCAGGTGGTACACAATCCACCCGTCAACAGACGGCCACTGAACTTTCGGACTCTGGGGAGTTCAGACGTGCGCAACAGAGAGTATGGGAGATCTCTGGTAAACTTCCCTACAACCAGAAATCATTCCTTGGAACGATAAACATTAATAAATTGATCCAAATAGGGAAATTACATGACCTCACACAGGAAATTGACCGACAAAAAATTCTCATCCTTGCTCTTCAAGGAACACGAATGACAGACAACGACACTATGGACTACGGAAACTACCGCATCTTTAAAAGCAAAACACAACAAAGAGTCGCAAGGGGCGCACCAATTTTCGGTATGGCGTTTCTTGTACACAGATCTATTATCACCTCCGTCAGGGAAATTACACCCGTCAATAGTCGGCTCATGACCATGCGCGTCAAATGCGCCAACAAAAATTTCACACTCATCAATGCGCATACCCCCACCAATGTTGACAATAAGAAGAACCCTGAAAGAGTTGAAAAATTCTGGAACAAACATGAGAACATCATGAGCAAGATTTCCCGCGATGACGTTAAAATCCTCATGGGAGATTTCAATGCTCAACTTGGCAAAGAGAAAATCTATCGAAAATTCGTCGGTAAATATTCCGCACACCAAAACACGAACACTAACGGCTCGCGTCTGTTTGACATCTGTCACCAATTCAACCCTAAAATTTTGTCCACGCACTTTAGAAAATCACCGCATAAACAGAAAACATGGCGATCTCCGATCCAACATCTCGGTGAGTATCAGATTGATCACGTCGCCATTTCCTAAGCCCACTACAGAACCATTCACGACGTTCAAGTCCGACGAGACACGAATATCGACTCGGATCACTCACTACCTTACAAGAATCAAAGTAAAGTTCACCCCAAAGAGAGTTCACCGTCGCAAACCACCTATACCGAAATTCGATTTAGCTATGATTTAAGAAACAAATATTGTAGAGGAATGGGAAAAGGAACCGGCGAATAACTGGAACGACTTTCGTAGCAAAATTATCGGACAAGCTAAAGCACTGATCCAGCAAAAAAGAAAGACAAAACATCCATGGTGGAATTCTGAGTGTGATCAAGCCATTGCCAATCGCCGAATCGCATTCCAAAAACAAGATGTACAGTAAAGAACATATAGCCTACTTTCTCCTAAATGCATGGGTATTGTTATAACTCTTTGTCCTTTTCAAGGAGTATAATTGAATGTTGGTTGTAGTAGCTTGTTGAAATACAACGTGCTATAGGGATATTAAACATGAATATGAGGTGCCCTTTGCTAGTGCTACCTCTGCAAAAAATTTCATTCAATTCGGTTTCACCGTGTTTGAATTGATATGGGGAATGGATTTGCACACATAATGGCCGCTATTTGCAAACTAATGGGCTGATGACCTTGTAGTCAACAAAAGATGCTTTCCACAAAAAGGCATGTTGTTGCAAAATCTGGTAGAGATCAAATTATTAGGATGGTCGTAATTTGATATTAGCTTTTAACATTTGGGTGGCCGTCATTGTGTTTCCGTCAAGATGGCGGCGATATAAAACATGACACTGAGGTGCCCTTTGCTAGTGCTACCTCTGTACCAAATTTCGTTCAATTCGGTTTCACCGTGTTTGAATTGATAGGGGGAATCGATTTGCACACATACTTGGCCACCATCTGCAACCTATAGGGCTGATGATCTTGCAGTTTGGTCAGAATATGCTTCCCACATAAAGATATGTTGTTGCAAAATTTGGTAGAAACTAGATTATTAGGTTGGTCGTAATTACATTTTAGCTTTTAACATTTGGGTGGCCGCGATTACGTTTCCGTCAAGATGGCGGTGATATAAAACATGACACTGAGGTGCCCTCTGCTAGTGCTACCTCTGTTCCAAATTTCGTTCCATTCGGTTTCACCGTGTTTGAATTGATAGGGGGAATCGATTTTCACACAAAGATGGCCACCATCCGCAAAATATTAGGCTAATGACCTACTAGTTTGGTCAAAGGATGCTCCCTCCATAAAGGTATGTTGTTGCAAAATTTGGTACAGATCGGATGATTAGGTTAATCGTAATATGATTTAAGCTTTGAACATTTGTATGGCCGCCATTACGTTTCCGTCAAGATGGCGGCGATATAAAACATAACACTGAGGTGCCCTTTGCAAGTGCTACCTCTGTACCAAATTTCGTTCCATTCGGTTTCACCGTGTTCGAATTAATAGGGGGAATCGATTTTGACAAAAAGATGGCCGCCATCCGCAAACTATTAGGCTAATGACCTATTAGATCGGTCAAATGATGCTCCCTCCAAAAAGGTATGTTGATGCAAAATTTGTTAGAGATCAGATGATTATGTTAGTCGTAATTTGATTTAAGCTTCGAACATTTGTGTGGCCGCCATTACGTTTCTGTCAAGATGGCGGCGATATAAAACATGACACTGAGGTGCCCTTTGCTAGTACTACCTCTGTACCAAATTTCGTTCCATTCGGTTTCACCGTGTTTGAATTAATAGGGGGAATCGATTTTGACACAAAGATGGCCGCCATCCGCAAACTATTAGGCTAATAAAAAGGAAAGGAAGATTGTAGTTTTACGTGACCGTGAATCGTGTGATTATGAGCCACGGGACCTCCTTTTTACGTGGAATCCGAACCACAGGACATGGCATTTCGCTTCGAAAATCTCACATGCATTGACCGGGAATCGAACCCGGACCGCCTTGGTGAGAGGCATACAGCAAGACCGATGAGCCACCACGCCCCCCCCCCTATTAGGCTAATGACCTATTAATTTGGTCAAAGGATGCTTCCTCCATAAAGGTATGTTGTTGCAAAATTTGGTCGAGATCGGATGATTAGGTTAGTCGTAATTTGATTTAAGCTTTAAACATTTGTGTGGCCGCCATTACGTTTCCGTCAAGATGGCGGTGATATAAAACATGACACTCAGGTGCCCTTTGCTCGTACTACCTCTGTACCAATTTCGTTCCATTCGGTTTCACCGTGTTCGAATTAATATGGGGAATCGATTTTCACACAAAGATGGCCACCATCCGCAAACTCTTAGGCTGATGACTTATTAGTTTGGTCACACGATGCTCCCCCCATAAAGGTATATTGTTGCAAAATTTGGTAGAGATCGGATTATTAGGTTAGTCGTAATTTGATTTAAGCTTTGAACATTTGTGTGGCCGCCATTACGTTTCCGTCAAGATGGCGGCGATATAAAACATGACACTGAGGTGCCCTTTGCTAGTGCTACCTCTGTACCAAATTTCGTTCCATTCGGTTTCACCGTGTTCTAATTAATAGGGGGAA
Source organism: Meconema thalassinum (assembly GCA_946902985.2). Lineage (NCBI taxonomy): Eukaryota > Metazoa > Arthropoda > Insecta > Orthoptera > Tettigoniidae > Meconema > Meconema thalassinum. Next base: position 928,029,220 of record OX336388.2, read on the forward strand.
TCGATTTTGACACAAATATGGCCGCCATCCGCAAACCATTAGGCTAATGACCTATTAGATTGGTCAAAGGATGCTCCCTCCATAAAGGTATGTTGTTGCAAAATTTGGTAGAGATCGGATGATTAGGTTAGTCGTAATTTGATTTAAGCTTTGAACATTTGTGTGGCCGCCATTACGGTTCCGTCAAGATGGCGGCGATATAAAACATGACACTGAGGTGTCCTTTGCTAGTGCTACCCTTTTACCAAATTTCGTTCAATTCGCGTTCACCGTGTTCGAATTGATAGGGGGGGGGGGCAGACATTCAGAGTACACACACTCACACACGCACACACACAGACTCACATACACACATACACACACACACAGACACATTTTTTTCGCCCTGTGTTGATCTCATAAGTCTACTTTCATTTTTGCAAAAATCGAAAGTAGGCTAATACAACAGCAGTAGATCACCACGAACCCTGGGACACTTCCTCGACATCCGCAACAGACAAACAAGACTATCAGGATTGTCAAGCGTGATTATATCACTGGGCAACTTAAGTCCATGGAGAATGATTTCAGAAACTCCGATAGTCGGAATTTCTACTGGACCTTCGCGAATAATATTAAGGGTTATGCACCGCCAAATTTAACCTTTAGGAAACAGGATGGAAAACTGGCACTTACTAATCGTGAAAATTACGATGAACTTGCACGCTACTTTTCTGGGCTCCTTAACTGTCCCGAACCACCTGAACATTTCTTGCATACGACCCCAGAACACGTCATGCCAGACGCTGATCCACCAACACAAGAAGAAATCACTCGCCATATCAAAAAACTCAAGAATGGAAAGACAGCAGGAGAAGATGGAATTGTCGCGGAACTGCTGAAAAATCTTGGACCACGATCACTGCAGAAAATTACACAGATCATTCAAGAAGTCTGGCGAAGTGAAAAACTCACAGATGATTGGAAATGCGCACTCATTCACTCACTCTACAAAAAAGGAGACAGATTGGATGTGAATAACTATAGAGGGATATCCCTCCTTTCTGTACCTTACAAAGTCTTCTCTGCTTGCCTCCTACAACGCACACAAGAACAGCTCGAGCCTCTCATTGGTGAATACCAGGCAGGGTTCAGATCAAACAGATCAAGTACTCAACAAATTTTCAAACTCAAGTCCACACTGAAACTTCGATCTTTACGAAATCTCCCAACCATCTGCGTATTCGTCGATTTTCAGAAAGCTTATAACTCTGTCGACCGCCAATCCCTCTTTTATATACTCGAAGAATACACGCTCGACCCGATAACACGACGCCTCATCCAATAGACCCTATCTGAAACAACTTCCAAAGTCAAGTTCCTTGGTGAAGTATCTGAACCTTTCCTCATCGGGACAGGTGTACGGCAGGGTGATGGGCTCTCCCCTCTACTCTTTAATATCGTCCTAGAGAAGGTCATCAAAGAATGGAGAAATGAACTGAGGAGTCGGAATACCTGGAAGCCCGTCATGCTAGGAAGGCAAACGGATAATATCGACGTGACATGCTTCGCTTTCGCGGATGATCTTGCAATCCTCTCCGCAGATGAACGAACGGCAATTCTTCAGATTGAGGTCTTACAAGAGTGTGCTGAAAAGGACGGACTACAAATTTCCTTCACTACGACCGAGTTTATATCGACAAAACACATTCAAGCACAACATTTACTCACAGAGTACGGTATGATAAACAGGGTTAATCACTTCAAGTATTTGGGTGAAATTATTGAACCCACAGGTATGGAAAGAGTGGCGCAAAAAGCTCGTGAAGTTAAATTGCGGAAAGCATACGGAAAAATCGCAAATATTTACAACAAGAAATGCATGAGCATCAACACCAAAATTCAACACTTCACGACTGTCATCAAACCTGAGACACTTGACGCCAGCGAGACACTAAACCTCAACTACAAAGGGGATCTTGAGAACATCAAGAAGGCTGAGAGAAAAATCATCCGTAAAATATTGGGCCCTAAACTCACAGATGATGGATATCGTCTGCAATCAAACACAATCACAGAGAGATACTCTAACATCGAGTCAGATTTCCGCAAGCGACGACTGAGATTCTACGGCCACATTATGAGACTGAATGACGACCGGCTAATAAAGAGAATATTGACTTACTTACGGAAACTTAAAGTGACAACAGTCTGGGTTACCCAAGTCCAAATTGATCTCGAAAGTGCCAACATCATACCAATAGACATAGACCAGGCTGTTCCAGCCGAGCAGCTCGCTCGTGAGCAACAGAGTACTCGCCGCCTTTCGTGAGTAAACCTGCAACATGCAATACAGCTCTGCTGTGGGGGGCTGCCGACACTTCGCGGTGGATACATCAATACTGGCAGGAACGCATAGACTTGTGCTATGACCTTCGCCCAGTGACGTATTGGCTCTCACACCCCGTCCCTCTCCAACCGTGCTCCGAGCATTACTGCTGAGTACTCGCGTATACGCATACTCAAACTCATGGATTAGGAACAGCCAGACATAGTCGAGCGAATGACATTCCGACATAAGATACACAGTTGGGGAGTCACACATGAAGATCGACCAAGGAGACCAGGGAAAGGATGGACGGAGGAACGTCGAGTCCGACACAGTGAGATGATGAAGGAGTTCTGGAAGAACAAGAAGAACAGAACCAGAACATAATTTGCTTAATGTGATCCTTTGGGTCTAAACAATGTAAATAAATAAATAAATAATAATCATCATAATCATCTAACGTCCTTGATAACTACTGTGGCTTTTAGAGAAGCCAAGGTGCCGGAATTTTGTCCCGAAGGGGATTTTTAACGTGCAGTGAATCTACAGACATGGCTCCCACGTGTTTGTTTACTCTCAAATGCCAACCGACTGAGAGAACACTACCGCTGCACCACACAGTTCATATGAAGAAATGAAACACAGTTTACTATTTTAAAATTCAACTGGCAACAAAACGTTCGGTTATACAAATTATGGCGATACATCAAGGGATAGCCTCGTCCTCTAGGATGCTGAGTCAGCTGAACACACCATGACGCACACAGCCTGTCTAAGCTCAGTCAGTTTGTTTTCACGCGTTTCAGGAGAGGCAGATCTGTTAAAAATATTACTGGCGAGTTTATTTACATAATATTTTTGGTGTTACACAGTCTGGAGATGCTCTTCTAAGACTAAACGTGCCATTGATGAGCTCATAACTTGTGAAACGTGGGCTGGCTAGCACGGACTGGTGGTAGTGTTTCCTTTGACGTTTCTTGTTGATCTCCGTTGGTCAACTATTGTTCTCTTCCAACACATCTCACTTCCTGCTTGCAAGTTCAGTGACGAATAGTCCTATGTTTTTCCCTGGTATATACATTATGTTCATGCAAAATTTCAGCTCAATCGGTTGAGTAATTTTTGTGTAAAAGAGTAACAGACAGGCAGACAGACACCACTAGAATTTATATACTGTATTAACTTAGTATATTATAAAAATGAGATGGTGTGTTTCTGTGTATTACTCAATCACGCAAGCACCACTGGTCCGATTTACATGAAAGTTTACATGGAAGTAGCTGATTTACCTGGGTAACATATAGGCTACTTTTGATTTCGATAATATGCACTATTCAAATATGGCAACCAATTTAGTGACGTCACTAAACCCTTTGGTTTCAAACTTACATATTTCCATTTCAAATAAAAAGAGAACTCTAAGAAATAGCAAACTTTTGATGGCATATACGAGGTTTAAAATTTAATTGTCTATCCGCAAGGTCCATATCACTTTTCGTGTATCTCCAATGATTAGGGAGTAAAACCTAAATTTGTGCTATAAAGCACTGTCAACGCCGAGCGGTGTAGTTGGATAACATGTTCCATCCTCATCCCTCCGCGCAGCACCTCGCCTATCCCCTGTTTTAACTGCCACCTTTATATTTTAATGAATTTATGACCCGTAGGGAAGCACGGGTACTTCAGCTAGTATTAGTAGTCTATACATTTCAATATATCTATTTTCCTCTCTTTGATTTTAATCTTTAACTTTGTAAAATTTTATCCAGTACCGTAGGTCAACGGGAAACACAAATAATGTTGGGTTTCCAGAAATATTAACAATTCCTAAAAGAACAAGAAGTTCCATGACGAACTGAAGAGCCTACTTTTCTTAAAATTTAAGATTCATGCCAATGATTAATCTATATGGATCTATCTAGAATAATGACGAAATTATGTTGGTAATGTCTACATTTCTAATTAGTTCGAAATACTGTATACCTGGCATAATGTAGCCTAATAGAGAACTACAGTTGGCAGCCCTGGTGACTGAATATATTCCTAGTTCCATCTCTTAAGGTACAGAAAACAATATTGGTTGAAGTCCAATGGATAGCATGGTCGTTACATGAAGTTAAACATTGGATCTAACAGCGCGCGTGAAATCATGTTGGCAACAATGTCATGCATGTATTGGTCAGAAATAATCTGATCTATTGTTGTGCCAACCTTGAATGAAATCCATTAGTTAGTATAGAAGTTACATGCATTTTAAAATTGGACCTATCAGCAGGCTTAGAATCATGTTGGCAGCACTGGCGTAGGCCTATATTAGTTCCTCCGAATTAATCTAGAATGCCAGGTACTATACGTGTGCAAAGTTTAGAGCTAATGGCTTGCATACTTCCTGATATATTGATATTAGGGTAACAAAAATAGAGACAGTATTTATTAAAAGTTGGCAGCCCTGGTTACTCTTAAGAATCGGCATAGTCATATCTGTTATGGTACACATAGCACACACGAAATTTGGTTGAAATCCAATTGATAGTATAGAGGTTACATGTATTTAAAGTTGGAACTCTCAGCAGGCTTAGAATCATGTTGGTAGCACTGATGTATATAAGTTACTCCAAATTAATATAGAATGTCAGGTACTATACGTGTGCACAGTTTAAAGCTGTCGGCTTGAATACGTTCTGATATATGGGTATTTGGATTTTAAAAAATGAGAGTATTTATTAACAGTTGGCAGCCCTGGTGGCTCTTAAGAATATGCTCAGTCATATCTGTTTATGTACACCTAGCACATACGAAATTTGGTTGAAATCCAATTGATAGTGTAGAAGTTATATGCATTTAAAATTTGGACCTATCAGCAGGCGTATAATCATTTTGGCAACACTGCTATGTATGGTCTCCTGGAAATTAAACTGCAATATTATTATCTATAAGTGAGCCAATTTTGAAATAGCTCCCATTCATACCTTCCATGATATCCAACATGTAGCTCAAATTTCAATTGCGACTTTTCAGCAGTTGGTAGCACTGACATCATTTTCAAATATGGCCGTGAGATATTCAGGTATAGATCTTTACTCCTACCAAATTTTGTCTCGATTGCTGCAGCCGTTTAGGAGTTGATAAGGGACACACACACACACACACACACAAACACACACACACAGCCAGACAGACAGACACACATTTGCCCGATCTCATAAGTCTACTTTTTCCTCATTTTTGCAAAATATGAAAAGTAGGCTAAAAATCACTAAAATAACATAGAAATATTCAAACTTTTATAATATAAATCGTATTAAGACAACGAACCTGGAAAGAACTAGATTATTAGAAAGGGTTCTCTTACCTTCGATGAGGATACCAGTTAAAATAACTAACAATATCGAACGTGTAGGGCTCGGTAGGTCAGCACTCACCTGAAATGGAGATTAAAAAGAATTAAAATGCATCATCATTAACATCATCATCATCATCATCATCATCATCACCACCAGAGCGCAAATTTTGATGACCTAAAATGTTTAATTTTGTTATGTAAAATTACTGCAAAAACCCAATAAAATAACCCGAACTTTACTATACTTGTAAGTTTGAATGGAATTTTACAATGAATTATTCTTATGAAGCAAAAACATTTTAAAACCATACTGGATAATATGCCAGTATACATATTAACTCTGTTAATGAAACTTAATGATGATACCTGTTAATACTATTGTGTTATTTTTCGTGTAACAAGTTTTCGACCCTCAGCGGGGTCATCTTCAGCATGAGTTGTTTCCTCTAATCTGACTTACATATGTTAAAAAAAGATAAACATATTATATCAATTGAAAGATAAGCTCTAAGGATAACAATATGAAATTACAATACTGTTAAAATGGACGTCCTTTCAATATTATTTTAAGAAAAATGTTGCTCATGTATTAAACCAAGCATATGCAATATAATTATATTTAGTCCAGTCAAATTAGACATAAAAAGGGGCCCCACCTAGCAAAAGGTCATGTAGTTCAAATTGTTTAATATGTTGTTTGGACCTCTGCCAATAGTAAGGAACCAAATTTGCAACTTCGGAAGTCCTGTGCTATCTGTGTAATAAAGAAAAACACCGCGCGATATTTGCACTGTTTTCAGTTTTTGCTCAATATCGTCTGAGAGAAACCATCATGAAGACCTGTTTACAATACGATTAAATTGTCTACAATGTGGGTCCTCGGCGAGCTCTGTATGTTTAGCAGTTCCCGACATACAGTTATTTAAAGATTGTTTTTTTTTTTCAAAAAACCAAAAATTGTTGGTTTAGGTCTCCTAATTCGACCAATATTGTCCAAAGACTCACCCTATGAGAAATTTCATTGAAAATGAACTTGAAGTTTATTTGTTTACCTTTAATTTGAGCTTGGCTAGTGCTTCTCCCAAAAGTGGCATGTAAAAAAAAAACTTGAAAAATTGAAATCAGGTGAAATCAATTAAAACAGGTTTTGAGCGTATCAGACATCACGTACAGGGCCTGTACTGATTAAATTGGAGTTAATATTATGGTAAGTATACGTAGCAATGGTTTCATAATATTGTCCTATACAAAATTACAATCTTGAATCTCATGTGATGTCAATTGCATTAGGTTGTGAAATGATCTTAGTTAAAAATTACATTCTTGAATTTCCATGTGATGTCTATTGAAATACGTTGTGAAGTGATCTTAGTTCGAAACCGAACAGATGCAATGGACTTTGAACTAAATAGAAAATTTGATAAACAAGTTTCCAAATGACGTAGTCTATGAATCTCGACGAGTTTCCACCATTGGTTCCGAGTCTTCTCATCTACGTGTTCCCGACCTGTGCCTATGGATGTCAGCGTGGGGAGCAGCAGGAAATGGGCGAACTCATGACATGTTAGTTAGTTCGTTAGTTAGTTAAGTTATTGTGGATGTTTTAAGGGGCGGAACTAGGAGGGCATCTATAAGAAGGGAGGTAGTGCACAGTTCACTACTCCTGTGGGTGTCGGGGCGCGGACACCAAGAGCCCGCTGATAAGCCAGTTGGTGTTCCTAGGCGAAACCCCACAAAAGACACGACATAAACCTAGAAAAATTGCTGAGTTTTAAATAGTACGTATTTAATAAAATATGAAGAGTGCATTAATATTAGAGTAATATGGAATATTACTTAGAATTTCGGCGAGAATTACAGCCCACTACTTTCTTAACGTGAACATCTAATATTTCCTTAAACTTTCTAATAAAGGTATGGAATTTCAGAATACAAACAATCTCCACTTATAAGCATCAAGCAAACTGATGCCTTTGTGACTCTCTTCTCGACCTTCAGAACTTAATGTGCGAATTATGCTGATAGCCTTACTTTCTTTATCCTTGCTTCCATCTTTCTTAGGAAGTAGTAAATATTAACGATTTCCTGACTTTAAGTGTGGAATGTTTTAACTATGAAATCAACGAAACTTAAGTCAAACTTAAACCCCAGTGTGATCTACTTTTATCACTGAAAAACAACGTGATCTATCACTGGGAATTTCATTGCAAATTATTCCTGTTGATGCACAGTTATAGCCTAATTCAATAAAATGATTCCCTTACTAACTTTACTTTTCAAATTAATGAGACGTCTTTGACTGTATTTTATCCACCGAAATCGGATACTCAGGCGTACCCTTAGTAAGAGGAAGTACCAATGAATCTTCCAGATATTCTTCGGTGTTGTACACCTGAAGATGAAATAGTTATTGATGGCTAAAGGGGATTTCCGTTATTAGGCCGTGTTTGTACATTGATTAAAACCATATAGATGAAATGTAGAGAGCAAAAATGACATGGGTCGTGCAGGAATGAATCTGCAATCTGTGGGTTAAAGCACCGTTGGTACACCATTGAACTAGGCATTCATTATCCTGGGCATTTTATATTCTAAATATTTCCATACCTCATATACGTGATATTGTACCGCAAAATATCGCAAAAATGTTGTGAAAAACATTGAAGGTCCATCGATTCACACTATGATAGATTCTAAAAATGGAACATATGCGGGTTTTCTTAGAACTTCTAAAATATACGAGATGAGACGCTAGAAAATGAACTGGATGATCAATCTATATGACCCGAGATCGAGCCACCCAAGTGTCATGACCCCGATGTGTTGTATGGCGACAAATTGCTAATGAATGAAGTCACTATTATAAATAATGCAATGTGGAGCGGGTGCAGTTGCAGCAACACGACTCAGAGGCTTCACCAAATATGGTGGGAGAGAGCAGACTGCCGCCAGCCATCCACCTGCGGAGCAGACCGCCTTGCATCACTCACTGTAGCCTCCCAAATCTTATCATGTTCTTCACCTTCTCAGCATGGCTTCAATCAATTCACAGACTACCAAAACTAATCATGTACTTCACCTTCCCAGCCTGGCGTCAATCAGTGCACAGTCGCCCAAATCTTATCATGTACTTCACCTTCCCAGCCTGGCATCAATCAGTGCACAGCCTCCTAAATCTCATTTGTTTAACCTTCCCAGCCTGGCATCAATCAGTGCACAGCCTCCCAAATCTCATTTGTATCACCTTCTCAGCCTGGCTTCAATCAGTGCACAGCTTCCCAAATCTAATTATGTACTTCACCTTTCCAGCTTGGAGTCAATCAGTGCACAGTCTCACAAATCTTATCATCTGTTTCACCTTCTCAGCCTGACTTCAATCAATTGTTAATATATAAGTTGCAATTATTTAAGAATTGGACCCATCAGCAGGCTTAGAATCATGTTGGCAGCACCGACATGTATCAGCTATTCCAAATTAATCTACATGTACAATGTCAGGTACTTTACGTGTGCAAAATTTAGTTCTGTTGGCTTGCGTACTTTGTGAAATATTGAAATTAGGATAAAAGTCTAGGGAGAGCACTTATTAACAGTTGGCAGCCCTGATGGCTCTTAAGAATACGTGTAGTCATATCTGTTATGGTACACAATGCACATAGAAATTTGGTTGAAATCGATTTGTTAGTATAGAAGTTGCATGCATTTAATGTTGAACCTATCAGCAGGCTTAGAATCATGTTCGCGGCATGGAAGTATATCAGTTACTCCAAATTAATCTAGAATGTCAGGTACTATACGTGGGCAGAATTTAGAGCTGTTGGCTTGCATGCTTTCTGATATATTGGTATTAGAATTTATATAAAAAAATAGGGAGAGCATTTATTAGCAGTTGGCAGCCCTGCTGGCTCTCAAGAATACGCAGTCATATCTGTTATGATACACAAAGTACATACGAAATTCGGTTGAAATCCCATTAATAGTAGTCTATAGAAGTTAAATGCATTTAAATGTTGAACCTATCAGCAGGCTTAGAATCATGTTGGCACTGTCATATATGGGCACCTGAAAATTAATCTCGTATGTCATTATCTCTGTGTGTGCCAATTTTGGAACAGTTCGCAAGCATAACTTCTGAGATATACAACATAGAGCTCAAATTTCAATTGAGACTTTTCAGCAGTTGGTAGCACTGATGGCATTTTCAGATATGGCCGTGAGATATTCAGGTATAGATCTATACTCATACCTAATTTGGTTTGGATAGCTGCAGCCGTTGAGGAGTTGAGGGGAACACACACTCACAGACACACATTTGCCCGGATCGATTTCGTAAGTCTACTTTATCCTCATTTTTACAAAATGTGAAAAGTAGGCTAAAAATAGGGAATCTTACTTTCTAGATGCGCCTCGTAAATTAGTTTTGTAACGCAAGCATTACTTCAGAAACCATTTTATCCACCACTGGCAAACATATTTTCAAGACACCTATGGGCAAGAATTAGGTTTGAGTTACGGTACTTGCACATGACGCAGACCTGATTGTTCCAGACTTCCAAAATCGCCCACCGCGATTAAACAAACGGGACTGGGTTGGGCTAGGCGCGCCACCAGATGATTCACTGGTCAGCCAAATACGTTAGACAATAGTTGGTCCAACTGAACACAGATAACACACGTCATGGTTAATTACTACCTATGGTAACATGGAAGCAACTGCCCCAACATAACTAACGCTCTACAGACGGTACGACCACGCCTGCCTTGATTACGTTCCCAATTATATATATTTCATTAAGATCGAATTGTACAGGGTGTCCGAGAAGTCCCCGTACCCCTAGTAACAAACTATTTTGTTATATTATGGCATGGACAATTGAGTTTGTATAATTGGGGAATTAAATAGTTGTTTTATTGGTATCCCTGTTTTGATGCTCTCGAAAGCGTTGTTGTCAGTCTCAATTCAATTGTGAAGCCACTTGGCTGACGTGATCGGACACAGCTACAGAGTTGAGGAGCGATTAGTAACATGTGTGTGGGTGCACGAACCAGCACATACGGGGCAAACAATGACAGTGATAATGAGTGCGTTTAGAGATCGGTTTGTCCAGCCTCCATCTCGTAAAGCTACTCTGCTTGATTGGGAGAAACGTGCGTTTGCTTCAGGCAGTGTCAAAGACAGGCACATAGTGGACGTAAGAAAACGGGAGAGGAAATGTGTGCCGCCGTCGCTCAATCAATTGAGCAGTCTCCAATTAAATCCATTCACAAATGAGCAGCTGAACTTCATGTGCCGCGGTCAACAATGTATGGCCACAATACAAGAGATTTGAAATGGCCACCACGAAGCCCGGACCTTACCACGCCAGACAACTCATTATGGGGAATAATCAAGTCACATGTAGCTCAACTTCGGTTCACGACTAATGAAGAATTGCGCCAAAGTGTGGTGGAAGCCTTTCGTACCATGACTCCTGAGATGCTCCGCAAGATGTCAGTGAGGACTTGGAGACGGATAGAACTCTGTGTAAGGCATGACGGTGCACATACAGATCCCCTAGATACATAGTTTATATATTATATAAATACTGCACTATACAGTATAATGTTTTGACGAAGGGGTACGGGAACTTTTCGGACACCCTGTAGAGCAGCGTCCATTTGTTGATCTAGCTCAGGGGTGCACAACACGCGGCCCGCAGATAAATATTTTATACTATTGAAAACGTGAATATATACAAGTATATATTGTGAATGATGAGATTTTTCCAATTATTGTAGGAGCTAGTTGAAATAAGAAAAATATGAATATGTTTCGTTAAAAATAAATCAAAAATTTAACAATTATTGGTCAGATTTTAAGTTTTTCATAACCAGACTGCTGCAAGGTTCAGACTGACTGTGGAGTCACTCTTGCAATACAAGTGGATGTGAGCACGTGACTGATACACCGTCTCGATGAGGGCGCTGTCTGACCTTGAAGTTTCATTTCTTATATACTTTGATGTTAAGAATTATGTTTTTTGTAAAAATAAAAAAATACAACCTTGTGATAGTATTATCTTATTTTATATACCCCTAATCCTTTTCGAATTAGGAGTAAATTGATTGTAAATCAATAATTTGATAACTTGATAACGTAATTTGCCAAAAAAAAACTTCAAAAATGGATTTAAGCAATTTAGAGGACCCAGAAATGATACTGAAACACATTTTTTGTCTGCTGGTAAAATAGGTTATTCAGATAATAGTAAAATTAGCTTTAGCGGTAAAGTTTGGCAAGTACCTTTCTGGAAAGGTAACTTGCGGCCCGCCACTTATTATGTAAAAATAAACTTTGCTTCCACTTATAAAAAGGTTTTGCTCCCCTGTATTGAGCTGATGAAACTAGTACAATTAGAATTTCTACACAAAACGCCCACTTACAGCATTAAATTGTCCGTGCAGTAGCCTATAGTCTACACTTCCTCACTGGTTCACTAATATTAAGGTATGGTATCCTGGAGGCCGTCACATTTGTATTTGAACTGTGATACAAGGAACATAATGACCTCGATATTCCATCTCTTAAAACAACAATCTTCGTCATTGCTATCATCATCATCAGCATCATCTTTACCTGTGACCATAACACCGCCACCCATTATCGTAGCCATTAAGACACGCTCTATGTCTGCACAAGAAGGTTCAAATCAAGACCCTCGCAGTGGACATCCCGAGTGCGTACTTTTCTTGGATTTTTCCCCAGTTCTCCCAGGCAAATGCCGCGATAGGGCCACCATTTCTAATTTCAGGGCACCAACCCAAAACCTAGGATAAGCTATTACAGTGTTGTCTTAGCATACAGCTTATCAGGTGAGTACTAAAGTACAAGGAGCTGAAGACCAAGATGTCCCAAACCAACAACAATAACCTGAGCGAAGTTCTGTCTGTAAGGACAGTACACTTGACTTTGTATCCGAATGAGCCAAGATTGAATCCTTTGCTTTCTACTCAAAGTGCGGGCGGCTTCGATGGCGTAGTTGGTAGAAGGCTGAGCCTCTACGCCCAAGGTCGCGGGTTCAAACCCGGCCGAAGTCGTCGGATTTTTAAGAGCGTTAAAAATCCCTCAGTATGCCTTCCTTCGGAGAGGAAGCAAAGCCGGCGGTCCCATGTCATAGATTTATGGCATGAAATCGTACCTTCCACTAACTACACTTGTGTGAAGCGAAAGTTTGTAGGTTAGGTTTGATTAATGCTCCTAAGTTCCAACGTTCGTCACCGGTCGCTGGTTGCAATGGCATCTAGTAGTAACCAAGTTCACAGCTAGGTGTCGTGGATGGTAGCATGTGGTAGCGAAAGTATGGACTACTGGAAATTATATTCTGCAGTCCTTACTTGATTTAAAAACAGATAATACACACAAAGTAGTGGAACAAGTCACCTGTTGCCCTTTACCTCGGAAGTTTAATCACAAATTATAACCGCTGCAGCAAAGAGATAAGAAGAAGAATAGCGCTTGCCAAACAAGCATTCAGCAATAAAAGATCTCTTCTGACCAATATACATCTAATGTGTATATTAAGGCTTTCACGGCCCGGATAATATAAATAATTCATATTTTTTGGGCTAATGCCGTGTGTATTTAGATTAGAACCATTGTTTCATTTCCATTGAAAAAGGAGGCAAGGTTTCTCCGAAACGTATGGTTCTAATCTAAATACACACGGCATTAGCCCAAAAAATATGAATTATTAATATACATCTAGATATTGAGATTAGGAAACATTTTGTGATGTCATTTGTGTGGAGCGTACTCTTATATGGATGTGAATCTTGGACAATTCGAGAACAGGATAGGAAACGGCTTGAAGCGTTTGAGACGTGGGTCTGGAGGCGAATGCTAAAGGTCAGTTGGACTGAAAAAAGAACAAACGAAAGTATACTGCGAGAAATCCAGGTGAAGAAACAGCTGATGGTAACAGTACATAGAAGAACAGCTAAATTCATTGGACGCACCGTGCTTCATAATACCTTTCTAACCAATCTACTAGAAGGAAAGGTGTTAGGAAAGAAGGGACGAGGTCGACCTAGGAAGCAATTCCTTCAAGTATTGATGCAAAACGTAGGATGTGGTTCCTATTGTGAGATGAAAGGACAAGCTGAAGACAGAAGACAATGGTTGAATCGACAAGGCATTGCCTTTAGACATTGATTGATTGAACGCACACTAATACAGTCATCAAAATTAACACTGGTTATCAGACAGATTCTACACACACCCAAAGTACACGGGGCTACAAGACCGCGTTGTCGCAGCCCCTAAACGGAGGAACCAACCAACAACTCAAGTTACAAAATTGACGTGGACAAAATTATACACTTGCAAACAATTCAGAAAGTTTAGAATTTCTTGAACAGTTGAAATATACAGTATGTTACATTATTTCCCTTTCACTAAAAGGCAATGCATGTCGGCTTCGATGGCAGGTATGACTTCACATCAAGAGCCAACCGTTAGTGTTTCTAAGGCAACCGTCACTACCATTCATGGACTTCATATTCAGGGCCAGCCGTTAGTGTTTCTAAGGCAACCGTCACTACCATTCATGGACTTCATATTCAGGGCCAACCGTTAGTGTTTCTAAGGCAACCGTTACTACCATTCACGGATATCATATCCAGAGCCAACTGTTAGTGTGTCTATGCCAACCGTCCTCTGAAGGTAACGACATGAGTTGTGTTAAGTCTACTTGCTGGAGAATGCTGCCTTATACAGTAAAGCACGACCAGGTGTGAAAGTCTATACCTTTGATAAATTACATTCTCCAGTGCCTGTTCGCTACCAGGTGGTGCACTGCAGTGTTAAATCTATTTCACTGTACGCGTACGTAGAAGAACATGTGCTTCGCTGTTATTGTTCACTGTCTTCCCTCAATAAAAAGGGCCAAGGATTCAATGCCGTGATTTTCGCAATGACTACCAATTTGCACTCCTCACTACAACAGCTATATATCAAAATATACCTGTACCATCGCACAGAGATTCTGAATACGAGTGACATGACTTGGCTACCAATAAAATACAAAATTAATTTACATTTGCCTCATTTTTTTAAAAAGTGGGTTACGTTGCAAATTTCAGATTGTAATTAAAACATAAAAAATACACTTTATTTCATTTCATTTCAATTGAGGCTAGGATTGGAAAGGAGGCAGCCGTGGCCATAAGTTAATGACCGTCCCGGCATTTACCCGAATAGAAGAGGGAAACCACGCAAAAACACTTCTAGGAAGACTGAGATAGGACTCGAACCCACCTCTTTTGAGTTTTGCCACACAAGGTAGAGTGTATCCGTTCAAACCCTCAAACCAGAGTTAAATTTCTTAGCAGAGCTGGAAATCGAACCCCAGACCATTGGGACTAGAGCCTCACTAAATAACCCTGAGACCGTGACGGGGAGCAGCAGCTGCAGCGGAGATCGGAGGTTCGAATCCCGACGCAGATAGCGGCTATCCTAAGTGTAGTATTCCTCGGGTTTTTCCACACTCCTTCCAGGTAAATGCCAGGACAATACCTTGTTTCAAGTCTCGGAGCGCCTACCCCATCCGTAAGTCCCATACAGTTACACACACTATTACAGTCATCACAGAAACACCGGTTATCAGAAAAGTTCAACACGAGCGTAAGTTCACGGGGCCGATGAATACGATGTCCCTAGAAGTATCTAAAAGGAATTAACAACAGCATCAGAAATGAGGAGAATTGCAGCGTTTGAAATGTAGTGTAACAGGAGAATGATGAAGATCAGATCGGTAGATAAGGTTACAAACGAAGTGGTATTAGGACGAGTATGAGAAGAGAGATATTTCTGGCGACTGCTAATGAAGAGAAGACATAGGTTGGTAGGACACATACTAAGACACCCAGGAATAGCAAGCTTAGTTATGGAAGGAAGGGTCGAGGACAAGAACTGTAGGGGTAGACCAAGGTTAGAATATGTTAAAAATATCTACTGTATAGGCCTATACTATGAGTGCAAGAATTGTTCAGCATGAAAAGTTCTACAAAACGTCCGGAACAGCATATCTCTATCTTTAATACATCGTCCACTATAAGTGTTTTTACGTTTTCATTTCTTCTAACAATCTCCATTCAATGGAAATTTAAATTACTAGCTTCGGAGCGAGTTTACGAACTAGCCTATTACCCCAGCTTCAGCCATCATCAAACTGTCGAGTCGTGTCGAGTTAAGACTTCAGAGAAGAATACAGTATATGTGTTTGGTGTTTCGCTGTTCACCCCGGACTTTCTGAATTGCGTCTGGGACCAGCCGTCCGTACGCCCTCTAAGATTACGCTGGGTAAACCGATAGAGATACCGGGCGAAGCCGGGGAGGGTTACTAGTTGTAAATATAAGAGCCAGACCGCTGGGGCGGAAAAAGAACTATAGCAACTAAACGCGTTGTCGGCACCTGGTTTCGCACCTCAGATCTCTCAATTGCAGTACTTTATTGCAGTCGTCTACCCAGATATTCGCGCGGAGGCACTGCAGTGCTGAACCTCTAAAATCCCAGCGAGTGAGAGTATAAACGCTGCTTGAAAGACGGAGAGAGATAAAACATTTTGGAGAGATTATTATTGATCACCACGTGTTTTGCAGTGATAGGGCAGCGGGCGAAGCACATCTCGTGACAGCTGCTTGTTGTGTCTGAACGAGACGTGAAGTGGTTCAAGGCGAAACTTTCCCTCGCACACAGCTACACTTGGATATAGCAACATTCCCTTCTCTCACCACAGCAAACAGAAAGACGGAAAAGACTACCACAACATGTATAGTATAGTCCGCGTCACTCTTGAACAAGTGAATTATCTCCATTATCAGGAATCACTATGCATTTTCACGTTTACTGGTGAGGCTAAGGCCAATAATCTTTGAATTGGATGATATAATTTGAGTTTATGACGATAAACCAAAGAATAGTTGATTGATTAAAACTCAGCAATTTCTATGGTTTGTGCCGTGTCTTGTGTGGGGTTTTGCCTAGAAAAACAAGCTGGCTCATCAGCGGGCTCTCGGTGTCTTAGTTCTGATATTAGGGTAAAAATGGAGACAGCATTTATTAACAGTTGGCAGCCTTGGTTGCCCCTAAGAATATGCATAGTCATATGTGTTATGATACGCATAGCGCATACGAAATTTGGTTGAAATCCAATTGATAGTGTAGAAGTTATATGCATTTAAAAACTGGACCTATCAGAAGGCTTAGAATCATTTTGGCAACACTGCCATGTATCGACTCCTGGAAATTAAACTGAAATATTATTTTCTAATGTGTGCCAATTTTGGAATAACTCCCATGCATAACTTCCAAGATATCCAACATGGAGCTCAAATTGCAAGTGCAGTTTTCAGCAGTTGGAAGCACTGACATAATTTTCAAACATGGGCTTGAGATATTCAGGTATAGATCTTTACTCATACCAACTTTGGTTTCGATTGCTGCAGACGTTTAGGAGTTGATGGGGGGAGACACACACACAAACAGACCCACATTTGCCCGGATCGATCTCATAATCTACTTTTTCCTCATTTTTGCAAAATGTGAAAAGTAGGCTAGTAAAAAACCAACATGGTGACCATCCGAATTATTTAAACGTTTCTCAATATCTAGGAATGTATTACAGCAAACACATTGAAAAAAAATTTGTATGTTGATAGAGGCTATAATATAAACAAGAGTTCCGTGAAGAACTATACAGCCTATTTTCATATATCCTACTTATGTTAATTGCCACAATCAACATTTCAGTTTGATTGCTGTAATAGATTCGTAGATATTGAGAACCGACTAAATATTTCGGATGGTCGCCATGTTGGACTTTATATATATATATAGGTCCTCGAGTTATGTACTGTTACGAGGTTGTCTCTGAATCGTTAGAGGAAGGACACCTTGCCAGTGGCAGCAGCAGACCAGTCTAAGTTGTTGTAACAGCTCACCAGGATGGAGACTACGAGCAGCGGGACCATCGAGTGGAGGAAGCAGCTGAGGACCAGCCAGCCAGCCAGGGGCTTGAGCAGGCGCAACCGCGCCCGGAGAGGTAGAGGGGAGCTAGCCTCCACAGGGCCCTCACCTCCGGTCACGCGGGCGCGCCACCAGGCCCTTGGTGAGAAGACTACAGCGGCGCAGAAGCCGCCAGCCGTTGAAGAGGAGGGAGTGCCTCACATCCCGGCTGGCGCACGCATCGCTGGAGTAGCTCCCGGCCCGGGGAGCTCAGGTAGCTCGGACATATCGCAGGTGTCCATGCGGTCCGAGTCAACCGACGCCTCCCCTGGGCCCTCTGAGCTAGCCGAGTCCGTGAAGAATCGGACGCCAGGACCGGCTAGCTCCCCGCGACAGGAGAGCGGCAGCAGCCCGGACGCCAGTTTCAGCTGGGCGAGCGATGCCAGTTTCAACTGGGCGAGCGATGTGAGCTCGGACACCGTGCATGGGCACCCTGGGGCCACTTCCCCAGGCTCCGAGCAAACATGTGGCTACGACCCCAGCGCCTGGGCTTTCTTTGTCTATTACAGGCCAGGCTACACCCAGGACGAAGAGAAGCACGTCATCAAGGCCTACTTGGACCAGGCCCACTTGGACACGACGGGATCAGCCGGACGCTACCGCGAGGACATCGAGGCCTTCCTCCCGACTGGGGTCTTTGTCAGGCCCTATCGGGCGGACGTCGTCACGACCTACCTCGCAGCAATGGCTGAGATCTGGCAGGTCGCCGTGGTACCAGGCTTCATGCCAGGTGACCCTCCGCATATCCGCCGATATGCGATGGACGGCGACGAACATCTTACCATCAAGAAGGACGCCACGCCGCATACAGACGTCGGGACCCAGGTGGGCCCCCCGGCCCTCTCCGAGACGACGCAGGCGCCACCACCAGCACCTCAGGCGGTGCCATTAGCGGGGCAACCCGCGCCCGCCATCCAGGAGGAGCGACTACCAGAGCCCCAGGTGGGGCCTTTAGCGGGGCAACTCGCGCCCGCCACCACCGCCAGGAAGGGGACGGCCGGGGCCACCAGGACGGCCCCAAAGCAGCGACTACCAGAGCCCCAGGAGGGGCCTTTAGCGGGGCAACTCGCGCCCGCCACCACCGCCAGGAAGGGGACATCAGAGACGGCCGGGGCCACCAGGACGGCCCCAAAGCAGCGGAAGGTCAACCGCAGCAGCCCAGAGGACCGTCGCCCGCAGCGCCCCCAGGAGGGGGAACCAGGACGCCGCGAGGCCACCAGCCGCAGCCAGGGACAGCCGCTACAGCCAGGTAGTATGAAGCCCCGCTCAGGCCAGCTTTTACAGTGTTTTCGCTGTCTGAGATGGGGGCACTCCCAGGGATCCTGCGGCTCTCCAGTCCGCTGTAACCGGTGCTCAGGTGGCCACCACCACACCGGCTGCACGGTGCCGCGGGACGCGCCGGTGTGCGCCAACTGCATGGGCGACCATCCGTCGTCCCATCGCAGTTGCCCCGTCTACAGGTCCATGGCAAGAGCAGAGAGGAAGGTGGCTCGTTCCCATGGACCGACCACTAGGCCCCTGTTTCGGCAGGCGAGGCCCCCCCTCCACTCTCCGGTGACGGAGGCTCGGTACCAGGGACCCCATGGAGACCGGGTAGTGGCGCAGGTTCTCCGGATCCTTGTACCATTGCTCGGTAGCCGGCAAGGCCCGCGCTGATCCCAGCAGTGCCGAGTTCTATCGGATTCCCCGGAGACAAACTGGCGAGAAGACGGACATGGATCTGGTGCATGATACCTTCTCCCAACTAACATACCTACTCATTTCCATACCCACATTATCCTTGCATGTGGCAATAACCAAGCCGCCAGGTTTTACGTGTAGGCAATCTTTCCTTTCTGCCTATGCGGTTTTCCCTGGCCCTACAATCTTACCCTTATATATGAGTACATATTTATATGTGCTCATATATAATATATACCAATGTTAATACCTACTCATTATGCCTGGTAGATCGCGACCGCGATGGGACAGGCACTAAGTCCTAAAAGACATTCCTTCTATCCAATCCCCTATGCTATCTCTTCTACTATCGTAGATTAATTGCATGTCGGAGGCACCAGTAGTAAGGTCGGGTGCCACGCGGGGGGTGCGGGTACTCTTTTCGGGGCCCCCCCGAAAAAAAAAAAAAAAAAAAAAAAGTACTGTTACATGGAGATTATTGTGTACGTGTAGCATTCAAACTTCAATCGCATGATTAGGACACAAGATGTAACAAGGAGATTTTAAAATTCCACACAGCTGCCATCTTGTGGTTATGGAAACAATTGAAAACATTAGATGCCAGTGGATAAACATTCGTATAAGGATTTACTGTACCAAGTTTCACTGCACTCGGATGGTTAAATTGCGAGAAACGTCCATGTGAATATTTATACTTCGCGTCGCCGCCATGTTGCATGCGGCGCCCTAGTTGTCTGCAGACATGCATGTCTGCTTCTCATATCGTGAGTCAGCGACTGTTCTTCAGTTGACTACCTAGCTTTTGCAAGTGACGTGACACGCGCCTTTCCGTTCGTTCTCAAGGTTCGTGGATGAGGAAGTTGTAAAATATTCTTATCTCGCAGTAGGCGGTAAGTGGACGGCGATTTATTAGAATATTTTTTATCTCGCAGTAGGCGATAAGTGGACGGTGATTTATTAGAGAGAAATACACATATTTTGATTGTTGTTTCATTGAATTTCTACTTTCGTTTCGTGAAAGTTTTAGTTTGTTCAAGTAAGAAATTAGCTTTCAAGTACTGTACCCGTTTAGACCGGAGTCCGCACGACCACATATGCATTTTACCAAGAATCAGTCAGCACGAGAGTCAAAATATCCCGGGGCGCCAGATGGGTTAAAGCTAATCGCAAAAACGACATCAAATGAAAAAAATGCTTTACTGATTTTTGGCTCAATGCAACAATAAGGATAGAAGGAGATTCAACTGGGCATAACACATCATGTAAAATTATCTCATTTTATTCTGAATTTAAAATTTACTGCAAAATAAAATGCTCAAAGCAGCATCATTCATGTGTGGCGACCCACATTACTATTTACACAATGTACAGAAATTTTCCAACACATTGGACAATTATCTTTGGAGACACAAGTCTGATTATCAGTCCTGTAGACTGTTTTCCAAAATTATATCCATTATTTATGATTAAATCCAGTTCAAATTTAATTGTCTTTACTGGAAATACTGTAGTTCACTGGTTGAATTTTTACATAATATTAACACTCGTAGAATAATTGTTCATAGAATTTTTAACTTTCACTTATTTTTCCAGTTTCAAAAAAATATTGTCAAAAATATTATTATCTCTGAATCAACACAAATTATGTACACATATTAATAACAATATCTGAAAAGTATCTGACCCTGGAGCATAGCATCGAAGAACTGTGCGAAGCACAACAAAATTAATTGTTCTTCTGACATTAAACGTTTCGAGAAGTGACTCGATTATGAACTTCAAGTTCCTAACAAAATATATGATTTCTTAATCATCAACTTGATCAATAAATTGTTGGACCATTCAACTATTCGATTTTCCACTTGGAATCATTATTAAGAAAAATATTTAAATTTGTGGCCATTTTAGTAACTTTCACAACTTGCAATTCTTGAACAGAATGCGGAAATAAGAATTGTAGCTTCATAATAAATTCATTTAATTCATGCCACTAGGATTGAAAACATCCTTCAAATTATTCGTGGTTATAGAATTATTTTTAATTGGCAGTGGCCCATTCTATTATTTTTATAAGAACACAATATTCCAACAACAACGGCAAAGGTCTTCCTCTGAAGAAGAATAAAATACTATCATGACAAATCCGGGTTCTAGTAAAATCAAAGTCTTAATGGAATCCGTAAACAAGGTTGAAATAAGAACTGATGGTTTTTAAGAAATAACCTTTGGGTCATTCATACGACGCAATGTGTAGTTCCAATACTCCTTCTTTAACACTGAGTCATCGAACCTGCTATTTGATTGATGCTCAAATAAAAACCTCCTCATTCCTGTGACTTAAACATGCGCACCTGGGAATGGCATTTCAACTACTCCACACACATAAATTTTCTTCCCAAAATTTATACAATAAATCAAGCCTCTGCTTATTATCAACACTGGAAGATTTATAAACTTACAAGTTTATTTTATTTTACCATTCAGTTCAAATCGTGAAGTTACCACACTTATGATACTCTCTATTTCACTTTCGAATGTGTATCTACGTCATGATTTTATATAAATACAAAAATATCCTAATTGATACAAATATCATTTGCTTCCCGTTTCATGCCTCTCCGTGTTATCTGAAAAATATACTTTGCTCATTGCAAATATTAACTGTTCAACCAGAACTGTAATGTTGGTTGAATGCGGGCTTGCGCCAACCACTATCCTTCGGAAAATCACCTGTTCCAAACTAGAAATGATTAAACTACTTCATAAGCTCTCTCTCAATGAATGTGATTATTAGAAAATATAAGATCCAAGAATTATTTAGAAAAGTTATGAAAATCATTATTATTATTATTATTATTATTAGTGGATTATTATTATTATTATTAGTTATATTATTGTAAATGTGTTTAATTATTATTTCATTATGTGAGAATCCACATGTTCGATTCTTCGAATATGGATAAAATATCCATTTCTCAACAAAAATAATTATTAACTTTTACAGTTACCTCGGCTGATTACCGTGATTATCAAAAAATATGAAACATTCAAATAAATGCTCGTTATGCTCGGTCATCGATCCTAAACTGTTCTGAGTGCTGAAAATACTCAGAATAACTCTAATATGTCTTGCGTAAATCATTGCAAGATTTAAATACGAAGAAAAACAAATGTGTTGGTCATCTGCAGAAAATGAGTTTGTTCCAATTAGCTATGCATAATATAAAAGTCAAATGTGGCTTACATTTCTCGTTGGTCTTGAAGCGTAGTGAACCTGGTCTGTACCAGATTTATCCAGATACATGCCCTATTGGACACGCACGTCTAATCCTTGTATCGGCCGCCATTATATACCCACAATCTGTCTAACACGACATAGTGGAAATATTTCTTGAAGTTTGAAGTAACTGCTGATCCATTTTAATATTGGCTTCAATTAAATCCATAGCAGTTCGCTTAAATGGGGTCAGATCCAAATGATCTATTCTCAAATACGTCAGTTGTAACATAACTCACGGTAATCTTTTCAGTACAAGAAAACACTGACAGTCTAAATCAATCAACGGCTGTTCTGAAGATCGTTCCCTGGGCATGGTTTATCACCATCTATCATGCGCGAAGCAACTTATAGTTTCCCTTTGTCGGCTAATGAACAACACCGTGATAGACTGGCCTTCAATATACTGAAAGATCGGAGTGGTTATCAAGTTACAATTTATGAAACTGACTAATTGGATTAAAATATCCAAGTATTGAATTATTATTACTGGACTGTGACAAAGTACTTTCTAGACAAAGTCTAGCATGTGTCCATATAGAAATAAAATATTTCACCAGTGTCCGTAGAAAAATAACAATCACCTTAGTGATTCTCTCTGCCGGAAACTTACTATGTTCCACATGTATCGCAGCACTTTTGTGACTATCACAATTTAAAGATATCTTCTGCGTAGATCCGGCAACCATGTGCCTTGGCTCAACGTAGCAGCAGCACCTTGTCATGCAAGAGCTTGGTTCGAAGTGAGCTGATGATGCTTGGGCCGGTCGGCTTTTATTCAAAACGGTCGGGTCCACGCTGGATCACGCTGAAATCTGGAAATCCTCATATCTCCGGTGTCTCTGGTCCGATTCACTTGAGACTAAGTGCATTCTCTTTCATTTGGCCGTGCCAGTAATCTGATCCAAGTCTCAAGTCTCTACTCCATGGCTAACTATTTAATCAACAAATAGTCTCGACCTCTGCTACTACTCGATACGTCACTTAACATGCTCTTGGCTGCACAAAGTTTCCATTCCATTCTAGAAGTAATGGAGCGCGATATTCAAATATCTCAACTTTCAAAAGCGGCTGTAGCCTTTCCCTTGGTATCTAGGTGTCTGAATCTTGGAATACCCATTCCTAGAGTTGGGCACAGTACCCCATGATCCGCTACCACTCTTGAGCTTCGATATTTGGACATCGGATTTGTCCTGACGTTGCAGTGAATATAAGTTTTCATTTAATGAAATTATCTCCCGATTCAATTACTTACTTACAGTTCTGTATTTTCCTTAGTGCCCACTTTAATTTTAATTTTATTTTTGTTGACTTCCCATGAGTTGGCTTGCGTGTAGAATATTGTGTTCCTGCACTAACACGTGGTTGATCATAGTTTTCCTCAATTCGTTCATCATAAGCCTTCGGTAAGATTTAAATTACCTGAACATTTTCTTTTATTGTTTATATGGTTGTCTTTATCAACACTTGCTCTTTTGCGTGTATGACTATTTATTTGTACATGTTTACGTTCGGAGTAGTCCTCAAAAACTGTCGGAAATGCGTTCTTTGCCGAACTTATACTAAAATCAGAATCCTTAAAATGGTTCCTACAAATGATAGAAGATGGATTTGGAGTTCACTAAGACCCTGGACCCCCCTCCCCTCCTCACGTGAAAAAGATAGAACCCATTGTCTCCGTATGTTATCATTATGGAAAATTATGAAACGAAAGTCCATTGCCTTTAACTTGACGAGATTTAAATACGGCACGCTACAATACATCATTTCTCACAAACCACAACAATACTAATTACTCAAAAGTTACTAGGCTATAC
Organism: Meconema thalassinum; assembly: GCA_946902985.2. Taxonomy (NCBI): domain Eukaryota; kingdom Metazoa; phylum Arthropoda; class Insecta; order Orthoptera; family Tettigoniidae; genus Meconema; species Meconema thalassinum. Next base: position 928,053,689 of record OX336388.2, read on the forward strand.
AAAAATATTCCGCGAATTATATCTAAGTTGTTTACCCCATATGCATGCCACATTTACTCTAGTTCACTGGAATAAAACTTGCTGTTCACTACGTCTTGCTCATAAAGACAACTTAGCACCCATCAAATTATTAGTCAAACAGCAGTTTACTGCTCTTAAGGAAAGTGCATCTATAATACGATACGCATCACCAGTCAATTTTAAGCTTTCAGACTCATTAAGACACCTTATTTACTGCCAAATAGTGAGTGTTAGAAATCACATTGTACGTAATACAAAAGATGCGATTAAGGGCGCCATAAAGCGAACCTAGCGGCAAAATGCAGAACGAGTTTGAACCATCCCTCGCTCGCAATGTTGTCAGGCGCCTCATTTCCAGGCCCTGTCCTATAACGTAGGCCACGCTGTTACCATACAATAATAATGTTCCTATTTACAGTCACCCCCAGGGGCTCACAACTTGTGGGACGTGGGTTGGCGACGACGGGACCCAAGCTGAGTCCGGCATTGCTTCCACTTACTTGTGGCGGGCTCCTCTCTGTTATCTTTCCTCTCGACCTCCCTTGGTCAACTCTTGTTCTTTTCCGACCCCGACGGTATTAGGGTATCCCAGGCCTAGGGAGTATTTCACTTTCCCGCTTTAATTGGCCCTTGCCTCATCTTTCCTGATCCTTCATTTATCGAGGGGTCAGACCACTTGTTTTCTTTTCATTGTATCTCCTGCCGTCTGCTCAAGGCCCTCAAGGAGGCAGGGTGTGTGTAGCCCCACCACTTATGGTGCACCCTGGATAGTGCTACAAGCTCAAGGGCTCACGTCTGGTGAGTTCGGGCGTTGGTCCCCCAAAGGCTTCCTGAGCTGGGTCTGGTTTTCCTCCTTCTTCCACTGCCTTTGGGGCGGCTCTCCTATTTCCTCTCTGCCTTTCTTGGCTCTCCATCCTTCCAAATCCCTCAATTCTCATTCTTCGAACGTTCAGGGCATTTCCTTTCCTGCTCTCTTTTATTTACTTTCTTCTCCTTTTTGTTTCCCATTTACTCTTCTAGTTTGTAAGTCAGTAGTTAGTTTTAGTTGTAGGATTCATTTGATAATCTTTCATTTTTCACTATCACCCAAACCCTTAGGGGCCGATAACCTAGATATTTGGCCCCTTAAAACAACAATTATCGTAATCTTCATCATTATCTATAAGGTGCGTTCAAAAAGTAACGAGCCGGAGGCATAATTACAGAAACCAGTACCTGTATGTTAGAAGTATTGGCCCTGGCTGTTGAGGCACTTGTCCCACTGTGACACGAGGCGGTGAATGGCTGTCTCATAAAATTCCCTGGGCTGCGATGTGAACCAGTTCCGCACGTACAGATGGACGTCGGCGTCCGAGGTGAATCGTTGGCCCCGCAGAGCCCTTTTCAGGAGACCAAACATGGCGTAATCACAGGGAGAGAGGTCTGGACTGTATGGAGGGTGGCCGAGAACCTCCCATTTGAATTTCTGCAGGAGTGCCGATCACGGTGGCTATGGCGTTCACTGTCACTCGGCGGCCCTGGGTAATGAGTGCATCAACCAGCTGGACGTTGTCATCGGTAATGCAGGGGAGTGCCCCAGACCGGGCATCATCGGCTAACGACACCCGTCCTTCCCTGATGCGCTTGTGACACGCCTTGACCCTTGCAAGGGACATGCAGTGTTCGCCGCACACTTGTGACATTCGGCGATGAATGTCCGTTCCCCCTACTCCTTCCGCTATCAGAAACCGAAGAACACCTCTTTGCTCTCCGGTTGACGCCTCCATGTCACTGTTATGCGACTGGCAGCGTTGGACGATTGATGCATGCTGCTGCTCGCTTCGTATCGTCACGTGACGTGCACGCGTGCCCTCTAACGACGGGCTGCGACCTTCAACGCTCTGGTCGGAACCACACCTCGTTACAGGCCGGACGTTTGTTTTAGACGAGTGAAAATATTTAATGGAAGCCTGGAGGCGAGTTACTACAGTACCTGTGTTGTTATCAGCTGCCCCAAGCGGTCCGATGATTGACAAATCTTTTTCACACTACTACTGAAGTACAGGCATTGGCAAATATAATGACGTTCTGTTCGTAACTACGTAACGTGTACTTCTGCGTCACACAATACTTCGAAGTGGACTGTACTGTCTGCTCAAGTCTGGAATTCCATTACATCAGGTAGATGGTGACAAGTGTGAAGCGATAGGGTGAGAGAGTGAGTGAGTGTAGGCTCACCCACAGGCTTCAAGGTCAAGGGCAATCGTCTAAAACAAACGTCCGGCCTGTACACACGCCACGATTAGCCGATGTCGTCACCGGTTTGCGCATTCCAGCCTCCGGCTCGTTACTTTTTGAACGCACCTTATATTTACAGCCAGCCGAAATTAACAAAATGTCTTGGAAAATGTCGCACCACAGTCCGAATGTGATCCACTGTACAGTATGTTCCTTCCTCACGTGAGACATTGAACTGGACGTGACAACGTCCTTTCCTTTACTGGAAAATCTGTTCTCCAACCAACTTGTTTTCCGTGTTAGAGAATCAACCATGATTAATTCAGAAGCTTCCAACACTTGAAAACCTATTTGTTTCCATTATCCGTATGATAGCCTCCAAATACGACCACTTCCTACACTAAGCTGTGGCGTATAAGGAAGGGACGTACTGAAGATAGCCAGGTAATAAAACGCAATTAAGTCCTTTGAGTGGCCTCTGTAAGGAGACGAAGCCTAAGGCATGCGGCAACTTGCTTTCATTTCGCAATTTGTTGACTCCATGTTTATGGATCGAGACGAAATAGGACGATAAAAGGTAGCGCGAACGATAGGCTGGAAGGCTTCTCATGTTCGCGATTCTTGACCAATGGGTACTGCTCACTCGCTTATCGACAGGTATTCCATTAAAAGGACGCTTTTACATCAAGTAATGACCCTCAATATATACACATCAAAAAAAGTTTTGCATCACCTCGGTTCCAAGAGTTCCGGAACCTTTAAATACAAAGGGAATAGAGATCAACACAAACAACATTTCAGCTCGTTTTATTGCTCATGAGACCCACACATTGCATGTTGTACCATCATACAGCTAGACTTTCAGCATTTGTGGTCCAGATTGCAGTACACACCACTACCTCTAACACCCAGTAGCACGTCCTCTTGCATTGATGCATGCCTGTATTCGTCGTGGCATACTATCCACAAGTTCATCAAGACACTGTTGGTCCAAATTGTCCCACTCCTCAACGACAATTCGGCGTAAATCTCTCAGAGTGGTTGGTGGGTCAATACGTCCATAAACAGCCCTTTTCAACATATCCCAGGCATGTTCGATAGGGTTCATGTCTGGCGAACATGCTGGCCACTGTAGTCGAGCGATGTCGTTATCTTGAAGGAACGCATTCACAAGATGTGCACGATGAGGTCGAGAATTGTCGTCCATGAAGACAAATGCCTCTCCAATATTCTGCCGATATGGTTGCACTATGGGTCGGAGGATGTCATTCAGGTATCGTAAAGCCGTTTCGGAGCCTTCCATGACCACCAGTGGCGTACGTCGGCCCCACATAATGCCACCCCAAAACATCAGGGAACCACCACCTTGCTGCACTCGCTGGACAGTGTGTCTAAGACGTTCAGCCTGACCAGGGTGCCTCCAAACACGTCTCCGACGATTGTCTGGTTGAAGGCATATGCGACACTCATCGGTGAAGAGAACGTGATGCCAATTCCGTGGGGTCCATTCAGCATGTTGTTGGGCCCATCTGTACCGCGCTGCATGGTGTCGGGGTTGCAAAGCTGGACCTCGCCATGGACGTCGGGAGTGAAGTTGCGCATCATGCAGCCTATTGCGCACAGTTTGAGTTGAAACACGACGTCCTGTGGCTGAACGAAACGCATTATTCAACATGGTGGCATTGCTGTCAGGGTTCCTCCGAGCGGCAATCCGTAATTAGCGGTCATCCACTACAGTAGTAGCCCTTGGGCGGCCTGAGCGAGGCCTGTCATCGACAGTTCCTGTATCTCTGTACCTCCTCCATGTCCGAACAACATCGCTTTGGTTCACTCTGAGACGCCTGGAAACTTCCCTTGTTGAGAGCCCTTCTTGACACAAAGTAACAATGCGGACGCGATCGAACTGCGGTATTGACCTTCTAGGCATGGTAGAACTACAGACAACATGAGCAGCGTACCTTCGTCCTGGTGGAATGACTGGAACTGATCGGCTGTCGTACCCCCTCCGTCTAATAGGCCCTGCTCATGCATGGTTGTTTACATCTTTGAGCAGTTTTAGTGACATCTATGAACAGTCAAAGGGACTGTATCTTGGATACAATATACACAGTCAACGTCTATATGCCGGAGATCTGGGAACCGAGGTGATGCAAAACTTTTTTTGATGTGTGTACATGGCGGCACACACAGGAATGCTACACCCAGGAATTGGTAGTATTTCCAATAAACGTTTCAGCTGGTGGACACTCTCTCCCGAGGAATTTAAAATGTAAAGCCTGTTCTGTATCACTCAGTTTAACTTAATATCTATTCTCTTGTTCGCCCGATAAATTTAGTGGATGAGCGTGTATCACGCGGAGAGTCAGGCATAATATTGGAAGTTCAGCCTTATATAATGTTTACAATTATTACCCGTCTGACGAGTCCATGCCGTTCTGGAGTGAATGTGCTGTCAACTGTTTACTTCTACTGTATCTATAGAGCTTCCTCGATTCAAAAAGGCACCGAATCTTTATCATAGCGAACTTCCGGTCCACGAATCTCCATTTGATTATCAGTGGCAATTAATTGTCCGTTATTGTTTTCTTTATTATTTCGGATTGTGGTTTTTGTTTTCAGGTGTTCAACTTATGAAATACGTGAGTTAGTTATTGGAGTTTAAAGGTGCGGAACAGCGAGGCTATCTGCCCCTCTTAAACTGTCCAAGTATATCAAAAAATGACACCACCCACAAACGTAATTCCCAAATTATTCACAGATCTTAGTGTTCTTAGGGCAATAGAAGGATTCAAGAATAATAAATCAGCAGGATCTGATGGAATTTTCAATGAATTCCTTAAGGTCTCAACCTCAGAATTAATAACATCATGGGTTGAGCTAGGCGATATTCCAATCTCCAGGCGACAAGCCACAATAAAGGTACTATACAAAGGGAAAGGGCCCACGAGCGATCCAAATTCCTACCGAGGAATCGCTCTAGAATGTAATCCTTTCAAGCTACTGACGAATATCCTGAATGTGAGGCTAACAATAGGCATTAGACAGGAAAATACCTGACCAGCAATTCGGATTTAGAAAAGGACGTTCCACTTTGCAAGCAGTTGGTAACCTGCTTCAAGACATCCATGAAGCTCTGAGAAGTCAGAGACAGAAATTCTATACTGTTTTCGTTGACTACAGCAAAGCGTTTGATAACGTGAACAGGCAAATATTGCTTACAAAACTAAGAAACATGGAAGAGCTGGACGGACACTCCCTTGCACTCATCCACAACATATTGGCACAAAATACCATAAGAATAGACGATACAGTGCAGCAATCAAAGGAAGTCATTCAAACAAGAGGTGTTCTTCAAGGAGACACTTTAAGCCCTCTCTTCTGTAATGTAATGACAACGGATATAACTCAGATATGTACTTCTTCAAAAAATCGCAGATGACATGGTCCTTGGATCAACAGACTTGGTAGACTTACAAAAATCAATAGACAACCTCACAATATCGGCTAATAACAATGAATTCTCCATAAACTTGGAAAAAAACAAAACTAATGGTTTTCAGAAAGGAGGGGGGGGGGGGGGTCGTCTCGCAGCAGGCGATTATATCCATCTACAGGACAATATTCTGCGAATTACTAATGCCTTCTGGTATTTAGGAGTAACACTTCACTCACACGTAGAAGAGAGAGTGGCGGCTGCTATATTAGCAATACTAACGACAGCTATGAAACTATTTGAGGCTTAAGTATTACCCATCCCCACATATGAGATACATATAATTTGGAATGATCTCAGCTACAGCGACCTTCTAACTATAGGAAGAGTGAAAGCAAGGTTCCTAAAAGCCACACTAAGAACTTCGAAATTTGCCCCATCTAAATTTGCATATGAGTTAGGCCTAGCGCACGAAAATTACCTCGTGGAAGACCTACGCACTGAACTCTTACTTCCAGCTAACCGACAAGAATCACAAGTAAAGCAAAATAGACAACAGAAGAGGAATGATATACCGACAGAATTTTACACAACTTACGCGATGCTCAACAGGAATTGGACTGGACCAAACTTCAGTAGTAAATACACACATCAAAAAAAGTTTTGCATCACCTCGGTTCCCAGATCTCCGGCATATAGACGTTGACTGTGTATATTGTATCAAAGATACAGTCCCTTGGACTGTTCATAGATGTCACTAAACCTGCTCAAAGATGTAAACAACCATGCATGAGCAGGGCCTATTAGACGGAGGGGGTACGACAGCCGATCAGTTCCAGTCATTCCACCAGGACGAAGGTACGCTGCTCATGTTGTCTGTAGTTCTACCATGCCTAGAAGGTCAATACCGCAGTTCGATCGCGTCCGCATTGTTACTTTGTGTCAAGAAGGGCTCTCAACAAGGGAAGTTTCCAGGCGTCTCAGAGTGAACCAAAGCGATGTTGTTCGGACATGGAGGAGGTACAGAGATACAGGAACTGTCGATGACAGGCCTCGCTCAGGCCGCCCAAGGGCTACTACTGTAGTGGATGACCGCTACTTACGGATTGCCGCTCGGAGGAACCCTGACAGCAATGCCACCATGTTGAATAATGCGTTTCGTTCAGTCACAGGACGTCGTGTTTCAACTCAAACTGTGCGCTATAGGCTGCATGATGCGCAACTTCACTCCCGACGTCCATGGCGAGGTCCAGCTTTGCAACCCCGACACCATGCAGCGCGGTTCAGATGGGCCCAACAACATGCTGAATGGACCCCACAGAATTGGCATCACGTTCTCTTCACCGATGAGTGTCGCATATGCCTTCAACCAGACAATCGTCGGAGACGTGTTTGGAGGCACCCTGGTCAGGCTGAACGTCTTAGACACACTGTCCAGCGAGTGCAGCAAGGTGGTGGTTCCCTGATGTTTTGGGGTGGCATTATGTGGGGCCGACGTACGCCACTGGTGGTCATGGAAGGCTCCGAAACGGCTTTACGATACCTGAATGACATCCTCCGACCCATAGTGCACCCATATCGGCAGAATATTGGAGAGGCATTTGTCTTCATGGACGACAATTCTCGACCTCATCGTGCACATCTTGTGAATGCGTTCCTTCAAGATAACGACATCGCTCGACTACAGTGGCCAGCATGTTCGCCAGACATGAACCCTATCGAACATGCCTGGGATATGTTGAAAAGGGCTGTTTATGGACGTCTTGACCCACCAACCACTCTGAGAGATTTACGCCGAATTGTCGTTGAGGAGTGGGACAATTTGGACCAACAGTGTCTTGATGAACATGTGGATAGTATGCCACGACGAATACAGGCATGCATCAATGCAAGAGGACGTGCTACTGGGTATTAGAGGTAGTGGTGTGTACTGCAATCTGGACCACAAATGCTGAAAGTCTAGCTGTATGATGGTACAACATGCAATGTGTGGGTCTCATGAGCAATAAAACGAGCTGAAATGTTGTTTGTGTTGATCTCTATTCCCTTTGTATTTAAAGGTTCCGGAACTCTTGGAACCGAGGTGATGCAAAACTTTTTTTGATGTGTGTAAATAGTTGCCAAATTATTTTCAATTTCCAACCTACGTACGTCGAAATAAAAGGGAATGGAGTGGCCTACGGGAATGTCACAAGTAGAGGTCACTGCCGTTACGAGGAAGAGCTTTACAAATCCCGACATGTCTCACAACGATTCGTCGTAAATAAAACAGCTGTAAAAAGGTATATCTTGGAGATTCTCTAGAATCTACAGTATTTACACACAATATGCCTCGCGTGAATACGCCGTAAATTGGTCGGTGTTAAATTATTCCGCCATTAACATAAAGCGGCTGACAACAGCTGGTTTATGCTGAGCATTCATAAGAAATGGTAATAGGAGCGAGTAACACTGTACAATTCCTACCTGTAGGCACTACCTCAAAACATTAATTGTGAGGCCAGCGTTGTCAACTTGAGCGACCTTGAGGGAACATTCGGCGACAACATTGTACTACAAGTGACTAGTGACTTTCTGGAGATTCACTAGGTAATTTGATGACGATTCTAGTAACTTTTCCCCTTCGTCCCATAAAAATTGAATGGGCATATTTATTAAATCTACTACTAGTTGAAACCCGTCAAAACATGACGGGCAAAGAACAACATATTTACTGAGGAAGTTTCCTATATAAGTTACATTCTTTGTACGATTACTTTTTGGCACTATTGCAACTTTAAGGGCGTCAAAAGATTGCAGTCTCGACATTGCAACATACTGCTGGCACAAATCTCACATTCAGTGACCGGGATTTCAACCGCTGACCCAGCGGTGAGAGAGCGGCGTGCTACCGCCTAAGTCACGGAGCCTTCCCCAAGAGATAAAATAAGGTATGAAAATGATATATTGTTGTAATGAAATAAATATTTCCGGGGCAGCAGTGGCAATTCAAATTGAAATCAACTTCTGATGACTCTCAGGAAGGTATGTGAATCATAAATAATATAATTTCAGTAATCTCCCTTGTGAAAGTTATGAAAAGGGAGGAGTACCTACTATCAACAATTAATGTACGTTCCCCTCCTTCATAATTCTTATAAATAACTCTCACATTAAAACGCGGAGGACATCCGCCATGCCTGTCATGACCACGCTGATTCTGCGCATGCGCTAGGACCAATAATTTTGCATTTTTCTCTATAAATTTAAAAATATATGGTAATCGGTTCAGCCGTTCTGTCAATCTCAGGGTAACAAAAATCAGCTTTCTGCTTTAAATATATAGATAATGAAACTGTGGAGAGACAAAGAACCGGCTTTGATAAAACACACCACCGGCCAAAAGAGCAGTAACACATAAAAAGCAAAAACATTTACTATTATAGGAAAATGTTAGAACATTGTCGTATTGATTAATAGATACTATTCTTGTGAAAGACACCGCAATTCAAAAAGTTCCTGCAGTGAAGTACCTAGGGGAGTGGATTCCAGCAAACGAGAGTGAGACCTTAGCTATAGACACTAGATGCACGAAACTGGAAAGGGTCTACCACTCCTGTAAGAGCATCTACACATCCAAGTGCCTCTCTAAGAACCTTAAACTTCTACATTACAACTCAGTAGTAAGACCTTCCGTTCTATATGCCACTGAGTGTCTCCTGATGAACCGGAAAGGCCCACTGAGGAAACTAGAGCTCAAGGAACGGAAAATACTCAGAAGGATTTTAGGACCAATAAGGGAAGAGGGTGGTACTTACAGGATCAGGCACAACAATGAGCTCTATGATCATCAAGAAGATATCGTCACATCCATGAGGACGAGACGATTAGCTTTCTACGGACATCTGACACGCATGGGTCCAGATAGACTTACCAGCCAGATCTTCACCACGACAGGAAGAAGGAAAGCGTCCAAAAACAAATGGATCACCACAGTGAAGTCAGACCTACAGCAACTTGGAATTTCATCAAAAAACATACAGGATCGATCACAATTCCGACAGATGATTCAACATGGTGTCATTCCAGTGTCTCTCACCAGCAGGAAGAGTACAGGGACTACCAGACCGCAGTGGACACAGGAAAGAAAGCAGACATACAGCCAGAAGATGAAAGCTGCCTGGGCTAAGAAGAAACATAAATTCCTTACAAGAAGTCAAAACGAGCCCCGTGGTCCTCAGTAGGCCCAAACGAAAAAGAAGAAGAAGAAGAAGATAATTAATTCAAGTAGAAACATAAGTTTGTAATTTTACGTAACAGTTAATCTCGCGATCTTGAGCCACGGGACCTCCCTTTTACGTAGAATCCGAACCACATGACATGCCATTTCACTTTGAAAATCTCACATGCATTGACCGGGAATCAAGCCCCGTCCGCCGTGGTGAGAGGCCAAGAGCTTGACCGCCGCGCCACCACGTCTCTGATAATTAATTAATTAAAATACTCCACCAATCAACACAAATTATATTCAAATTAGTGCATGTTTCGATCCAAGAATGGGACCTTCTTCAGCAATTTAGAATAAAACCTTAAGAAACTAATCTAACAAAACAGTAATTTTTTGAAAAGTGATTTGTTGTTTTGCGACATCGTGGTCATGTAGCCCCGTGCATTCGGGTGTGCTTGGGGAATTTGTCTGATAACCAGGGTTATTGTGATGGCTGTATTAGTGTGTGTATTTATAATTCAGATGAGGATTGGGAAGGAGGCAGAATTTAGGAACCATCCCGGCATTCTCCTAGAGTAGAAGTGGGAAATCACTTCCAGGATGGCTGAGTGTACCCCGTTCCAGGTCTCAGACCAGAATTAAATATCTTGGTAGAGACGGGAATCGTATCCGGGCCTCCACGGTGACGGCCAAGAGTGCTAGCCACTATGAAAAGGGTTTCACAACGTACATTGCGTTCATTATACTGGTTTCCTCGGGGCAAAGGATCATGTTTTGTACATTTGAGAACAAGACTATGAAGATGGTATATTGGTTTTCACGGCCAGTGAATTAAAACCCAGCAATTTTTCTATGAAATTGTACGGTTTATAAAGGGATTCTGTCGCCTAGGGTTAGATTTGGAATATTATAGCGGTATCTGCATTGACTTTATAGCTTCTGCTCGTATTGGGATGTGAGATTGGCGGTTTGTTCTGACATTGTTAAGCTCAAATCTTATTATTCAGTATTTCCTAGAGCATCGAGAAGTTTGGTTGCAGTAAAGATGAGCGAAGACAAAATGTGCAAGGATATGTTATGGCGTTTTATTGGCAGTAATTTTGGTTTAAGCACAAAATATTGGAAATAAAGTAGCGACGTCTGTTCATGAAAATTTGCCAAAAACTTCGTTTATAATCATCTGAAAGTAAACTTTTAATTGAAAAATGATCTTTCCCTTAAAATGAAGGTGTTTATTTTCCTAGCATTAGAGTTTCAAAAAAATGCAAGTAAAATAATTGTGTGTGTATTCTTTGAAAATATCCAAGGGTTACGCATTTCTTTATTTTATTTTGGCTGGCAGTGTACTTAAGGTTAAGTGCCGAAATACCGGCCCCCTACGCAAATTCTTAAATTCTGAAAATTGTATGGGAGTTAGAAATAATTTTAAAAAAATGATATAAGCAACTCACCACTATACTTAATCGTATTGCTGGTGTGATTCTACTAAATAAATCTTTCCAAACCAAAAGTAAGAAATAATCAAACGAATACAATATTCGATTTTCCAAATAAGGTGTTCTAATTCCGTTCCCCATTCCCAGTTAGTATTTATTCATTTAATTTAATTTAAGAAAAATGTATTGCAAGAGACTTACGATCTCTTATAATAAATTTATTGAGATGTAAGTACTGTAATATGTCTATACATGTTTACACTCAAATTACCTATCCAGACAAAAAATGCAAAAAACACAGTAAACCACTTCCAGGATGACTGAGGTGGGAATAGAACACAAACATTCTCTTCATGGAAACTTGTTATATATTGATGTATTCGGGAAAGAGAGGAGAACGTTCTGAGCCTAAAAGTAAAAATTGCTATTTTTGGTCGTTTCATACTTCCCAGTTCCCTCAAGCACGAAGCGTCAGCACTTCAATGGTGGCTCGCTGCAGATGTATTTTCGTCATAATTTGCTACGACTTCCAGCGACTCGGTTATCTAGTGGCTACAATGAATTTTCAGAAAAAACACAGAAAAACAGAGGAAGTCTGTTGTTTTACCTCCATTTTTACGTCAAAACCGCACCAGAGGACATGATATTTTCCTTTAAAAATCTCACATGCATTGACAAGGAGTTGAACTAGATCCGCCTCGATGAAAGGTAAGCAACTTGACCACTGCACCATAACAGAGAAACACTTCCAAAGACAGGAGTTGTTAGGTATAGGTTGGTCACCAGAGCGAAGCTGGGCACAATATTACCGTGCTAATAAAGATGTATGAAGTCACCTCATTAATAAGCGCTAGGAGACGAAACTGAATTTTTTGAATGTTCCTTCTTCTTTTTCGTAGTTAATAACGTTCATATTTTAAAGTTTTCCCTGCGATTTGGGATTAATAATTAATATTAATGGACATTTCCAGGATAATTTATATGAATTCCAGAAGCCTTTCAAGGAGAAGGAATGGGCATGTCTTCCATAAGAGGCCGAAGCCAGATATTTTGGCAAGTTTTTGCAAGACAGCTCATCGGTACCATAAAAGTACCATATGGTTTATTACAGGCTTCGCCGTCCTCATAGTAACCAAAGTTTTCACAACAATACCTTGTTAGGCTGAGGCCATAACTCGTTTTAAAGTTTTGGCTAATTAAGATATTTATAAGTGTTTATTAGCGGCTCAAGAAAGTGTAGGCTATGTTGATAGTAGTGAACTATGTATGCGAAGCAAATAAAATTCTAAGGGATTTAAGCGTGACCTTAAACAGTATATTATTTTAATACATTCGAAATTTGAACGCTGTAATTCGATATTTTTATTTGTTGGCCGTGCCACACAAAGAGGTGACAGCTCAGGGCACTGCTTGCTGGATGAAATGGTTCAAACCAAGAAATGAAGGTGGTGATTACTTAATTGAGGCAACACAATAATCAGTTTTGTACTTTAGAAGTCATCTTATTCAGCGGTGCCAAGATTATACTTTGTTTATGATTGGTCATCAGTCACTATCAGTCGGCCAACAAATTAACCCTTTATAGGTTAGTGATCTATATATTAACCACCTAGTGTAAGGACAATTTATATTATCAGAGATGCTGATGGTTGAATCTTCCAGCCATAGCCTATATCAACGAATATGTTATATTTGGAAGTATTAATAATTCTGAAAAACAAATATTAGTCCTAAGATGCTTGATAAAATTATATTTTTAGCCTACTTTCGATTTTTGCAATAAATAAAGTAGACTTATGAGAACTACACAGGGCCAAAAATTGTGTGTCTGTCTGTGTGTGTATGTGTGTCTGTGAGTTTGTGTACTCTGAATGTCTGTCTCCCCCCCTATCAATTCAAACACGGTGAAACCGAATTGAACGAAATTTGTACAGAGGTAGCACTAGCAAAGGGCACCACACTGTCATGTTTTATATCGCCGCCATCTTTACCAAAACTGAATGGCGGCCGATCTCTACCTAATTTGGTAACAACATACCTTCATATAGGACGCGCATTGTGACTAAACTACAAGGTGATCCACCGTACCATTTCAGGATGGCGGCCGTGTGAATTATGCAAACTTTATAATCTATATCATGGGACCCACCAGTTCCGATCATCAAACCGAGAATCGTTTCAACTGTTCTAAACGAAGAGGCACGTTCGAAATAAAAAGTTCATATTGTAATACTATAGTGCAGAAGTGATTTTAAAAAGCTGAGCCGTCTCAGTTACAAGGCAAGATGGCAGCTCATATCTTGTGCCTGACTTATATTTTACTAGTTTGAGTATTGCATGCAGTATAGCCTGCTGATACAAAATATATAAACTTTTCATGAAATGCTTTATATATAAATAATCTACTCCACTGAAGAAATCGTTTAGTCTAAATCATTATTTGCAAACATGTTGCATGTAACTCATTTGATATCGGATAATGTACGTTGGCACGTTTGGCAGCGTGGTAAAGCGTTGGCCTTTCACTCATATGGCTAAGGTTCAAACCCCATCAGAGTTAGGTTTTTATTGCTTCAATTTTTTTATATTTATTGTTTTGTAATGACTCAAACGTTTTAAAATTAAGCGTTATATAGTGCATATTACAATGGAAGATATATATTTATTTAAAATAAAATTCGCCAGCGGATTTGCACGAGACATCTAACAACACAAAAGTGAATTATCATGGCCAACTGGCTGCGAACTGCACGCCGGTCTACAGGTCTACCCACGATGCGCTGTCGGTAGACGGTAGTGGGCAGACGGTAGACGGCATATGAAGTCAGAAGTCGGTAGTTCACAACATAGCCACCCACAATGCGCAGTCGTTAAAATGCTAGGAGTAAATAATAACTTGACTTTCATTTATTCCTTGAGAAGGTTGTCATAGTCGACAACATAACCTAAAATTTGCAAGGATGCATGACTTGGAGCGGTTCGGTTTATTTTTATTGCTGCTAACTGGTACAGCATAGTTAAAATTGAGGGAAAATACACGTACATAATTAATAACAAATCCAACTATGAATTAGGCCTACTGTTTTTTGAACAGAATTCTTTTTGTGTAGCTGGTCATTTTTGATTGAACGCCCGAGGGCTCCCAACACGTTCAATCTATTACTACATCATTTCCTAAATTATTTTTCGTCATTACAAAATGTATTTTGGCTAATTTCAGTACCGGTAGGCCCTACTTTAGAAAATGTTTTCGTACGATGAGCTCTCATTCAGCGTTACCCTCCGCTGCATTACATTTGCTACAAAGGAAAACATTATAATCAATGAACAGTTTCCTTTTAGATACTTGGGCTCGCTCATGTCATACATCCAACGGCGTTCCCTCACAAGATCAATTAATATATCTTCTATCCCAGTCATCATATTTTTATATACTGTAATTATGCGAAGAATATACCGCGAATACAACTAGTCAACTACACAGCTGATGACGACAAAGTGACGCCATCTTGTGATCTTTTCTCATTGGCTCTCAAATATGCAGTTGGCTGTCAAAGATAAAATTGGCGACAGCCGACTACACGCTGTCGATTGTCAACTATCTACTACCGACAAGCAACTTCACATTGTAAATGACGCCATAAGAGAGCACGGGTCAGCCTTCAACTACAGTCTGCCGTCTGCCCACTACCGTCTGCCGACAGCGCATTGAGGGTAGAGCTTACAGATTAACTTACAGATTTAATTGAAAAGTTTATTTTTATGGCAGCTAGAAAGCACTCGTCCTATTAGGATTATCTTGTTCGATACTTCTCCACTAGATGTCACGACTGGTCTACGTCTACCATTGGCATTCTATACGCATCGAATTTGAAGAATGAAAAGTTGATAATACGATACATTTTTTAAATTTTATTTTAAAGGGTTTGTAACAGCCTATTGTACGTTATTTGAAAATGTTATTTTAATTAAAGAGCAAAACGATCTCACATAGTACCTGACCTCAGCAGTTGGTACTAGTTCAGGATATTAATTAATACTTTTATTGCAGCCAAATAGCATCGAAAATAAAGAATGAACATGTACACTAAAATTGCACTCTGGGGATTTGAATTGCACAGTCTTTGGTTGATAGTTTTCTTTTACTACAGAACTCGAAGTGGTAGCGTTCACAAGCTTATCCACATAGTTGGTATACACACGTCACTGTACGGTCATGGAAAGATTTGTTAATACAATTAAGGTGGTGAAAGCCATGCACAGCCAGGCGTGTAAACACATGCCTCAACTCAAAGTTGGATGTTGCCCACGTCCGGCCGATTATGTAATAATAATAATAATAATGTTATTGGTTTTCCGTCCCTTTTAACTACTGTGGCTTTTAGAGACGCCTGGGTGCCGGAATTTTGCCCCGAAGTGAATATTTAACGTGCCAGTAAATCTACTGACACGGCTCCCTCGCATTTGCGCACCCTCAAATGCCAGCTGACTGCGCCAGGATACGAACCTGCAACCTAGGGCCCAGCAAGCGAGAACGTTACCGCTGAGCCACGCAGCCAGTCTAGTCGATTATGTATCCAGATCCATAGCATTCTTGAGATACTTCTTCTCTTTCTTTCTTTCTTTCTTTCTTTCTTTCTTTCTTTCTTTCTTTCTTTCTTTCTTCAATAATGGTAGTAGTTTTTTTTTTCGAGGTTGTGGTGTTTGGTAGGGGTAAATAGTTTCTACGGTCTTCAACCAAGAAATGATTCTATTATACTCTTTGGTAAAAACAAAGAGTTATAAGTTAACTATACTCATTCATTTAGGAGAAAGTAGGCTATATGTTCCTTACTGAACAACTTGTTTAAATAATAACAATTAAAATAAAGGGTGTAACGAATATGATTAAAAAAGTAGGTATAAGAAGTAGTAGTTCCGTGAGG
This sequence comes from Meconema thalassinum, assembly GCA_946902985.2. NCBI lineage: Eukaryota > Metazoa > Arthropoda > Insecta > Orthoptera > Tettigoniidae > Meconema > Meconema thalassinum. Next base: position 928,069,928 of record OX336388.2, read on the forward strand.
AACTAAATAGCCTATTTTCATAGATCCTACTTGTGTTAATTGCCTCTATCAACTTACAAAATTTCAGTTTGATTGCTGTAATAGATTCGTAGACATTGTGAACCGTCCAAATATTTTGGATGGTCGCCATGTTGGATTTTTATACACACATCAAAAAAAGTTTTGCATCACCTCGGTTCCCAGATCTCCGGCATATAGACGTTGTCTGTGTATATTGTATCCAAGATACAGTCCCTTTGACTGTTCATAGATGTCACTAAAACTGCTCAAAGATGTAAACAACCATGCATGAGCAGGGCCTATTAGACGGAGGGGGTACGACAGCCGATCAGTTCCAGTCATTCCACCAGGACGAAGGTACGCTGCTCATGTTGTATGTAGTTCTACCATGCCTAGAAGGTCAATACCGCAGTTCGATCGCGTCCGCATTGTTACTTTGTGTCAAGAAGGGCTCTCAACAAGGGAAGTTTCCAGGCGTCTCAGAGTGAACCAAAGCGATGTTGTTCGGACATGGAGGAGGTACAGAGATACAGGAACTGTCGATGACAGGCCTCGCTCAGGCCGCCCAAGGGCTACTACTGTAGTGGATGACCGCTACTTACGGATTGCCACTCGGAGGAACCCTGACAGCAATGCCACCATGTTGAATAATGCGTTTCGTTCAGCCACAGGACGTCGTGTTTCAACTCAAACTGTGCGCAATAGGCTGCATGATGCGCAACTTCACTCCCGACGTCCATGGCGAGGTCCAGCTTTGCAACCCCGACACCATGCAGCGCGGTACAGATGGGCCCAACAACATGCTGAATGGACCCCACGGAATTGGCATCACGTTCTCTTCACCGATGAGTGTCGCATATGCCTTCAACCAGACAATCGTCGGAGACGTGTTTGGAGGCACCCTGGTCAGGCTGAACGTCTTAGACACACTGTCCAGCGAGTGCAGCAAGGTGGTGGTTCCCTGATGTTTTGGGGTGGCATTATGTGGGGCCGACGTACGCCACTGGTGGTCATGGAAGGCTCCGAAACGGCTTTACGATACCTGAATGACATCCTCCGACCCATAGTGCAACCATATCGGCAGAATATTGGAGAGGCATTTGTCTTCATGGACGACAATTCTCGACCTCATCGTGCACATCTTGTGAATGCGTTCCTTCAAGATAACGACATCGCTCGACTACAGTGGCCAGCATGTTCGCCAGACATGAACCCTATCGAACATGCCTGGGATATGTTGAAAAGGGCTGTTTATGGACGTATTGACCCACCAACCACTCTGAGAGATTTACGCTGAATTGTCGTTGAGGAGTGGGACAATTTGGACCAACAGTGTCTTGATGAACTTGTGGATAGTATGCCACGGCGAATACAGGCATGCATCAATGCAAGAGGACGTGCTACTGGGTATTAGAGGTAGTGGTGTGTACTGCAATCTGGACCACAAATGCTGAAAGTCTAGCTGTATGATGGTACAACATGCAATGTGTGGGTCTCATGAGCAATAAAACGAGCTGAAATGTTGTTTGTGTTGATCTCTATTCCCTTTGTATTTAACGGTTCCGGAACTCTTGGAACCGAGGTGATGCAAAACTTTTTTTGATGTGTGTATATGTAGGCCAGAGAGTTAAGTACTTTTAGATGAAGATTATTGCGTAGGAACATTATTCAAACTTCAATCGCGTCATTAGGACACAAGAAATAAAAGCGGGATTTTAGAATTTCGCACAGACGCCATCTTGAGCTTATGAAAACAATTGAAATAAATTAGATGCCAGTGGACTTTTTTAAAGCATTTACCTACCACGTTTCACTGCTCTGGGATGGTTAAATCGCGAGAAACGTCCATTTGAATAATTAAATTTCGCGTTGGCGCCATGTTGGATTTGTGGCCACCAGGTTATTGAAAGTCACATAGGTGAATTTATGTTAATAGCCATTATCAACATACAAAATTGCAGTTTAATTGTTGTAATAGATTCTTAGATGTTAAGAACCGTCTAAATATTTCGGATGGTCGCCATGTTGGATACGGTATTTATATATGTAGGCCATAGAGGTATGTAGCCTACTATTAAATTACGATTATTGCGTAGGTTCATTATTCAAACGTTGACTTCGATCGCATGATTAGGACAAAATAAATTTTAAAAAAATCTTAAAATTGTGGACAGGCGTCATCATGATGTTATGTAAACAATTGAACTAAATTAAATGGCAGTGCATAACAATGTGTATAAACATTTGCTATATAGAGGTGATGTCAGTAATAGTTTCGGAGATAGAATGCCGGTATTAAAACTTGAAGGGCGCGGTCGAGGTTGGACAAACTAACACGATATCCTCACCGAGTTTCATTGAAATCGCTCCAGCCGTTTAGATTTTATTACGGAAGGGGGGGGGGGGGGAGTGGAAAACACACACAGACATACGCACACACACACACTTCAAAAGGTGATCCCATACGCCTATTTTTCATCAATGAAAATAGGCTAAAAATAGGGTTCAAATCCAAAATAATTTAGTGGTCTCACTGTGACAACAGTTTGTCGCCCCCACCTGCTATTTCTGCTCGCAGCTCGAGGCTAGAGACTTCAAAGCAGCCGTTATTGCTCCGCATGCTACATAATGAGCGTGACAGCATCACTCTTGAGCACGATCCAAATTTGCAAATGTTATGGCGGAAAATTAAACGTCATAAAAGTTTGTTGGTTGTTATAAACTAATAGCGCCACTGTTGGTGTGTGAAGACAGGCTAGCATTTGTTACCCACCTTGTTGTGCATTATACATAATGATCACCATCACGGCAATTAGTCTTAGTTAGGACATATAAAATTAGAATTATTACCTCATTTTGCAGCGAGTTACCTTGTCATATGCTCTTCAGTATATATATTTGGAAATATTTATAGGAACAGGTTTACCACGCGGAAGAAAATGTAATGTCTACATTTTTATCTAAAAGAAAAAGGGCACTATATAGTGGACGCCAAATCTGTCAGCGATCGAGGTTTTAATATATTATTTACTATTATGTTCACATTTTCAGAGGTAAATTTGTTCGTATATAATTGAGTATCCCGTGACGTAATCTACTGTAGTTTAATACACCAAAATGGAATATGTTTTGTAGGTAAGTCAAGCCCCGGATTTTTAGGTGTGTAAAGACCGTGTAAAGACCGTGAATCTTATGATTATGAGCCACGGGACCTCCTTTTTACCTGGAATCCGAACCACAGGGCATGACATGATGCAGTGATAGCAACAGATAGAGATTGAGTCCCTCCGTAAATATGATTATTGACGGCCCGTAGTACTGCGTTATGTTTGAGTCACCGGTCGTAAACAAGGAATTTGAAAGAACTATCTTCTACTTCTTCTTCTTTTTCTTCAATCTTCTCCTGGTTCCTATCCGTACCGGATGTTGGCTACCATATTGACTGTGCTGTTCCTATCACTTGCAGCTCGGAATAATTCAGTACATGTTTTTGAGGTCCAGGCTGTGAGATTTTTTAACCAGGATATTCTTCTTCGCCCAACACTTCTCTTCCCTGGTATTTTTCCTTGAAGAATAGACTGTAGGAGATGATACTTGGCGGTATTCCTCATGACGTGTCCCAGGTAATAGATTTTCCTGATTTTCACGGTGGTTAATACTTCCTTGTTTATTTGTTGCTGTTTTTTTTTTTCATTTTTTGGAGAACCTCAACATTTGTGGCATGGTCTTTCCATGCTATCCGCAATATCCTTCGGTACAGCCACATTTCAAAGGCCTTTAACCGTTTACATAAAGACTCTGTCAATGTCCATGTCTCAGCACCGTAAAAAAGTAGAGAACACATAACAACGCAAAAGCCTGATTTTCGTAGTAATTGTCAGCCCATGATGTTTGAACAAATTCCGCGTCTTATTGAAAGTTGTCCGGGCTTTTCCAATTCGAAACCTCACCTCATCAGAAGGGTCCCATTGATCATTTATGGTAGATCCAAGATATATATACCTATGCACTTGTGCAATGGATTTCTGGTCTATATTAGTTTGCATGCAGAGACTTTGTTTTTACGAATGACCATAACTTTTGTCTTCTGATAGTTTATATCTAAACCATATGCATGGCTTTCTTAGATAACTTTATCATTAATATGTTGCAGGCTTTCTTGACTATCCGCAAAAATCACAGTGTCGAATGTTATTTATCCAGTTACCATTTAAGAGCACTATACGAACAAGAGAACTATACGAGTACTGTATTGTAAGTGAGAAGGAGGGAGTGACGTGAGGGGAAAGATCGAGGAACTGCCGGACGGCGTTCAAGATGAGTGTCCAGCGTGTCGAGAAGCACGTCGCCCGTGTTCTGCTGTCGCGCACTGAAACTGACCATTTGTTATTATTTTTGTTAATTCAAATTCATCAACTCGGATTTATGAACTCTACTGTACGTGGTCGACAAGGTCTAAAACAAAAACAAAATCAAAAGAAAGAAAAAAAAATATTAATATTAGGATGTGCTGGAAAAGTTCGCCTACAAATCTCTTTTGAGAAAACTGAGTAAACCTCTACTCAGGCGCGGATTCAAGGGGGGGGGGGGGGGGGGGGTCACGGGGGTCATGACCCCCCCCCCCCAAACGGAGACCAAATTTTTTTGCAAACTCAAAAAACGAGAACACAATTACCAGACAAATAAAACTTAATGAATTTTAACTGAAAAACAGTTTTTTTTTCATTTTATTCAATACTGAATTATCTTTATTGGAATTATTATGTTCCGTTACAACTGTACATATTTACAACTTCAAACCTCTTGTATAAAAACTATTAGTTATACAACAAAATCAACTCGTCTATTTTGTTTAGCAAACCTTGTGATTACCGAATCGATGTTTATAGTGATGTCACAATGAATGTGCAGCAAGGCACGGATAGGAAACTGGGGCTTTTTTTCGCACCAAAAATTTTTGCCGACGTCCAAACTGCAAGCTTGGTTGGCAATTTAAGCTGTGACTTTCTCCCTTTGTCGGTATCAACTCGACTTGCCGAAACTGTAACGTGCCTTCACCTTGATCCTTTTCTCGAAGCTCGATGTAAAAGTCGCAAAACACGCCGTTGCAATTTGTACGAATATTTTTGGTGCGCTAAACGCATCAAATTTCTATCCATGAAGCTTGCAAAAAAATTGGTCTGGTTTTGTACGTTTGGTTATTTTGAGATTGCGTTTTTAGTGATATCATTTTTCTTAACAATTTCGATTCTCTGACCCCCCTCCCCCCCCCCCCCCCAAAGCCAAACTCTAGATCGAATCTCTGACCCCCCCCCAAAACCAAACTCTAGATCCGCGCCTGCCTCTACTGGGTTCAACATTCAAAAATTAAACAGCAAATCTGATCTCACCCTTTGAGTACCTTGGGCAGATCTTGGAACCAACAGGTTTAGAAAAGTAAGCACAAAGAGTTCGGCTACAGAAACTGAAGAGAGTGTACGGGAGAACACGCGACACATACAACAAAAAGTGCATGTCCACACATGCAAAGACCAGACACTACAACACGGTGAACAAACCAGAATCTCTGTTTTCAAGTGAAACTCTGATACTTAACAGAAAGAACAAAAGATCTTGAGGAAAATTCTTGGGCCGGAAAGAACAGAAGATGGATACAGGTTGAACTCTCGTAAAGCAACTGAGAAATTATCTAATCTTGCGGCAGACATCAGAAAACGAAGATTGAAATGTTATGGACTTGTTCAAAGACTTCCACCGACTAGGCTTACACACGAGATCATGACCTACGCAGAAAACTGTAGAATATACCGTGGATTCAGCCAAATAGGACATGGAGAAGGCCCAAGTAAGAACAGCGAAAGTCTTTGACAGGAACCTATTCTGATGTAGGGTAAATGGATGGAATGTAACACCAGAGAATGACGATGCAAATAATAATAATCCTACTGTAGTCTTACCAGAGGCATTATACGCTTCAGAAATGACAGCAATCAAAGGACGAACAAAAATCAAGGAATTAGAAAAACAAGAGAGAAACATTCTGATAAATATCTACGGGCCAGTTCAGAAAAAGGGAATATAGATATAGAGACCGACAATAGAACTGTACAAACAGACAGAGACGATTACAAACAACATAAGGAAAAGAAGTGCATAATTTTATGGACATAATACATAGGATGACTGAAGACAGACTGACCAAGAAATCTTTTAATATAGTTACGAACTGTACACTAAAAACCAATTGGATAAAGGAAACCGTGGAAGACCTCAAGAAACTAAACATCTCTACAGAAGACATGGCAGACAGGAGCACACACAGAGGAAAACATAAACAGAAGTTTGAGCAAACTCCCAAAGAGAGACAACCAGGAAATAAGTGAACAGAAGAGAGAAAGAGGAAGCATAGTGTATACAGGGTGTTTCGAAAAAAGTGTCCGATATTGCAACATGGGTTGGGATTGGCCAAAACGAGAAGAAATGTTCCTATAAACAAATGCCCGGAAACAAATGCATGTTGAGATATGAACCATTTTACTTGTGTTTTGTATGTACACTTCAGACAATGGACGTCATCCTACCAGCTACTTCTAATGAATACTTGACTGACACACACGTTTAACAGAACACGCGTTGGGCAAACATCCATCAACACCACCAACCAGGGAATGTGATGATTTGAGCCGGCCTATCCGCGGATACCATCTGCACGTTACAAGAGATGTTCCACATGGTTACCACGAATTCGTACACATGCTTCGGCTCTTGTTCGCAAGGTATCCTGATCTCATCCAATCACGGTTGGCTGGTCGCGAATATGGGCACACTCATTGGTCACACGCTCTTGTAACATATGCACATTGTCGATGGGTGTGGCATACACCAATGTTTTTAAATGCCCGCATAGCCAGAAATCCAATGGATTAAGGTCCGGCGAACCACACAACCGCATACTATGACTGAACATCCGACTCATGCAAAGACCTTCAACGGAAAGACGCCTACACCACCGAACACAACGCCTCCTCCACGCGAGGGGTAAAATGGTGCATATCTCAACAGGTATTTGTTCCCAGACATATGTTTATGGGAACATTTCTTCTCGTTTTGACGAATCCCAAACCCTGTTGCAATATCGGACACTTTTTTCGAAACACCCGGTATATGAGAGATTTTTGAAAAAAAAAAGGGCCAGAATAAAACATGAAAATTGATTGTGTTTTAACGCTCTCTTTATGAAGAATTCACGAATAAATAAGTACTAATACTAATAATGACTCCTCATTATCCCTACCCCATTTGCCTGGAGAGAGTTCTCAAGAGGAGGATCAGTGTTCCGAGCGACAATACAACAGTACAGTACACGGAGAACAAACAGAGCATTAATTAACATGTAAGAACAGATCAGTCGCACACACGCCCTACGCGAGCAAGCCATACATCACCTGCATGAAGAACACCGCCTAACGGCAATCGTGTTGTGCTGGCACAGGTCCGAGATGGAGATATCCATCAAACATGCACTCGCCATGACAAATAGCGTTTAGCGAAAATAAATAAATCATACATGGCAATAGCGAGAGAGAGAGAGAGAGAGAGTGATGGCGCAGAGGTCAAGTAGCTTGTCTAGGTTCTGCACAAAGAATTCATGAATATTTTTGGTTAAATCACTTCAACGTTGTCCCGCTCCGTGGCTAAATGGTTAGCGTGCTAGGCTTTGCCTCTAAGTGCCCCGGGTTCGATTTCCGGCCGAGCCATCAGGGATTTTAATCCCCTGGGGTAGATTCCCGTGGCTCGGGGACTGGGTGTATGTGCCATCTTCATCATCACTTCGTCCTCATTACGACGCGCAGGTCGCCCACGGGCGTCAACTAGAAAGACCTGCACTCGGCCTCTCCGGGGGCCACACGATCATTATTACTTTAACCCTTTCGTGTTGGAAGCCATTTATCAGTGTTGCCTTAGTAAATTCAAGTTCAATGCTTTTTAGTCGGTCAACTCGATTGTTCCCTAAATCTGAAATTACATGAGATTAATTATTATTAACCCTTGAGAACTGGCGTGAAAAAATATAAACACGAGGACTGGCGCCGGGTCATTTTGACCCATAGTGTGTCACTCTTTTTTTGACGTAGTCGTACGGATTATAACGAAGTAATTTTACACCTGGTGTCTTCCTATGAACTATTCCCAGTATAAAATGAGGCATATCTTTCAAATTTAACATGCAGAAAATTGACGATAATTTTCGTAACAGTACAGTAAAATTGGCCTTGATAGTATTACCCATTTAACATTTGATTGCCGCTGAGGGTTTGTTGATTATTGTAGCAGGAGCCCCGCGCGGTACAGCAGAGGACACAGTGATGACAGAATGAGGTCTGCACATAAGTCAAGCAGCATTGCGTCAGATAAGTGTCACCAGGACCTCATATCTCCACGGACAGTGTAGTTAAACAATGACCAAGCTACTGGATCTGAGTCATATCCTATTCGCGCAACTGTACCTGTCAACGAAGCAGGCTGAGGTGTGACACAAGTAAACAAGGAATAGTTCCCATTTCGACGGCCGACAATCGATTCGTGAAAGGGTAATAGCGGCAAAGTAGTCATCTCGCTCTTTTTTTAACAAAGGAGCTGTTGACCAAGGTGTCCCTAGACCCTAAACATGGATCAACAACAGGAACGTGAGCTATGTTACTGTACTGCACCAAAATAGTTGGATTTTCCCAATTATTTTTTTACAGATTATCCCGATTAACGTACGCCGAAAACTGTCAGGCGAGGACTGGCGCCATGGGTAAATCTGACCCGACCGTAAATAATATAGAAATAACTTGAGTGTTCAAAAAGCTATGGTCATGTTACTTTTGCAGGGCGAAGTTCAAGGATAGGAAGGAAGGTACAGTAAGCGACACGAAATAAGGGCTGACTAAAACGAAAATATAGAGCATTATTTATGCTTCGGGTCAAAAATACCCACGCGCCAGTCCTCGTGGGTTAAACTTGGATGATCAGTTTCGGTCGTCAAGCAATCATCATCAGATCCTTTACACTCAGACTAATAATCTGTTGTTGTTTTTAGACTTCAGTCTTTGGTCTGGTTTGATGCAGCGCTCCATGTCTCCCAGTCCTGAGCTAATAGTTTCATCTCTACACAGCTACCACACCTTACATCCGAGGCAATCTGTTTAGCGTATTCTAACCTTGGTCTACCCTTACAGTTCTTATTAAGACTGGTACTTTAAATCGATTAATTTCAGTTATCATCGATTTTTCGAAGAAGAAAAATAGATAATCTATTTCTACAAATAACGATTAATCTTATTATGGTGTTTGAAGCCATTTTTCAGTGTTGCCTTAATAAACAATAGTTTGGTGATTTTCAGTCGGTCAACACGACTGTACCCAAATGAGATGGGTTATTCCCTAATCCTGAAGAAAATAACATGAGATTAATAAATACACTAGGATGACTAGTTTCGATCGTCAAACAATCATCATCAGATCCATTACACTTAGGCTATAAAACCTATGTCTGAAAGTATGGGTGAAAATATTTATAATATGTACACGTATTTAGTTGCAGTATTAGTTAACACAATGCAACTCGTCAATAATTGTTATTTGTAGTCTATGAGATACTGGAAATGGAGATTGACCTCCGGAAATTGCCTGTTTGGAGTGAATATGTGCTTATTGTAAATTGTCAATTCAGATTGTATTGAACAGGCTACTTATCTGGTTGAGTATTGCGCGGTCCTGTTGAGAGCAGTTCACTAGGTCACTTATTGCACTCATACATAGATTTTATAGCCTAAGTGTAATGGATCTGATGATGATCGTTTGACGATCGAAACTGGTCATCCAAGTGTACAGTATTTATTAATCTCATGGTGTTTTTTTTTTTGTTTGTTTTTTCCAGGATTGGGGAATAGCCCATATCATTTGGGTACAATCGTGGTGAACGATTTATCTATTGTGCTATTGTAATTAGTAAATTAATATATATTCTATCATATATTTTTAAATAAAGTACGCTCTTTGTGAGAACTAGGCTAAAACAAAGTAAAACAAAAAAGTTCCTGTCCTAAATTGTAAATTTTGAACAACAATGCAAAATATTTGCTGACAAATCTTCGTTTTCTTTTTTCGAAATCCATCTCAATTCGATTAATGTTTGTCCTTTCAATGTCACTGATACTTATTTCGTAATAATAATAATAATAATAATAATACCCAGAGGGCAGCTTACATGTCAAATTTAGTCGTTCCTTTGAACGCTATGAAAGTCAAGGAGGTTAGATATCTAAGCTCCTTGACACTACAGCGCTTTCTAGTAGAGAATGGAGGAACTTTGTATTGGCGGAAAATCCCGAGATTCATTTTGCCATTGAACACGGCCTACTGAATTCAAATGGGTTCTTTAAGATGCCATCAACGTATGACATCCATGTCGTGATTTTTGTCGCCTTTCAAAAATCACTTACCACGGCCAGGAGCGAACCTGCAAGCTTGGGGTTGGTATTCTGACATGTTAACCACTCACCCACCGTCGCAAGCACTTATTTGGTTGTCGTTAGGACGAACAAGGAAGGATACTTTGTATATATAGGCATAAAGTAACTTATATAAATCTCTATTCATTATTCCGAAAATAAGCGTAACTCAAGCGATGGCCTATCATTTAAACTTATTTTCTTATCTTGTATCTACTAATCAATAAATCCATTCTTTGGTTAGCTAATTAATCTATTATTTCGTTAATCAACTAATCGTTTAATCGATTATTTTAAAAATTCGATTCAACTATTATTAATCGAATAACGTAAATCGCTTATTACAAGCTCTAGTTCTTATCCTCGACCTTCCTTCCATAACTAAGTTTGCCTTCCTGGGTGTCTTAGTATGTGTCCTACCAACCTATCTCTTCTCTTCAGTAGCACTCCCCAGAAACATCTCTCCTCTCCCACTCGTCTTAATACCTATTCATTTGTAAGCATATCGTCCCATCTGATCTTCATCATTCTCCTGTAACACCACATTTCAAATGCTTCTGTTCTCCTCTTTTCAGCTTCGCCAACAGTCCATATTTCACTTCCATAGAGCGCCACGCTCGAGACAAAGGCTTTCAAAAAAGACTGTCTAATACTTACATCTATATTGGATGTCAACAGATCTCCTTGCCTGAGCCAACATACTTTCTATATCCTCTTTGCTTCATCCATCACTAGTTATTTTGCTTCCTAAGTGGAAAAAGTCTCCTACTTCCTTTAGCTCTTCAACGTCAGGAGGGCTTTCTGATTTCTTTCAGCTGTATTCCATTATTTTTGTTTTATATTAATCTATAGTTAATAAGTTATTGTTGTTCTAAGGGGTGGAACAACGAGGTCATCTGCCTCAACATTAATCTATCTCTACGATTATGTGGATTAAAATTTAAGTTACGTGTGTTTATTGTAAACTTGCTTAATTTGACAAGCTTGTTGTGATATGTTAGTGACAGATGTTTACTTGTTAGGTGTAATCAACTGTAATGGGGATGTAAATGGACAAATATAATAATAACAATAATAATAATAATATAATAATAATATAATATCCAGCACAGTTATGCTGAGAAAGTAACGAAACCTCTGGCTGAAGAGACCAGACAGATGTGGCAACAGGAATTTGTCACAGTATTGTCTATCATAATCTCTTCCACAGGGATCATACCGGAGTCGCTGAAGACCAACCTCGATAAACTGGGGCTCCACCATAATCTGCATACCAGTATGCAGAAAGTAGTTATTTTAGAGACCTGCTCCATAGTTCGTTAGTCCCTCAACCTACCAGTATAGAGAACTTCACTCCATCTTGCACAAATGCCGATGAAATGGTGAATTGTACCCAATGATATGGTGAACTTATGAGACAATAATAATAACTAGCGGACCCGTGCGATGGGTTGTGTGCACCCCATGTGTAGAGACTACCCGCCCGTCTCTAGTGCTATGCGGGCTATACGCGACAGAGTTCTGCCAGGGGCTTTCGTCTTGTCTATATGTTTAAACGCACTTTATAAACAAATAAATATATTTCCGTTGACTTTTCAAGAAATGCAAGATTTTCCCTGTACTATTGAGACGATTTGGAAGATTTGCGTACAAACCACACCTCCTAACTCTCTCTGGTTTAGGAGCTTGAGTATTGTGACACATTCACCTTAGCGATTTATAAATAAGATGATAATAATAATAATAATAATAACAATAATAATAATAATAATAATAATGTTATTTGTTTTACGTCCTTGTTAACTACTACGGCTTTTAGAGACGTCAGGGTGCCAGAATTTTGACCTGAAGGGGATCTTTAACGTGCCAGTAAATCTACTCACACGGCTCCCTCGCGTTTGCGCACCTGCAAATGCCAGCTGACTGCGCCAGATACGAACCTGTAACCTTGGGCCCAGCAAGAAGCCACCTCAGTCAGTCAACAACTTACAGTATATGAATTGGTTTTCTTGAATCAATAATTTAAAAATAACCCGTATTTATTAATTACCGTCGTATTTTAAGAAAGGGGGGAATCATTAGAAAAACAAAGAGCAGCTAATCATCCTCCGATTCAAAACAAATTGCTGTCAGTGATACTGTGAAGCAGATACGGCGCAGAATGGAGTTATGTTGGTAGCAGTGGTGATGTGTTACCGCATGTTATCGTCTTCTGGAAGGAAATGTTGCGAAGGAAACGGAAATAGGATAACGGCAAAAATATCACAATACCGGTGGTTTATTAATAGACTGTTTACAGCATAACCGAGAAAGGAAATGCCGCCTGCCAGCTAGCTCTTACTTAGGCAGCGTGCCGACCGGCGTGGCACTCAAACGGCGGCTTGTACTAACGGGACAAGGTTAGGAAAGCTTTATCTACGTCAATATCAACTAACATAAACATTTCGATACACTCCGCCGCTACGCTGTAATGTTCGGAGATAAGAGGTCGAATCTCCAGCAAAGAAAGCGATCAGACTGAAGTTTACACATGCACAGTGGGTCAAAATCGAAATCTAGGGGGACAAAATTATGTTTACGTTTTAATCATGAATTCAGAGTGAAAGCAAAGTATATAATTTGTTTACTTCATAATAAACAACAGTTAAGACTTTTTAAGCTACGTCTACACATGCAAGAAATTGTCTATGACTAGGAGTTGGATATAGCATTCAGTTATCTCTTCAGAACAATTTTCTACCCCTAATTTACTTTCAACAAATTCACAAAGTTCCACTTTTGACATAATCGTCGAACCCAGTGCTTCAAACAGTTGTAAACGTGTGAGAACAGGTTGCGCGGCATCTTCTAAAACGTAAAATAACTAAGTTGCAAAGAGATGCAAAAAAATCTTATAACAACAGGCGTAAACTACAAGACTTTATCTACATTTTAACATTAAGTAGAATGTGACGCAGAGTGACGCGACATACTAAAAATCTAAGTGAAAATATAATTTTGAAAATAATAGTTAAATATTATATATTGCAAATATAGCTAAAATTATGTAACAATTACGGCCAGTAATAACTGAAACATCTTACAAAGATCATACCTTCAGCTGCATGTTCCATCTTAAAGCATCACACTAACCACAAAGACAACCAAACCACAGCCACTTACATTCACCTTCCAATTCAGACTGCTCGATCAGTGGTGACAGATTTACACTAAGATGAGTTTATCGCGGAATAGTGAGCGGCAATTACATGAGTATGCTGTAGAAGTAATAAATTTTGATATTTTAATTATGAAAATAAATAATTTTTTCCTCCTAGATTTCGATTTTGACCCACTGTGACATGGTGGCCACTCAAATCGGTCAACGATTTTCCAGGAGTTTTCCAGGAAATTTCCAGGAGCAATTCTCACTTTTCCAGATTTAAAAATAAGCGCGAGTGCGGAGGGGGGCTTTATCGGTTGCCTACTTCAAGACCAAAATAAAGCAGTTGTGTTTGGTTTAATTATACAGATGTTGACAAAAATTAGTGGTGATTGCATTATTGATATGCAAGCCTACACACAAATGATTTAATTGTTTTTTTAGAAAGCCTTTGTGACTCAAATATCCGTTAAAAAAAAAGAGAAAAGAATGCCACCTGCAATTTTATTGCGGTGAATTTGTCTATACTCAATAAGTTTTACAAAAAAACTATCGCGTGTTCTCACACTCAAAAACAGGTAGCCTAAGGAAATTTCTTTCGTTAACGATAGAGTGCTCACCCAAAAACGCAGCGGGAGTATGATTTAAGATGGAAAGATTTTTATAATTAATTAACAGTGGCTATTTTCCAGGAGTTTTCAATTTTTTCATAATTTCATAATTAGGTTTTCCAGACCTAATAAAAATCCAGGAGCTTTCCAGGATTTCCAGGTTTTCCAGTAGCCACCATGTTTACATACGGGGCAGATGACCACGCTGTTCCGCCTTCATAAATACAAATACAAATACAAGCAATCATCAATAAGAATTTATTGTTATTGTTGTTTTAAGGGGCGGAACTACGAGGTTATCTGCCCCATCAATAAGAACCCTGCCGTTATCGTTTACACACTCACCCCCAAGTTAAATACCGAGATGATAACGTATTAAATTCTAATTCATTTTATTGTGGTTGTTTCATTTGAGGAGCTTGGGCATTGTGTAATTTTAGCCCCGTGTACTTGGCTGATAACCTGTGTTATTCAGGGTGTCTACCAAAACCAACTAACAGATTTCCTTGACAATTCCCTGATTTTTTCAGGATAAATCAGGAAATTCCCTGAGTAATAGTAGCGGCCTTAATAAATCGGCCTATATAAAACAGAGTAGGCCTATGTACTTAAAAAGCATTTCAAAAAGTGCTCGCACAATAAAGGGTAGCATGACAAAGTTTAAAAGACTTTTTCTATATTTTGCTAGTTTCTAAATTTTTCATCCAGAAAAACAATTGTACCTGAGAATATTGAAAGCAGCTCGTCAATAGTAATGCTCTCAAAAATCATACACTTACACATTTATATACGAACACACAGTCGACTCATGTAATGTATGTGCTCTATCTTGCAAGAAATGAGATCTTGCTGATTTAACGTCAGTACGAACATATATCAAAAACAATCATCAACAGAATACCGACAGTAGTGGCTACGCTGGCTAAAGCACAGTGTTAGGCCATGGGGTCAAGCTCTCTGCGGACTCGGTAGACGCGGGTTCGAGACCCACCGTCAGCCATCCTTGGAATGGTTTTCCGTGGTTTCCCATTTTCAACTCCAGGCAGTACTTTCTGACAGGCCACAGCCGCATCCTTACACTTCCTTGCCCAGTTCCATTCACCTTCATTCATTTGACCTCTACCGGGTGAGTTAGCCGTGGTCATTACGGCATGACTGCTGGCAGTCGCTCACATCCGGGAGGCGAGGAGGTTCGAATCCCCCCGCCGGCAGCCTTGAAGATGGTCTTCTGTGGTTTCCCATCTTCCTTCCAGGCAAATGCCGGGGTTGGTCCCTAACTATAGGCCACAACCGCTACCTTCCAACTCCTCGACCTTCCATTCCAACTTTCCTCCCCAACGGTACTTGTAGCTCACCCATTGGGTGTCCGTCTCGAAGCAGCTACAAACACTGGCGAGCCGAACATGTCCTCGGACACTCCCGGCACTAAAAGCCATACGCAAAAAAAAAACTCTAACTAACCCCTGTCATGAGGTTGGCATCAGGAAGGCCATCCGGCCGTAGAAACCATCAGCCACGTGGAATATCATCGCATCTCATCCCCGACCCCGTTGGAAATGGGAATATTAAGGGGTAGACATACACACACGTGTCACAGTCTTAGAGACTTTCCCCAAACATATTAATGTGTTTAAGAGAAGACTTGGCGTCTTCGGTGGCGTAGTTGGTAGCATGCTGAGCTTCTATGCTCAAGGACGCGGGTTATAACCCGGCCGAAGTTGTCGGATTTTTTAAGAGCGTTAAGCATCTCTGAGTATATCTTCCTTCGGAGAAGAAGTAAAGCCGGCGGGCCATTTCATAGATTTATGGCATGTAAAAGAACCTTCCACTAACTAAACTTGCGTGACGCAAAATTTGTAGGTTAGGTTTGATTAATGCTCTTAAGTTCCAACGTTCGTCACCAGGCGCTGGTTGCGATGGCATCTAGCAGTAGCCTAGTTCACAGCTAGGTGTCGTTAACGGTAGCGAAAGTAGGAACTACTTGAAATTATCGTTTGCAGTCCTTACTTGAATTAAAAACAGATAACGCACACTAATACAGTCATCACAATTAACACCGGTTATCAGACAGATTCTACTTACACCCAAAGTACACGGGGCTGAATGACCGCGTTTTCGCAGCCCCTAAACTAAGGAACCAACCAAGAGAAGACTGAAATTTTGTGTAATTATACGATGTAATTACTAGGGGGCGGATTTCTAAGACAAGTCATATTTTTAGCCTACTTTCGATTTTTGCAAAAAATGAAAGTAGACTTATGAGATCAACACAGGGCGAAAAAGTGTGTCTGTCTGTGTGTGTGTATGTGTGTGTGTGAGTCTGTGTGTGTGTATGTGTGTGTGTGTGTGAGTGTGTGTACTCTGAATGTCTGTCCCCCCCTATCAATTCGAACACGGTGAATGCGAATTGAACGAAATTTGGTACAAAGGTAGCACTAGCAAAGGACACCTCAGTGTCATGTTTTATATCGCCGCCATCTTTACTAAAACTGAATGGCGGCCACTCAAACGTTCAAAACGTAAAATCAAATAACGACTAACCAAATCATCCAATCTCTACCAAATTTGGTAACAACATACCTTCGTATAGGATGCGTCTTGTGACCAAACTACAAGGTCGTCCGCCATACCATTTCAGGATGGCGGCCGTGCGAATTATGCAAACTTTATAATCCATATCATGGGACCCACCAGTTCCGATTATCGAGCCGAGAATCGTTTTAACTGTTCTAAAGGAAGAGGCACGTACGAAATTAAAAGTTTATTTTGTAATACTATAGTGCAGACGTGATTTTAAAAAGCTCAGCTGATTCATTAATAAGACAAGATGGCAGCGGATATCTTGTGCCTGACTTATATTTCACTAATTTGAGTATTGAATGCAATATAGCGTACTGATAAAAAATAAATAAACTTTGTAT
Source organism: Meconema thalassinum (assembly GCA_946902985.2). Taxonomy (NCBI): domain Eukaryota; kingdom Metazoa; phylum Arthropoda; class Insecta; order Orthoptera; family Tettigoniidae; genus Meconema; species Meconema thalassinum. The sequence goes on from OX336388.2 coordinate 928,087,101, forward strand.
GAAATGCTTTATATATAAAAAATATACTACAGTGATGAAATCGTTTAGTATAAATCATTATTTGCTAACAAGTTCTATGCAAGTCATTTTAAATAGAACGATATTCGCTGACACAATTAGCTCAGTGGTAGAGCGATAGCCTGTCGCTCAGATTCCTATGGTTCAAACCCGATCATAGCTAGTTTTTTTGCTTGAAATGTTATATGTTTATTGTTTTGTAATGACTCAGATGTTTTAAAATTAAGCGTTATATTGTGCAAATTATGGTGTAAAATATATATTTAATTAAAACATAATTCGCCAGCAGATTTACTCGAGACATCTAGCTGCCAAAAAGGTAACTTCCAGATTTTATTGAAAAGTTTCTTCTTCTGGCCGCTAGAATGCACTCGCTCTGTTAGGATTATATTGTTCGATATTTCACCACTAGATGTCTCGACTAGTCTACGTGGGGATCCATTGATTACTATACCATTATCATTCTATGCGCATCGAATTTGAAGAATGACAAGTTGATACTACGATACATTTTAACTTTTTATTTTAAAGGGTTTGTAACAGCCTATTTTGCGTTACTTGAAAATGTTATTAAGCGTTATATTGTCCACATTATGGTGTAAAATATATATTTAATTAAAACATAATTCGCCAGCAGATTTACTCGAGACATCTAGCTGCCAAAAAGGTGACTTCCAGATTTTATTGAAAAGTTTCTTATTCTGGCCGCTAGAATGCACTCGCTCTGTTAGGATTATATTATCGAAAATATCCACATAGTTTGTATACACACGTCTCTGTAGGGTCATGGAAAGATTTGTTAATTCAATTAGGGTTGTGAAAGCCATGCACAACCAGACGTGTAAAGACATGCCTCAACTCAAAGTTGGATGTTGCCCACGGCAGGTCGTAATAATAATAATAATAATGTTATTGGTTTTACATCCCTTTTAACTACTGCTGCTTTTAGAGACACCGGGGTGCCGGAATTTTGGCCCGAAGGGGATCTTTAACGTGCCAGTAAATGTACTGACACGGCTCCCTCGCATTTGTGCACCCTCAAATGCCAGCTGACTGCGCCAGGATACGAACCTGCAACCTAGGGCCCAGCAAGCGAGAACGTTACCGCTGAGCCACGCCGCCAGTCCGGTCGATTATGTCTCCAGATCCATAACATTCTTGATATACTTCTTATCTTTCTTTCTTTCTTTCTTTCTTTCTTTCTTTCTTTCTTCAATGATGGTAGCAGTTTTTATCTAGGTCGTGGCGTTTGGTAGAGGTAAATCGTTTCTAAGGTCTTCAACAAAGAATAGTTCTATTATACTCTTTGATAATAACAACGAGTTATAACTATACTCATACATTTAGGAGAAAGTAGGCTATATGTTCTTTACTGAACATCTTGTTTCCCTTAACATTATATCTTATAGTCTTGTATTTTCAACACGTTTCCAAGCATGATAATCAAAATTAAACAGGTTTTATTGGGCATATAAATGCATATTTAGGCTTTCTTAAGTTTTATGGCATATTTTAAACAAAATATCATTATATTTTGGTAATTTTCATTTAAATTTCGTTTTATAACAAGTAGTTCCGTGAAGAACTATACAGCCTATTTTCATATATCCTATTCATGTTAATTGCCTCTATCAACATAAAAAAAAACAGTTTGATTGTTGTGATAGATTCGTAGATATTGAGAACCATCTAAATATTTCATATGGTCGCCAGTTTGGATTTTTATTTATGTACTATTACATGAAGATTATTGTGTACGTGTGGTATTGAAACTTCAATCGAATGATTAGTACATAAGAAGTAAAAACGAGATTTTAAAATTTCGCACAGCTGCCATCTTGTGGTTATGCAAACAATTGAAATAAATTAGATACCAGTGGATTAACATTTGTATAAGCTTTAACGTGCAAAGTTTCACTGCACTCAGATAGTTACATCGCGAGAAACGTCCATTTAAATATTTATACTTCGTGTCGCCGCCATGTTGGATTTGTGCTCACCAGGTTACTGAAAGTCATATAGGTGAACTTACGTTCATAGCCTCTGTGAACATTTAAAAAAATCAGTTTGCTCGCTGGAAAAGATTCTTAGATATTGAGAACCGTCAAAATATTTCGGATGCTCGCCATTTTGGATTGTTATATGTATAGGCCATAGAGTTATGTACCATTAAAGGAAAATTATTGCATAGCTTCACTATTCAAAGTTTCACTTCGATCGCATGATTACGACACAAGAATAAAAACTTAATTTTAAAATTTCGCACAGCCGCCATCTTTAGTTTATGTAAACAATTGAACTAAATTAGATGCCAGTGAATGACAATATGTATAATCATTTACTGTACTACATTTCAATGCGCTCATATGATTAAATCACGAGAAAAATGTATTAGAATGTGTCGAATTCGCTAGGCCGCCATGTTCGTTTCGTAGTTTACAGGTTTTTGAACGTCATATAAATAAACTTGTAGCAGTGCTCTTTATCACCGTACAAAATTTCAGGTTGATATCATAAATATTTTCGGAGATATTGAATGCCTGTGAAATATTTCGCGCAGCCGCCATTTTGAGGTTATGTAAACAATTGAAAGAAGTTAGATGTTGGTGCATTACAATGCATATAAACGTATACTGTGCAAAGTTTCAATGCGTTTGGTAGGTTAAATCGCGAGAAACGTCCATTTAAAAGCCGCAAATTCGCTTGGCCGCCATGTTGGTTTTGTAGGTACCAGATTTTCAAAGGTCACATAAATGAATTTCTAGTAGTTCCCTTTATCATCATACAAAATTTCAGGGTGATATCGGGAATAGTTTCGGAGATATTGAATGCAGGTGAAATATTTTGCACAGCCGCCATGTTGGATTGGTGAGACGTAACAAAATTTGAAGGGCACGGTCGGGGTTGCCCGGAATAGGGCTATGAACTTACCGAGTTTCATTGAAATCTCTCCAGCCGTTTGGATTTTATTAGGGGGGGACACACACACGAATCACACACACACGCACACACACACGGACAAAAGGTGATCTCATAAGCCTATTTTTTCAAAATTGAAAATAGGCTAAAAATCAGAATAAGCTCTAGAAATTATTGTTCAGGATAGACTGGAATATACTACTGAAGAACCATTCTAAAGTGTGTATGGAATGTTTCTAACAGGTAAGAGCTATTGTTTGCTAGCTGGGTCAATTCCTGGAAACCGGGCTATTGTTTACACGGAAGGAGAGATAATTCCGCAGTTATTTGTCATCGTTCTTATCTCTCTCCTTCGCCCTTCCCTCTTCCACCTTCAACACACTGAATGACCTTGGTCACTCATTAGGGAGCTACAGTCATTCAGTTCTTTTCAATATGCCTAAAACGAAAGTCTCAATTTGTGGGAAGTTACGAAGTTTTGTTCGCGAGTTCGGTGAAAACATATTCAGTACGGAAGGGGTGATATTATTCTGTAAATTGTGTGAGGTTAAAGTCATATTTTGAATTTTATAGGTCATATTTTTATGTTTTTAGGTCATAAATGCATACATATTTCATATATTTCTAGGTCATGGAAATCCTCCCCCTAGTAATTACTATACTGTAGTTCCCAAATCGCGAATTGTGTTCAGCGTGTTTCGCTTGAATACACAACTACATGTGAGATGCCTACCAAGCCTCCGTGGCTTAGGCGGCAGCACGCCGGCCTCTCACCGCTGAATCCGTGGTTCAAATCCCGGTCACTCCATGTGAGATCTGTGCTGGACAAAACGGAGGCAGACAGGTTTTTCTCCGGGTACTCCGGTTTTCCCTGTCAAAATTTCATTCCAGCAACACTCTCCACTACCATTTCATTTCATGAGAGATTGCGTATTTCTGCGTCATTAGCGCTTACCACTGGAAATGCCCAAAGCCTTTCCCTCGTACTGGATGATGCTGTGAGCTTCCCACAGTCTCCTGGATGTCGTCATCTTCGTCGATGTTTGATGAGATTCTGGTAGATTAGATAATTCTATGGTCCGTACCTCGGACCCAAACACTCGTGCAACCACACTGGTTAAGTTTTACAAAAGTTAGTCCTCCGATTCACGGAACATCGGAGCGACTCCCGCGTGCATCCGTACTCGTTAAGTTCTACACAGATAGTCCTGGTTCCACGGCGCGTCGAACGATATATGCACCTGTCGGCTCCCCCACTCTGGTACCGACTTGTAGCTTGCGTGATCCTCATTGATTGGCTGCACCCCACGCGCTATACTCCCCTTCTCTGGGTCATTACACTCGGCGGGAGGGTTCCGTTCCAACAATTCGCCTTTCCTGGACGATGCGACCCAGGATTGCGTCATGCTTTCCGACAAGATTAAGCGTGTACTTGAATTCCCCGTGACTCATCTCTCTCAAATACCCTAACTGACAAAACTCCGTAAAATTCCGTAATCAGATAATTTTCTATGATATCGTCGTTCGTAATAATTTGCTTGATAGCGTTTTCTAAGACATAGAAAACCTATCTGAATGCTAATAATTTTTATAAAATGCTCCGAAAATACCTTAATAATAATTATAATAAATTAATAATAATAATAAATTAACATGAAAATTTATCTTGGCTGAACAATTTGCCGCGTAAATAAGTAGAGAATGGCTTCCTACTGACTTATGCCAGTGGCATGAAAACCCCTCGAAAAACACGTTACATATTCGCCTCGGATCATCGGATGATTTACCGTGACGACGGTCCATTATCCGATTATCCCAGACACGTTAATAATCCCCATCCAAAATACATATTACATAAATGAAATCACCCTAAATTACAGATATATACACTCATAATTTTTCTTTACGCACTTTGCGTCAAAGTTTGTTGTCACTATGGATTGTACTTTGCAACCAGTCCAATGTTTCTCATATAAAATAGTGTTCCACGGATATTTCCGCCTCTCAAATTCCTCTATGTTGGAGAAATAGACATAATTAATGTGTGAGCACTATGTATTTATGATGTCATATCGCACGCATTGAAGGTGTTCTGATATATTTATATCACCATAGAACTTCCTAATTTCACTGGAGGTCCCTTCCTTATGGTGAAATTTAATCTCACTTAGCACTGAACACACGATCACACTATTGTGGCAGTGCCTCGTGACCATAATACTTAATCTCTCTTTAAAGTAGATGATTAAATTAATATTGACTTCTGAAAAAAAAAACAGTAAATGTTCATTACATATAACACCAAATATTTCTGTGCCGTAATCGCCCTGTCTTGTTAAGTTCCCGTAGACCATATTCTACTTAATACTAGTTCTCAACACAGAAATAATACCTTTGTACAAATTATCTTAAATTACACACTTACAAATCTTACATGGCGAGGCCGTAAACAGAAATCACGTGTGCTGATATGTATGAGTTTCATGAAGGACTGTCTCGCATTCTGATGGCCCATCTTTTATCTCGTGGACGCCTTAAGCTAACAAGCCCTATACAAGCGCTCCCCCATCTCTTGGAGATAAATGGGAACCCATCAGCGCTGCCAAAATGGCCTTGGTGCATCGAGACAATTTAGTGCTCAACAGCATCCGACAATCCCGTCATATTTTCCTGTTCCTTAAAAACTCTCATTTACTTACATACTACCCCCCCCTGTACAACTTCTGATACGCCTGCCTTGAAGACCAGATCTTCCACGCACCAGACACCACACTTACTCATTTGATAGGCTGGCTCGCCAGCTAAACACACTCACTTTATGACACATATTTTCGTAGACTATGTATATTATACGTTCCGTATAATCTGTTTCCCTCACTATTCTCCAGCACATATGCTGTTTTGCCAATACGTTTGGAAACTATAAATGTTTCTGCGTCACCTGCTTCCAACCTTGCAAGTGGCTCCCTTTAAATGAACGTCATCACGTTGCTCTACCTAGCATATTTCTCAGTGTCTGTAACGATGCCCTGTTGCTACTGTCCACACATGCTAACCCTACTTTCCTATGGTGTCACAGCTCTACTCGACACTCTATGACCTAAAAATGTCTCTTCTGACTGACAGAATGACGACTTAGACAGCTTCAAAGTGAACCCTGCCTGATCTAACTTCTGAAAAACTATATCTAAATGACCTAGATGCTCCTCAAAACTGCGTGAACTAATTACCATATCATCTATGTAAATGGTTACAAACTCTCCTGTGTCATCCCCTAATGCGATGTTTAAAGCCCTAATTAAAGCTGCTGAACTACTCTTTAACCCATAAGGTGTTCTACAAAATTGATAAAGGTTATATTTATGACTAAAAGCTGTAAATGGTCTATCTTCGTATATAAGTGGCACTTGCCAAAAACTGGAACTCAAATCTACACAAGTGAAATACTTCTTCCCCTCAAATGTTTGCATTAATTCCTCTATTGACATAGATTTCAGCTGATCTGAACTAATTCTACTGTTAACCAAACGAGCGTCTAAACAAATACGAACTGTGCCGTCGGTCTTGGGTACCGTGATCAAAGAATTAACATATGGACTGTTAGAGTGCTCAATAATCCCATCTTCAAGCATCTGGTTAATTTGTGCCTCAACTGCACTCTGATAACCGAAAGGTACAGGATATCTATGTCCTGTGAATACTGACCTATCAATAACGTTCAATGAATGGGTATAGCAATTGGCCATACCAATGCGATCCTCAAAAACTCTCCTATTACACAATAACACATCATAGAGCCGAACACATTGTTCCACCTCTATATTACCCTCAAATGCAGCATCACGTAACGAGTCCTCTAGACTTCCGTTCGTAATCACACTGCCCACAAAACATGGAGAACCCCGCTCTACGGCTGGCGATATCTCATTTAAAGTACAAATCACACCTACAATTCTACTCCTCTGAATATGGTCATTGAACGCTACTTCCACTTCAGAATCTCCCCATTTAAATTTCAAACTCCCTACATCATAACATAAGTTACCAGATACTCTACTTAGCCACTCTGAACCCAAGATAACACTGAATACTAAATTTGGAATTACAAGGCAAATCTGCTTCTCTACATGATTATTAATTTTAATGTCTGCTAAAACTTGCTTAGAAATTACTTTAGACCTCTTCCCAACAGCTGTGATAACAAAAGTGCTTTTAATTGGCATCTCCTCAAAATTTACTCCAGTTCCTTTCATTTTATCATAAAATGCACTACTTATGCAACTCTTCATACAACCACTATCAATTAAAACATCTGTATACGCCTCGGACACGTTAAATTTAACTATGGGGCTCTTAGTAACCACTTCCTGAATAATACCTTCATCATTTAGTTCATGTAATAATTCATTTCTTACATTTAGGTCATAGGGTTCCTGTATAATTGTATGGACAGGGCATGCTACAGACTGAGATTCTGACCTTACTTCGCAGCCTGGTTCGCGTTTAAAGAACCGCTACAGCTGGCCGTAGTACTACTAACTACTAAACTGGTCTGGTTGTTCTGGGCTGTGTTGTCATTGTTTGGCTGTATATTACTACCACTAGGCTGTCCTCTTCCTTGACCCCTATTCTGGTTGTAATTATTTTCATTATAATTTCTCCCTTGATTTCCCCTGAAATCATTGTTTCTCCCTTGATTTCCCCTGTAATCATTGTTCCTCCCTTGATACTGATTACCATAGCCATTTCCTCTGTTCTGATTTAGCTGATTATTATTATTTCTATTTTGAGCGTTGGCTCCTTCGCCACCGTTCCCTTGAACTTCCTGATGCCTGGCTTCATTAGGTCTATTATTATTATTACCCTGGTTCCGATTGAAATTGTCGTCATAACCCCCTCTCCCTAGTGCATCAAATGTGCTTAACAAATTTTCTACTTGTGATATTGTCTTTACATTCTGGATACAAGCAGCCTCCTTGATCCTATAGGGAAAGTGCCTAAGTAGCAACCTTACCACATCACTTTCCTCCTTCAAGCCATCCAGATATTTACACACTAATACCTGCCCTAAAAAGTATTCGGTCATGGTGGAGCTTCCTTTAGGGTTATATTTACCACACACTACTCCCTCACGATGCTGCGACTGAATAACCTCATTCCAGAACTTTTCACAGAATTTCATTTTAAAGTCATTAATATCAGTGAACTTGTCTCTGTAGACAGCAAACCAATTCCTCGTTTCCCCCACAAACACTTGTTCTAAAATTTCAACTACCTGGCACCACTCAATACTACCATTTTCCAACCTCTCCCCGAATTTATTTTCTATAGTGTTCATGAACTCCATTGGGCACCCCTGTCGATTGCTGAACTTACCCAGTTCTACCTCCCTGTGTGTGCTATTCACAAAAACTGGCCTATTCTGACTATTTTCTTGCCTGATCCTAGCTTTTAATTTTAACTCTAATTCTGCGATTTTCTCCTCAGCCTTCCTCTCAATACTGTTTACTGTTAATTTAATGTTTCCTTCTGATTCTTCTACTTTATCATATAGCTTTGCTTGTTTCTCCTCAATCTTGCTAATGCTCTCTCTATTACTCTCTCTTAAATCATTTACTTCTGCAACTATTTGTGAGTGGACTTTCTCAATTCTACCCCCCCAGCTGTTCCTTAACCTCTTTAGTAGCCACCTGAATTTTGTCAATTTCTCCCCCCAATTGCTTTTTGACCTGCTGTGTTTCCAGTTGCACTAGTTCTTTTAAATGTTCAGCCTGTGTACTGATTCTAATTTCCAACTCCTCCTGTACTTTTCCTAATTTTCTGTCTACATCTGCAATAATCTCTTTAGCCTTTTCTTCCATCACCCCCCTGATTTCACCTCAAATCAGTTCGAATTTGTCACTCATTTCCCTACTGTTTTGTTCTAATTTAGCATTTAAAGTTTCAGTACTCTCTCTATTTTCCTTACTGTTTTGTTCTAATCTGGCGTTTAAAGTTTCATTACTCTCTCTATTTTCCCTACTGTTTTGTTCTAATCTGGCGTTTAAAGTTTCATTACTCTCTCTATTTTCCCTACTGTTTTGTTCTAATTTAGCATTGTTTTGTTCCAGTTTTGCATTTAAAGCGTCTGTACTTTCTTTATTTTCCCTACTGTTTTGTTCTAATTTGGCGTTTAAGGCATCTGTACTTTCTTTATTTTCCCTACTGTTTTGTTCTAATTTTGCATTTAAGGCATCACTACTAACTTTGTTCTGATACATGAACTCGAGAAGTAAAGTTTTTAATTCTGGTTGGCCGCCTACACTCCCTGTTTCAGTATCGGGATTTACCTCCGCTACCCCGGTACTACCATCACTCGACATACTGCTCGTATCATCACTCTCCCGTTGATGACCACTACGTAACCTCATCTGTCTTTCTTTCTCATCCCCCATAATGATATACACTGATACAGACAAATAACCCCCAAAATACAGGCACAGAAATATATACCCTTCTCCTTCCACAAATGTTATTAGGTTTTCAGCCCCAAGTTGTCGGCGACAAATGAAACGTTTTGCTAGCCCCTAACTGTTGGGTGAGAAATGTAACTGTTTACCTTTGCCTAAGCTATGTTGTTTTAATGGGCGCCAAGACCTCAACGCAATGTTGAAATCTAAATTTGTATTTAACAACGTCTAGCTCTGGCAGAACACATTCAAGACTCTATTCACTCAGATCGTGGTATGATTTGATCATTAACCCAACAAACAATTGTATCAGGAGAAGGAATTGGTCTATATCTAATGCTACCTACTGAAAGCAAAGATTGCATTGTAAAAGAAATGAATTTATTATATAAAACAAGAATAGCAAAATTAATAATAATAATAAGTTTAAAATTTGAATTGGAGCGTTGCGATTTTAATATTACCGATAGAAAATTACGTGAAAGCGGAGTCTGATAAATTATTGATTTTACTCTTATTCCCAAGCTATGAAGTTACTGAAATATGAAATATAAAACCAAGAGAAATGAGAGATTGCGTATTTCTGCGTCATTAGCGCTTACCACTGGAAATGCCCAAAGCCTTTCCCTCGTACTGGATGATGCTGTGAGCTTCCCACAGTCTCCTGGATGTCGTCATCTTCGTCGATGTTTGATGAGATTCTGGTAGATTAGATAATTCTATGGTCCGTACCTCGGACCCAAACACTCGTGCAACCACACTGGTTAAGTTTTACAAAAGTTAGTCCTCCGATCCACGGAACATCGGAGCGACTCCCGCGTGCATCCGTACTCGTTAAGTTCTACACAGATAGTCCTGGTTCCACGGCGCGTCGAACGATATATGCACCTGTCGGCTCCCCCACTCTGGTACCGACTTGTAGCTTGCGTGATCCTCATTGATTGGCTGCACCCCACGCGCTATACTCCCCTTCTCTGGGTCATTACACTCGGCGGGAGGGTTCCGTTCCAACAATTCGCCTTTCCTGGACGATGCGACCCAGGATTGCGTCATGCTTTCCGACAAGATTAAGCGTGTACTTGAATTCCCCGTGACTCATCTCTCTCAAATACCCTAACTGACAAAACTCCGTAAAATTCCGTAATCAGATAATTTTCTATGATATCGTCGTTCGTAATAATTTGCTTGATAGCGGTTTCTAAGACATAGAAAACCTATCTGAATGCTAATAATTTTTATAAAATGCTCCGAAAATACCTTAATAATAATTATAATAAATTAATAATAATAATAAATTAACATGAAAATTTATCTTGGCTGAACAATTTGCCGCGTAAATAAATAGAGAATGGCTTCCTACTGACTTATGCCAGTGGCATGAAAACCCCTCGAAAAACACGTTACAAGTTCATATCCTCGCCGCTAGATGGGGGCTTCATTCGTTCCATTCCTGACCCGGTCGGAGACTGGAAGCAGGCTGTGGATTTTCATGTAATTTCATGTGAGTTGCCTACCACCTGCAATAGAGCCGCGAGAAGTTCTCGCTCGCTAATTCGTCTATCTCTGGTCCCTGTGGCTTGGTCTTTTCTGTCCTGTCGATTCAAAGACTGTCACGATGGCTCAGACGCTAGCACGGGAGACTGCGGAGCCTATAGTCCAGGGTTCAAATCTCTAGCCTGACTACAATTTATTTTCGTATTGGTCCATTGTCAGGAATATAACAATTGTCTTACTAAAAATTGCTCAACAGTTTACCTTCTTTTCTTTTACGAACACTGTTGATTTTTATAATAGTTATATCAAGCAGTAAAGTATTAGTATGCCACGTATTTTCTGGTAATAACTCTTAATTAAAATCCGTGTAATTTCTAGGGCCACTTTGCCGTTAAATTAAAAAAAAAATACATGGAAGATAAAAAAAATGGCTGCCCAACTCATTCTTGTTACATTTTGATTTGACCGATGCAATTTTTATCCCAGAAAAAATTGCCTCCCAACAAAAGTGTTTGTAAATACATTCAAACGAAGATTTTTGTAAACTCAAAACAGTAAATGGGAAAACAGGTACAGCACTTAGCGAAAAAAGTAGATTCTTAAAAAGTTTCTCTTGAAAAGAATATTTTTTTGCATTTATTTGTGTCAGTCTTAATGTTTTGGCACCGCTTCATGAAGTAAAAAGAATCATTTACAAGTTATTAGTCAGTGATAGTCTTTGGAACGAAAGGACAGAAAAGACCAAGGCACAGAGACCAGAGATAGACGAATTAGCGAGCAAGAACTTCTCGCGGCTCTATTGCAGGTGGTACGCAACTCACATGCCTGTTGTGCATTCAAGTGAAACACGCTGTAGGCCTACATTGTGTTGATATTATTGTTGGTAATTTTCTGTAATTGTACAATTTTCCACCGGGGAATTACCCCCATTTGCAAATAAAGTAAATGAATGAAAGGCAATGCATAACAAACACACAATTAACGATCCTGTCTGGACTCGAACCAGCTGCCTGCTGTGAGCACGGTTACAAAGCCAACGCCTTGTTGCAGGTCAGAGTTCTGAATTATTACATAGTTAAGTTCAATGTTTACAAGGATAAAGGCTAACCACGCCCACAATTACACACTGGCAGCAGCAATGAATGAGGTCGTGATGACAGGTACTGAGGAATGTAGAATACTTTGTACGTGTAGATGAACTAGAGATATCCATTTTTCGTCTTGACATACAGAGTAATGACTAAGGGTGGTGTGTTTTCGCAATTTCCAGGTAAACTACCATATTTCAAGGACCATAAAACTCACCCCGATATTTTGTTGAAAATTTAAGGAACAATATAGGCTAATTTACAGAAATAACTTGCTACTGATTGAGTCTCCGTGGCTTAGGCGGCAGCACGCCAGCCTCTCACCGCTGGGCCCGTGGTTCAAATCCCGGTCACTCCATGTGAGATTTGTGCTGGACAAAGCGGAGGCCGACAGGTTTTTCTCCGGGTAGGCTACTCCGGTTTTCCCTGTCACAATTTCCTTCCAGCAACGCTCTCCACTACCATTTCATTTCATCTGTCATTCATTTAATCATTGCCTCAAAGGAGTGCGACAGGCTTCGGCAACCGGCACAGTTCATATCCTCGCCGCTAGATGGGGGCTTCATTCATCCCATTCCCTGACCCGGTCGGTCGACTGGAAGCAGGCTGTGGATTTTCATTTTTCACCTTGCTACTGATTACAAAGTGAATGTTTTTCTTCCTACCCTTCCTTGAAGGTTATTTACAGGATGGTCACAAAGTCCCAGTGCCCTTATTAATCCCGTTTCCAATGGGTCCGGGGATGAGATAAGATGAAATCTATGTGGCGGATGGTTTTACAGCCGGATGCTCTTTCTGACGCCAACCTCATGAGACGAGTTACTGAGAGTTAAAATGAATGAAAATGAATGAAACAGGGCACGTTCAATTTCAAGTAGTTCCAACTTCGGCTACCAGACGCCACTGTCACTGACACTGTCACCCAGCGGCGAACGTGGGAACTTGATAGAGCGTTTCTATCCAAATAGCCTATAAATTTAGCTACACACTGCCAATTGTAGTGGTAGCTTCTTCTTCATGGCATAAATCTATGGCATGGGCCCGTCGGCCTTTACTACCCCTCAGAAGGAAGGCATACTGAAGGAGTTTAACCAAGGAGGATATATGGGTAGAGCTGCAACTTAATGCAAAATTTTGACCCCAAACTATTGCTCGACGCAAATAGTTCCAACTGACAAGATGAGATGGCGTGACGATGCACTCTCGAGCGCGATCCGTCCCCGACCTGGCCTACTCGCTCCTCTCCCCTCCCGGCCAATGCCTACCCCTCCCTTTCCCCTACTCTATCCCCCCACCTCTACTATATATTCCTTTCTTTCTTTCATATTTTAGTAATTGGTCTAATAATAGGCGATTTCTTCCCCCTGTGATATCAGGTAGAGAAGAAAACATAGGCTCTATCAGAATAGTTGTGGATGTTTCCACAAAGCACATAGCATGACATAGGCCTACCCCACAGATATGTACAAATAGAAAGAGTAGGCTACTATACTACAATATTAAAAATGAATTGTAAGACAAAATTACAGCTGCACTTATCACACACCAGTATTATTTAATTGTCCGTGCTGTACTTCCTATCAATCGAATTCAGAAATATCACGTTTGAATTACGGGAAGCGTTGGAACAACCAGCCAACAGCTCTTACTTTGAATTATATCGATAGTATCTGATATCGTTTTCGAGCGCAGTGTATCGACTAAAATCGATGTGTGATTCAATATAATTCAATTTCTTCGTATAATATTGTTCGAAACCGATTGTATACCTTTCTAAGCACTGCAATATGTATTTAATATTGATATATATTCAAATATTAATTAAATATACAACATTAACAAGAATACTCACCAATTTTCCGATTTTGCTGCCATCTATAGAAGTACAACTCAACTACATCGTCGTACGCGATGACAGCTAGCGTTTTTAACGTTGTCAGCAGATACTACTACAAGGCAAGCTAGCGTTGGTACCAAAACACCCTATAAAGTTTCACCCGGTTTAACTCTCTTTAAAATCCGATGAAACCGCGATCTTGGGCATAGCAGTTCGGCATGCTACTTACTATGCCAACGAAGCCTACGCCCTTATAAATGATACTAAAGGAAGGATATAGAAATTTGGTTCGCACAGTCAGGGAAAGCATTTCTACAGAAAGAAAAACCGTTGAAATCAAATAGCCTATCGATTTAGGTACCAGATAGTCATTCTTAAAAACCTTTGTCTGAATCGTGGCGCTCTATGGAAGTGAAACTTGGACTGTTGTGGTGTTACTGGAGAATGATGAAGATCAGACGGATAGATAAGAGTACCTAATGAAGTGGTATTAAGACGAGTGGGGAAGATGAGATGTTTATGGCGACTGCGAATGGTTCCGTCCCACGAGTTCCATTCCAATGAGTTCCGAAAACAAATTTCTTAGGAAAAACGTCCCATGAGTTCCGTACGGGTATTCCCGCCTGAGTAAATAAGCTAATGAGTCCCACTAGTCCCGAATATCTCTGCAAAAACCCAGCTGTCCGTTCTGAGGTTTGATCGGCTAATAATAGTACGACGCGACCTAGAAGAGTTAATGGCCTTATCACCAGGTATGTCATTTGTGTCTGAGTGGAACAGATAAACATGGAGTTCACAACTAGCATTAAAGGAAACCAAATTTTGATATTTAATGGTTACCGTTTTTATAAGAAACGCGACAATAAATCAAGTGAAATGTGGATTTGTGCTGCAAAACCATGTGCCAGAAAAAGTGATTTTAAAAAAATCGGGAATTGATTAAAGAAGTGGACCATGCTTGTGTTCCTGATGTGGCCAGCGTTGAAGTGTTCAAAACAGCTTCTATTGACAGGAAAAGAGCTCGCGAGGAGAATAACACATCAGTCTCACCGGTCCATGGCGTTCGCCGCCCTCTGTTAGAGGAGCCAATTCATTAAAGAGGTCACGCACCCCCGGCTGGCACAAACAATGAAAATTATTTGTTTCAGTAATGAACAAATTAATACAATTTTGCTGTAGAAAACTAAGCTGGAACTCGCTCAGGTAGTGTCGTTCGCAGATAGCTAATCCCCTAAAGAATTTGGAACTGGTGGGAATCGCAACTCATGGGAGGACACGACTGCTACCACACCTTACATTCGAGGCAACCTGTTCCAACCTTGTTTTGCCCTTATAGTTCTTGTCCTCACCCCGTTGCTTTTCCTGGGTGCCTTAGTATTTGCTCTACCAAGCTATCTCTTGGTTGTACGAAAATCGCGCACAGGGAAAATAGCGCCCACTGAGAAATGTGCGTAAAACGCACCCAGTCTAGAAATTGTTCCCGTGAATGGTTTCGTCCAGACAGTCGTCTAACCATGTAGCGAGCAATGATTTCGTCCGGAACAATGTTTCCGTCCAGACAGTCGTCGAACCATGTAGCAACGAATGGTTTCGTCCAGACAGTCGCCTAACCATGTAGCGACCATTGGTTTCGTCCAGACAGTAATCTAACCATGTAGCACCGGGTGAGTTAGCCGTGGTCGTGACGGCATGACTGCTGGCAGTCGCTCATATCCGGGAGACGAGGAGGTTCGAATCCCCCCGCCGGCAACCTTGAAGATGGTCTTCTGTGGTTTCCCATCTTCCTTCCAGGCAAATGCCGGGGTTGGTCCCTAACTATAGGCCACAGCCGCTACCTTCCAACTCCTTGTCCTCACATTCAAACTTTACTCCCCAGACAACACTCCACATGTGACGGTACTTGTAGCTCACCCATTGGGTGTCCGCCTTGAAGCAGCTACAGAACTGGCGAGCCCAACATGTCCTCGGACACTCCCGGCACTAGAAGACATGTAGCGACCAATGATTTCGTACAGACCAATGTTTACGTCCAGACAGTCGTCCAACCATGTAGCGACGAATGGTTTCGTCCAGACAGTCGTCTAATCATGTAACGACCAATGGTTTCGTCCAGACAGTCGTCTAACCAAGTAGCGAACAATGGTTTCGTCCAGACAGTCGTCTACCCAAGTAGCAACCAATGGTTTCGTCCAAACAGTCGTGTAACCAAGAAGTGACCAATGGTTTCGTCCATATCAGCCACAAATACTCCACGTAGAACCGTGCTGGGCGCGTCTTGTACTGGGAGCGATTTACAGGGCACCGTGGTAGCTATGTAGAGATGAAACGTTTGGCTTAGGACTGAATACTCAAACACACAGGAGATGAACTTTGTAAGTAGGGTACCATCGTACAACTGCATTCGTCAAAAAGCATTAAAACTACACTCAAGATGGTCATGGACAACAACAGCATTCGAGGCGTGCAATTTACCTTACGAATTAGGTATAATAGAATTACTTAACACTAAAAAGTGTCTTCTTCTTCTTCTTGTTCTTCTTTCTTCGGCTTTTCCCAATTAATTGGGGTCACCGGAGCCAACCCGACTCATTTTGGTTTTGGCCGGGGATTTAAGACCGGATGCCCATCCTGGCACCAAGTGATTTTTCGGGTGAAAAATTCACCCAACTGTCACCGGAATTCGATCCCCAGCCGACCGGGCGAACACTGCGTCGTCACGCTTCCCTGAAAAGTGGGTTCTATCACTTCAAATTATACCTAGGTAGTACCGAGTTTGCGAGTCAAGACATTGCACAGTGGATGCAGAGCAAAAGGCACCCTCATGGGCCCCTACAAAAAAGACAGTGACGTATGAATGTCTCGATCAGTTTCTGGTTGGGCTAAACAGTAACGAGAACCTATCCCACAGGAATGCACAGTCCGCTGAACAAGAAGCGTGCTTGTCTTTCAATCACGACTGCAATAGCACACGCCTTTCTGGAATTACACAGGAGATTACGTGCAGAGCAATTTCCATGCACTGCACGTTCAATCAAATATTTACATATAACTACTCATAAAACAAGACAGGACCATCCAAGTACAGCACAGAACATATCAGACCACTTAGACTCAATTATTGCACACGCTAACACACCCATCACAATAGCATAGGTTATCAAACAAATCTCGAATCACGAATAGCAAACTTAGTTATAAAAAGGTAGTTGTTAATTCTTCCACTTTCCATAGTCCGCCACATCACTCGAGTATTCTGGTTCAAAACTCATCTGCTCCTGTATATTCTGATGTTTAGGATTCCTCGCCACACACACACACACATACAGAGAACGGGGCTACATGACCACGATTCGCAAAACCCCTAAGGCATTAACAACTACCTATAACAAAGTTTGCTATTCGTGATCTGCCGAGAGATTTAATTCAGGTTTGAGGGCTGGAAAAGGGTACACTTAGCCTGAGAATGTCTTATAACCTGTAATATTGTTGGGTCTGTGTATTTGTAATTCAGGCGAAGACTGGGAAGGAGGCGGCCGTGGCCTTTAATTGGGACCCATCCCGGTATTTGGCTGGAGTGGATGTGGGAAACCACTTCCAGGATGGCGTAGTGTACCCCGTTTCAGCGCTCAGACCAGAATTAAATTTCTTGCCAGAATCGGAGATCGAATCCGGACCTCCGGATCGACAGCCAAAAATGCTTGCCACTACACCACGAGATGCCCAATAATGGGGATTGTAATCGTGATGACAAGCAGCTTTGGTAACGTCGTCGTTAGCATGCTGAACTGCCATGTTCAAGACCGCGGGTTCAAACCTGGCCGAAGTCGTCGGATGTTTAAGAACATTAAATCCTTCAGTATGCCTTACTTTCGGAGGTGAAGTAAAGCCGGCGGTCCCATGTCATACATTTATGGTAGCATGAAAAAGAACCTACCACTACAATTGGTAGTGTGTAGCAAAATGTATAGGTTGTATTTGGCAGGTTAGAAACGCTTTATCAAGTTCCAAAGCTCACCACTAGGTGTCAGTGCCAGTAGCATCTTGTAGCCAAAGTTAAAACTACTTGAAATTGAACTTGTTGGGAGCCCTCAGGCGTTCAATTAAAATACCCTGCTATGGCCATTGGCTGCAATTCACATATAAGTTATATAATCGTGTTGACAGACTAATAATAATAATAATAATAATAATAATAATAATATCGTATGGCCTCGGGTACCGGGTGCAAGCTTCGTTAATTGACGCCCAGAGGGCAGCTTGCATGTCGAATTATTATCGTTCCTTGGAGCACTATGAAAGTCAGGGAGGTTAGATATCTAAGCTCCTTGACACTATAGCGCTTTCTAGTAGAGAATTGAGAAACTTTTTGTGTTGGTGGAAAATCCCGAGTTAATTTTGCCAATATGAAAACGGCCTACTGAATTCAAATGGGTTCCTTAACATGCCAACAACATGTGGCATGCGTGTTGTGATTTTTGTCGCCTTTCAAAAATCACTTACCACAACTGAAAAGTAAAAAGCTTGTAGTTTAACGTGACCGTTAATCTCGCGATCATAAGCCACGGGACCTCCGTTTTACGTGGAATCCGAACCACAGGACATGGCATTTCACATCGAAAATCTCACATGCATTGACCGGGAATCGAACCCGGTCTGCCTTGGTGAGAAACTGAAAAGTAACAATATCAATCCCGGAGGGAGTGTGAAAAAAACAATCAACACCTCCGTTATCTGGTCATGCTACATCCTTCCATCGCAGTTGTGGTGAACGATTCAACGTGCACAGCTTCGCAGTAGAATGCCATTTATTGACAAAACAGGCAAAGTTCCTAGCGAAACGTCTGGTATATTACAATTAGTTTCAATACGGCGGAAATCCTAAATAACAGAATAAACAGGAGCAGATGAAAGCCAATATAACATCTTTTTGGAAGCTTTCATAGGGAGGTTATTACTGCTTGAGGTTTTAGTCCTCTCAGTAAAGAGGCGCATTTGTGCTTCATAAAAAGGGAGGTAGCGCGCAGTTCGTTACTCCTGTGGGGGTCCGGGCGGAGACACCAAAGCCCGCTGATGAGCGAAACCCCACACAAGACACGGCACAAACCTAGAATAATTGCTGAGTTTTAATTGGCCGTGAAAGCTAATATACCATCTTTTAGGAGCAGATGAGTTTAGAACTAGACGACTCGAGATATGTGGCGGACTATGGAAAGTAGAAGATCTCATTAGAACTCAGATCAGAGCTCGCAGTTGGCTCAACTGGGAGGACTCGTATACACGTCGGGCATGTCAAAATGTTCTTTAATCATTTGATCTGACAACCATTGTTTCACGTACGCGAACACTCGCAGAACACCCAACCTGTTTCTCCCGACCAGGCACGGGTCACACGCCGAGTTCAACATTTCACTTCAAATATAAATAAACACTTGGAATGGGCATTTTGCAGTGCAAGAATTCGAACCCAGGGAAGCTTAGGGGGACATAAAGATACGTCATCAAATTATCACCGAAATCTTCACAATTTTAGGCAATATTTGCTCTCCTTAAATAGATAATTTATTTAAATTCAATAAAACCAAGTGATGTCTGTACTCTACTGTAGTGTGTTGTATTTGTAACCACGACTAGGCAACCATTGTACCGCCCCCCCCCCCCCATCACATGCCTCGACGAGAGGTGGTAAACCACGGAAAACCTATCTTAGGATAGTTAAAGTGGGAATCGATCCCACTACCTTGTTACGAGGCTGAGTGTATCACAATCCAGCCCTCAGAGCAGAACTAAATTTCTTTGCAGAGTCTGGAGTCAAATACCGACCTCAGAGTTCAACAGCTAAGAATGCTAGCCACTGCGCCTCGAGGTGGTCAGACAATTTCTACACACACCCAAATACATGAGGCTGAAACTACCAAGATGCCCCTAATGGAAACAACAACAAAATGGCATTGAGTGGTAATGAATTCGAAATAATTTCAGTGACGTCTTAACTTAACTATGGAGGTTCGTTCTAGGTTCAGGTTGTTGTTGTTGCTTATTTTAAGAGCTGCGATATCGAGGTCATATAGCCCTGTGTATTTGCGCGCGCGCGCGCGCGTGTGTGTGTGTGTATAGATTGTGTGATAACCTGTGTTATTGTGATGGCTGTACTAGTGTGTGTATTTGTAAATTGGGGATATGATTAGAAATATGGCGTCCGTGGTCTTAAGTTAGGTACCATCGCAATATTTGCCTGGAGTAGAAGTGAGGAAACCGCGGAAAAGCACTTCCAGCATGGCTGAGGTGGGAATCAAACTCCTCTCTTCAGTTTCGCCCCATGAGGCTGAGTGTACCCCGTTCCAGCCATCAAATTAGAATTAAATTTTCTTGGCCGAGCCGGGAATCGAACCCAGACATTCAAGGCGAAAAACAAGAACGCTACCAGTTTCACCACGATATGGTCGGTTCTAGATCTAGTCGCGACGGCCAACTCAACCACAGCGGTCACCAAAGAAAGCAGCATACGATTGATCCAAGTCATTATAAAAGTGTTGCAATCATAGAATAGTTTTCACTCGGATAACACTAATGAAAATGAAAATCCACAGCCTGCTTCCAGTCTCCGACCGGGTCAGGAATGGAATGAATGAAGCCCCCATCTAGCGGCGAGGATATGAACTGTGCCGGCTGCCGAAACCTGTCGCACTCCCCTGGGGCAATGATTAAATGAATGACAGATGAAATGAAATGATAGGGGAGAGTGTTGCTGGAATGAGATTGTGACAGGGAAAACCGGAGTACCCGGAGAAAAACCTGTCTGCCTCCACGTTGTCCAGCACAAATCTCACATGGAGTGACCGGGATTTGAACCACGGACCCAGCGATGAGAGGCCGGCGTGCTGCCGCCTAAGCCACGGAGGCTCTCGGTTAACACAAATTGTGTCCAATTATGTTAGGCGGGGAGTACAAATATTTATACACCCTAACCAGAAAGAAATATTACATGGATTACTTATCCCTTAATAAACCCTTTATATTCGACGATGTCGAAATGTAAATATTATATGTCAGAAAACTGTATCATAATGAGGGTCATTATAGTACAAGTTGTCATTATGGGACAGTTTCTCTCACCAATCAGAGCTCAAGAAACAGTTGTTTGACCAATTAGGTAAGGATAGCATCTCACCTGCGCAGAGTACCAAGGCCTTCTAATTTCAATTTCACTGCGTGGCCTAGTGTCATAGTGGGGGTAATCGAGGAGGCCATGGTCAAATACAAGGTATTCTCTGTGTCCCATGCGCTCTGTTCAGTACATATAACTGGCGAAATCTCGACAGATATTTATGAATATGTTCGAACATAAAATAGTTATCATATTTTTCGTCGAACATGAACAGTCGTATGCAACTCGCCTATAATGGTAATTAAGACACTCGTATGAAATTATAAAATTCGCGTACGCTCGTTTTATAAAAATACTCGTGTCTTAATTAATGCCATTATAGGCTCGTTGCATAATGTACTATTTTAGTCCGTTTATTTTAATGTTTTAGGAACCAATGAGTAATATACTTCAATTTTAAGGAGCCTAAATTGCCCTAATTTTACGTTACGACCTAAAATACCTAATTTGGTTATATAAACAAATAGACTACATTTATATAAATATTTACAAAGCGAAAGGAGACCGTTCGAATAAGGAAAATGTTGAGTAATTATGATGTTCTGTAATCTTGCGTAAAATTCCGGCATATTAGTCTACTTAAAATAATATACTGTGATTAAAAGTTCCGCCTTCAGTTTATAACATTTTACTAACGACTTTGTCATCCAGGTTAGGGTGTTTAAATATCCGTAGTCCCCGCAGAATCTACTTGGGTACAATCGTATTGACAGACTGAAAAGCATTCTAACACTAGGCAACATTGAAAAGGCGCTTCTAATAAAGTCTCCAAATAAAATCTGCCTTGTCAAACACTAAGAAGTTTAATAATTAAATTAAAACGTACATGTTTCGGTATAGCAATGATACCTTCGTCAGCGAAGATTAAATAAAAAGAATCTTAAATACTATGATAACAAATACAAAGAGGAAATGAAGGTTTAAAGGGCTCCGGAATGCTCAAAATCTTCAAAAATGTCAAAGTTTTTTTTTGGCCGTATAATCTATGGAATTTTAGCTTCCTAACTTTACATCATATCTCATTCTTGAGCCTACTTTCATTATACTTTCTCACAATCGCGCGTCCTATTAGTAAACACACCAATGCATATTATTATTTTTGTTTCTATTGGAGAGATAGATACAAACACAGTTTTACGAAAGAGCCTGCGTTAGAACCAAGGGCAAAAGGACACGGAACAACAGCAAAATGGATAATAGTTGTTCACATGAAACAAGAGAAATCCTATGGTAATGGGCATGTTCTAAAAATCGTAAAAAATTCTTGATCCCAATTTCTCGCTAAAATACACTTCTAGAGCTCAGCAACTCTAACTGAAACCCCGGAAAAAATGCGAACTAAAAGTACTTCCCCCCTGCCCGCTATGACCTACTCAAGCAAGACCAATATCTGTGCAGAGGGGTGTAGTCCATCGCTGGCCGAGAGCCAATAGATGAGTTGACAAGCCAGCGTTGCCAAAGACGGGCTGCATGTCAGTTCACATCCAATCGTCACGGAAGACGTTTCCGTAAAGCCAACATTGATACGTTCGCTCCGCGCTTCGCTTTGCCACACAGTGAACGGCCTGGCAACACCGAGCTTGACGCCCGTATCACCAACCCCAAATATGCATCGCTGCCAGCTGTATTATATTGTTGTACGCACTGCATTGAGTGAGATTGTCGAAGACCTCGTTTCTAGAGTGTATTAATAAATATTTAGTGTAAAGTTATGGCAAGTGGTAAGAACAAAGTTGTTCATAGTGAAGCGAGAGAGGTCGTAAACAATGTAATTGCGTTCTGTGATTTAGAGAAGGCAGCAAATTCATTTAGCTTACCGGTCAGTCAGGCAACAAAACGAGCTGCAGCAGCAACAGGGAAATCTGAGTCATTTATTAAGAAAATCAGAAAGGAGAAGACATTGACCGACATAAATGAGAAGTTATCCACTCCCGGTAAAAACAGAGTGGTGAATAAGAAGATTATACTAGATGACATGGATAAGTGCATCATTAGGCGGAAAATTCAAGAGTATTACGTAGTGAAGAAGGAGATACCAACAGTAGGAAAATTACGATCTGTTCTCCACGATGAGATAGATTACAAGGGGAGTCGCGAACATCTGAGACAAGTGCTTCATTCGATAGGTTTCAAATTCAAGAAGTGTCAGAATAAAAGGAAAATATTAAAGGAAAAAGGTGATATTGTGTTTAAGAGATCAGTGTACCTGAGAATCTTACAAGAGAATGACGAGCTAGGTGACAAGAAAAGACCTGTTATATTCTTGGACGAAACTTATATCCATCCATCATACACGGTAAAGAAGTGTTGGCAGGACGAAGCAACTGAAGGTGTCCTGACTTCAGACAGTGCAGGCCAGAGGTGGATCATAATTCACGCGGGCAGTGAAAACGGGTTTGTACCAGGCGGACTGTGCATGTTCAAATCTAAAACTAAATCTGGTGATTACCACGATGAAATGAACAGCAAGAACTTCATGACCTGGCTTAAAACACAACTGGTACCGAATATACCAGATAATTGTATCATAGTGATGGACAATGCGTCGTACCACACAGTGCAGATTAATAAAGCACCTACATCAAACAGCAGGAAATACGAAATCCAGACCTGGCTAACGACGAATAACATCACTTTCAATGAGAGCCTACGCAAATATGAACTACTGAACGTAGTGAAATTGCATAAACCAGCGCCAGTATTCGCCGTGGACGATTACTTGAAGTCATTGGGTCACTCAGTGGTACGATTACCTCCATATCACTGTGATCTGAACCCTATAGAATTAATATGGAGTGTTGTGAAGCGTCGCATTGCTGACAAGAATGTGAACCAGTCATCCAAGGACATAGAGCGTATTACAAGGGACGCTTTTGCGACGGTTACGGAGGAAGAATGGAAAAAGGAGTGTGGTCACGTCGATAAGTTACGAGCCGAGTATTGGAAGAGGGACGGATTGCTGGAAGACATGGAAGAATTCATAATCTATATTGGCAATGACAGTGACAGTGAATCAGACTCTGAAAATGATTCAAGCAGTGACGGTTCAGTTCAGAGTGTAATGTCAGGAATAGAGGAATTACAAGATTAGGATTCAACTAACAGTACTAGCAATTCCTAATACCTGCTGTACAACATCGAGAACATTATCAAGAATACCCATACACTGTAGAGCAATGACTTAAGCACTCAAAAATAGATTTTTTCATTAGTACACAATATTGAAGGAGAGCCAAGAAAGGCAGATGTGAAAGTGAAAGACGAGAGGGCCCACCCCAAAGGCAATGGAAAAAGGGGAAAAACCGGACACAGCTCAGGAATCCCTCGGGGTCGCCAACTCCCGAGCTCACCAGCTGTAAGCCCTTGAGGGTGTAGCAGTATCCAGGGTGCACCAGAACTGGTAGGGATACACACACCCTACCTCCTTGAGGGCCTTGAGGAGAAGGGAGGAGATATCATGAACATAAAAAGAAGGTTGACCCTTCGAAGTGAGGGATCAGGAAAGATGAGAGAAGGGCCAATTAAGGCGGGAAAGGAAGAGTCTCCCTAGGCCGCGGATACCCCAATACCGTCGGGGTTGGAAGAGAACAAGAGTTGACCAAGAGAGGTCGACAGGAAAGAAGACGGAGAGAAGCCCGGCACAAGTGGAAAAAATACCGGACTCAGCCGGGATCCCGTGGTCGCCAACCCACGTCCCACATGATGTGAGCCCGGGGGGGAATTGTACACAATTAATACACCACATTTAGAAATAAGTTATAGCATACCGGCGGCGGTAGCTACGCACGCTAAAGCGCAGCTCTAGGCCATGGGGCCAAGCTCTCCGTGGACTCAGTAGACAAGGGTTCGAGCCCCACAGTCGGCCGTCCTCGAAATGGTTTTCCGTGGTTTCCCATTTTCAACTCCATATAAATGCTGGGACGGTACCTTCTGACAGGCCACGGCCGCTTCTTTCCAGATCCTTGCCCAGTTGCATTCACCATCATTCATTTCATCTCTCCTCATTAACTCATCTCATGCGGTTGGCGTCAGGAAAGGCATCCGACCGTAAAAGCCATCCGCCACAAAGACTTATCGCATATCATCCCGATTGCGTTTCTTCAACGGGAATAATAAGGGGCAGAGATACATTTACAAATATAGCATGTGAAACATATGGTACCGGTACCTTCAATGGGGAAGCTAACATAGGTTACCGGTACATTTCAAAATGTTACTCTTATGAATATAATCAATGATCCAGTAAAGATTATTTAAATCCTTTCTAAATATTTCTTTCTTTATTTCTTTCTTTCTTTCTTTCTTTCTTTCTTTCTTTCTTTCTTTCTTTCTTTCTTTCGGGACGTTATTCATTTCCCGTTTAACATACAAGGCTGTCTGGAACACACTGTTTGATTAATAGAATTAGTTAAATGGAAATATTTAAAAGTGTTGGTCTACTATTTGAAAAAAGCAGGGCACCTGAAGGAAATAGAGGACTGTGACGTACTTTTGTCATATTTAGGCTCTTAGATCGGTGTTGTGCTTTGGTGGAAACTTATGAAGTAATCTCGAAGTGAATAAATACTGGTCTATTTACATAAAATGATGCTGATATTTACTTTAAAATGAGCGCCCATGAAGGGGATTTGATATTCCCCGTAGAAACGCTACATCAACGGCAACAGCGCGTTCATAGTCCGCTCTCTCACTCAAGCTTGCCCTCCTCTCTGTCGCACTGGCTGGCAGAGCTAGCGCTGTCAGCAGGGTCTCACTTCAAGTTGCTGAGCTCTAGATATAAAATTTCCATTTTTTCGAAACTTTTCAACACACATAGCAGCTATTTGAAGATGTAATTTTTTTCCTTATATTTTAACACGTCGGTTTTTCAAAATTTACGTTATTTAAATTTTGCCGGATGGAATTGTTCATAAACGCGTAGTTAAAATTATGCAATTTCGTGAAAATTCAGAAATACATTTATTTTCGAAGTAAGGGGAGAGTCTTGAAGAACATCACTGAAAGAAATCGATTATTTCCTGTCAATAGCTTCTGTGAAAATGGTAAGACAAAGTTGGAAATTAGCGTGGGTGGAGGTTGGCTCTTAAGTTTCTCTCTCAAAGGCATTAGTTACCTTTAAATCACGAGGGACATCTGTTATCGAGAGAAAGTAAGTTGAAACCGAAACCGCATAATTAGTTGAGTGGGGACAAACAGTACTATTATGCGGATGAAAGAACGCCACTTGTTTATTATTATTATTATTATTATTATTATTATTTTGTCTTTATTAGTGGTGAAGTTAGGGCTCATGGCCCTCTCTTACACTTAACCACGCAATGTGCTACCAGTAGCCTACATGTGAAACAATTTTTTGAAGCACAAGATACAATATATGATGGACAATACAGGGTAAATTAATTATGTTGAAACTAATATTAATGAATGAGGCATATGGATAGTAATAAAAATAATACTAATACTAATACGCGTTTGCCCATCACGACTATACCTGCTGAATATCCTGTATCTAAGAGCAACATTATCCTAAGAATAAGTATCGGGAGATTCGTGCCAAATATTTCTTCGTCGTATCCAACAAAGTACCGAAATGTGCAACGAAGCAAGTTCATTTCGTCTGACTTCAGTAAGTTGCTTATTTTCTCAATTTCACGGGAGGTGTGTACACAATTTATCACCTAACCCTTCCAGTCCTGTAATTAGCAATTCAGCGCCTGTTATCTTTGCAATCTATCTCAAGACAAGCTCACTTAGCGCATTCCCACAGAGTGGCTCATCCTCGTTTACACTTCGTGAGATGTTGACAGATAAAAACCATAGGCAGTACCATAGATGCGAGCTCGCTTGTTTGCGAGTGTGGGGAGATCCGGAGAACGAGGCAAAGGGGCTTCATTCGTTGTCATAGCAACCTGCTCACTACTCAAGAGGATGTTTGTCTGAAATAATTTTTGATATGACCCACCCTTACACCGAGGGATGAGCAAAATATATCCGGAATATGCTCGTATGCTAAACATTTGGAAATTTTGTAGGCAGTTGGCAAATTCAATGAATTTTAAATATTTTTATTTGCCCGGTGATATCTATCTCTGCCTTTCGGTGTGCCGAGAGGAATTATTAGCCTACTTTTCCCATTTATCAAAAATGAGGAAAAAGTTGACATGAGATCCATCCGGGAAAATGTGTGTCTGTCTGTATGTGTGTGTGTCACCTCCGCTATCAACTCCTAAACGGCTGCAGCTATCGAAACCCAATTTGGTATGAGAAAAGATTTATATCTGAATATTTCACGGCCATATTTGAAAATGACGTCAGTGCTACCAACTGCTGAAAAATCACAATTGAAATTTGAGCTCTATGTGGGATATTTCAGAAGTTATGCATGCGAACTTTTCCAAAATTGGCACACATATGGAAAATAACATTCCAGATTAATTGTCTGGAGCCCAAACATTATAGTGGTGCCAACATGCTTCTAAGCCTGCCAATGGGTCCAATTTTTAAATCCAAGTAGGCCTAACTTCTAAACTATCGATTGGATTTCAACCAAATTTCATATGTACTATGTGTACTAAAACAGATATGACTGTGCGTATTCTTAAGAGCCACCAGGTCTGCCAACTGTTAATAAATGCTCTCTCTATTTTTTTACCCTAAACTTTGCACACGTATAGTACCTGACATTCTAGATTAATTTGGAGCAACTAATATACCTCAGTGCTGCCAACATGATTCTAAGCTTTCTGATACCGTAGTTTAAATTTTTAATTACATGTAACTTCTATATTAACAAATGGATGTTATCCAAAATTGGCACTATAATAGATCGTAATATTTCAGATTAATTCTGAGCAGTACATACATGACATTGTTGTCAACATGATTTTACGCGCATTGATAGATCCAATATATAACAGGATGTTACGTCCATACTATCCATTAGACTTCAACCAAATTTTGTATGTGCATTCTATACCTTAAGAGATGAAACTAAGAATGTATTCAGAGTCACCAGGGCTGCCAACTGAAGTACTCTATTAGGCTACACTATTTCAGGTGTATTTCAAATTACAGTACTTCGAAATGTTAGTATTACCAACTTGATTTCGTCATTATTCTAGATAGGTCTGTATAGATTAATCAATGGCATGAATCTTGATTTTTAAGAAACGTAGGCTCTTTATTTCTTCACGGAACTACTAGTTTTTTTTATTGACATTACGAAATACGGTCTTACTGATTGGTGCGGGGAGAGGACAGAATTTTTAATCATACTCATTTGATACGGGAAATGAGCAGTGTTAGAAGCCGGTTTATGGATTAGATAAAAATCCGTGAAGGGGCAATTTCTCAAACGGTGCGTAACTCCCATATTACAGTAAATGTTGCGTGTAAGGCGCGCATTAGGCTATTTATTGTATTATTTTCTGGGTTAGGCCACAGCTGCACCCAAATCTATTGTTGCGAGTTAGAGGGTGTTGGCGCATCACGGACATTCACCTTAATAAGCAGAACATATCAAAGTGAAGTATAGAATGTATAGGGTGTCCGAGAAGAAAGTTTCAATATATACAGAATAGATAGTATGTAACAAAAATAGAAAATAATGTTCCTATAGACATTAGTCGTTGTTGTTGATTAATTTAGGAAGTTTCGGACATCGTCATCATGTAGCCCCGTGTAGTTGCGTGTGTGCGAAATCTATCTGATAACCTGTGCTATGTTTGATTGTCCTATGATTGTTCTCCCGGATCTTTCGGTCATCAAATATCTTAGACTATATTAACCAACATAAATACAACCATCAATGCGAAAATTGTTGTTGTTGTTGTTGTTGTTAACAATTCATTTTTAGGGCCTTGAGACATATTGGTCATCATCCCCGTGTAGTTGGGTGTGTGTAGTATTTGTCACATAGGGGCGTGGTGGCGCAGCGGTCAAGCTGTTGGCTTCTCACCAAGGTGGACCGGGTTCGATTCCCGGTCAATGCATGAGAGATTTTCGATGTGAAATGCCATGTCCTGTGGTTCGGATTCCACGTTAAAAGGAGGTCCCGGGGCTCATGATCTCGAGATTAACGGTCACGTTAAACTACAAGCTTCCTTCCTTTTTATTTTTCTGATAACCTGTGGACACGTTAGAGTTGGATCCAAGGTCAAACATTCCTATTCGGATTACCGCCGATGCCCAAAGGGTCGGTGTCTAGTTAGGCCCATTATCAGTAGGGTAGGTTCCTTCCATTATTTTTTTTTTAGCGTATGGCTTTTAGTACCGGGAGTGTCCGAGGACATGTTCGGCTCGCCAGTATTGTAGCTGCTTCGAGACGGACACCCAATGGGTGAGCTACAAGTACCGTGGGGGAGGAAAGTTGGAAGGTAAGGTCGAGGAGTTGGAAGGTAGCGGCTGTAGCCTATAGTTAGGGACCAACCCCGGCATTTGCCTGGAAGGAAAATGGGAAACCACAGAAGACCATCTTCAAGGTTGCCAGCGGGGGGATTCGAACCTCCTCGCCTCCCGGATGTGAGCGACTGCCAACAGTCATGCCGTAACGACCACGGCTAACTCACCAGGTATTGTTAAAATTGGGCCGCTCATTTTTATTTGAATGCCCTTCTTGATATCGGTTGGTTGGTTCCTCAGTTTAGGGGCTGCGACAACGCGGTCATGTAGCCCGTGTACATTGGGTGTGTGTAGAATCTATCTGATAACCGGTGTTAATTGTGATGACTGTATTAGTGTGTGTATCTGTTTTTTAATTCAAGTAAGGACTGCAACTTTGAATTTTTCAAATAGTTCCTACTTTTGCCGCCAAACGCCACCGTCAACGACTACTAGGCCTAGTTTAGAACTTAGCTACTAGACGCCACCGCAATCGGCTCTTGGCAACGAACGTAGAAACCAAGGAGCGTTGTTGACATTCTTAACCTTTACAATTTAGCTTCACACAGGTGTAATTAGTGGACGGTTCTTTAACATGCTATAAATCTATGACATGGGTCCGCCGGCTTTACTTCCCCTCCGAAGGAAGGCATACTGAGGGATTTTAACGCTCTTATAAAATCCGATGGCTTCGGCCGGGTTTGAACCCGCGATCTTGGGCATAGAAGCTCAGCATGCTACCGACTACGCCACCGAAGCCACTCTTCTTGATATCAACACTTCAATATCATGGACAATATTACTGAAATTATTACAGTAGGCCTATAGGCTATACCCATTTAATAATTACTACAATAATGTCATAATTTGGTGATCATAATAAAACATTAAACTGGGTCAAATAACCTCACCAAGGAGGATCGAGTTCGATTACCGGTTAATGCTTACGAGATTTTCGAAGTGAAAAAACACGTATTTGGTTCGGTTTCCACGTAAAAATGGAGGTACCGTGGTTCATGAACGCCGTCACGTTAAACTACAAGTTTCCATCCTTCCTAACCGAACCTAAACTAAACACAAACCCCGTGGCACAACAGCCCATGAAGGGCCTTGGCCTACCAAGCGACCGCTGCCCAGCAATTCGCACTAAAGGTTATAGGTGGACGCATGGTCAGCGCGTTGGGTCCCCTCGGCTGTTGATCTTGGTCTTCGTGACCACGGCGTTGCCTAACTGTCAGACAGGTACTCAATTGTCCTCAGGAGGCTGAGTACACCCCGTTCCAGCCCTAACGTCAGTTTCTAAAATCCCTGACGAAGACGACAATCGACCCCGGGGTCTCAAGGTGAGAGGTATGCGTGCTACCCCAACATCACGGGACGTAACCTCACCCCACATCACCTAACCTCACCTCACCTAATCTCAACTTACCTCACATATCCTAACCGCATATCACATAACCTCACCTAACTTAACCTCACCTTACCTAACCTAACCTAACCTCATCTACCTAACCTCACCTAACCTAAGCTAACCTCACCTTACATCATCGGGGGCGTGGTGGCTCAGCGGTCTAGCTGTATGCCTCTCACCAAGGCGGTCCGGGTTCGATTCCCGGTCAATGCATGTGAGATTTTCGAAGTGAAATGCCATGTCCTGTGGTTCGGATTCCACGTAAAAAGGAGGTCCCGTGGCTCATGATCTCAAGATTAACGGTCACGTTAAACTACAAGCTTCCTTTCCTTTTTTCACCTTACATCACCTAACCTCACCTTACCTAACCTCAACTTATCTAACCTACCTAACCTTACATCACGTAACGTAACCTAACCCCACATCACCTAACCTAACCCCAACTTACCTAACCTAGTCTCACCTTACATCACCTAACCTACCTAACTTAACCTGACCTCACCTTACCTTACCTCACCTTACCTTACATCGCCTAACCTAAGCTAAGCTAACCTCACCTTACATCGCCTAACCTCACCTAACCTAAGCTAATCTCACGTCACCTCACCTAAACTAACATCTCTCAACCTAACCTAAACTCACCTTACATCACCTCACCTAAACTAACATCTCTCAACCTAACCTAAACTCACCTTACATCACCTAACCTAACTTACCTAACCTAACATTACATCACCTAACCTAACCTAGCTAACCTCACATAACCTAACCTCAACATACCTCACCTAACCTAGGGTCGATGGTAACCCGTAGAGTAATGTTTTGACCATGGGCCCAACTCAAACATGCCCGTGACTACTGGGGGCAGTTCCCTGGGACCAACGCGAACCTCACTCCGAGCTGACCATGGGACTACCTCAACCGACCTTTCAATGAGCATCTCTGATCGTGGATCCAAGTTAACATCACCCGTTATTTTGTTATGCGTCTGAGGGACAGTTTACTGTACACGCCCCAATTTTATATGGGTCTGATCGGAATCGCGAACGTACCGTTAATATGTTAAGACACCAGATATCTATTCACGTAGGAATAGACTAGAATTTCATAGAACAGTGCAGTTCCAATTAGTGTCCGCGCTGCTCGATAAATACAGAGAGTATGTGACGGACGGCGGCGGTCGCTAACGAGAACACGGATACACGTCAATAAGTCACCGCGGAACAGCTCCGCAAAAATAATTACCTTCAATATTCTCCTACACGGGAGATGTATTGCAAATTGTATTGAAATTAGTAGGCCTACATAGAGCTGAACTGAATATTAAACTCGCCACTTAGATCTTCCAGTGTCCGTTCTCTGTCATGTTTTCAACTTTCAATGGGCCGTTTCTTAGATCATTGCGATAAGGGTTTGCCGGCCCCTTTAACTGCTCTAGTTTTAAACACCATTAAATGCCGGCCGATTGTGCTGAGACTCGATCCCATAACTCGGTATTCAAGAGGCAAGACCGTAATATTCTACACCACACAGGCTGTCTTTGCTTCTTAGAATTACAGTATATATTCATGTTTATTTTTGGAGCGGCAGAATATTGAGGTTATCGGCCTCTAGTTACTGAATGTGGTATGAATAATGACAAAAATTGACAGTCAGATAAAACACAAAACGTTGCATAGCCACTTACTCGAACTTGCCTCTCATTCGATCAGCGGAGGGTTTTAATCCCAGTAAAAGCAGTTTTATCCCAGTGGCGGCTAGCAGTCTTGGTTGTCCCGGGTTCGATTCCCGGTTCTGCCAAGATATTGAATTCTGGTCTGACGGTCTCCTGTGACCATCAAATCCCAAGTTATATCTGTCCTCGCCAACCCTCCACTGCTGTCTGTCTTCTGCTTCTCCAAGTTTCGATCCAGGCCTTCGTAAACCCTCCTTCACATGATCATCCCATCAGACCCAGAAGTTTTGTTCCCCACCCATCCAAACTCCTTTCAACTCCTGGTCGCTTCTTCTTCTTCTTCTTCTTCTTCTTATTATTATTATTATTCTTCACATGTGTCCCAACGACCTTAGTCTCCTGATCACCAGTACTATGATGTAAAAATACTTGTAAATTTCTCTGAGCTCTCTATTTTTCCGTATTCGCCATTCTCCATATTCGTCAACCGGTCCAGGAACTTTAGTCTACATTTCATTTCATTTCATTTCATTTTCAAATGCTATGAGTTTATTTTTATTTTGTTTTGTCAGGTTTTGCGAGGCAAAACTGAGAAGAGGTGGTTTCGATTCCCACCTCAGCCATCCAGGAAGTGAGTTTCCCTTTTTACCCACTTCTACTGCAGGCAAATGCCGGGATGGTTCGTAACTTATGGCGATGGCCCCCTCCTTCCCAATCCTAGCACACACACAACAATGATACATGCTTTCAGACAAAATTCTACACTCACCCAAGTACAGGGATAAATGATCGCGATGTCCAGGCCCCTCGAATGAAACAACAACAACAACCACAACAAAGACAACAGGGATCATTGTTGACATTTGAAGAGAAAAAAATGCACAAATATATACAGCAAAATCTACCTTCAACGGAAACGAACGGACTCGCAAATTTTTCCGTTAAAAGCAAAGGTTTTCGGTTAACGGAGGTAGGCCTATGCTAAACTAATTAAACCATGGACATCCAAATAACGGACATTCTGAGAAATAATAAAATGGTGTACACACAGGCGCGGATTCGAGGTGGTCACGGGGGTCTGGAACCCCCCCCCCCCCCTCCAAACGGAGACCAAATTCTTTTGCAAACTCAAAAAACGAAAACACAATAACCAGACAAATAAAACTTAACGAATTTTAACTGAAAAACAGTTTTTTTTTCATTTTATTCAATACTGAAAATATCTTTATTGCAATTATTATGTTCTGTTACAACTGAACATAATTACAACTTCATACCTGTTATATAAAATCTATTATTTATATAACAAAATCAACTCGTCTATTTTGTTTAGCAAACCTTGTGATTACCGAATCGATGTTTATAGTGATGTCACGATGAATGTGCAGCAATGCAAGGATAGGAATTTGGGGCTTTTTTCGCACCAAAAATTTTTGCCGATGTCCAAACTGCAAGCTTGGTTGGCAATTTAAGCTGTGACTTTCTCCCTTTGTCGGTAGCAACTCGACTTGCCGAAACTGTAACGTACATTGATACTTTTCTCGAAGCTCGATGTAAAAGTCGCAAAACACGCTGTTGCAATTTGTACGAATATTTTTGGTGCGCTAAACGCATCAAATTTCTATCCATGTAGCTTGCAAAAAAATTGGTCTGGTTTTGTACGTTTGGTTATTTTGTGATACAATTTTTCTTAACAAATTCGGTTCTCTGCGCCCCCCCCCCCCCCCCACCCCGCCAAAAAAAAAACCCAAACTCTAGATCCGCGCCTGTGTACAAACCTTATTCATAAAACCCTCCCCGGATGCGGATGCCCGCGGATATCCACAAAATGTTTCACCATAAGGATATAGTTTGCATAGTTATACGGATAGCGGATAAGCTGCGGATAATGTTTAGAGTAAAATTGCGCATAGTTTTTAAAATACAATACTTTTCTTTTTCGTCTTTCACGTTTCTTGCTATTTCCCTATTTGCTTTCGCTTGGATTGTATGAGAACAATAGAGAAGAAGTGAGATGATGATAATTGTTGTTTTAAGGGGCCTAACATCTAGGTTATCGGCCCCTGATAGAGAAGAGAGAGAAGCCAGTCATGGAAATACCCTCAAATAGTGTTTTAAAATTTAATATCAATCACGCTGAGGAAGTATCAATGAAATACCGACACATGTACGATTAATAATGTAATTAAACGTTTCTTTAGTGTTAGACTAGGCGGTTTCAATAAGATAATACTATCAGTCAACACGGTTATTAATTATTACCATTGTCATAGTGGTCAATGTTTACGCATTTTTCTGTCAAGAAAAAAAAGTCCTTTATACCTGCGCTTGAGAAGCCTCCGTGGCTTAGGCGGCAGCACGCCGGCCTCTCACCGCTGGGTCCGTGGTTCAAATCCCGGTCACTCCATGTGAGATCTGTGCTGGACAAAACGGAGGCAGACAGTTTTTTCTCCGGGTACTCCGGTTTTCCCTGTCAAAATTTCATTCCAACAACACTCTCCACTATCATTCCTCGCCGTTAGATGGGGGCTTCATTCATTCCATTCCTGACCCGGTCGGAGACTGGAAGCAGGCTGTGGATTTTCATTCATACCTGCGCTTGAACAATATTTGTCTTGCGATTCACACATAGCTTAGGGCAGGCCTGTCCAGCCATGTCACTGGTGACTGTGGCACCACGGCTTGCCACGAGACTCGCTCCGTGACAGACCAAGCTCCGCTCTTCCCCGCTCCGCGGTCACTCCCGCCAGCTTTTCCTCTCACTACATTCTCTTGCTACAGAGGATAAGACGGACGGTTCAGTGCTATTTCGTCCAGGTGCTATTTCGTCCAGCAACAAATTTCCTTGAAGAAAAAAACGTGCCATTTCGTCCAGCTCGGTTTTACAAATTATTACACAATTTAATGAGTGCCATCTCGTCCAGACGAAATGTTGACAAGGGTTGAGGCAGTGCAGTGTGGGATTTCCCACCCATCCCTGCTGTGGAATTCCATTCCTCCCCAACTCTGTTTATGAACAGAGGCTTAAATCGTTGGATTGATCTCTATGAATTAACATCCTTGTTAAATATGGACTTTTCAACCACTACAAGGGGCCAACCTAGTTTATTACTTAACGGGTATCGGTATACGGCTAAGAATGAGAAGAAGTGCGGTGAAGTTGTGTGGCGTTGTGTTAACCGTTCTTGTAGTGGAAAAGTGTTTACTATAAATCGTGAAATTATTAAAGAAGAGATCCACAATACGCGTGTTCCTGATGTGGCTGCACAAGATGTCCATAAGGCTATGGCACAGGGAAAGAAGAGAGCCCGCGAAGAAGCTGATAAATCCATTTCACCTGTAGGTTTATATTTTTATTAGTGACAATATTTACGCCCCAGACTCTATAGTGCGTCTCTACCTTAAAAGACTGTACGCATTAAATGGAGCGCGCTGATGCCAGATCTACTGCATATATCAAGTTCTGCAAGACCGGACACATGATGTAACATAACTCGTATACAGGCGTGCTTTTACGAAAATCTCAGGAAATTTCCAAAATATTTGTTTGTTGTATATAACTGTACCTCATGCCTTGCAGCGAACGACGGTACAATATTTAGATAATTAAGATACACCGAAGCTCAGAGAGCGATTTTAATCCACACATTATAATAATTTTCAATTATTTATGAATATTAATATATGTTATAATATTACATTTTCTCGAATATCATAGGTTATAATAAATTATAATATGACATTTTTCACGAATATATAGACTACATGGTTTGTGGTCAATTGGTGGTATGCAGCCGAAATTAAATTCTTGCCACGGTGGGTGAGTGGATAGCGTGTCGGTCTACTAACCCCAAGATTGCAGGTTCACTCCTGGCCGTGGTAAGTGATTTTTGAAAGGCGGCAAAAATACGACACGCATGTCAAACGATGTTGGCATGTCAAAGAACCCATTTGAATTCAGTAGGCCGTGTTCATAATGGCAAAATTAACCTAGATGTTAGGCCCCATAAAACAACAATTATCATCTTCATAATTATCATCTGATTTGTGAAAATATTTTTTTCTATTCTCACTATGTTGTTTACATTATAAGCATTTCATTGTAAACTATAGTTGACTGGTGGCAAACGAGCGGAGCGAGTAACGTCCATTATTACAAACATCAAAAAATTACTTATTTTTAACAAGAAACGCAATGAAATGAAACAGTTATTGTAGACCTGTCAAACTGTCAATCATAGGTGTTTGGACGAAATAGCACTAGTGAGCCGGCAGAGAGTCAACCCACCTGCCTCTGTTCGTGGAATTTGGACGAAATAGCACCTGGACGAAATGGCACGACACCAAGACGGACTTGCCCCCCACCCTTCCTCCACCACACTCCTGTCCTGAAGTGGAATGAGTCATAAGCCAAGTGTCAAGCAAGGCAAGAAGGATGTTCTGATTTCCTCTTCTTAAACAGAAGGATACATTAGTTGCAAAAAGTTGCGAATGGCAAAAAGACGTTCAACATCAGAGGTGGGTGGCGGAAGCAACCCTTCCTGGGAATTTAATTATTTAGTAGTACCTGCCCCGGCGCCAGCGGACGGCAAATGAATATGTCTGATATGTCCCACTCTTTTTAAGAATAACAAGAAGTTCCGTGACGAACTAAAGAGCCTACTTTTCTAAAGAATTAAGATTCATGCCAATGATTAATCTACAGTATATGAACCTATCTAGAATATTAGGGTAAAAAAATACAGACAGCATTTATTAACAGTTGTCAGCCCTGATTGTTCTTAAGAAAACGTATAGTCATATATGTTATGTTACACATAAAACAAGTCAAGTCAACCCCTGGCACTATACAGCCCATGACGGCCTAAGGCCGACCAAATGACCGCTGCCCAGCCATTTGGCCTGCAGATATTGGGGTGATGCGTGATCAGCGCGTCGGGTCCCCTCGGCCGTTAATCTTGGTTTTCGTGATCGGGGCACTGTCTCACTGTCAGACAGCTATTCAATTGTCCTCACGAGGCCGAGTGCACCCCGTTCCAACCCTCACGTCAGTTTTACAATCCCTGACAGAGCCGGGGATCGAACCCGGGGCCTCCGGGTGAGAGGCAGGCGCGCTACCCCAACACCACGGGGCCGGCTTATGTTACACATAAGTTTAGCACACACGAAATTTGGATGAAATCCAACTGATAGTATAGACGTTACATGTATTTAAAAATTGGTCCTAACAGCAGGCTTAGAATCATGTTGGTAGAACTGACGTATATGAGATACTCCAAATTAATCTAAAATGTCAGGTACTATACGTTTGCATAGTTTAAAGCTGTCGGCTTGCATACTTTCTTATATATTGGTATTTGGATTTAAAAAGAGAGAGAGAGAGAGAGAGCAATTATCAACAGTTGGCAGCCCTGGTGGCACTTAAGAATACGCTCATTCATATCTGTTTATGTACACATATTACACACAAAATTTGGTTGAAATCCAATTGTTAGTGTCGAAGTTATATGCATTTAAAAATTGGACTTATCAGAAGTCTTAAAATTATTTTGGCAACACTGTCATGTGTGTCCTCTTGGAAATTAAACTGACATAGTATTATCTTCATGTGTGCCAATTTTGAAATAGCTCCTATGTATACCTTCCACGATATCCAACATGGAGCTCAAATTTCTAGTGCGTTTTTTCAGCAGTTGGTAGCACTGACATTATTTTCAAATATAGGCTTGATATATTCCGGTATACATATTTACTCATACTAAATTTGGTTTCGATTGCTGCAGCCGTTTAGGAGTTGATAGGGGACACACACACACACACACACACACACACAGCCAGCCAGACAGACAGACAGACAGACAGACAGACAGACACACATTTTCCCGGATCGATCTCATAAGTCTACTTTTTCCTCATTTTTGCAAAATGAGAAAAGTAGGTTAAAAAATAAAAAGCAGGCAGTGTGATTCAAAGGATTTCTTATAGCTACTGATTATTGGTTAGCAATGTCCCATTCAACGCCACGCACGACGTTGCCAGCTCGCTACCTCCGCTACCGCAACATCTTCCTCGCTTGCAGCTATGCCTCGACCCCCACCATCCCCACACAACACCCGATTCCCTAAGAAAGGCCGTGGCACTAGCGTGGCAGACAACTGCCACTGTGACAGTTTCCCTGGACAGACTTGGCCTAGAGGAGCGAATTTCTCTTCAAATGTCTAAATGTGATGCTTTATACTGTATCTAATAAATTTAAATTATTATTGCAATGTCAGCAGACTCGGATAACAAACTTGCGGATGTGCGTATAAACAAGTAGTTCCGCGAAGAACAATACAGCCTAATTTCATATATCCTACTAATGTTAATTGCCTCTATCAACATACAAAATGTCAGTGTGATTGCTGTAATAGATTCGTAGATATTGAGAACCGTCCAAATATTTCGGTTGGTCGCCATGTTGGATTTTTATATATGTATGCCATAGAGTAATGTACTATTAGATGACGATTTTTTGCGTAGATTCATTACTCAAACGTTCACTTCAATCGCGTGATTAATACACAAGAAAATAAATGAAAACTTATTTTTAAAATTGAGCACAGCCGCCATCTTGAGGTTATGAAAAGAATTGAACTTAATTAGATGCCAGTGCATTACAATGTGTATAAACATTTACTGTACCAAACTTAACTGTGCTCAAATGGTTAAATCGCGAGAAAGGTCTATTGAAAAGTTTCAACTTCGCTTGGCCACCATGTTCGGTTTGTAGTTAACAGGGTTTGGAACGTCTCATAGGCGAACTTCTAGTATTGCCTTTTATCACCGTACAAAATTTCAGGGTGATATGAGTAATTGTTTCGGAGATATAAAATACCGGTGAAATATTTGGCACATCCACCATGTTGGATTGGTGAGATTTAGTAAAACTTGAAGGGCACGGTCGGGGTCAGCCATAATAGTACTATGACCTTACAGAGTTTCATGGAAATCGCTCCAGCCATTTAGAAGTTACGAGGAGGACACACACACACATACGTACGCACACACACGGACAAAATGCGATCTCATAAGCCTTTTTTTTTCTTCTTCATAAAATGAAAATATGCTAATAAGGGTGCATAAATACTTGTTTCCCGCCTAATGTAATTGGGCACAATTTGTGTTTACGACTGGAAAGATTTCTTTTATAGAAAATGGCAAAACTGACAAATGCCTTCTATCACTTATATCTTCTTCTCTCGGATGGGCCTACTGGGAACCACGTTTGTTCAACCGCTGGGTTCTGATTTTGCCAGTACTGACGCATCTTTTCCCGGTGTATTTCCTTCCTTTCCTCCGACCAGGGGGTGCCTTTCCGTAAAGGTTTATCCTAAAAACCACGTACTTCCTTGAGAAAATGCCTCACAGTTTCCCTGTCTGTGGTGGACACAAAGTAAGAAACTCCTTGGTCTTTCAAGTAGCATTTCCTAGCATTGACAAAAGAAGTAAGATAGTGAGCCAGTTAGTTTTTTGGTGCATTCAAGTGTTATTTTCCCTGCTACAAAATGTTAAACGAAGTACAGGGTCATCGATAAATAATGCAAACATTTCAAAAAATTATAGCACCGAAACCCTTTATGTTAAACGTGTAATTATGTCACTGAACGCTAGCTGGTTAAAGTAAGTTTTGTTTTGGAGGGGACGTGACCTTCTTATGCGCACACTAGATGCGAGTAACCAAGGTCGGCCGGAGGCGCGCGAGCCAATGAAGTCCCGACCTCACCCCTTTGGATATTTTTTTTTCTGGAGGTACATTAAAAACATTGTCTATGAAGAAACAAGATGTTCAGTAAAGAACATATAGCCTACTTTCTCCTAAATGCATGGGTATTGTTATAACTCTTTGTCCTTTTCAAGGAGTATAATTGAATGTTGGTTGTAGTAGCTTGTTGAAATACAACGTGCTATAGGGATATTAAACATGAATATGAGGTGCCCTTTGCTAGAGCTACCTCTGTAAAAAAATTCATTCAATTCGGTTTCACCGTGTTTGAATTGATCTGGGGAATGGATTTGCACACATACATGGCCGCTATTTGCAAACTATTGGGCTGATGACCTTGTAGTCAGTCATAGGATGCTTTCCACAAAAAGGCATGTTGTTGCAAAATCCGGTAGAGATCAAATTATTAGGATGGTCGTAATTTGATTTAAGCTTTTAACATTTGGGTGGCCGTCATTCCGTTTCCGTCAAGATGGCGGCGATATAAAACATGACACTGAGGTGCCTTTTGCTAGTGCTACCTCTGTACCAAATTGCGTTCAATTCGGTTTCGCCGTGTTTGAATTGATAGGGGGAATCGATTTGCACACATATTTGGCGACCAACTGCAAACTATTGGGCTGATGATCTAGCAGTTCGGTCAGAATATGCTTCCCGCATAAAGATTTGTTGTTGAAAAATTTGGTAGAGACTAGATTATTAGGTTGGTCGTAATTACATTTTAGCCTTTAACATTTGGGTGGCCGCGATTACGTTTCCGTCAAGATGGCGGTGATATAAAACATGACACTGAGGTGGCCTTTTCTAGTGCTACCTCTGTACCAAATTTCGTTCCATTCGGTTTTACCGTGTTCGAATTAATAGGGGGAATCGATTTTCACACAAAGATGGCCGCCATCCGCAAAATATTAGGCTAATGACCTATTAGTTTGGTCAAAGGA
This sequence comes from Meconema thalassinum, assembly GCA_946902985.2. Taxonomy (NCBI): domain Eukaryota; kingdom Metazoa; phylum Arthropoda; class Insecta; order Orthoptera; family Tettigoniidae; genus Meconema; species Meconema thalassinum. The sequence continues at coordinate 928,128,242 of OX336388.2, forward strand.
TGCTTCCTCCATAAAGGTATGTTGTTGCAAAATTTGCTAGAGATCGGATGATTAGGTTAGTCGTAATTTGATTTAAGCTTTGAACATTTGTGTGGCCACCATTACGTTTCCGTCAAGATGGCGGTGATATAAAGCATGACACTGAGGTGCCCTTTGCTAGTGCTACCTCTGTACCAAATTTCATTCCATTCGGTTTCACCGTTTTCAAATTAATAGGGGTAATCGATTTTCACACAAAGATGGCCGCCATCTGCAAACTATTAGGCTAATGACCCATTAGATTTGTCAAAGGATGATCCCTTCATAAAGATATGTTGTTGCAAAATTTGGTAGAGATCGGATGATTAGGTTAGTCGTAATTTGATTTAAACTTTGAACATTTGGGTGGCCGCCATTACGTTTCCGTCAAGATGGCGGCGATATAAAACATGACACTGGGGTGCCCTTTGCTAGTGCTACCTCTGTACCAAATTTCATTCCATTCGGTTTCACCGTGTTCGAATTAATAGGGGTTATCGATTTTGACACAAAGATGGCCGCCATCCGCAAACTATTAGGCTAATGACCTATTAGAATTGTCAAAGGATGCTCCCTCCATAAGGGTATGTTGTTGCAAAATTTGGTAGAGATCGGATGATTAGGTTAGTCGTAATTTGATTTAAGCTTTGAACATTTTTGTGGCCGCCATTACGTTTCCGTCAAGATGGCGGCGATATAAAACATGACACTGGGGTGCCCTTTGCTAGTACTACCTCTGTACCAAATTTCGTTCCATTCGGTTTCACCGTGTTCGAATTAATAGGGGCAATCGATTTTCACACAAAGATGGCCGCCATCCGCAAACTATTAGGCTGATGACCTATTAGTTTAGTCAAATGATGCTGCCCCCATAAAGGTATATTGTTGCAAAATTTGGTAGAGATCGGATGATTAGGTTAGTCGTAATTTGATTTAAGCTTTGAACATTTGTGTGGCCGCCATTACGTTTCCGTCAAGATGGCGGCGATATAAAACATGACACTGAGGTGTCCTTTGCTAGTGCTACCTCTGTACCAAATTTCATTCCATTAGGTTTCACCGTTTTCGAATTAATAGGGGTAATCGATTTTCACACAAAGATGGCCGCCATCTGCAAACTATTAGGCTAATGACCCATTAGATTTGTCAAAGGATGATCCCTTCATAAAGATATGTTGTTGCAAAATTTGGTAGAGATCGGATGATTAGGTTAGTCGTAATTTGATTTAGGCTTTGAACATTTGGGTGGCCGCCATTACGTTTCCGTCAAGATGGCGGCGATATAAAACATGACACTGGGGTGCCCTTTGCTAGTGCTACCTCTGTACCAAATTTCATTCCATTCGGTTTCACCGTGTTCGAATTAATAGGGGTTATCGATTTTGACACAAAGATGGCCGCCATCCGCAAACTATTAGGCTAATGACCTATTAGAATTGTCAAAGGATGCTCCCTCCATAAGGGTATGTTGTTGCAAAATTTGGTAGAGATCGGATGATTAGGTTAGTCGTAATTTGATTTAAGCTTTGAACATTTTTTGTGGCCGCCATTACGTTTCCGTCAAGATGGCGGCGATATAAAACATGACACTGGGGTGCCCTTTGCTAGTACTACCTCTGTACCAAATTTCGTTCCATTCGGTTTCACCGTGTTCGAATTAATAGGGGCAATCGATTTTCACACAAAGATGGCCGCCATCCGCAAACTATTAGGCTGATGACCTATTAGTTTAGTCAAATGATGCTGCCCCCATAAAGGTATATTGTTGCAAAATTTGGTAGAGATCGGATGATTAGGTTAGTCGTAATTTGATTTAAGCTTTGAACATTTGTGTGGCCGCCATTACGTTTCCGTCAAGATGGCGGCGATATAAAACATGACACTGAGGTGTCCTTTGCTAGTGCTACCTTTGTACCAAATTTCGTTCAATTTGCGCTCACCGTGTTCGAATTGATAGGGGGGGACAGACATTCAGAGTCCACGCACTCACACACACACACAGACTCACACACAGACAGACACACTTTTTTTCGCCCTGTAGTGATCTGATAAGTCTACTTTCATTTTTTGCAAAAATCGAAAGTAGGCTAAAAATTCGGGATTTGGAGCACCTGCGGGAGCGAATTTCTGCCGCCATCTTGCCAGTTACTCCTGAAATGATTGCACGTACCAATCCAGCCATTGGGAAAGCGTGCGTACAATGCAGATGTTGGTGGTCGGCCTGGCCAAGATATTTTCTCTACAGTCCCTGTTTCCTTAAACTGATTAAACCATCGAATGACAGCTTTGTAATCAGGTGCAGTTTGTAGGGAGGTGCAGTCATTGGCGCGCGCGCGACCCCGAACGACCTTGGTTACTGCGCATCTAGTGTGCGCATTGCACGGTCACGTCCCCTCCAAAACAAAACTTACTTTAACCAGCTGGCATTCAGTGAAAGAATTACACGATTAACATAAAGGGTTTCGATGCTATAATTTTTTGAAATGTTGGCATTATTTTTCGATGACCCTGTATAAGTATACAAAAATATTACAATTGGTGACCCCGACGTGATATTTCTTGCATAACAATTCTAACTTAAATATGCGGACAACCAAATCAGGAAGGAAAGTGACATTTCCCAAACGGTTTATGGATTTCGTCATTAATGACGAACTTTATCCATGGATTGTGTAACCAAAGAAAGTGATTTCAATATTCAGTGTAATATGTGTTTTATGTTTCAGTGTTGTTTAGTTCTCTACACTATATGGATTTTCTGTTCTCCACTACCATGTTATAGTAAAGTTGTCATAGTCCTTGCTGGTGGAGGAGTGATGTGGTGGACACAAAGTAAGAAACTATTTGGTCTTTCAAGTAGCATTTCATTCCATTGACAAATGAAGAAAGATAGTGAGTCAGTTGTTAGCTTTTGGTACATTCAAGTGTTATTTTCCCTGTTACAAAATGTGCGAATAAATATACAAAAAAAAAATACAGTTGTTAAACGAAAGTATGAGTATACAAAAATATTACATGTCTTGTAGGTCTGTTAGGCCCAGTTCCTTGATATCCATCTCATCTTCAGTCAGCCAAGTGGTACGGACCTTCCTGTTTCGCCAGAAGGTGAACAGACGGTTGGTCAGTCTGTTCGGAGGCAATCTTGTCACATGACCATAGAAGGCTACCCTTCTATTCCTGGCACAGTCAGAAAGCCTGTCTATTTGTATGTAGAGGTCGGAGTTGTGTTGTCTCCGATATTCTCCATCTTCTGGTCCTAAGATTTTTCTGAGAATTCTTCCCTCTCTCACCTCCAATTCATCAATTAAGCCTCATTTGTTCATTGACAGACACTCTATGGCATACAGGGCTTCCGGTCGGATGACTGTAGTGCAGTGTTTCAGTTTAAGGTTGCGTGATAGGCATCCTTTGTTATAGATGTTTTGAAATAAGGGGTGTTCAAATGAAAAGGCACAAAACGATACTGTGGGTACAATTTAGTCGCTAATCAAAAGTAATCACCGCAGGCCTGTGTACAGGTGTCCCATTGCTTCACTAGCCGCAGGATTCCCTGTTCCCAGAAGTCTTGTGGTTGTGACAGGAGCCAATCCAGTACAGTGTCCTTTAGTTCGTCGTCCGATTGGAAACTTTTTCTCTTGAGACGAACCATTAACAGTGACGTGTATTGTGGGACACTCCGTAGCCTACGCAAGTCAATCTAGAAGAACAAACGGCCTGGACTGCTCACAAACGGAGTGATTCTGCTTCATGATAACGCTCGCCCACACGTCTCTAACGTCACACAAGGTGTATTAACCACGCAAAGTGGGAGCAACTTGGGAATCCGCCCTACAGCCTAAACTTGTCACACTGCGACTTCCATCTGTTTGATCTGTCAAAAAAAAATCTCAAGGGAAAACGTTTCCAATCGGACTACGAAATAAAGGACACCGTACAGAATTGACTCCTGTCACAACCACAAGACTTCTGGAAACAGGAAATCCTGCGTAGTGAAGCAATGGGACACCTGTGCACAGGCCTGTGGTGATTACTTTTGAATAACGAATATAACACCCCTCGTAGTCTATAGGCAATTTCGAGCTTATTAAATCTAGCGTAGAACGCTGCTTTTTCTGACAGGTTGGGTTCAATCTACCACTTATTTATTAATCTCATTTTTTTTCAAGTTTAGGGAATAACAGCCATGTGTTGACCAACTGAAAATCATTTAATATATCGCTTATAACCAGGATGTTTTCTTTGTGACCTGTCCAACATGTATGCACAGTTTCAGCGAGGTTGGGAGATTCACGTTCATGATGTTCCCTTGGCAGTTCGGGCGTTGGATCGCTCGAGAGTCGAATATTTTGATAACCAAAGGGAGCTCATTAAGCAGTCTGACCGTAACCACTCTGCCCAGCCAGACATAACTAATGAGGTGACCGAGGAGCTTATGTCTGCTTCTTGCGGCGCCGTAGGCAGGTAAGGGTTCGAGACCTGACTACACCAGTTCATGGAGAGGAGACACCTCAGAAACAATAATGCAGGAAGAATTAAGTTGTTGTTCCAATTTGGGGCTTTGCGTGTGGGTGGAAACTGTCTGATAATCTGTGCCCGTATGTTGGTTAGTAAGTGTATTTGTTACTGAAGCTAGGATTTGGGTAGGAGGTGGCCATCGCATTAATTTAGGAACCATCCCGGTATTTGCCTGGAGTAGAAATGGCAAAACCACGGAAACCCAGTTACAGTATATGATAGCTGAGGTAGGAATCGAAACCACCTCTTCTCAGGTCTGCCTCGCAAGAGAGAGAGAACGTCGTTCAAGCACCCAGACCAAAATTAAATTTCTTGGCACGACAATCGAACACGGACCACCGTAATGACTGCCAAGAACAATGCTAGTGTCTACTTGATGGGCACATTTCATTATTATTATTATTATTAGGGCTCCGATTTTTAGGTGGTAAAAATCGGGGAAATATTTATTTTTTATGGATTAAAAATACCTGAAATACTGTATGTGACAAAAGAGGAAAAATACGTAATTATAATTTAGTTTATTAATGTGATTATAAACAATATGCAGTACTCACGACTGCAATTTATGCTATGTCTCACTGACTGCTGAAGAATTACAATACACAACGGGATGCATCTTCAGGTTGTCCATCACAAATGACCGACAATTATCGCGAAACACTTCTTCTGAAGGCGCGAAACTGCGGCAATGTGTTTCTTGCCCTCGAGGTGTGGTGTAACTTGAGATCGCTGCCAGGCTTGAATGCTTTCCCACATGGTTGGCAGAACAGAAGGCCCTCATCAAAAGCAAAATTATCCTTAAATTCTGCAATATACTGCCGCAGACGATAGCTTTTACTTTAGGCATCGTAGAACTGCCATACACTTCAGAGTGCCAGAAATGAACTGCAAGACACTGGTTCCAGGTAGTTGGGAGGGGAGGTTTAGCAATATGGCTATGGACAAGGAAATCCCCGGCTTCCACAGTGAGTGGGACGGGGCGACAAGATAAGGTGCAAGCTGACATACGCTCTGCATGAAGATTAGATAGCTCACAGGTTCTTCCCCGTTGAAGTAACACAGAACATAAACGCAATGAACTGAAAGATCTAAATATAAGTGGAAAGCAGGAATTTATGTAATTATACAAAAAATGTTTAAAATATGTATTTACATAAAACATATTTATTTACCAAAATATCCGAGCCCTAATTATTATTATTATTATTATTATTATTATTATTATTATTATTATTATTATTTATTGTTTAGGCCCATAGGATCACATAAAACAAATTACGATCTGCCGATGTTCTTTTTTTTTTTCTTTGGTCCTCCAAAACGTTTCGCTATGACAAGCTCGACGTTCCTCCGTCCATCCTTTCACCGATCCCCTTGCTCGATCTTCAGGTGTAACTTCAATTATTATTATTATTATTATTATTATTCAAATATGGAAGCTACGTGCTCTGTGCTTTAGATCGGTATCCCAACTGTTCAACATTATATAAAAAAGTATCCTTCCCAATGCATAATTGTTCCTGTTCTTCATTGCAAAGAGTGATTGAATTTGAATGTCTTACTGTGTCTTTCGTATTTACACAGAGAAAGGTATGAATGTTTGCTACCAACCGACGGTATGCATATTTAAGTGAAAAGAGCGAGAAATTTGACGTTATCTTAATCGTTCAAGAAATTGTCAAGAGTGAAATCACCGAGTCAACATACCTTTCCCTCTGACATTTAAAAGGACAAGTCTCTCTCTCTCATTTGTCGGTTCACCTAAGCATTAATGTTCGGCAATCAAGGTATTATAGACACTCTTGGGATATATAATTTACGTATTTATGAATCCTAGCTAACGTATAGAAAAAATGGTTATCTGCAAGACGCGGATCTTAATGACTTAAAAATGCTTCAAAAATGATCTATAAAATCACTGCAAAAATCCAATAAAATGACCCGAAAAAATTATACAAAATTATATTTAAATTTGGAGGAAATTTTACAATCAATTTATTCATCGAGTTCAAATAGGTTCTTCTTACAAAGTGGACGTTAAACCTTCAGCTAGGCGGCTTCGGTGGCGTAGTTGGTAGCATACTGAGCTTCTATGCCCAAGATCCCGGGTTCAAACCCGGCCAAAGTCGCCGGATTTTTGAGAGCGTTAAAATTCCTTAGTATGTCTTTCCTTCAGAGGGGATGCATACCGGCGGTCCCATGTCATAGATTTATGGCATGAAAAGGAACCTTCCAATAACTACACTTGTGTGAAGACAAAGCTTGTAGGTTAGAATTGATAACGCTCTATTAGTTCCAACGTTCACCGCCAAGTGCTGACTGCGATGCCATCTAGTAGCCAAGTCCGCAAGCTAGGTGTCGTGGACGGTAGCATTTGATAGCAAAAGTAGGAACTACTTGAAATTATTGTCTGCAGTCCTTTCTTGAATTAAAAAAAAGTCCTCTCGGCACGCCGGAAGGCGGAGGTAGATTTCATCGGGCAAACTTGGGGATAGGCGAAAATAGGCAGAATATGCACGTTTTCGTAGAAGGATCAGACCTCATTTATTGCGAGAAAGTATTTTATAATTGGAGCTAAATTAACTTTGTTTTTCGTCATTTTATGCATATTTTAAAAATTTTATTGTCTTATGGAAACGGTAACCTTCTTGTCATTTGGGGTACATTTTTATACTTGTGGTCACACTGTCGTTATGCAAGGTTTCGACACTGATGTGTAACTATGTAACGGTGTGTTACTTCTTCACGCAAAATTATATCTCCCGCAGAGATTTTGGTTGGTTCCTCAGTTTAGGGACTGCGACAACGCGGTCATGTAACCCCGTGTACTTTGGGTGAGTGTAGAATCTGTCTGATCAACAGTGTGAATTGTGATGGCTGTATTAGTCTGTAATTCAGGTAAGGACTGCAGACGATCAATTTCAAGCAGTAGTTCCTAATGTCGCTACCAGATACTACCGTCAACGACACCTAGCTCTGGACTTGGCTACGAGATGCCACCGCAACCAGCAACTCGCAACGAACGTTGGATCTTCCCCTCCAAAGGAAAGCATACTGAGGGATTTTTAGCGCTCTTAGAAAATCTGACGACTTCGACCGGCTTTGAACCCACGAACTTGGGCATAGAAGTTCAGCATACTACCAGTTACGTCACCGAGGCCGCTTCTCACTTAGTCAGATGGAAAGCTGAAGGTGATTGCGTGCAAGTGCGGTGTCATGGCAACGTCCGATGGCTCATCCCTTATCAATTTAGTAGTGTTGTCATGGCGACCTCGGATAGCTCTTGGCATTTTCTTATATTCCGAAATCATTTTTCTCATCCCTTGGCGTAATGGTGGGTCATATCAAAAATTCTTTCAGACAAAAGTTTTAGCTAATTATTAGGGGAATATTGTCCATTTTGTACGGTTTTGAAATTGTGCCTATTAAGAGAGATGTGATTAATGTTTCCCGAAACACCCACTTTTTCCCACCCCTATGGTCAATGGTTGGTGCTATCAAAAAACTCTTCAACCATAATTTTTTGGGCCTTATTCGACACATAGTATGAACTTTGAATGGATTCGATATTTCAAATTTTAAGAGAGTTATAGCGATATTTTACTTTTTCGAAAAAAGACCCCCATCCCCCCCCCCCCTCCTCGGTCGACCGATTGTGCCCATTAACGAACTCGTCCGAGATTTTATAGGGATACATATTATCTAAAAAATCAAATTGATTGGTGCAAAATTGCGGTAGTTATCGTGTCCACAAGAAAGTGATATATGTATATATATATATATACATAAATTATATACAAACTTTTTAACTGACGGTGGTTCTGGGGTCTAGGGGATGTGAAACGTGACGATATGTCGAAATTTTCCGGAAGTCGAAACATGGTACCCATTGCAATAGTTAGCTTTCTAATGAAATCTACTTAACAGATAACACACACTAATACAGCCAACACAATTAACACCGGTCATCAAACAGATTCTACACACACCCGAAGTACACGGTGCATTCACGATATAGAGAAGCAAATTACCGGAATTGCCAAGGGTCGAGAATGTGGGCAGTGGTCATCTAAGGAGTTAAACATACCACCAAATATAGGGAATATGTACTCATGAATAAATACGCCAAAATATTTATTTAAAAAAAACGACAAAATTTAAATAGAAAATATTTAGTTTTAAACACACACTGTAACTATCTGGGCTTTATTTTATTATTAGAATCGTTATTGTTTTTGCTCCTTACGTATGTTCCCCCTTAAATCGTTTTATAGAATCGTTAAAACCACATCACAATCCGTCTATTAGTTCTCGAGATTAGCCTGGATAAATAGACAAAATCGATGACTTAATTATATACTTTGTATAGAAGATGTAATGTTTCAACCAGATCAATAACAAAGTTCCTTCACAAGCAACTGGATGCTGTGTGGGCCAACAGTTGGCCATTTTAGATTCGTTTCTCTGATTGGGTTATCATGCGTAACAGTTAATGCTTCTTACATTGCAGCATGTTTGTTATTTCTTCATTTCCATTGTCAAAGCTCTAAGGCGGTCGGCCAAATCTGATATGTTGAACTGACTCAACAAGTCATTATTTTCCAGTTCATCGACTAGTGTTATCTAAAGTAAATGAACAGCTACACAAGATTTAATGCACAAGACACAAATAAGCTATTTTAAACTGTCACGTCATATGTGCTGAACCTCAAACCACCACTGGCTTCATACCGGGTGTCTCGCCACATATGTGCTGGGTCTCAAACCAACACTCGCTTCATACCGAGTGCCTCACCTCTTATGAGTTGAATCTCAAACCACCACTCGCTTCAGACGGGTGTCTCGCCTCATATATGCTGGATTTCAAACTAACACTCGCTTCATACCGGGTGTCTCGCCTCATATGTGCTGGGTCTCAAACCAACACTCGCTTCATACCAGGTGTCTCGCCTCATATGTGCTGGGTCTCAAACCAACACTCGCTTCATAACAGGTGTCTCGCCTCATATGTGCTGGGTCTCAAACCAACACTCGCTTCATACCGGGTGTCTCGCCTCATATGTGCTGGATCACAAACCAACACTCGCTTCATACCAGGTGTCTCGCCTCATATGTGCTGGGTCTCAAACCAACACTCGCTTCATACCAGGTGTCTCGCCTCATATGTGCTGGGTCTCAAACCAACACTCGCTTCAGACCGGGTGTCTCGCCTCATATGTGCTGGGTCTCAAACCACCACTCGCTTCATACCGAGTGACTCGCTTCATATGTGCTGGACCCCAAACCACCACTCGCTTCATACCGAGTTTCTCACCTCTTATGTGCTGGACCCCAAACCACCACTCGCTTCATACCGGGTGTCTCACCTCATATGTGCTGGGTCTCAAACCAACACTCGCTTCATACAGAGTGACTCGCTTCATATGTGCTGGACCCCAAACCACCACTCGCTTCATACCGAGTGTCTCGCCTCATATGTGCTGGGCCCCAAACCACCACTCGCTTCATACCGGGTGTCTCGCCTCATATGTGCTGGGTCTAAAACCAACACTCACTTCATACCGAGTGACTCGCTTCATATGTGCTGGACCCCAAACCACCACTTGCTTCATACCGAGTGTCTCACCTCTTATGTGCTGGACCTCAAAACACCACTCGTTTCATATTGGTGTGTATTGTCTCATATTCGCTCCATACGATGCTCATTTAAAAATGAAAAAGATTGTTGTCTTTGGCTAATCCAGTCTGAGGTTAGTAGGAATCCTACGCGTTCTTAGAAAGAAATTGGCAAGATATTGCAAAAATAGCCTTTTCCCTATCTTCACGTAGGCCTGCCTACCTGTTAATAATATTTCGGAATTTCATTGTTTATTTAATATATTTCCTTCAATATCTTAAGTTCAGTAATGTTTAGTAGATTATGTACATTAAAATACACACATCAAGAGTCGCAGTGGTCTCAAACCCATTAGTCGTTCTTACGTGCGTGTATATCAGCTGTGTACACTCGCCTGTGTCAATGAGGATAGATCTGTGCGAGTGTGGAGACGACCCGGTGAACGTATGCACGACCAATACATCCGAGACCGATACCAACAGGGAGAAGGTGGTGGCATCATGTATGGTCGCCGAACCCCTCTTGTGTACATCCCAGGGCGTATGGCAGGCATACGTTACAGGGATACTATCCTGGCACCTGTAGTGAAAGGCTATGCTGACGATTTCAGCCCAAATTTCGCTTTCGTTGACGATAACGCTCGCCCGCACAGAGCTGGCCATGACAATGCCTTTCTTCAGGAGAATGGTATTCACAGAATGGAATGGCCTGCCTATTCTCCCGATCTCAATTGTGTAGAGCAGGCGTGGACACTGCTTAATAAATAAGTCCGTTCTCACTATGCACCATGGCAATATGCAAAACTTTTTTTGGAAGTGTGTGTGTAATTGATAGAACAGTCAAGAGAGGTATTGGACGAATCACCACCTGTAACTATCGTGTCTCCAGCGCAAGCATAAGTTCATGGTGCCATCTTGGACGTTAAGTAAGCAGAGTATCAGCACACGTCGCATCATTTAGTTTAATGTCCTCCTGGCCAGCTAACGATAAGCACAATGCAAGCATAATGTGATCACTATAGTGCGGGACAAACCATTGGAAGCCGGAAGGTTACGCGTAATATTAGCTTCTCTTCTATCTTACCACCTTGGCTTGCATCTACTGGTCACGTACAATTGGTTGCCTAGTACGGCAGGCGCCGACGCCATACATGCTGAGAAAAAATTCTTAACATTCCAAAGACTCTGTGCAATTAAGATAATTTCCAGATGGAAAAACCAAAACATTCCTGTAAACAGGATTACTCACATATACATAAAAGGACCGCTCTTCTGACTCGTTAACAGAAACCATGATCTGACAATGCTATTTATATGATACAGTTTCTGCAAGATTTCAAGTATTGACGCTTTGTATTTTGTGTATTACAGTGAAAATACGAGGACCATCCAGAAATTAAGCTTTCCTATTATTTTCTTTTCGTCCCACGATATGACAGGTGTCTAAATTCTGGTGGTGATTGTGCCAAAAAATACAACATTGCTGTGTCTGGTGCCAATAAAGTTCTTCGTTTCATTAAAAAAATAGGCAAAATGTATTTTCTGGCGGGCCTCGTCTGCCTTGGTGAGCAGCTTAATCACACGCTTGCATAGGATCAAATAGCCCACGGGTTCTCCGCTGTAGGCATGCATCTACATGATTATGAATCACAGTACGGACGAGAACAGTAGTAGTCTAATATCGAAATAATGATTCGACTACTCGTGAATTTAAAAGAAAAATGCAGGTCACATGGCGTTTGCTAATTTTGGTCTGCATAACATTTTCATATTGGTGTGAAAGCTTCCAGAAAACCACTAATTGTAACAAAAATTCCTGTGTCTGTAGGATCACAACAAATTATCCAATGAGCTTCTGTTTAATTGTGGTTAACAATGACCTGAACACACAGCTTATTATTTGCTGTTACTTTTTTTTAAGAAGAAAAAAAGATTCTGTTCAGTCTTAATATATAGAGTAAAATGATATAAGACAAACAAAAAATTAATGAGAAATTTCTTCCGCAGAGGATCGCAAAATTTCAATTATAAACTCAGCGAGAACGTTAATAAATAAGACTTTTTGTTCATTAACATTCTCAAATGTTGATTAGCGCTGTTCAATAAGAGCAACTCTACCCGCAGGAGGCGGAATCACAAGATTAATTTGGGCGAGTTCACGCACAACATAGTAAAGTCATTGATGACCTCACTCTCAATGAACCAAGAACTCGTTCTCAGATAATTAGTTCGTGAGGAGGCCGTACTCCTACAACAGGTCTACCGCAATAAGAAATGCAATGCGCTTCTCACAGCTTGACCTCACCGTGTTCAGTTCCACAATCCGAGTACACTTATCATCCCGCGACTCGTGACACCAGAACAAAGAAGTTCTGTGACGAACTAAATAGCCTACTGTTTTTAAACTTAACAGTGACCCTCCGTGGCTTAGGCGGCAGCAGGCCGGCCCCCACCGCTGGGTCCGTGGTTCAAATCCCAGTCACTTCATGGGAGATTTGAGCTGGACAAAGCGGAGGCAGACAGGGTTTTCTCCGGGTACTCCGGTTTTCCCTGTCACAAATTTCTATCCAGCAACACTCTCCACTATCATTTCATTTCATCTGTCATTCATTTAATCATTGCCCCAGGGCAGTGCGACAGGCTTCGGCAGCCGGCACAGTTCATATCCTCGCCGCTAAATGGAGGCTTCATTCATTCCATTCCCTGACCCGGTCTGTCGACTGGAAGCAGGCTGTAGATTTTCATTTTTCATCTGTGATTCAGATAGAAGGACTGCAGACGATTATGTTTTTCAAGTAGTTCCTACTTTTGCTACCAAATGCTATCGTCCACGACACCTAGCTATGGACGTGGTCACTAAATGCCATCACAGTCACCACCTGGCGGCGAGCGTTGGAACTAATAAAGCGGTATCAAACTAACATACAAACTTTTGCCTCCACAAGTGTAGTTAGTGGAAGATTCTTTTCCATGCCATAAATCTACGACATGGGACCGCCGGCTTTACTTCTCCTCCGAAAGAAGGCATACTCAGGGAGTCTTAACGCTCCTAAAAAATCCGACGACTTCGGTCGGGTTTGAATCCACCATCTTGGGCATAAAGTCATTCAGTAAGTGTTAAGCTAAGAATAATAATAATAATAATAATAATAATAATAATAATAATAATTAAACTCATCATAACTAATATCGAACCGGCGCCCAAACACCTTGCAGTGGAACAAGGAAAAATTAAGCGCGCTGCAAAGTTTAAGTACCTGGGAGAAATTATAACACCTAATGTATCAGAGAAAGAAGCATTCACATCGCGCATGAGCAAAATGGAAATGTCTTACCATTTAACTAAGGACATCTATAAGAAAAGGTCAATATCCTTCAACGCAAAACTAAAACATTACTGCAGTGTCATCCGTCCGGAGGCCCTGTATGCTTCTGAATGCCTCACGATGAACAAAAAAGGCTTGGTCGAAAAACTGGCGGCCAATAAAAGGAAAATTTTGAGAAAGATATTGGCTCCCATTAAAGACAATGGGGAATACAGAAGACGGCATAACCATGAACTATATACTCATGTGATGTCATCCGGAAGAGAAGGATAACATTTCATGGACATGTGAAACGAATGAGCCCAGCGAGACTGACCAACCGCAACATAACTTACTTTCAGGAGGGGAAAACAAAATGGGCCTGGTTTATTCAACTGGATAATGATCTGAAGGAAGTGGGGATTACACCAACAGACATTCAGGAGCGCGCCCCACTCAAAAGGAAACTTCAAGCTTGCAAAGGTTTCCAAGAAAAACGAAACTGAAAACGGGAAAGATTTGGACCCAGGAACGGAAGGAAGTCAACCGAGAACGAATACGGGCGTACTGGGCAAACATCAAAGCCTGTAGGAGACAGTTGGAATGACGTGGTCTATAGATGGCCTATACGATATGAATGAAAGCATAATTAAACTCAGCAACTTATCTAGGTTTATGGCGTGTAATGTGTGGGGTTTCGCCTAGGATCACCATCAGACCAACTCCAGTCCACTGGCTCCCACTGGTATAATGCCACCTGACTTACGAAGATCTAGTGCTCTTGTTCGAGAGTACAACCCTCTGCTACCTGTTCTAGGCGACATACCAGCTCTTAGTCTCCAAGATTGAAATCACGACATCCACCTCTTTGTGATGCTGCTTTGAAGACATCCACCAACTTCGATGCTTTGGAGGAATGGAAAGGCCGCTGGAATAACTCCACTGACTTACCCCTACATAACATCTTCAGAGGAGAAAAAATTGCTAACGGATTCCAACTACCGCGTGCAACTTGGTCCAGACTGAACAGGATCAGGACAGGTCATGGAAGGTGCAGGGATTCTCTCTATAAGTGGAACTTTGTACCATATCCAGAATGTGATTGTGGAGCCCCTCGCCAGACCATTCCCCACATTTTAGGCGAGTGTCAACTACGGGCTTATCAAGGTAGATTGGAAGACTTTCTATCACCAACAGCGGAGGCACTGCAGTGGGTTCAAAAGTTGGGCACTCAGCTATAACGGATAACACTAATGCCCGAAGCGAATCAATGTTTTTTTTTTGGTTACTGTGTGTATATTGTATATATTATGTATATAATTTCCTTGCCATACGCTAATAATAATAATAGCTGGTGTTCCTAGGCAAACCCCACACAAGACACGGCATAACTCTAGAAAAATTGCTGAAGTTTAATTCACTGGCCGTAAAAGCCAAAACAAATAATAATAATAATAATAATAATAATAATAATAATAATAATAATAATAATAATAATAATAATAATAATAATAATAATAATAATAGGTCCCAGGAATTAACCTGGGAGGAGTCCATGTGGCTCTGGGCAAATGGGAGTGAAATGCGTCGTTGCCTGTCATCTGCAACCATAACATATTGGATTCAGCAAGAGAATCCAACTAGCCTCTTTCACTCCAACTCCGGCACATAACCTACAAGAGGTGCCCCTGTTAAGCCGAGCAACTCAGTGGAAGGTTGGGTAACCAATCCCAGCGGGAAACTGGGTCGGCGAGCCGATCAGTGCTGGGGGCTCCAAGGCTCACAACCTTGGTAGTACCCTGGTCGGTGTGAAACATCACTGACCCCAAACTACAGTTTTTCAACTGTTCAAAGCATGGAGGAAAGTTCAGCAAAAGCTACTACCCCAGGTGGTAACCAATCCACCTTCGCCTTGAGCGAAGCATGCAGGCCTTCGGAATCTGGGGAGCCTGCGCCGACATGCATGGAGGTATCGGAGACTCCAGGAAAGATCCAACACAAACGCCGGAATTTCTTTGCTACCTTTAACACGAATTCCCTTCGGAAGATTGGTAAATTGAAACAACTAACTGATTCCTTATCCCAACATCAAATCCTGATTGCAGCAATTCAAGAAACGAGATTCACAGATGAACAAGCCTTTGAGTCTGAAGGCTACAGAATTTTTAAAGGTAAAACTGGTAAACGTGTAATAAAAACAGTTCCCAACCTTGGCACAGGATTCATCGTCAGTAGGAAGATTTTGGATTCAATAATTGGCTTCAACTCGCCTAGCAGTCGAGTTTCAACTCTCTCCTTCCGGAGCACAAACAAAGTTTATACTGTTGTGAATGTCCATGCGCCAATCAATCAAGCGAATAAGAGAGACCCGGAAGGAACGGATAGATTCTGGGAAGACCTTGAAGATGTTCTCTGTAAGATTCCAGACAAACACACGATTATGCTTCTTGGAGATTTCAATGCACAGCTGGGTAAGGAAAGAAAGTTCCAAAACATTATCGGAAACTATCCAGCTCACCAGAGAACAAATCGCAATGGTGAGAGGCTCGTAGAACTATGTAAGGCTTTCAATCTTGTAATAAAATCCACAGCGTTCAAACACCTTCCGAGAAAACAGAAGACTTGGACATCTCCGAATCCAAATCTCGGCGAATTTCAAATTGATCACGTCGCTATTGCACGTAAAGCTCAGAGAGAAATACAGAATGTGAAGGTTCTAAGAAATGCCAATCTAGATTCGGATCACTATCTATCCAAAATCAAAGTTAAGCTGATTCCGAGAAACACCAGAAAGGCCGTCTTAAAAAAGATCAATCGATTTGATACGGAAAAACTACGATTGTGCCCTAAATTTACTCAAAAACTAGAATCTTGGAATCCCGAAAACTGGGATGAACTACAACAGGCCTTGGTCACAACAGCACAGGAGACAGTTCCACTGACGAAGTCAAAGAAACATGCGTGGTGGAATAATGTATGTGATTCAGTGGTAAAGCAAAGACAACTTGCCTGGCAGAAATGGAACTCGGGAAAGAACCAAGAAAATTGGGAAAACTTCGTGAACGAGAGACAACGCGCTGCAAAAATCATCCGCAATGTAAAACGTGCCTACAACAAGAGCCAACTAACTCAAATTGAGCTAGACTTTCAGAGGAACAACACAAGGGACTTCTACAGAACCTTCAAACGCAATCTAAGCAAATACAATCCTCCGAGTCTACAGTTCAAAGACTCAAATGGGAGACTAGCTTACAGTGAGAGAGAAAATTGCCAGATTCTAGCGAAATACTTTGAATCCCTCCTTAATTGTGAGACTCCCAAATCCACTTTCTCATTTGAAGACAACGTACAAGTCCACCCAGATTCATCCCCTCCAACGAAAGAAGAAATCAAACAGATTATCCAGTCACTTAAGAACAACAAGGCACCAGGTGAGGACTCGATAATCGCCGAATTGTGGAAGTATGCTGGTGAAAAGATGATTGATAAATTGACTGACATTATCAAGGAGATTTGGGAAACTGAGAAACTTCCACGTGACTGGACTTCTGCCTTGATTCATCCCCTGCATAAGAAAGGTGACAAAACGGACGTTAACAACTACCGCGGCATTTCCCTCCTACTGATAATTTACAAAATTATTTCAAAAGCTCTGCAGATTAGGGCAGAACAACAACTTGATCCACAATTAGGAGAGTACCAAGGAGGGTTCAGGAAAGAGCGCTCATGTGCAGAACAAATTATGAATCTGAAATCCATCCTTTTCTATCTGAAGCAAAGGAACAAGAAATTTGTGGTAACCTTCGTCGACTTCAAGAAGGCCTATGATTCGATTGATAGAATAGCTCTTATTCAAATTCTAAAGGAATTTGGATTGGATAATAAAACCAGGGCAATCATTCAACAGACCTTAGCTAACACCACCTCCAGAGTCAAGTTCAGAGGAGAAATTTCGGACTCTTTCGAAATTAAGACAGGAGTTAGGCAGGGAGATGGGCTTTCACCCCTGCTCTTCAACTGTGCACTGGAAAAGGTCATCCGCGAGTGGCGCAAAGAAATGAACGATGGGGTCCAAAATGGAGTACGACTGGGTTACAAGAACATGAACCTTTCTATTGATTGCCTCGCTTTTGCAGATGATCTTGCAATTTTCTCCGACTCTTTAGACATGGCCACAAAACAAATTAACCAGCTGCAGGTACAGGCAACAAAAGTTGGTCTTCAGATCTCTTTGGAGAAAACACACTTCATAACTAACATCAAGCCAGCACCAAGGGAGCTAAAAGTAAACCAGGGGAAAATCAAACGGACAGATAAGTTTAAATATCTTGGCGAGTGGATAGAACCCAACGTATGTGAGAAAGAAACCTTCACTTCGCGCATGAACAAAATGGAAATGGCGTACCAACTCACCAAGGACGTTTACAACAAAAAGTCAATATCCCTGAACGCAAAACTTAGGCATTATTGCACTGTCATACGACCAGAGGCTCTGTACGCAGCGGAATGCCTCACCATGAACAAGAAAGGCCTGGTAGAAAAATTGGAGATCAAGGAAAGAAAGATCTTGAGGAAAATTCTTGGCCCGATTAAAGACAACGGTGAATATAGACGACGGCATAACTATGAGCTGTATATTCATGTCCAGAAGATCTCTGATGTAATGAGGAAAAGGAGGATTGCATTTTATGGCCACTTGCTTAGAATGAAACCCACACGATTGACAAACCGGATCTTTAACTATTTTAAAAATAAGAAGACCAAGCCAGCCTGGTTCGAAGAGGTGGAAAGTGACCTGCAAGAGATGGAAATTACCTGTGAGGATATTCAAGAACGCAATCCCCTCAGGAAGAAACTACACGACCACCAGGGTTTTCAAGAAAAACCGAAGTTGAAGACGGGAAAGATGTGGACGGAAGAAAGAAAAGAGCAACACCGGCAACGTATGAAGGAACACTGGGCAAACATCAAAGCCCAGAGAAGCCAGTTGAAATAACGTGGTCCTTAGTTGGCCGATACGATTAATGAATGAATAATAATAATAATAATAATAATAATAATAATAATAATAATAATAATAATAATAATAATAATTTAAAATGACATAGAAATGACCACGATAGCCCGATTTCTTCTTGACGATGTGATTATAATAAAATATATTCTTCACAAATTGTCTGGGTCAGGCTGGGGTGCAACTGCATCAACTCTTAGAACAACAGCGTTTGCCCTAGTACACCCAGTGACCGAATATTGCTGTCCTGTGTGGTTAAATAGCGCTCATATACACCCTGGGCACAAAGTCCCGTTACCCCTATACATATTTTCAGGAAACACATTTTTTAACATTTTCTGTTTCAGATATAATCAATGGCTGATACTAGTGACTATAGCATTGAAGAACGCATTGTCACAAGCACTTGGGTTCATGGGAGACCAAGAACAGGGAAAACGTTGGAACAGGTGCGTACTGACTTTGAGCAGCGATCGTAGCCTACGCAAGTCCATCAAGAATAAACAGCCTGGACTGCTAACGAAGGGAGTGATTCTGCTCCACAATAACGCTCGCCCACACGTCTCTAATGTCACACAAGGTGTATTGGCCACGTTCAAGTGGGAGCAAATATAGCAACCGCCCTACACCCCGACTTGTCACCCTGCGACTCCCATTTGTTTGGTCCGTTAAAAAAATCATCTGATGGGAAAACGTTTCCAATCGGACGACGCACTGAAGGACACCGTACAGGATTGGCTCCTGTCACAACCACAAGACTTCTGGGAACAGGGAATCCTGCGGCTAGTGAAGCAACGGGACACCTGTGCGCAGGCCTGTGGTGATTACTTTTGAATAACGAATAAATTGTACCCACAGTATCGTTTCGTACCTCTTCATTTGAACACCCGTCGTAATCCAATCATTTATCATCAATCCGAAGATTGGCTTTATTCCAAATTAAAAACGTCACCCCTGATCACTCCCCGTAGTTACGCCACTGCCCAGCACGCAAGTTAGTTTAAGGTAAGACCGAATGCCCTATCTCGCCAATGTTAATTTTGTATACTTTATGTTCATTTTTCTCAGATAAAGATAAATGCGTGTTTACAGTATATTCCTCGACTCTTACTAAGTGCTGGGATTTACAATTGCAACTTTGGTTCCATAAATGTGGAGGTATGATTTTATTTCGAAAGGATATATTCCAATAAAAAAATCATGAACAATGAGGCATAAATCTCAAGGTATTAGTCACAATGAGCTGATTGTAGATCCCCAGCTGTATTATACACATTTGTAAGTACCTGTCAAAATTTCATGGTTATACATTGTATAGTTTTGAAGAAAAAGGAACATTTTTGAGAATTTTTAAGTTTCAAGAAAATCAACTGCAAAGTTGAAGAGAGAAAAAAGTATCTAAATCTTCCCCTATACGTTTTCCTAGACCAGTTAGAAGCATCCAGCAACATAATCTGACTGCTCACTGGCTAATCTGCTCTTTTTTTCTTCTTTCTTGCCAGATTTGCCGCAAATTCTGCAGTTTGCCCCTTAACCTGTCAAGCACTTTCAATCCAGATGCTGTATGCTTTCCGATTTCTACTCCCAGTTCATCAAGAACCTTAACTGCCTGAATTCCCACAATTGAAGGTTATTGCAGCAATTAGTGCTTTTACTTTTCCATTTCTTCCAACAATCTCCAATCATTGGAAATTTAAATACTAGCTTCGGAGCGGGCCTATCACCCCAGTTTCGGTCAGCATCAAACTGTCAAGTCATGTCGCGCAACAGTATAGCCAACTTCCGGAACTTTAAAATGAACCAAACCACAGCCTTCTAGGTCAAGAAGTTCCTGATATATCAATTACTATACCAATCGGTGCAACATGAAACGAACATCCATGCAGTGTAGATGTAAATTTAAGAAATAATTAAAAATACCTCCAGAACGAATTTATATATAAATGATACACCAGAATGTTCGTTTAAAGTCCAAATTTTAACATAAGTCAATAAATTAAAAAAGTTTTTTTTTTTCAGATTTTCGCGTTCAGTCTTACCTTGAAGACAATGGTACGAACAGGTAGTTATGATGTTATTAAATACAGACTCAGAGACGGATGGGTCTGAAACTTCTAATCCCACCAACCTCTTGCTGTTTCATTCATGACTGGCGTGAATTAGTATGGGGAAAAAGTGTAAAAGAGCGCAGATGGAGAAATCATGAAGCACACGTCAAAAGTCAGCTCACGATCTCGTTAGGTGGAAGTCTTTTTTTGCTGCAGCTCAGCGGGATCAGATGTGAAATTTATACTCACGAAAGAGAATCAGTACAGTACAGTATGCCGCATAAGTACGGCACGTGAAACGACAGAAGCCGAAGCAGCCCGAAGTGTATCATATGTCATGGGTTGGTATAATACTTTGTGGAAACCGACAAGATTAAGGTACCGTAAATAGTTGGAAAGTTCCTTCTTCAAAAAATAAAATAAAAGAACACCGGTGGTTGTAGAATTCCTGTAAGTAGTGGCGTGCATTCAATCCCATCTGGCGGTTTCAGTGGCGTAGTCGGTAGCATGCTGAGCTTCTATGCCCAAGATAGCGGGCTCAAACCCGTCCGAAGCTGTCGGATTTTTTAAGAGCGTTAAAAATCCCTCAGTATGCCTTCCTTCTTAGGGGAAGTAAAGCCAGCGGTCCCATGTCATAGATTTATGGCATGTTAAAAACTTTCCACTAATTACACCTGTGTGAAACTAAATTGTATAGGTTAAGAATGTAAACAACACTCTTAAGTTGCTACGTTCGTTGCCAAGAGCCGACTGCGGTGGCGTCTAGTAGCTAAGTTCTGAACTAGGTCTAGTAGTCGTTGACGGTGGCGTTTGGTGACAAAATTAGGAACTATTTGAAAAATTCAAAGTTGCAGTCCATACTTGAATTTAAAAGAAAAACAGATACACACACTAATACAGTCATCACAATTAACACCGGTTATCAGACAGATTCTACACACACCCAAAGTACACGGGGCTACATGACCGCGTTGTCGCAGCCCCTAAACCAAGGAACCAACCAACCAATCCCATATACCCCAACAGCGCAGGGGAAATTATTTTTAAATCAAATTATTTCCTGTGGCAAGTACCCAAACAGATTCAAAATCGGGCGCACGGAAGATCTCGCCACGAACTGTTGGGACCCAGCTAGCTAGGCGGTGTAGCGCGGCTCTTCCACTATGTTGCATAATTATCAAACCGTGGAGTTCTAATAAAGGAGATCTGTTGACATCCAATATAGATTTATGTATTCATCATCATCATCATCATTTATTGTACATAACAGGCCATTAAGGCCCATGACAGAAAACAAAGAAACACAACAAACACTTCAAATACGGTATACAATATTACAAACCAAACATTCCCTTAATCAATCCATTGTCGTCAACCATTTGATCAGTCCGATATTTTCTTTTGCCTTTTTCTTTGATCTTGTAATTTAAGACTGGTAGGTAATCAGCCTTCCGAGCCCGAGCTCAGTGATGGAGCTGCCATCTGAGGTGCTGAGCCACCCGGTTTGTTATCAAAGTGACCTTCTTCTAGGCGAGTTGCCTTCTCCACGGCTCATTGAGTCTCACCTACCCATACCTATTGGTCCGGGTATATATATATTTAAAAAAAAGGATCATATAAAATTGATATTAATTCAAAAGGTAAGGGATCACCAGCTATTACAAGGGGAAGAATGTGTACATAACCTAAAATTGTAAACGTTGATTGACAACTATAAAGAACTGTCACCTCACGCAAACGTGCGGGTTGTCTAGGGCATGATATAGAAGGCGGTGGAGGCCCGTGTGCTCTTCCTCAATGAATACAAAGAACTACCCAATATCAAATCAACGCAAGATAAACAAACATGTCTGCAATTTAGGACACACAAACATACCGAATGGCACATTAGAGATTTATGTATTAGAAAGTAATTTTGAAAGCGTTTGTCTGGAGCGTGGCACTATATGGAAGTGAAACTTCGACTGTTGGCGCAGCAGAAAAGAGGAGAATAGAACAATTTTAAATGTGGTGTTACGGGAGAATATGCTGTTGCCACAACTTTCAACACAAGCTGTGTAGTTATGGCGCACCCTGTGCTACAAAGAAGAGCTGGTTCTCCCAACCAGTATGTTACTGGCCCATGACATAATCTATAGCTTCTGCACAGTAACAATGCATCGTAAATCAATGAAACTCTGCACTTGCAATCTTGGTTTCATCTTCATTGTTCAGTTAGCGCGCGTACGAGAACCCAGTTCCTTCCTTGTCTGGCAATTATACGAGAACAACTTCTGACAAGCATACGAATTGGGTCACAAACAGGTCAGCATGGGGGTGATTCAACTTCACAGACGTTCCTATTATTTAACTGATATCGTGGTCATCAACCCCGTGTACAAGAAAAAGGGGGCGTATATACAATTTCTTTCGGAGGGGGGACTATCCTGGAAAATTGTGAGTATTCTCAGGGCATTATCACCGCAAAATATCCAGAAATATCAACCAATATCTTAGAGCATATAACTTTGTGTAATTAATTTGGATAAGAGTTAAATGTAAAATTCTAAGTTCATATAGCCTACAATTAGTGGCAATACAAAAAAGTTGTAAAATACAACAACACAAAATAAAATGTTATACTCAATGTATTTTCTATTATGGCCTATGGAGTATGGATGGCAACTATCTAAATATTTTTCAATTTATTAAGCAGAAAGTTTTTTTTTACACATTGATAATGTATTTCTCCAAAGTACCGTACTGTGGAATTCTCAGTTTTGCCTCACAAGGCTGAGTGTACCCGTTCCAACCCTCAGACCAGAATTAAAATTTCTTGGCAGAACCTGTCGCTTGGAAGGCAGGTTTTTCTTCGACTCAATTCACTAAAATCGTTACTGCTCGACTTCCAATAGTCATAAATGAATGATCCTTTACAGAAACCTTCCTCGAGAAATCCATTACAGAATGGTGAAAGGCACATCAAAATCCATCCAGTGACTTTCGAGATTACTCGTTACATCCAAGAATCGGGGACTTTGTTTTATACTATGTAGAGATAAGCAGAAGGAAATATTACATTAAATATTTATTACAAAATAACACGCTTTTATGTACAAAATTGGGGAGGGGATATTTTGTGATACATATCTCATGTCATATTTCTTTCAGGTTAGGTTATATAAATACACTGAGCGGCAAAGAAAACCGAACACTTGAAAAATTCAACATTACTTTCATTGAAATCATAAATATGAACGCTCTAGGCCTAGTAACTTACATAAGTAACTGTTTACAGCATGGAAGTAAGGTTAATTGTTTTCCTGGATGTATTACCATTCTACATGTGATGTTTCACTTAACAATAGCGATTCATTGACATGATGCTGTTTCCCGCGGAAAGATGTGCGCGCCACCATTTTCGACCAGAGGCACTGCCCTGGCAACAGTTTCAGGCCTCAAACGCATATTCGTTTCTGAATTGCACAAAAATAACTGAGGATATGGCTGTATTGATCTTTTCTAATGCCAACAAGTGGCAAAAGAAAAAAAGAAAAGAAAACATTGCATTGTTGACGATAGCGATGGCGCGCACATCTTTCCGCGGGAAACAGCATCATGTCAAAGAATCGCTATTGTTAAGTGAAACAATGACATGAAGATTGGTATTGCATCCAAGAAAACAATTAACCTTACTTGCATGCTATAACTACTGTATGTACTTTACTAGGCCTATACCGTTCATATTAGAGAAACCAGTGGGTAAAGTTAAATCGCCTAAGAACAGGTCACGCCAGATGAAACGCCATGCTACATAAATGGGGACTTCATGATTATCCTGCCTGCGACTGCGGAGCTCCTCTTCAAGCCGTAGAGCATATTATTCAAAATGTCCGCTGAGGAAATATGCTGAATCACCAGAAGAAGTTATTTCTGCTGCACCTCCCTTTCTTGACTGGCTTCAACAACTGGACATCTCGTTGTGAATGCGAATGCGAACGCAACCAATGTTCTTGTGATGTATATATTGTACATATGATTTACTTATTTATATATACATTTATTATATTGTAATTCATTTAGTTGCTAGCCATTCGATAAATAAATAACCGTTCATATTTATGATTTGAATGAAAGTAAAATTGAATTTTTCAAGTGATCTTTTTTTGTTTTTGTGTTTTTCTTTTGTTTTTGCAGGTCAGTGTACATGTTTTCCCGCCTAATGTAATTGGGCACAATTTGTGTTGACCGACTGGAAAGCTTTGTTTAATAGAACTAGGCAACACTGAAAAATGGATTCCATCACTTCAAGTGTCCAATTTGTAAACAATGTAGGCCAACAGTAAGTAACTGCTACTTCATTTCTGACCTGCATTGTTAATATTTCGAAAAGAAAAAAAAATGAAGCAATGCGAAGTAAAACATGACAGGAAGCCCAGTCTTCCCTTGATGGCCAACAGTCGTTTCCCGGTCGATTAACTGTGAAGAGCTTGGCAGTGATGTTATTATAGTTCAGAGAATGGCGGAAGATTACATCATTCGTAGTGCGACATGATGGAGAGTCTGACAAAGCCAAGTCTACGAATAATCATTGATGACAACAATATCCCCAGGTTACTTAATAGCTGCCTCTAGTGGCGTATGGAGGAGACTCCGGCTCCAGAAGTCAGTCCTCAGCCTAGAATTTGCATTCTGGTCTGACGGTTTGATCAGGCTACACTCACTTTCGTGAGGCAAAACTGACAAGATTCCATCGTTTTCCCCACTTCTACCCCAGGCAAATACTGGGACGGTTCCTAACTTAACGCCACAGCCACCTCTCTCCTAATCCTAGCCTCAATTCATTCATTCAATCATTCATTTAATTTATTTGCAAATGGAGGGAATTCCCCGGTGAAAAATTGTACAATTAATTACAGAAAATTACCAACAATAATATCACACACACTTAATGTACACAAGTCGCCATTAGGGACCTTTTTGTAATTACTTCGGTGTATTTACACAAAATATCACTCTTCTCTTAAAAACATCAATCAAGTTGGTAATACTAACATTTCTAAGCACTGTAGTTAGAAACACACCTGAAATGGTGTACCCTAATACAGTAGGCCTTCTTCATTTGGCAGTTTTGGTGACTCTGAATATACTCTTAGTTCCATCTCTTAAGGTACAGAATGCACATACAAAATTTGGTTGAAGCTAATGGATAGTATGGACGTTAAATGTTGTCAGATATTGGATCTATCAGTGCGCGTAAAATCATGTTGGCAACAATGTCATGCATATGTTGCTTAGAATTAATCTGAAATATAACGATCTAACTTAGTGCCAATTTTTGATAAAATTCATTTGTTAGTATAGAAGTTACATGTAATTAAAATGTCGACCTATCAGCAGGCTTAGACTCATGTTGGCAGCACTGATGTATACACCAAACTGATGCAGAATGTCAGGTACTATAAGTGTGAAAAGTTTAGAGCTGTTGGCTTGCATACTTTCTGATATATTGATATTAGGGTTAAAAAAATAGAGAGAGCATTTATTAACAGTTGGCAGCCCTGGTGGCTCTTAAGAACACGCACAGTTATATCTTGGTATAGTACACATTGTACATACGAAATTTGGTTGAAATCTAATCGATAGTATAGAAGTTACCTATCGGCAGGCTTAGAATCATGTTGGCACCACTGTCATGTATGGGCTCCGGAAAATTAATCTGGAATGTTATTATCTCTGTTTGTGCCAATTTTGGAATAGTTCGCATGCATAACCTCTGAGAAATGTAACATAGAGCTCAAATTTCAATTACGATTTTTCAGCAGTTGGTAGCACTGATGTCATTTTCAAATATGGCCGTGAGATATTCAGGTATAGATCTTTACTCATACCATATTTGGTTTCGATAGCTGCAGCCGTTTAGGAGTTGATAGGGAGGGGGTACACGCTGAGACGGACAGAAGGAGAGACAGGGACAGGCAGACAGACAGGCAGTCAGACACACGCACATAAAAATTTTCCCGGATCGATCTCATAAGTCTACTTTCTCCTCATTTTTGCAAAATGAGAAAAGTAGGCTAAACACTTAGCACTGGGTACCATCGGGCTCGGGAGAAAACAACAGTTGACCAAATGAGCTCGACAAGAATGTAATGCCGGACTCAGTGGGGGTCCCGTGGTCGCCAATCTACGTGCCACTAGTTGTGAGCCCCTGGGGGAAATATGGAGCAGTGTTATGCAAAATCATGATGATGGACACCTGTTGTACGTTCTATGACCTTGCTCAATCAATATTCCAAGATGAATGGAATTTATTTATAGCGTACACATTTCGCTCATAATCCTGAGGCTGCATGGATCAGTGCGCACTTCCTGGAGGGCGATTCGCTAGTTTTTCTTGGCATGACGTAACAGAAATACGCCAACGGCCTGGCCATGTTGAAACACCGTCCCTTGAGAACTCCGCAGTTAAGCAGCATTGGGCGTGGTCGGAACTGGGTTGCCAACTTACCGTTGCTTTAGCGGTTGTGAAGACTTCGAGATGATTATTCGTATCCCCTTGGGTCTTAACTTAAGACATCTACATGTACATGAATACATGGAATTACTTAAAATCTAGAAATAAAATCAGAAACATGAACATTGTACAAGTCATAGGTCATAGGTGACAATAATAATAATAATAATAATAATAATAATAATAATAATAATAATTTAAATAACTTGGAGAGTGGACAGATTCCAACAGTTTGTAGAAGAAGGTTTTGCATCACGGATCAGGAAAATGGAAACGGCATATCAACGAACTAAGCTTTCAAGAAAAGCCAAAAGTGAAAATTGGTAAAACATGGACTAAAGCGAGCAAGGAACTGCATAAGAAAAGAAGGCGAGAATACTGAGCGAACGTTATAGCCCAAGCGCAATGAAATAGAAAAGGACAGTTGAAATAGCGTGGTCCGTAGATGGCAAGATATAAATATCGACAGCAAGAAATAATAATAATAATATTGGGAACTACTTCAAAAATGAAATTCATGGGAGAAATCTCTAACTCTTTTGCAATACTGGAGTCCGACAAGGGGATGGTTTATGACCACTCTTGTTCAACATCGTACAGGACAAAATCATCAGAGAATGGGAAAAGCATGTGATAGGTATCCAAATTGGAAAGGAGAAAGGGAAAAGAGTCACTGTGAAATGCTTGGCCTTTGCAGATGATCTGGCCATCTTAACAAACAACAAGGTTGAAGCCATATTAGCGCTAGACAAACTACATGAAATCTCCAGTAAAACGGGACTTGATATTTCCTATGAAAAAACACAGTATATGGATACCAAATCAACAGGAAACATCACATTGCGAACGCAATATGGAAAAATCTCGCAGGTCACTCACTTCAAATATTTAGGAGAAGCCATCCAACCCCCAGGATTGAACACAATTTCTAATGCAGAGAGAATAGTAAAATTGCAAAAGGCGTACAAGCTGACATGGAATCTTTATAACAAAAGAGCAGTATCTCGTAATGCAAAACTGCGCCATTACAACGCAGTTGTTTTGCCTGAAGCCTTGTACGCGGCAGAAACCACAGTCATTAGAGGAATGACTGGAATTCATGATATTGAGAAACAGGAACGAAAAATTCTTAGGAAAATCCATGCCGCTGTTTTCCGTAATGGAATTTGGGTCAAGAGACCAACAAAGGAACTTATGAAAATACAGACACCATTATAGATAAATTTAGGAAGAGACGTCTGCAGTTCTATGGGCACACATATAGGATGGATGAGAACACTCACTAAGAAAATTTTCAATATCGTGAATGCAAGTAAATTAAAGATCAGTTGGATAAAAGAAGTACATGATTACATGGAATTACTTAAAATCTAGAAATAAAATCAGAAACAAGATGTTCAGTAAAGAACATATAGCCTACTTTCTCCTAAATGAATGGGTATTGTTATAACTCTTTGTCCTTTTCAAGGAGTATAATTGAATGTTGGTTGTAGTAGCTTGTTGAAATACAACGTGCTATAGGGATATTAAACATGAATACGAGGTACCCTTTGCTAGTGCTACCTCTGTAAAAAAAAAAAAAACATTCAATTCGGTCACCGTGTTTGAATTGATATGGGGAATGGATTTGCACACATACATGGCCGCTATTTGCAAACTATTGGGCTGATGACCTTGTAGTCAGTCATAAGATGCTTTCCACAAAAAGGCACGTTGTTGCAAAATCTGGTAGAGATCAAATTATTAGGATGGTCGTAATTTGATTTAAGCTTTTAACATTTAGGAGGCCGTCATTCCGTTTCCGTCAAGATGGCGGCGATATAAAACATGACACTGAGGTGCCCTTTGCTAGTGCTACCTCTGTACCAAATTTCGTTCCATTCGGTTTCACCGTGTTCGAATTAATAGGGGGAATCGATTTTCACACAAAGATGGCCGCCATCCGCAAACTATTAGGCTAATGACCTATTAGTTTGGTCAAAGGATGCTCCCTCCATAAAGGTATGTTGATGCAAAATTTGGTAGAGATCGGATGATTAGGTTAATCGTAATTTGATTTAAGCTTTGTACATTTGTGTGGCCGCCATTACGTTTCCTTCAAGATGGCGGCGATATAAAACATAAAGGTTCTTGTGGGAGAAAAGAAGGTACGCAGGGGAGGAAGGTGGACCGCAGAGAGAAAGGCGCAACACTCTGAAAGAATGAAGGAAGTGTGGAGGAAGAGAAATGAAGAAAGAACTATGAGAAGGAAATGAAATGATATTTGCGTGGTCCTTAGTTTTGGCCGGTTCGCATAATGCAATGTAATGTAATAATAATAATTACACATTGTATTGGGATTGCACTGTACTGACAGTTACGCACAACAGATCTGATCTAGTTCTTGTTGACAGACATCTACAACACACCACCTTCATAGATGCGGCGATTCCGAAGCCCCCGGTGAAAAGATCACAAAATATGCTGAGGTTGGAGAATTGGTCGGGGAGCAATGGCAATGCCTATTATTAAAGCCCTGCGCGGATGTGATATCCGCAAATTTTTTCGCCATACGGATATAGTTTGCATGGCTGTGCGGATGGCGGATAAGCTGCGGATAATGTATGGAGTAAATTTGCGGATAATTTTTAGAATACAATCCGAACTTGTTGAATATCATTACTAGGACCCGGATGTGTATGACATATATTTTTCCGTTGTGTGTGTGTGTTTTTTTTTCATGACAAATGTAAGATGATGATTTATTCTAATCTCATTCAAATTATGTCATTAAGCATAATTAACACTCCGAAGTGAAAAGGGTTGCAATTCTGGATGTGTAACATTCATTTTAAACATGGAACTTGACATACATAGCGTAAAGAAACGACTTTCTCTTCAAAACTAAATGTGTTGCTTTAATAGTTTATCTTATTGAAAATATTATTGTAATGTCAGTAGATTCGGATAACAAACGTGCGGATGCGAATAAAAGTCGTGCGGATGCGGGGCGGATAATTTTTAGTGCCCTATTGGTGCAATTCCCGTCTCAATACAGATTAGTCTTCGAAAACTGAAGTTGGGTCCAGGTATTAACAAATTAATGCAAAGGGCAGTTATCCTTTCTACGTGCAAAATAATTCGGCTGTTCATGAAGAATCAAGGCCTCCAGTACCAGCTGCTGCCACCTACCACAGATTTGATAAACAAAATGTTATACGCATCCGCCCTGCATCCGCACGATGTTTTTCCGTATTCCCACGTTTGTTATCCGAATCTACTGGCAATACACTAATAATTTTAATTAGATAAAGCATAAAGTATTAAAGAAACATATTTAGACATTTGAGGAGGCTTCGTATGCCATTTGCTATGTTTAAAATGAACGTTATACAGCCAGAATTGCAACTCTTTCCTGTTCGGAGCGTTAATTATGCTTAATGACATAATTTGAATAAGATTAGCTTAAATCATCATCTTACATTTGTCATGAAAAAAATATAATGGAAAAATATGTTATAATAAACATCTGGGTCCTAGTAACGATATTAAGCCTAAACAAGTTCGGATTGTATTCTAAAAACTATCCGGAAATTTTCTCCAAACATTATCCGCAGCTTATCCGCTATCAGCACAGCCATGCAAACCATATCCGCATGGCGAAAGATTTTTCGGGTATCCGCATCCGTGCAGGGCTTTACTGATAGACCTGCTAAAAAAGAGGATGGATATAGACGACAACTTGTACACCACAAGCGCCATGATGGGCAGAAGGTGGACAGGAACCTGTCAAATGAATGAGGAATGACGTCAATAGACTGGTGGTGCACGGCTTCCATCACAAAATGTGCAGTACGAAAGGTTTTCACTCAGTGTCCGAAGCATGCACAGGGTCATTATCGTTGTGCGCCCCGGTAATCGCGGCCAACTATGGCGTCATTTGGCTGGCCAGGTGCGGAGCGGGTGGACCTAGCAATGCCCCGCTCCGCTGACTCATATCGTTAGTTCACACGTGTTTTGTCATTCATTTGGATGTATATCTGCAAAGCTTAGACGTTAGTGTTGAACGTTTAGTGAGTATTGTGATTGCTGTGATTGTTGGTCAAGCCTAGACACCAATTCACATTGCACGAACGTGTGTATATCCATAATTCGTATATGGAAAGCAGAAAGTCTTGTTCTGAAACAAGATGAAAATTTCGAATCAAGTTTCCAGGAAGATCTGAGCCTAATGCCAGTACAATTAGAAGGCTCGCTAAACAATTCAAGAAAACGGGCTCCTTAAATAATAAAAATGTTAACACCTAATGTTGTGTTCTTACAGAACAAAAACAAGATGTTCAGTAAAGAACATATAGCCTACTTTCTCCTAAATGTAAGAGTATAGTTATAACTCGTTGTTATTATCAAAGAGTATAATAGAACTATTCTTTGTTGAAGACCTTAGAAACGATTTACCTCTACCAAACGCCACAACCTAGATAAAAAACTGCTACCATCATTGAAGAAAGAAGGATAAGAAGTATCTAAAGAATGATATGGATCTGGAGACATAATCGACCGGACTGGCGGCGTGGCTCAGCGGTAACGTTCTCGCTTGCTGGACCGTATGTTTCAGGTTCGTATCCTGGCGCAGTCAGCTGGCATTTGAGGGTGCACAAATGCGAGGGAGCCGTGTTAGTAGATTTACTGGCACGTTAAAGATCCCCTTCGGAACAAAATTCTGGCACCCCGGCATCTCTAAAAGCAACAGTAGTTAAAAGGGACGTAAAACCAATAACATTATTATTATTATTATTATTATTATTATTATTATTATTATTATTATTATTATTATTATTACATAATCGGCCTGACGCGGGCAACATCCAACTTTGAGTTGAGGCATGTCTTTACACGTCTGGCTGCGTATGACTTTCACAACCCTAATTGAATTAACAAATCTTTCCATGACCCTACAGAGACGTGTGTATACCAACTATGTGGATATTTTCGATTGCTATTGGGCTGAAATAAAAGTATTAATTATTATCCTGAACTAGCACCAACAGTAGAGTTCAGATACTATGTGAAATCGTTTTGTTCTTTACTTCAATTAACATTTTCAAATAACGCACAATAGGCTGTTACAAACCCTTTAAAATAAAAAGTAAAAATGTATCGTAGTATCATCTTGTCATTCTTCAAATTCGATGCGCATAGAATGCCAATGGTATAGTAATCAATGGAGCCCCACGTAGACTAGTCGTGACATCTAGTGGTGAAATATCGAACAATATAATCCTAACAGAGCGAGTGCATTCTAGCGGCCAGAAGAAGAAACTTTTCAATAAAATCTGGAAGTTAATAAGTAGGTCGTCGTGCAGTTACCTTTTTGGCAGCTAGATGTCTCGAGTAAATCTGCTGGCGAATTATCTTTTAATTAAATATATATTTTACACCATAATATGCACAATATAACGCTTAATTTTAAAACATCTGAGTCATTACAAAACAATAAACATATAACATTTCAAGAAAAAAAAAAGCTCTGATCGGGTTTGAACCATAAGCATTTGAGCGATAGGCTAACGCTCTACCACTGAGCTAATTGTGTCAACGAATATCGTTCTATATAAAATGACTTACATAGAACTTGTTAGTAAATAATGATTTATACTAAACGATTTCATCACTGGAGTATATTATTTATATATAAAGCATTTCATACAACGTTTATTTATTTATTTATTTATTTATTTATTTTTTATCAGTACGCTATATTGCATGCAATACTCAAATTAGTGAAATATAAGTCAGGCACAAGATATCCGCTGCCATCTTGTCTTATTACTGAATCAGCTCAGCTTTTTAAAATCACGTCTGCACTATAGTATTACAAAATAAACTTTTAATTTCGAACGTGCCTCTTCCTTTAGAACAGTTAAAACGATTCTCGGCTCGATAATCGGAACTGGTGGGTCCCATGATATGGATTATAAAGTTTGCATAATTCGCACGGCCGCCATCCTGAAATGGTATGGCGGACGACCTTGTAGTTTGGTCACAAGACGCATCCTATACGAAGGTATGTTGTTACCAAATTTGGTAGAGATCGGATGATTTGTTTAGTCGTTATTTGATTTTACGTTTTGAACGTTTGAGTGGCCGCCATTCAGTTTTAGTAAAGATGGCGGCGATATGAAACATGACACTGAGGTGTCCTTTGCTGGTGCTACCTTTGTATCAAATTTCGTTCAATTCGCATTCACCGTGTTCGAATTGATAGCGGGGGACAGACATTCAGAGTACACACACTCACACACACACACACACACACACACACACACACATAGACTCACACACATACATATACACACACACACACACACACAGACTCACACACACACAGACAGACACACTTTTTTCGCCCTGTGTTGATCTCATAAGTCTACTTTCATTTTTTGCAAAAATCGAAAGTAGGCTAATTAGATGAGATTGTTGTCCATGCTTTCATCAGAAGATGTCAGGTGCGTGTTACAAGAGAGGGAGGACATTTTAAGCATCGACTATGAGCACTGAAAATACACATTATTGAACATGTTTGGTAAAAGTGTAAAAGTGCGTGCCAACCACCGACTAAACAGTGTAC
Organism: Meconema thalassinum; assembly: GCA_946902985.2. NCBI lineage: Eukaryota > Metazoa > Arthropoda > Insecta > Orthoptera > Tettigoniidae > Meconema > Meconema thalassinum. The sequence goes on from OX336388.2 coordinate 928,161,867, forward strand.
GTGCGCCCGCGATCAGCGCCAGTCAACGCCGGCTTAGCTTGCCGTGTTTACCGGGGCGCACACAGATACTGATCCTGTACTTGCATGTTCTGCGGAATGAGCTGATGTACTCTGGTGTACAAAATGTGAGATATCAGTGAAAATAAGAAGATTGTAGTTTTACGTGACCGTTAATCTGGAGATCGTGAGCCACGCGTCCTCCTTTTTACGTGGAATCCAAACCACAGGACATGGCAATTCACTTTGAAAATCTCACATGCATTGACAGGGAATCGAAAGAAATCAGTGACTGCAGTAAGTGCAGAAGACTGAATCTCTATGTGAATATGTAATGTAAGTGACCTTTATGTTGTAACAGTGTACACTTGTGCGCTGCCTGAATATTATTAATATCATCCACTACCCAACGTAACCCTTAATAATGTTGAATATTTGGGATTATATTGATGTAATTCCACGAAATATGCATATTCTTATTATTATTATTATTATTGTCTAAAACTCAAAAAGGTGGCAGTCATATACAGTAGGCCTACCAATGACTTTTAACGACGACATGGTATTTTTCCCTTAATGATGTTTAACTTCATCTTGACAAACGTTTGCTCTTGCTAAAATTCACTGTAAAAGATAATAATAATTTTATTGGTTTTACGTCCTTTTTAACTACCGGAACTGCGGCGTTTAGAGACGTTAGGGTGTCGGTATTTTTACCCGAAGGGGATCTTTAACGTGCCGGTAAATTTACTCATACGGCTCCCACACATTTGCGCACCCTCAAATGCCAGCTGATTACGCCAGGATTCGATTCTGCTACCTTGGGTACAGCAGGCGAGAACGTTACCGCTAAGTTACGCTGTCAGTCACACACACAATAAAAGAAACCTAACAAGTAGGTGACCAGTATTTTCATGAAACATTATACTGTAACGTATCATTTACGCTCGGAAGATGTGAGAACATTTTGAATACAGTTTTAATTCTAGCTTTGTATCGAGTTTTTTAAATTGGCAGTTGAAACTAGTGGAATGTGTTCTTTGAGCAATCGACAAAAAACGTGAGGGGAAATTTCGCCAGTTCTTGGAACCTTCAAATTCCGGGTAATATGCGTGAGAGCACACGCAGCATGCTTCTCAGCATCTGGTTTATCGAGATTAGAGCGATCTGGCGACCATGATTCCTCCGCTGGATTCTTTCTGTTCTTTCATCGCTTGCAAACACGAACATACACGCTGTCCAGAGTTGTCATGATGAATATTTGGAGTAATGCTGCCTAAATGCTCGACGAGACAATGTCATAATAATTGTAACAACGCACATTTCGTTATTTATTGATTTTTATTTGTCTGTCGATTTATTTATCTATATATTTATCTAATTATTTATGAATTTACATCTAAGTATATCTACCAATTTATCTATGAATCTATGTATTTACCTCTCAAGTCAAGTTCTTGGGCAGTAACGTCCCCTAGCGCGCGGAGCGCGAACAATTGCCCATGGGACGGTGTCAGGCATTGGTGCTCCTATTGGTGCTCCTTTTAGCCTTTCTTTTGTTTGTAACATGAACGTTGAATACATTTTGTCTCCTCGTTAATGTATAGAGGGGAAAAATTATTTTTAAGTATTTGATTTGATTTAAGTGGTGGTGAATTTATTGTTAATTTTTTAAATATTTAATTTTTTTAAAGTATAATGAGACTTGAAATGACCTTTGTACGTCGGACTTAGAGCAGTATTAGATGTTTAGTTCGTTCGCTCTTTGGCTTATAGCAGCGATTTATTTACCTACCTTTATTTTTATCTGTTAATTTATATTAGCGGACCCGTGCGAGAGTTCTCGCATAATGGGTTGTGTGTGCCCCATGTGTACAGACTACGCACCCGGCGCTAATGTTATGCGGGCTGTACGCGAAACAGTTCTGCCAGGGACTATCGTCTTGTTTTGTTTGTTTGTTTCTTTGTTTGTTTAAAAGCACTTTATAAACAGATAAATATATTTCCGTATACTTTTCAAGAAATGCAAGATTTTTCCTGTACTATAGAGACGATTTGGAAGATTTTGGTACATACCACACCTTCTAACTCCCTCTGGTTTAGGAGCTTGAGTTTTGTGAAACATACACCTTAGCGTAGGCTATTATATACTGTAATTGGATTGGATATTATATTATTTTTTATTTTTAGAATTTGGACGACTATGGACGGCATAGAACCTAAGGCTTTCTGGTCAATATCTTCTTTTCTTCCCAGAACTTCTTCATTCCTTCACTTCGAATCCTCCGCTGCTCCGCAGAAATTACCAATTTAGGCCTACATTTTGGTGGATTCTCCTTAAATGTCTTAACGCTGTCATTGCGACTACGAACCATCTTCCTGTTGTGGATCACGGCGACAGTAATTCCAATATATTATATACTTATCTATTTCTTTTATTTGTTAATTTATTTATTTATTTCCGACTGGCTTCGTGTCTCAGCGATAACGTTCTCGCCTTCTGTGCCCAAGATAGCGGGATCGAATCCCGGCGCAGTCAGTTGTCATTTGAGGGTGGTTAAATGTGAGGAAACCGTGTCAGTTCATTTACTAGCACGTTAAAGATCTCCTTCGAGTCAAACTTCCGGTACCCGGCGTCTCTAAAAGCCACTGTACTTTAAAGGGACGCAAAACCCATAACATTAAATAATTTAATTAATTAATTAATTACCGTAATTAATTATTTGTCAATGTAATTATTTATCTATTTATCTATGAATCTATTTATTATTTGAATTGCAGCCATTAACGATAGCAGGGTATTCTAATTGAACGCCCGTAGGCTCCCCATTAAGTTCAATTTCAAGTAGTTACAACTCTGGCTACCAGAGATGCCACTGTCACTGACACCTAGCGTCGAACGTTGGAACTTGATATGGCGTTTCTAACCAAATAGCCTACACATTTACCAACAAACTAAGTTACAAATTGTAGAAGTAGGTTCTTTTACATGTCATAAATCTATGACATGGACCCGCCGATTTCACTTCTCCTCCGAAGGAAGGCATACTGAAGGATTTGGTTGGTTGGTTGGTTCTTAAGTTTAGGGGCTGCGACGACGCGGTCATGTAGCCCCGTGTACTTTGGGTGTGTGTAGAATCTGTCTGATAACCGGTGTTAATTGTGATGACTGTATTAGTGTGTGTTATCTGTTTTTTTTTTAAATTTAAGTACTGCAACTTAGAATTTTCCAAATAGTTCCTACTTTTGCCGCCAAGAGCCACCGTCAACGACTACTAGGCCAAGTTCAGAACTTAGCTACTAGACGCCACCACAGTTGGCTCTTGGCAACGAACGTAGAAACCTAAGAGCGTTGTTTACATTCTTAAGCTGTCCAATTTAGCTTCACACAATTAGTGGAAGGTTCTTTAACATGCCATAAATCTATGACATGGGACCGCCGGCTATACTTCCCCTCCGAAGGAAGGCATACTGAGGGATTTTTAACGCTCTTAAAAAATCCGACGGCTTCGGCCGGGTTTGAACCCGCTATCTTGGGCATAGAAGCTCAGCATGCTACCGACTACGCCACTGAAGCCGCTACTGAAGGATTTAAACGCTCTTAAAAATCCGACGACTTCGGCCTGGTTTGAACCCGCGATCTTGGGCATAACAGTTCAGCATGCTACCGATTACAACACCGAAGCCACTATTAAAGATAGATATATGGTGTCGCGGACGTTTTTGTAGAACTTTTCATGCTGTACAATTCTTACACTCATAGTAGAAGTTATAGATATTTTTAATTGTTTACCCAGCGTAAGCTTAAAAGACGACTGGGTTTCTTTTCGACACGTTTCACTAAAATCGTTAGGCCTACTGCTTAGCTTAGCTTCCTTTGGTCATAAATTAATGTTTTTCTACAGAAATCTTCCTTAAGAAATCATTTACAGAATGGTAAATCTATTTATTTACCTCCTTTAAATTTATCTATTTTTTATCTAATTTTTGTATATATCTATTAAATACGGTATCTAAAGATCTATTTCTTTTATTTATTTAATTTATTTATTTATTCATTCATGCAATCACATATTAAAATAATCACATTGTGATTAAGTCGTGGGCCTACTCCTCCCATGTTCTCTGCTACTATAATTAGGCAATTATCAAAAACATCAGGATACAAGTGGATAAACATTCATGTATTCTCAGAATTGCTGAAGACTCCAAACACGTCCAAGGAACACAAAACTTGATCAATTACAGTATGTTCTGCCCAAAAAATACCTGTGCATGATGTAAAGTGTCATAACGAGGGCTCGGATTTGAGCATATTTGCATATTTTTTTTCCTGAATAGTACACATTGAAAGAAGCCTTTCCCTGGTATTTTCACCTCTCTGGGACCAACAGAATTGAAATTTATCGAACATATAAATGCATAAAACCACGGTTTTCAGATAGAAGCATATAAATGCATATTCTTGTGGTTTTCGGTCTAAATAGTTTTTTTTTCTTCGAATTCCCCCCGAATTCGGACCCTGACCATCCTTAAGGTTCGAAAACATAAATAATTATTGAAAAGCCTATCTGGTGCGAATAATAGAACTGCAGGTTGTTAACTTTTAGTGAGGTCGTTCTTGTCATTGAAACTTTTATTGACTGATTTAAGAAAATCATGCAAAACTGAAAACATAGAAAACATTCTTGTTGTACAGACCAATGCAGATCTACTTCATTGAAATGAAAATCCACAACCTGATTCCAGTTTCCGACCGGGTCAGGAATGGAATGAATGAAGCCCCCATCGAGCGGCGAGGATATGGACTGTGCCGGCTGCCGAGGCCTGACGCACTCCTCCGGAGCAATGATTAAATGAATGACAGATGAAATGAAATGATAGTGGAGAGTGTTGCTGGAATGAAATTTTGACATGGAAAACCGGAGTACCCGGAGAAAAACCTGTCTGCCTCCGTTTTGTCCAGCACAGATCTCACATGGAGTGGCCGGGATTTGAACCACGGATCCAGCGGTGAGAGGCCGGCGTGCTGCCGCCTAAGCCACGGAGACTTCGCAGATCTACTTCATTGACTCGCCTAATTCTGAATATTTTGTAAATGAACTTTTAAACTGTAACTTTCATAAGAAAACTTCTCTTATATATACTTGAGAAACTTGAATGCGAGTATATTGCAGTGTATCATACATACAATTAGAAAATAAAGCTCGTATATAAAGGTATGTTATTGTTTTTATTTCGTTCCACTTTCCTTTCTATAGGTTTTAACGGTGTTTTTCGAGTATATTCTGCATATTTAACCGTGTATAATGGGTTTTTCGAGCATATCTATCGAGCATATCAGGAGATTTTATCGAGCATATCGATCCGAGCCCTAGTCATAACTAAGGCACGGAACTTCATGCAAAATCATATGTTTGCATATTTATGCATATTTTGGTTGTTTTGACACAATGCATCATATTTTTCTCCTTTCCTGTTTAAGTGCATATCTGTGCTTGAGAAGTGCGTATATTCAAATTTCCTATTGTTTTGAAGTGCATTTTTTTTACTTCATGTTTTAAAGTCGTGTATTTCGATTTTATCACAGAATAATACTGAAATTATTTTAATACCAAGTACATTTCAGTCCTTTTGCAAGTTAATATGAATTATTTTTATTGAGCATTCTCAATGTAAATATTGTAAAATTATTTTTATTAAAAAATGCAATGGCTATTAAAATTGTATGTCAGTTATACTTAAAAATTAACATAATAAAATAATTATTGGTGGTCAACTCGGAAGTGATGGGCTGCATCTCGGCAACGCTGTACAGCTTTACCCGTATCGGCTAGCTGCGAAAGCATGTCTTATTTTCCCGTACAAATACAAACCGATATAAAATAAGTGAATTAATGTACGTATTTCACAGTCATACAGTATAACCTTTTGATGAATAAGGATTACAACGCGACCAAGAACTACCTTTTCCAACCTCCCCGAGCCGAGAAAAAGTTACCTTACAAAAAATGAAAACAACTTTGTTTCTCGGACACACAAAATTTTTGAAATTATTAAACCAGTTATAAAACATTCCAATGTATATGGTGTTAAAATTTGGTTTCGATCTCATGACGGGTGTTTGAGATTCTTAAATATGACGCCTGGTTGAAACACGCTTAAAAATGGGCACTTTTTGTGTTCCAACTGCGAGAAAAAATATTAAAATATAAATTTAAAATGCCAAACCTACATGAACTAACGTATAATAGAACGAAAATGATTATGTTATTGGATTTTATGTAGGTCTATTGGTTACTTCACAAATAACCTTCAAACTCGAGTGCACATAATATTTTGGTCGACAGTAGTGGAACGACTTTCTCCTCAAATGTCTAAAAGTGTTGCTTTAATACTTTATGGTTTATCTATATAAACATATTATTGTAATGCCAGTAGATTCGGATAACAAATGTGCGGATGCGGCTAACGTTTTGATTATCCGCGCAGGGCTCTACTACTCGTATATCCGCCAGGTGCCGAATTTTGCGGATATTCGCAGACCCTGAGCAATATAAAGACGGGGAGCGGTAGAATTCAATTCTGCTCTGGAGGACAAGAGCCGGCCGCGTGGTGTTGGGGAAGCGCGCCTGTCTCTCACCCGGAAGCCCCGCGTTCGATTCCCGGCTCCGTCAGGAATTTTAGAAACTGACGTGAAGGCTGGAACGGGGTGCACTCAGCCTCGTAGGGACAATTGAGTAGCTGTTTGACAGTGAGGCAGCGCCCCAGTCACGGAAACCAAGATTAACGGCCGAGGGGACTCGATGAGCTGATCACGCATCACCCCATAATCAGCACGCCAAATGGCTGGGCAGCGGTCGCGTGGTAGGTCTAGGTCCTTCATGGGCTGTAGTGCCAGGAGTTATCTCTACTTTGTATAAAACAAAGTCCCCGATTCTTGGATGTCAAGGAACAAATGGGTGGATTTTGATGCGGTTTTCACCATTCTTTAAAGGATATCTCGAAGAAGTTTTCTGTATAAAATAATTTATTTATGATGAAAGCAAGCCAAGCAGTAACGATTTCAGTGAAAAAGTCGACAAAAATACCTGGCGTCCATGCGCTCTTCAGGCTTACGTTGGGCAAACCGTTAAAAATAACAGTATACTAAGAGTGTAAGGATTTTTCGGCATGCAAAGTTCTGCAAAAACGTCCGCGAGAGCATATCTCTATCTTCAATATATCGCCAACGGTAAGTGCTTTTAGATTGGACGGAAGGGGGATTTGTGTTTCATCACCTCGCCATTCTTAAATTACGTCTGACAAGAATTTGTTGTTTATATTAAGGCTTTCACGGCCCGGATAATATAAATAATTCATGTTTTTTGGGCTAATTCCGTGTGTATTTAGATTAACCCAAAAGACATGAATTATTTATAAGAATTCGTTGCACATGCATCTCCATGATAATATAATTGATAGTCCACTCAGTGATTTTAACCCACCATGCCGAGACGTAAAACGGATATAGGTCGTAGTTCATTGGCGTCAAAAATAGTGTTTATCACGTATTGCATTCATAACAGTTCCCGGGCGAAGCCGGAGCGGGTTGCTAGTTTATATATATAAGCTGCATCCCCCCCCCCCCCTAAGGTCATAGTGCATGATTTAACGTGCACGGTTAGGCAGTGGTGTTTTGAACTTTCTGAACGAATTTCAATTTACCTCAATTATTTAGGAATTACCCACATATTTATCCGCTATCCCCACTGACATGTACCATATATCCGCCAGGTGCCAAATTTTGGGGATATCTGCAGACCTTGAGCAACATAAGGAGGGGTTGGTTGGTTGGTTCCTTAGTTTAGGGGCTGCGACAACGCAGTCATGTAGCCCCGTGTACTATGGGTGTGTGTACAATCTGTCTGATAACCAGTATTAATTGTGTTGACTGTAATAGTGTGTGTTATCTGTGATTCAGTTAGAAGGACTGCAGACGATTAATCTTTTCACGTAGTTCCTACTTTTGCTACCAAATGCTACCGTCCAGGACACCTAGCTGCGGACGTAGCTACTAAATGTCATCGCAGTCAGCACCTGGCGGCGAACGTTGGAACTAATATAGCGTTATCAAACTAACCTACAAATGTTAGTTTCCACAAATGTAGTTAGTAGAAGGTTCTTTTTCATGCCATAAATATACGACATGGGACCGCCGACTTTACTTCCCCTCCGAAGGAAGGCATATTGAGGGATTTTTAACGCTCTTAAAAACATCCAACGACTTCGGCCGGGTTTGAACCCGCGATCTTGGACATAGAAGCTCAACATGCTACCAACTATAAGGAGGGGGAGGGGTAGATTTCGATTCTGCTCTAGAGGACAAGACTCACCTTGCAGTCTTGGGTATCTTGGTGATGTTGAGGGCGTCCAGCAGGACGGGCTCTGCTGAGATGGCCTGTCTTTTAGGTCGCAGGTCGGAGCCTAAGGACCCGCGGACAGCAGTCGCCCCGATGTTCGCCAATTCCACGCAATCTTCAAGACTTCGCGGGCCATGTTGCGTGGTGATCATGTGCTGTGTTAGGGGACGCACCACCTGCCTAAACATATCAATCTCATTCTTCAGGTGTCTTATGGTGGCATCTTGTCTGTCCAACTCTTTCTCCAGATGCTGGATTACTTTGTCTTTGCGGGCCAACTCCTCCGTGCGCTCAGCCAGGGCGCGCTTCAAATCCTGCATGCTTGACATCTTGATGGACACGAGTTCACTGTTCAACTCTGGGAAGCACTTAAACACGCACAAAACAAGCCACAGAAAGCCCTATCATGGTCACTTACTTCGCTCAACAACCACACAAAACTGGTGCAAAACTAAACTCGCAAGGCGGAAACACTAAAGCAAGTGAAACGTGCTCTCTGGGAATTCCTTGCCGGTGTGTTTGAGACAAGAATTATGTAACAACACAAGAGTTGTGCAATGACTACGCTGGCAAGTCACTGAAGGCACAAAAACAGTTTAACACCGTTAAGATGAGCAATTCACCTCAAAGTCACCAGTTCTTGTGCTATTGTTCAGACACGTTCTGTTCAATCAGCCGGCCAATTACCTGTCCCGTCAAGATCGTGGAACGCAGCTTCAATAATTTATGATGCTTATAATTGGATTTTTCTTTTATGACAGCACTGGAGCGCTTTTATGAGGAATTATACAAGTGCAGTACACAACACAATGATCTGATATTATAAACGCAGCATTTACTAAATCAGACGTATGAGTCAGTTCACACTTTTAGAAACAGTTCTCTCGCAAATAATGGAATAAAAAGTGTTTTTAGATTAATGACGTCTGGTGGTAGATCAAGACGATAAAATACCGTAGTTCTTTTTACAGCACCGGCGTACGAACAAGATTTATGGATTTAGAAACCGCTTTAACCAACGCTGCGACGTTCAGTGACCACTTCGTGACTTAAATACTTGTCCTTTGTTTGTGCACTCCATAAACAACGGCGATGCACCACGACGATTATTTTATCCACACAAGGCACTGCACAGGTTCAACAAACTACTCTGTAACATCCAAGGGCACGGCAACACTTTGTTTAAATTATCCACTTAAATTAAATGTATGAGATATAAATTATGGCAAATTAATAGTCTCAATAAATCTGCAAATGAAGTTTCTGGTGGAGTCTATTTTCTTAAAACTGAACAACACTTAAACCAGCTTCTAGTTACTTTTATCTTCTTATAAATCAGTATTCAACACGTGTTAATTGCACTTAAGCAGGCGAGTATGAAATTTAAACAAAATACCAATCACTTTTTAAACCACTGGCAAATTCACTCCTACACCTTCACGTTTAGTATAGTTAAGTTTGTATTTTCGAGTTTCCTGCTTCTCACACCGACCTATTAGTTACCACAGGAGCAGGCACGGATCTGGCATAAAGACCGACAAACGATTGGAAATGCACATTCACCCCTACCAAGCGCAGCGCACCTGTTCGCTGGACGCGATATCAAAGCTGTGCTGCCTCGCCGACTGATCGCGCGCTACTGACAGAACACCCGGCACGCGGCAAGCGGCACGCTGCTATACAGGGGGCTGTACCTTGACGTGACGTGGCCGGCCGGCAGCACTCAAGACTTCCTTCTTTTACCCGAAAGCTATGCTTCCTTACCCCTAAACTATGTGTACGTTATTCACTGCAATGCAGAGGGCTGTGTCGTGACGTGACGACATTCCTTACCTCTAAAATGTAATATGTAACTACTACATAAGACATATCCGGCACACTATTCACTGCTACACAGGGGGTTATGCTGTGGCGTAGTCACTTACCCCTAAGCTATATATAACTAGTAGATAAGGTATAACCGACAGGCTACTCGCTGCTATACAGGGGGCTGTGCTGTGATGTGACGATACAGTGGTTCCTTACCACTAAACTATAATATATAACTACTGCATAAGAAATATCCGACACACTATTCACTGCTACACAGCGGGCTGTGCTGTGACGTGACGACATTCCTTACCTCTAAAATGTAATTTGTAACTACTAGATAAGACATACCCGGCACGCTATTCACTTCTACACAGGAGACTGTGCTGTGACGTAGTTACTTACCCCTCAGCTATACAGGGTGTCTTTTATGTACCTTTGGAGAATGATAGGTTGTGTAGGGGACGGGTATAGAAGTAATTTGAGATAGGGAACTTGGGGTCGGAGCGGCCTCCTTAACCCTTAAAATAAGGGTTGATTCAGGCCCTCCTCCCTGTAAGTTTGGCAACCGACCCAAGCCTCTTTTACCTTTCTCAATCCTTGAACTGTTGGCAAGATTCATTTCACCATGTGGCGCTGGCGTAATTGATAGCGTTGCGGTTTACCGAAGGTGTCAAGCTTAAAAACCTTACACCTAAAATAACATAAAAGATAAAAAAAAAGATTTTGCCCAATCCCGGAATCGAACCCGGGACTACCGGCCTTTCGCACCACAACGCTATCCATTACGCCAGCGCCACATGGTGAAATAAATCTTGCCAAGAGTTAAAGGATTGAGAAAGGTAACAGAGGCTTGGGTCGGTTGCCTAACTTACAGGGTGGAGGGCATGAATCAACCCTTATTTTAGGGGTTAAGGAGGCCGCGCCGACCCCAAGTTCCCTGTCTCAGATTACTTCTACACCCGTCCTCTACACGACCCATCATACTCTAAAGGTACATAAAAGACACCATGTATATAACTAGTACATAAGATATAACCAACATGCTACTCGTTGTTACTGTCTTTCAAATAGGTGATACCAATCTTGGAGGGGAGCTGCATGAAATGTTTCCAGAACTCAAGTTGACATGTGTAACTTTCAAACACTTGATAAGCACAAAACCAGTATGGCGGTCACCAGATATTTTCACTGATATTTTTGACAGCCTAATCATCCGAGTAAAATAATGAAACTTGGCGTAGAGAATCTTGATTTAGAGATACAGTACATATATTGACGTCTAACGTATTTCAATTGTTGAAAAAATTCAAGACAACGGCTGTGCGAATATAAAAATAAAAAAAACTTATTCTATCCTAATGAAGCAATGGAAGTGAAACGTTGTAAAATGATCCACTACTAAAACTGTCACACATTTTTCTGACATCATAGGACTTTACTTTCTTCTCTTCAATGATGATTTTAATCCTTTATGGAATAGTAGTCTTTTTATTAACAACCTATCATAAGGACAGTTTATGCTTTAAAAGATTCTTATACTTGAATCTTTTAGCCAATCTCGGAGAATTCTCCTGCCGAAGTGTTAGTATTTTCTGAAAATGAAATATTATATACGTATCTACTTGACGTACGGTAATGTGTCGGATAAAATTTTAAACAATTTAAACCTAAAAATATTAACAAGTGAAGTATAAAAATGAAATATATATCTAGAAATAAAAATTATAAAAATAAAACTACAATGATAAAAGATATATAAAGGGTGCAGGGAAAGAAAGGGCTAAGTCCATTTTTTTTTGATTTTTGATTTTTTAATGTGGATGAGATGTTTATTCCCGGTCCTAAACAATGCCTCAGGTGGTTTTGGAAAGAAGGAGCTAGGTCCAGAAATACAAGGAAAAGAAGAAACAGTGCACTGGGAAAGAAGGGGTCATGTCCAGTAAGTCAGGGAATAAACGGGCTCTCAAACAGTAGTTTTGTACTTTTAAGTTACCAGCCCTGTCACATTAATTACTATTTCCCTCCATTTTACCATTTGAGGTTAGTTGATGTGTAAGCGTTTTTTCTAGAAGTGCTCTCTGAATGATTCAGCAAGAAAGTGTTCATTAATGCTTCAGTATGTGTGACTTAAGTGAACTATCAGATTCTTCAATTAATAAGGATGATCAGCACAAGGTAACTAAGAAAAGGAGGCGTCATGGAAGAATGTCAGAGGTCAGGACGAAACTTAATCTCAGTAGTCATGTTATGGGGCAGAACTGCAATTGTAAGATGAAATGTTTTGATGTTGTTGGTGAGGAAAACAGGTAAACCATTTTAAGGACTTTTAATCTCATGCTAAGCAGGGACATCCAAGATTCTTACCTATGCGGTCTCATTTCTGTTGTACCAGTCGCTCGTCGACGGCCTAGAAAGTCGGAGGGTCAAGCAAATACTGACAGACAAGCCACTTACAAGTACAGAGTGAGAGGATGTGCCGGTGTAACGAATGATTACGATGTATGCCGTAAAGCTTTCCTTGCAATTCATGGCATCGGTAAAAAGGGAGTCGAGCGACTGGTAAGAGGTCTTAAAACCGGCGTAAGTCCAAAGAACATGAGAGGAAAGCATTCCAATCGGCCGTGGAGGATTCCTGAAGAAAGTTTAGATGCTGTTAGTGAACATATAAAATCATTTCCCTCAAGAAACAGTCACTATGGTATACGAGACACCAAAAAAATCATATTTAGCTGAAGATCTCAATATCAAGAGAATGTATGGTATGTTTAAAACTAAGTACCCTACGATCCAGCTTTCGTATGAAATTTACCGTTCAGTATTCAACAATGAATTCAATATCAGTTTTGGTTACCCACGAACGGACACTTGTTCTACCTGCGATGAATAGGCTACAAAGCAAGCTTTAGAGAAAGAAAAGGCAAACTGTGGGGACTTTGCTCGAGCTGCACACATTTCTGATGAAATAAGGAGACTTTCTGTTGGAAATAGGGTCCATCTTACAAGGGCTGACACTTTCTATGTCAGAAAACGGTAAGCGCGGTTAAGTTGTAAACGTTCAGGAGTAAAAGAAGCAATTTGTATTGATTATGGTGGAAATCTTCCTACCCCTAACATACCAACTAATGATGCTTATTACAAGAGACAGCTGTCTCTTTATGTATTCAATATTCATAGACTATCCTGTGGTGAATGTCAGTTTCATCTCTATACCGAAGTTGAAGGAAAGAAAGGCAGTGACGACGTTTGTTCGTTATTGCATGATTATTTTTATAATCATCTGCCCATGAAAATTAGAGACATTCAAATATTCTGTGACTCTTGCGCAGGCCAAAATAGGAATCACACTGTTTTTCGATTTCTTCACTATCTTGTTCATTTTGAGAAGAGATTTGATTCAATAAAAGTAACATTCCCTCTTCGAAGTCACAGTTACATGGAGTGTGACCGGAACATGGGCCTAATTAACCAAAAATCACGTATTGAAACCCCTGAAGACTGGGAATACGTCTTCAGCACAGACAGAGAAAACCCCTCGACCTTTTCAAGTTCGGCTCCTTCATTCATCGGAAGAATCGTTTGCCACGTCTTCTGCCATAAGTGATTTCATTTTTGCGAAGTCGACAGTGCACCTCTCTCAGTTCTACAAGAAGAAATTACCCACTCGACCTGTTCGCGAGATTATTCTGGACAACAATGACAGTGGAATAAAGTTCCGCTGCACATTCAATGGGGAATGGACTGACCAGGAAATGATGTCTAGGACCCACAAGCAGCTTCCCGAAGGACAATTCTTCTTGCCAGGATGTTGCTACTCTACTGGTAAGTTAAATTTGCCTTAACATAATTTACCCCTGTATCCACCAATGGAAAATAATGTTACACAGTGAGAAGCAAAGTGAGTTATGGTCGAATTACTTTTTGTTTCAGGTTCTCTCCCAATATCTAAGGCAAAGTACGACGACTTGCAACATCTGGCAAAATTCTGTGGACCAAAGGCTCAAGCATTCTTTCAAGCACTCTCAAGACCGTAGGAGAGAAGTGGATTGGAGTTAAACAGCAACATCTACGATTCTATACGAATCAATACTCTTAATTTTACTAATGTGCCTTTAGTCTACTGTACAAATGATGGTAAAATCAGGCATAAGTTTCTTTTACTTCCTCGTTAAAATAATAATGAAAATAATGTAAAATGTTTTGGTTTATTTTCCGATGTGATTGTTTGCTCACAGTAATGATCATTTCCATAATTATAATTATGATACAGTACATAAATTACATTAAATAAAACTGAAAAATTGTCAAAGAATGGATTGGACACCACCTTTACCACATACCCTCTGTATGAATAGGCCCGTTCTTTCCCCTTATGTAGTGTAGTTAGGAGAGCAAATTTTATTTTTCCGATAGTAGAATGTTGTTTTTACACCAAATGTAAGTTACAATTATTTAAAAATTATACAGCTTCTATGAAATAAATGTAACTGATATTCACTTTAGAAAATAAAGATGGTAAACAGAGTTGAACTGTTTAAATGCCATTTACTCAAAATTTTAAAAATGTGACTTAGCCCTTTCTTTCCCTGCACCGTTCCAACAAAATTAAATAATAAACATAACTATAAAAAATTTAAAAATTATTGTAAAAATCAATTTGAAATTAGTTAATTAAATAATTCAATATAAATATCAAAATTAAATCTATAAGACCATACAGTAAATTGAAAATTAAAAATAAATACATAAGCTTTGAAATAAGAGAAACAAACAATAACAGTATTAATAGTTATAATAGCTGAAATAAATTAAAATGTAAAAAACACATAAGAGTTTAAAAAAACAGTTTTGCCCCATAAAGGGTTAAGGCAAGGAACATCGAGATCATCTGTCCCCTTTTCTTTAACATGGATATGTTTTTGGGCTGGGGGACAAGACAAAATTTGCGTGATGCTCTATCACGCATCTTGTCCCTAAATGGGCGCGCGCAGATGCTACCCGCATCGCATTCCTGCGTCTGTCAAAGAATGCGTACGACACAATTCCTATCAATAACGGAGGTGATCTAAATATCGATTTAATAAGTACTGCAGGCAAAAGGTTCCTCTTGTTCGTGCGCGAAACGTTTAATCTTGTGATGAATAATAACCCAGCCATTTTGACAAGAAACAGTACTGTACGGGTATCGATGCCACGTATAGCCGATTTGAAGACTGGATAGTACTTTTCATACTTCTCCCATCATCGATTCGAACCATCTTTAGTACACGTGTAGGGCATGACCAGGCGTATACCAGGTGCAAGTAGTAGAGTGCGCTTCTCAGCCGTTTCCGAGAAATTAATTAGTTGCCATTACCGTGAAGTGTCGATGTGCGTTGTACGCTAGCATGAAACCAACGAGCGCGTGGTGCAGCGGTAAGAGCCCGGATTCGTAAGCGCGGGATCGCTGAATCGAATCTCACCGGTGAGCCTTTGCAGTGTGTTGTGTGTGTGTGTTTTTTTTTCTTTCTAAACATTGACAATCTCTACATCTGTATGTGTCGTAAATGTTTATTTTGCAGTCAAATGTAATAACGTGTTATGTGAGCGGGAAAGAGATTCTGAAATCATCGTATGGGGATCAACGTTTGTGACATTACATAATGAACAGTATCGGCATTGCAAATACATTGGTATTATACACGGACAGGTGTATTCTATTATATGTATACATTCATATATTGAAGGCCCAGTCTGTTCCCTTCATTGCACGTCTGTGAACCATCAGACCACCCCGTACCCCGCAAGCAGTGACTCATGCTAAGTGTATCGGTTGGAAATTGCACATGGTTAAAAAAAAAAAAAAACTCTGCACATAGGCTCACCGGTGGGATTAGATCCAGCGATTCCGTGGTCACAAAGCAGGGCTCTTACCACTGAACCACACGTTCGATGGATTCTTGCTAGCGTACAACGCACATAGACGCTGCACAGTAATTGCAATTAATTAATTTCTCGGAAACAGCTGAGAAGCGCACCTTACTACTTGCACCTGGTATACTCCAGGTCATGCCCTACACGTGTACTGAAGATGGTTCGAATCGGTGACCCATGCATCGTATCCTCCCCTTGTCAGTAGCGTGTCCCAACTGTCCTTCCATTGTTGTTGATTTGTACTTGACCCCACAACTACAATGCAAAAAATAGCTTATTTATTTATCGTATGGCTTTTAGTGCCGGGAGTGTCCGAGGACATGTTCGGCTCGCCTGAGTCTGTAGCTGCTTCCAGCGGACACCCTAAAGGGTGAGCTACAAGTTCCGTTCAATTTCAAATAGTTCCAACTTTCGCCACCAGATATCAATGATACGTAGTGGTGAACGTTGGAACTTTGATAGAGCGTTCTGACGAAATCTAACCTAACAATTTTGCTTTACACAAGTTTAGTCTGTGAAAGGATCTTTTACATGCCATAAATCTATGACATGGGACCGCCGGCTTTACTTCCCCTCCGAAGGAAGGCATACTGAAGGATTTTTAACGCTCTTAAAAAATCCGACGACTTCGGCCGGGTTTGAACCCGCTATCTCGGGCACAGCAGTTCAGCATGCTACCGACTACGCCACCGAAGCCGCTAAAAATAGCTAAATTTTTGTGTTAACAATGTTATAAAGAAACTGGTTTACAGACCAATCCTCATGCAAATTGCGAGTGATGTAAACGCATGTTAGTATGTAATATAACTTTGTTAACAAGATTCATCATCTAGATCTGAAAAATATATCCATGAATCCGTGCTCACTGCAGCGGAGGAACTTTCTTTCTTTTCCCACTTACTATCTGCAACAATTCTTTTCTGTTCTTCGTTGATGCGTAATGACTAGGGACCGGATTCTTGGGTTTTAACTATCTTCTTCCTCACTTCCAAATACAAAAATACGTTATTTTTTTCCGAATCACACTCAAAAGAGCCATATTCATGAATTCTCTAGTAGACTACCTAAAGAAGCCTAAATGATAGGCGAGTACCACTGATACATGGATCGCTGATGGCAGCTCTCCGCTGCACGAGAAAGTGCGCCAGGTTGAGCGCGCGGTCCGCCATGTTGGTCTACCCATTCTCGAGACCTCCTTATGGGCAAGCAATGATAATCTAGTCAATTTTAAATCGTAATTAATGGTGCTTTGGAGCACATAAAAATATAGAGATATGTTCACTCATAGCATAAGAGCATTGGGATCACTGACACGTCATTCCGAGGTCAGTAAATCTCCGGAATATCAATAAAAATGAATGTATAATAACGGCTGACAAATATCAACTTAGGTGCTGAGTACACGCAATTAGCGATCAGTAACAGAGTAACGAGTAAAAAACAATTTCTGGAAACATTCTTGTAAATTGTATATACGGTATACATGTATATATGCCACAAAATTATGCATTCTTCAAATGATGTACCTATAGGCCTAAACTTAGCTCACAATACAGGCCTAGATTCGACATACGTAATCGGTAATTGGTAATGAATTCCTGTTTCCATGAAATAACCAACACTTCCTCCAAGTAATCCCAGCACTCTACATCAAATACTACAGCTTTTAATCACGCTAGCAGCACAATAAACTTAATAATAACGGGAAGTAGATCAAAGCCAAAAATGCACTTGAAGCCAAACCAATTTCACTCCTCAGCTCCACATAAAACTTAACACAACTAAAAACCTACTCAAAATATACTCTCCCCACTGTTTTACAACTATTAAGCGAACTATTCGCACCCAGAACCGAAAAACCCTGAAATGGGATCAAATTTAAACACGCAATAGCCTAGCCCGATCACGTCTGCTTCAGCACCACCGCATATGTATACTTAACTTCACAATAACTTCAAAAGTACGGCTAAGCGACCTATCTGCCTGAGAAGTAAAGGTATTACCGGCTTGCCTGGGATGATGGGTCACCAAACCGGTACTTAAAACTAATATTTTACGCTTTAAATAACCAAATTCAGACCATTTTACAACTACAAGAAACACAAAATATTTATTGCCAGTATAAATACATGTATAACATCAAACTACCAGTAACCAATCACAGAGCCGGATTCGCAATATTGCACCATGCGCTCGCTGCCATCTTGCTGTACCTGTCATCGTCTATTCGGCTTACTGCTGCCTTAGCTACCAGCCATCCATGTATAGAGATCAGTGGCGAGTACCTAAAAACACCCAATTGCAGTTTTGTTCAATTTATTGTACAATATTTGAAATTTTAGTGCATAATTTTCAAAAGTAAACCTAAAGATAGTGTTTATTCCTAGCTCTAGTTGATTGACAGAAATCCTACCTGCATAAAATTCAAATATTTTGAACACTTTCGAGCTTATATCTTATTGTTTTTTTAATTTATTGTCAGGTAAGAGGCAATAAATCTCTTATTATTTCCATGAATTCTATGCTCTAAATAAACAAAGTAAATTAAACGGGCTAAATTTGTATAATTAACATTATTTGAAAATGAAAATCCACAGCCTGTTTCCAGTCGACCGGGTCAGGGAATGGGATGAATGAAGCCCCATCTAGCGGAGGATATGAACTGTGCCAGCTGCCGAAGCCTGTCGCACTCCCCTGGGGCAATGCTGAAATGAATTACAGAAGAAATGAAATGACAATGGAGAGTGTGGCTGTAGTGAAATTGTAGGCAGGGAAAACCGGAGTACCCGGAGAAAAACCTGTCTGCCTCCATTTTGGCCAGCACAGATCTCACATGGAGTGACCGGGATTTGAACCACGGACTCAGTGGTGAGAGGCCGGCGAGTTGCCGCCTAAGCTTAAGGCTTACAATTAGGGCCTAACATTATTTAAGGAGAGCAAATATTGCCTAAAAGTGTGAAGTTCTCGGTGATAATTTCATGACGTATCGTTATGTAAAATATTTACACTAACATTGCAATCAGATTTTCTACTAACAATTAGGCAGTTTATGTCAACTTTTGCTACACTTTAAACATTAAAACGTATTTAAAAACCTATTCTAATTATTACAAACAAAAACAAAAAATATTTTATGTTCTAGAAATCCAAAAATTACAATTTTAAAAACCTAAAAATCCAGTTCCTAGTAATAACCTAGACGTTGTACTAATAAACAACTTCCCTTTCCTCTATGAACCGGTCAACGACGTGTACACAAAGGTTGGTTGGTTCTTAAGTTAAGGGGCTGCGACAACGTGGTCATGTAGCCCCGTGTACTTTGTGTGTGTGTGTAGAATCTGTCTGATAACTGGTGTTAATTGTGATGACTGTATTAGAGTGTGTTATCTGTTTATTTATTTAAGTACTGCAACTTAGAATTTTTCAAATAGTTCCTATTTTTGACGCCAAGCGCCACCGTCAACGACTACTAGGCCAAGTTCAGAACTTAGCTACTAGACGCCACCGCAGTCGGCTCTTGGCAACGAACGTAGAAACCTAAGAGCGTTGTTTACATTCTTAACCTATCCAATTTAGCTTCACACAGGTGCAATTAGTGGAAGGTTCTTTAACATGGCATAAATCTATGACATGGGACCGCCGGCTGTACTTCCCCTCCGAAGGAAGGCATACTGAGGGATTTTTAACGCTCTTAAAAATCCGACGGCTTCGGCCGGGTTTGAACCCGCTATCTTGGGCATAGAAGCTCAGTAAGCTACCGACTACGCCACCGAAACCGACGTGTACACAAAGCAATAAGAAATAAAGCTGATGGCACAATAACAAATCAAAATAGCTGAATTTATCACGCTCTTTGTACTTCGAATTAAAAGAAGCCCACCTAAATATAATTAGCTGCTGATCATTCTTCTCATCACTTGGATGAGTCATCAGCAGATTAATGATATAAAGAAATACAAAAAATCCAGTATGCCAGGTGTCCTTGGCCCAACGATCATCGCTGAAAATAAACCTCAGCAGGCTAATAATCATTACCAAGAGCAGAGGAACGTTAATATTACGTTTTGTTGGTAATCCTCCAGTTGCCAAGTTGATCACTAAAACTAACACTATAAATAGAATAACTTCTATTTTCACTCTTCATTGAAGTCGATAGCTGAAGTACAGTCGAACCTAGAATCGTTAGGGGATGTCAAAATAATTCGATTTATCGAAATACGAGTTAACCCTTTGATAGCTACGCCCGTCCATAGATGGTGCACGAGAAATTTTATTTTTTTCATATTCACTACTAATCTGTCTGCAATAGGTATTGCTGAAAGCAATGGGTTTAGAGTCTGGTGCCTCTTGGCGAGGCTTACTCTATTTCCTTATTGGTTCATGTTCATATTTCTTTGGAAATTTTGCAATTTAGTTTATGTTTGACCCCGTTCGCTCTTCGCGAGTCGATCCCTGACATGTTCTGCCATCTGTTGGGCATTAATTAGTACTACTTGAGGTTTTCTTTCTTCAGAAGTAACTAACAGATCACTTCGTTTCAATCTCTTGTTCATTTGGGATATAAACAAACATAGCAAAACAACAAACAAGTTGCTTACACCTGTTGTGAAATTGGATCAAAGATTTTACAATTTTGTACTAGTAAGAAGCAACATGTAGGCTATTAGTTGCTTACTGAGTTTAGACAATAATTTTACTTTTGACCCTTCTCCTGGTATGAAGACGTTTGGCACATAGATTTTGATTTGTCTAAAAACGATAATTAATATTAACATAAGATCTTGAATTTGCATTTTGATTAATAAAAACCTAAAAGCTATAAACTCTTTAATATCCCGCTGATAAATAAAAAATACGATTTCTACAAATTTATGTGCATGCGAATGAAAAAAATCAGCACTGAAAAGGTGTTGAGATGTAGCCAAGGATTACATGGGCGCCCGCAGGATTCTTTCCATGGGGAAGGGAGGGGAGAAGTAATAGTTTTCATTTTATTACCTACCTGTCATTAGGTGATGATTAGGGCTCGGATTTTTAGGTAAATAAATATTTTTTTTTATGTAAATACATATTTTAAGCATTTTTTCTATAAATGCATAAATTCCTGCTTTTCACTTATTAGCACATAAAAAGACAAAATATTTACATTTTTAAAAATCAGTATGCTAGATCTTTCAGTTTATTGCATATTTGTTCTGTGTTACTTCAACGGGGAAGAACCTGTAAGCTATCTAATCTTAATGCACAGCGTATGTCAGCTTGCAACTGTGTTATTCTTAATATGTCGCCCCGTGCCACTCACTGTGGAAGCCGGGGATTTTCTTGTCCATAGCCATATCGCACCATGTGCTAGACCTCTCCTCCCCCCAGCTACCTGGAACAAGTGTCACTCACATGCAATTCATTTCTGGCACTGTGAAGTGGAAGGCAGTTCTACGATGCCTAAAGTAAATACAAGTTATCGTCTGCAGCAGTATGTTGCAGAATTTAAAGATAATTTTACTTCTGATGGGAGCGTTCTGATCTGCCAACCATGTGGGAAAACAATCACGGCTGAACAGCGATCTCAAAGTCACACAACACCTCAAGGGCAAGAAACATATTGCAGCAGTTTCGCGCCTTCAGAATAGGTGTTTCGCGATAATCGTCGGTCATTTGTGATGGACAACCTGAAGATGTATCACGTAGTGTATTGTAATGCTTCAGCAGTCAGGGAGGCATAGCATAAATTGCATTCGTGAGTAGGCCTACTGCATATTGCTTATATTCACATTAATAAACTAAATCTTATATATACTGTATATATATTATATATAAAGGAATGTCTGTGTGTTCGTCTTTTATGCGTTCATAAACCATTCATCCGATTGCGATCAAATTTTGGTGAGTTGTTGTAAACACTTCCGGGATGATCAAAGGCATAGTTAATTCACAATAGATAGCGCGCGAGTAGTTTAAACAAATGCGTAATGGCGATGCGTTCATATACAATTCGTCCTATTGCGATCAAATTTTGGTGAGTTGTTGTGCACAGTCCCGGAAAAGTAATAGGCGTAGTAAATCCAGTTTACAATAGATGGCGCGCGAGTAGCTTCAACAAAATGGCGTGCGTTTGTTTCAAGGAAGTCCCACATGTGTTCATATACCGTTCATCCCATTGCGTTGAAACTTGGGTGAGAGGTTGTGTACTCTACAGGCAAGGTTTCTGGCTTAGTGAATCCATGTTATAATAGGTAGCGCACGAATAGATTCAACAAATGAGCGACGACGCGCGAAGCGTTTCAACGAAGTCCCGTATGCGTTCATATACCATTCGTCCGATAGCGATGAAACTTGGGTAAGATGTTGTGTACTCATCAGGGAAGGTTTCTGGCTTAGTTCATCACCTTTACAATAGGTATCGCACAAGTAGATTCAACAAATGAGCGACGGCACGCGAATCGTTTCAACCAAGTCCCGTATGGTTCATATACCATTCATCCGATTGCTATGAAACTTTTTTTTGAGTTGTTGGGAATACTTCCGAAATCATTATAGGCATAGTCAATCCAATTTACAATGGACAGCGCGCGAGTTTTTTAAACAAAGAGTGTTGGCGATGCGTTCATATAGCCTACAATTCATCCGATTGCGACCAAATTTTGGTGGGATGTTTGGCACACTTCCGGGATGGTTATAGGCATAGTTAATCCAATTAACAATAGATAGCGCACCGGTAGATTAAACAAATGAGTGTTGGTGATGCGTTCACATACAATTCATCCGATTGCAATCAAATTTCGGTGAGTTGTTGTGCATACGCCAGGAAAAGTTATAGGCATAGTAGATCCAATTAACAATAGATGGCGCGCGAGTAACTTCAACAAAATGGCGTGCGTTTCTTTCAACAAAGTCCCACATGCGTTCATATCCCATTCACCCCTATGCGATGAAACTTGGGTGAGATGTTGTATACTCTCAAGGAAGGTTTCTGGCTTTAAAAAATCCACTTAACAATAGGTAGCGCACGAGTAGATTCAACAAATGAGCGACGACGCGCGAAGTGTTTCAACAAAGTCCCGTATACGTTCATATACCATTTGTCCGGTAGCTATGAAACGTGGGTGAGATGTTGTGTACACTTCAGGGAAGATTTCTAGCTTAGTAAATCCATGTTACAATAGGTAAGTTAGCGCACGAATGGATTCAACAAATGAGGGACGACGCGCAAAGTGTTTCGACACAGACCCGTATGCGTTCATATACAATCGTCCGATAGAGATGAAACTTTGGTGAGTTGTTGTGTACACTCCAGGGAAGGTTTCTGATTTAGTAAATCCATTTTACAATTGGTAGCAAACGGGTAGATTTAACTAATAAGCGACAGCACGTGAATCGTTTCAATAAAGTCCCGTATGCTATTATATACCATTCATCTGAGTGTGATAAAACTTTGGAGAGCTGAGTACAGTCCTGCGAAGGTTCATGAATTAGTAAGTCCGTTTTTCAATGGGTGGCGCACAAGAAGATTCAACAAATGAGTGACGGCGCGAAACGTTTAAACAAAATCCCGTATGCGTTCATATGCCATTCATCCGATTGCGATGAAACTTTGATGAGGTGTTGTGTACCCGCCAGGAAAGATTTTCGAGTTAATAAATCCATTTTACAATAGGTAGCGTACGAGTATATTCAACAAATGGGTGACCGCGCTCTAATTGTTTCAGCAGTCCCGTATGCGTTCATATACCATTCATTTCATTGCTATGTAACTTTCGTGAGTTGTTGATCACGCTCCCGTGAATGTTTCTGAGATAGTAAATTATTTTTTATAATAGTTTAGAGGTGGTTAACGGAAAAAGAAGAAAATATTGGGAATCCAAAAGCACTGCAACTAACAAAGTCAAAACCCCAACACTTTCTTTGATTGGCAGGACAACGTCTGCCGGGTCAGCTAGTTATAAATAAATATTTTTACTTTCTTGTCACATATTTCAGGTATTTTTAATATATAAAAATAAATATTTTCCAGATTTTTAGCACCTAAAATCTGAGCCCTAGTGATGATGAGACGTCCCCTCCCCCGCAATTTTCGTTTAATTTCTTACTTGCTTCGTGATATTCATTATTTGACAGCTCTGAAATCGTTGGGTACATTGGGATATTAGGGGGTTTTAATAGGTAAATGTTATTTGGATCAGGTGTACGATGTACTTTTCTTCTGCAATACACCAAGGCCGGTATTCGCGGCAGTGTTAAAGGTGCCAGGACGTCCTCAAAAGACCGGGCAGCGCTTAGTTTGAATGGCTTAGGGTCCACGCGTGGCGGGGGATGATCCACGTTCTTTAATAGTTGTAGACCCACCTCATTCAATAACATACATCTATCTAGTTTTGGCAACACCCCACATAAACACATAGCACTGACTCCGCACAGCACATATCAACAGGGGGTAGAAAGGGAAAAACCAGTGTCGTTGAGATAACAGCCCATCTCAGTCGATCACACCTGGAGTAACAGTGGACATGAAACTGCGCGTAGCTCCAACAAGGAGTTTTTGTGCATAAAAGTTCGCTTTTCTTTGTGAATCATCATCATAATGTTCATTTCTTAAAAACAGCTAAAAGACAGTTGTAACACTATGTATCGACAAAAATAAAAATCAAGCAGTTCATTAAAATGGCAATGTTAATCCAGTTCGCCGATTTTCTCAATCACTGGAGATATTTTCAAATAATCCCAAATTGCTAAGTTATTAAAACTGTGCAATTATCCCTATATCTAAATCACTTAACTATCAGTAACTTCAATTTATGAAATAAACTGATGTGGCAATAATCAATCAAAATATTCTCGGGATTCCCCCCTGCGGGCGCCCATGAAGGATTACAACATACTTGTCTAAATTTATGTAATCAAATTGGATGTTGGTAATGATGACAGATTCATTATATTATGTAAGTAAGGTAAATTTAACAATACAGAATTCAGACGGCCTTTATCAACTTTTTCATGACTTAAAGAAATCCGTCATCTTTTTCTGCTTCATCTTGTGAGCTTCCACTACAAAGTTCTCAATCACATTCAGTGATGTATGAAACAAGTTTCACTGTAAAAATACGTGAATAATCGAGATAAAGAACAAGTTTAAGTTTCGAGATATCGAAAAATTTGAGTTATAGAAATTTTTTAGAGAATCTTTGTTGGCACAAAATTATTATGTTGGTAACATTGATTTTTGACATTAAAATGACACTTGGAGACACAAAAAGAAAGCAAATTGAATCTCTGATTGGCTTTTAATAACTTTAGGAATTTTTGTTTGTACTACTGTATCTCGCGACCGATAGGCGTACTGGTCGGTTCCTCAGTTTAGGGACTGCGACAACGAGGTCATGTAGCCCCGTGTACTTTGGGTGTGTATAGAATCTGTCTGATAACAGGTGTTAATTGTGATGGCTGTATTAACGTGTGTCAGGTAAGGACTGCAGACTATAAATGTCAAGTAGTTCCTACTTTTGCTACCAAATGCTACCGTCAACGACACCTAGCTGTGAACTTGAATACTATATGCCACCGCATCAAGCACCTGGCGACGAACGTTGGCACTTAACAGAGCGTTAATCAAATCTAACCAACAAATTTAGCTTCACACAATTGTAGTTAGTGGAAGGTTCTTTTACATGCCATAAATCTATGACATGGGCCGGCCGACTTTACCTCCCCTCCGAAGGAAGGCATACTGAGTGATTTTTGACGCTCTTAAAAAATCTGACGACTTCGGCCGGGTTTGAACCCACGATCTTGGGCATAGAAGCTCGGCATGCTACCAACTACGCCATCGACGTCGCCCGATAAGCTCTACTAACTTTCAATAATAGTTAGTAAGATGTTCCTCGTATTTGGATGTTCTTATAACAACATATAGATATCTCTACTGAACTAGAATGCTTCCTGTAGGTCTAGGTGACGAACACTTGTTGCCATGGTAACCACAGTTATCCGTGTAGGATTTTTGCTCACGCTACTCACAGATATTCAAAACATATTCATGTTAAAAACCAATAAGGTATGGCGGTATACGAACTTCCCAGACACAATGTATTACATAGCAGTTTCACGATCTTTGGGATCGGAACCTGAATAAGTATTCTGAAACAGCAGAAAGCGTATCTGTGCATCCGAAATTATGTTGAAGGTTTTCACACCTTTAAACTAGCACCCCTGCATATCGCTTGTATATGAGCAATGTAACAGTTAACCTTGCATGTGTTATTACTAGGGCTCGGATCGATATGCTCGATAAAATCTCCAGATATGCTCGAAAACCATGTGTTTTATGCTCGATAGATATGCTCGTAAAAAACATTATATGCGCTTAAATATGCAGAATATGCTCGAAAAACACCGTTAAAACTATAGAAAGGAAAGTGGAACGAAAAAAACAGTAACATACCTTTATATACGAGCTTTATTTTCTAATTGTATGTATGATACACTGCGATATACTCGCATTCAAGTTTTTCAAGTATATATAAGAGACGTTTTAATATAAAAGTTGTAGTTTAAACGTTCATTTACAAAATGTTCAGAATTAGGCGAGTCAATGAAGTAGGTCTGCATTGGTCTGTACAACAAGAATCTTTTCTATGTTTTCAGTTTTCTTGAATGATTTTCTTAAATCAGTCAATAAAAGTTTCAATGACGAGAACGACCTCACTAAAGGTTAAAAACCTGCGGTTCTATTATTCGCACCAGATAGGCTTTTCAATAATTATTTCTGTTTTCAAACCTTAAGGATGGTAGGGTCCGAATTCGGGGGGGGAATTCGAAGAAAAACAAACTATTTAAACGAAAACCACAAGAATATGCATTTATATGCTTCTATTCTGAAAATGACGGTTTTATGCATTTATATGCTCGATAAATTTCAATTCTGTTGGTCCCAGAGGGGTGAAAATACCACCGAAAGGCTTCTTTCCATGTGTACTATTCAGGAAAAAAAATATGCAAATATGCTCGAATCTGGGCCCTAGTTATAACCCTTGTAACCACGTTGAGTGACAGACATTTGGTCTCCCCTGGAATTGCCTCAGGGGACCATTGTATACCCTCACATTTACATGGAGTGTCTGGCCGGGACTCCTGATAAATGTTTCCTATACACCCCTACATACTGTTTGATGGTTGGTGCATGAACAGTCAGGTCTACATGTGTTACGCATGTCGACAAGTTGAGTGACAGGTATTTGGAGTACCCCAAGGGACCATTGTATGCCAGCTCATTTGCATGCAGTGACTGGCCGGAACCGATAATCAACACGAACATAGTCAATACTGAACTCTTTGGTAAGGTCGGAACGATACGCCCTTGGGCACTGAACTTCATATCGCAACACTCAAACCAATTTCACGTAACAGGATGGTCAAAAAGTCACTTTATCCAGTATTCGTTCGTACTTTAAACAAACAAATAGCTCGTGTTAAGTGCAGGTTTGGCTACCATGATCGTGGGTCAATTGTTACTGACGTCGTGATATGTTCATTAATGTTAATGAGTTTGGTTATGCAGTAGGCTGACATTTAGTTCCTGAAGATGAATCGCAAATTAGCCGAAGAACAACGTGTTTAAGTGCTACAGCGTTGGTTGAAGAACACTAAGAACACAGCGTTGGTATTAGCAGACTTTGAAATACGATTTTCTGATGTTAAACCACGATCACGCCAAGCGATATGAGAAAACAGGGATTGTTACGGATCTACTGCTAGAACGGAAAAAATGCTCAGCTCTTTGCCCGGAGCTATCCATCTAAAGCCTTGTTCCCACGGCCTGTGGCTTGGTGAGCCTGGTCTGAAGTTTGTCAGTCCTCACGACGTGTGAACGCAAAGACTCGTTATTACCACAGTTGGCTCGAGGTGGCTCGGCCTCTCCCGAGTATTGTCGGTACCTCCCTCGGACATCGAAGGCTTGGGGCCCTACGGATGGCAAGCCTCAGTACAGCTCGAGCACGTGTTCCCACGATCTGTTGTGGTTTGTTGCAGTGGTTTGTGCAGGTTTATTCTGTTCTCTGAACGTTTTCATTGCTTGATTATGGATAATTATGGAGTGGTCTAATGTAGTAATTATGGAGTTTTTAGATCTGTACAAGGGAGAACCTTCTCTCTGGAACCCACAAACTGCTGACCACAAAGATAGAAAAAAATATATATGATGCTTGGAAGCGAATCCATGGTAGCATAAGCGCTGAGTGTTCCTTAAAAGAGCTGAAAAGGCCTGCAAAAAAAAAAAATGTTTTAGTTTTGATAACTGATTGTTATGTAGTTTTTGGCCCTGATTTCAGAAATGATATTGTTTTTTTTCTATCACGTAAGGTTTTTCTACAAAATGACGCAAAACGTTTATGAAAAATCCTAAAAAAGGCAATTTTTATATCAGTACTAGCAGAAGTACCCATTCTTCGAACGGTCTTCGGTATTAATAACCAGATGTTATCAATTGAGCTACTGTTGCAATGTTTAGGGGCTTGGAACCTGTTTGTTGGCAAAGAAAAATTATTAGTTAAAATGTGCTCTCAAACTAAATTTACCTAACGTGTTCTTCCTGGCGTGAAAATAAAATTGAAAACTTCGTAGAAGAATCGCAATACACGTCACATACGAACTGACCCTAACCGTTGTGTCAAGTGCCCAACTGCAGGAAGACCCCTTTTATAAATTATAAAGGCTTGTGGTGCATGAAAATTCAGTGTTGTTAGCCTCCAATGGCCCAAATTCCTAAAATCAGCAAAAAACAATCTACTATTTCTATTCAGGAATTTTTGAAAATAATGTTGATGTTTGGAGATATAATAGACCTTCTGTACGACATATCGCACGTGTAAGTCGTGTGAAAAAATCTAGGGTACTCCATTTGCAACCTTTCACAGAAATGTAATAAATGGAGTGGCATTACTTATTCCAGAAATAGTTGGAAAGTTGGATGCCACCTCTTGAGATACTGTTGTCATGGTTAGTGGCTTGCATTCCTTCTTTAGTTTATTAAATGAAATTAGTTTTCTGGGAATATCTAAGAAACTGTTGGGTTTAGAGCCTTAAAATATAGTTTTTGGGGACCCTTTACGGCTCTTGAGGGGCCCCGAGTTTTGTTTCTGACCCCAAGGGTTTGAAAATGAGCTTTGTCTCTTCGTTGTACGCCATTATAATGATAATAATTAAAAGAATAATACTAATAATAATATAACAAAATAGGGATAGGGATGTAATAGACCTTCCGGACCATACCCGCACGTGTAAATCGCGTGAAAAAATTCTAGAGTACCCCTTGACCCCTTAAGCGCATTGTATGTATTAATGAATATTTCAGCTTAATTTGGATCCATTATAACTTTATAGCCGTTTGCAAACCTTCACAGTAATGTAATAAATGGAATTGCATTGCGTCTTACAGAAATAGATGGACCTCTGAGATTCAGTTGCCATGGTTACCGCCATGCATTCTTTCATTAATTTATTAAGTGAAATTAGTTTTCTGGGACTATCTCAAAACTGTTGGTTTTAGGGCCTTAAAATGTGGTTTTCGGGGGCCCTAATAGGGCCCCCGAGTTTCGTTTCTCACATTGAGGGGCTGAAAATGAGCTTAGTTTCACCCTTCTACGCCTATTTCAGCATGTATTTTAAGGGGGTAGGGCCCCTTTTATGAGAGGTACGAAGAAGAGTTACATCAATGATTAGTGTGGTGCCTCTGATGGATATCTGTATCAAATTTTACGTTGATCCACCCAGCCGTTCTCAAGTTATAAGGACTCGTAGAAGTTGTCCACAGACACACAGACAGACAGACAGACAGACAGACACAAATTTTATTTTTGCGCGCATCCGTCATAAAACAGCCTGAAACGTGCAAATATCGCAAATTTCCGTGGAAATTCAGAAAAAACAGACAAACTTTCATTTTTATATATATAGAGATTACTTATGTACAATGTTATTAAACCACATTAAACTTAGGTTAATCTTAAACATAGAGTAAGAAAAGTTGATAAGGTTTTATCACAACAGTATCACAAGTCTTTGTAGTAACGTTTTCTTTTTCCTTCAAAACTTCTTTTCGTACTTTCCTGCTCTGGAGTTGAGGAGTTTCTCTTTTTAACATCCAACAGTAGTCAGCCATCGTGTTAACGTCCCAGCGTCCTTGATATCTTCGTTCCATTTGTTTCAGGGCTTGATGGAATCGTTCTTCTTGTTCTTCACTGACAGCTCCAAGATTTTCCGGAAAATAGTCCAGATGAGAATGAAGAAAATGAACTTTGACACTCATGTTGCAGCCCAGCAGTTTGTAGTTAGTTAACAGATCGGCAACAATATTCTTGTAGTTTGAGTCTTTTTTATTTCCTAGAAAGCCGGTTACCACTTGTTTAAAAGACTTCCAGGCTTTGCTTTCTTGGTTTTCGGTTTTCAACTCGGAAGTTTTCATCCTTCATAAGTTTTCTTATATCAAGCCCAAGAAATACCCCTTCTTTAAGTTTTGCCCCAGAGAGGCCAGAGAATTGTTCACAAAGATATCTAAAACACTCTCCTTCTTTAGGCAATGCTTTGACGAATTGTTTCATCAGTCCCAGCTTGATGGGAAGTGGCGGAAGTAAAATCTTTTTAGGATCCAATAAACTCACCTTCTCAACGTTCTTAACTCCAGGAACCAAACTTTTTCTTACTGGCCATTCTGTTTTAACATAATGTTGTTCACGGTCACGGCTATCCCATTCACAGAGGAAGCAGGGGAACTTTGTGTAGCCTCTCTGTTGGCCTAGTAGCATAGATATCACTTTCAGATCCCCACAAACAGTCCACTTATGATCAGAATACTTAAGCTTGTTAAGGGCCAATTCAAGGTTCTCAAAACACTCTTTCAAATGCACCGAAGCCCTACTGGTACAGATGCATATTGGTTGGCATTATGCAGAAGAACAGCTTTCAAGCTTCTTTTGGAGGAATCAATTCATCGGGTTCGTATTTGATACCGAATGTCTCCATCAACCCAGGAACATCAGTACAAAAAACGAGGTCACCCACCCGAGAGAAAAAAAGGCACAAACCCTTTTTCTCTACTCCTGTACCAAGAAAAGGATGCTCCTGGAGCCAACAACCCTTTTTCTTTCAACCTCGACCCTAAAACCTCGGTTGAATCCTTTGGAAGGCCTAAGTCTCTAACCAAATCTCTAACTTAAAAGTGCAAAATTCTATGTGTGATTTGTGGGTAAACCAAGGGTGATGGAATGTTTTCACTAATTTATCTGTATTCAGCACAAAAAATACCATAAGAATAACTATAAAAATGTTAAACAATTTTTTCATCGCAGACCTGTGATAATTTGATGGCGACTTATATGACTCTTCTAGACCAGTGCAGTGGCCGCTCAAGATTCGCCAAGCCATGAGTCTTTTCGCTCCATGGGAACGGCTTGAGGTCGGAATACGACAGAGCACGACATGCAACAACGACTACAAGTCTGTGAGTACTCTCGCCAAGCCACAGGACGTGGGAACAAGGCACAAGTCTATCAGAAGGAGAAGTGTCGAACTGGGAATTGATGGTATCACTTAAATAACCACCGTATGTCTAGTAAAGTGTACCTAAATGGAAGGAAGTGCTGAGGAGAGTGACTTTTTGACCACCCTGTATAGGTGCAACAGATCAGAGAGCGCATGAACTGGACGATCCGAGCTTCCAACGAACAACACGTGCATCTCAGCCATCCGTTCATTGTATTGTTATTGTATGCTATTTTCTCAAAGGGAACAGTTTATACTCTGCATTTCAGAACAATGATTTTATGCTACAGTTCTACAACTCATCCATCCAATCCTAATAGCCTGACAAAGAAAGCTGTTGTTCCATTTGGGGGACTTGGACATCGTAGTTATTTAGCTCCGTGTGAAGAATTTGACTGGTAACCTGCGTGGTGCCTGTAGTAGTACTGTATATGCAATTGTAATTCAGGCAAGGAACTAACCCGGCATTTGCCTGGACTAGAAGTGGAGAGGGCCGATGTAGGAATCGAGCCCACCTGTGTTTAGTTTTGCCTCACGAAGCTGAGTGTGCCCCGTTCCAGCCCTCAGACCAGACAATGTAAGTTTATTTGAATTTATATAAAAATGGGAAATAAAGCCAAAAAAAAAACCACACGAAATTAATAATGTGATCAAAACAATACTTACAAAAGGACAATTTGTAGTAATAAGTATTCTTTGAATCAATATTAAAAATGGGTTCATTATTCCGTGAGTAAAGTGTAGGGAGGTCAGTGACCTGCTGTGTGATGCGGCGCGTTGTATAACGGTTCGCTATCAATTCCTTATCAAATTACTTTGTTCATTTTTGCTGAATAGAATTACATAGTACTTTAAAACGAGCAATGCAATACATTGTTTCATGAATTATTTTTATTTTATTTTCTAAAAGCTTCCTGGGTGCAAAGACTTGCCTCGCGGGCCGCCTGTTGGAAACTACAGGATACCAGGAAATGTTATCCGCAGTGCCTACAAGCTGCTACGAGAGATTACGTCACCAGTTACGTTGGCAGCACGGCTGTCGCCTTTATCATAACAAACAAACAGTAAACTTTATACTCATCACAGTCATTTATAACATACTGTTGCACTCATCCAATAATCTAACTATACACACTGACGATTTCGATAGCCCACAGCCTACACATGTGGCCTTCACCCTATTAGGGACACTGTGCTGCCAACTAAACTGATGACGCAACCTCTTGCAGCTGCACTTAGCCACTGAAGAGAAAATTTCCTGGCACCCTGTACTACTCTATAGTCTTGATCTCTCTCCTGTAAAAAGGCCTTGAAGGGTCGACGATTTCTGTCGGACGAGGATGTGCAGCAGGCGGTTACGGACTTCTTCACGCAGAAGGACACGGTGTTTTACCACGCGGGGAAATTCAACCTGGTATGTCGGTGGGATGAAAGCCACAACACTAACGGCGATTGTGCGTGATTGACATACTGATTCTGGACTGTACTCCATCAAACAGAAACTTGTTGATCACCCCTTATATGCATCCAGTGTACGCGAATTTCAAACTGAAGTCTGTTCGCCGAGTCGAGATAGTGGAAGTAAACAGAGTTGTACACGTGATTGCAGGGCTGCCCGCAATGGGTGCATAGAGCTGTGCATGTTGAACGTACGCCAACCTCAGTGCTGTGTATAGCCTACATGTGAAGCGGGCTGACTTACCGGTTACATGCTACAGCGCGGTGTATTTATTGTTCGTTTATGTTCGACGATGTCGAAATGTAAATATTATATGTCAGAAAACTGTATCAAAATGAGGGTCATTATGAAACAGTTTATCCCACCAATCAGAGCTCAAGAAATAGTTGTGTGACCAATTAGGTGAGGATAGCATCCCACCTGCGCTCACTTCCAAGGCCCCCTATTTTAAATTTCACTGCGTGACGAGTGTCATAGTGAGGTATTCCAGGAGCCCATGGTCAAATACAAGGTATTCTCTGCGTCCCATGTGCTCTGTTCAGTACATGAAACTGGTGAAATCTCAAACAGATATTTATGAATATTTATGTTCGAACATAAAATAGTTATAATTATCGTCGCACATAAATGGTTGTATGCAACTCGCCTATAATGGTAATTAAGACACGAGTGTCTTAATTATTGCCATTATAGCCTCATTGCATAATGTAGTATTATTTAGTTATTTAATTAATTAATTTATTAATTAATAAGTTCTTAACTGCTCATGACAGGCAACAGTTTACAGTGCAGCACAGCACTAAGTGCAGCAAGTCTTGTCTTTTCTAGGGCTACAGCATAGCATGTCTACTGATCTCGGAGCTTCTTGGCTACCCCTGTCCAGCAGAGCCAATGACGTGAACTGGGCGTGTTTCCCTGTCCGGGTAGCCGGGGGCACTGTCTCAACTCGGCGAATAGACTTTAGCGGTAACCACCTATCATTATCACCGTCAAGCGATCGTGTCTTGAAATGAACCACTTCAGAAGGAAACTGTTTGTGTGGTAAAGTGTCAATGGTGATTAAATAAATGGGAGAAAGGCATATAACGGTGGACAATGAGAGGCTAGTTATGGGTTCTAAACACCATAATTACGTGTTGTGTGCCTAGTCTAAGATTTATCGTGCATTCATCTGCTACATCGGCTTGGACATGGTTATAATTATGTCCGTGCACAACATTCCTACTCGAGGCGTTAACCCGTACGGTGCAGGAGCGAGTAGGCTGTGGCAAGAGCTATTACACTACTGGCTGACGATGATAAAAACAATAAAAATAATAATAATAACAAAATAAAGAAAAACATCTGGAAACAAGGTATGGGGACACAAAGAGAGCAGATGAATTTAAATTTTTGGGTGAGTGGATTCAACCAAATGGGCTTGATAAGGAGGCAAATAAAGGTCGAGCCAGGAAGATAGAGCTAGCCTATAGATTAGTACAATATAGATACAATAAGAGGTCTATTTATTACCGGGCGAAGATACGACACTATACCACGGTTGCCCAGCAGGAAGGCCTGTACAGTTCCGAATGTCTGATATTGAGTAAAAAAGGGCAAAATTGAGGAATTAGGGATGAAAGAGAGAAAAATCGTACGAAATATACTAGGGCCTGAAAAACGAAACGATGGTATATGGAGAAAGTGGAGAAATGAGGATATATATAGACAGCCAGAGAAGAACACGGACACCATGCGTAAGAGGAGACTGGGTACAGGTACCTCATGAGAATGGATGAGAATCGAATAACGTCCAAAAGACATCTGGAATAGGGCTGCTGTGTTTCGAGCTAAAATTGATAACTCCAAGATGTTCAAGGAAATATCCAGTAGAACGACCAAGAATACCTGGTCAGAGGAAAGGAGAAGGAACCATAGCGAAAGGATGAACAAATTCTGGGTGAAGGAAAAGGAACTAACCTCCAAATCATTTGTTTCCCGTGGTCCACAGAAGGTCAAATTCGAAGAAAGAAGATAATAATAATGGTATTGGTTTTACGTCCCTTTTAACAACGCCAGGGTGCCGGAATTTTGCCCCGAAGGAGTCCTTTAACGTGCCAGTAAATCTACTGACACGGCTCCCGAGCATTTGCGCACCCTCAAATGCCAACTGACTGCGCCGGGATTCAATCCCACTATCTTGGGTTCAGCAGGCGAGAACATTACCACTGAGCCACGAAGCCAGACAGAAGAAAGAGGAAGAAGAATATGGAGCCAGACTAGGCTACATGAACAAAAACCTTTCGATTGATTGTCGAGTATTTACAAATGATTTTGCAGTTTTCGCTGATTCCTTGGATATGGCCACAAAGCAGATCAATGAGCTTCAAGTACAAGCTTCAAAGGCAGGCTCCAGATCTCTTTCTTATGACAAACATCAATCTGGCCCCAAGAGAGCTAGAAGTGACTCATGGAATAATCAATCCAGTTGAAAAATGTAAGTGTCTTGGTGAATGGATAGAACCTAACATATCCGAAAAAGAAGCCTTTACGTCACGCATGAATAAATTGTAATGACCTCAATATCTCCTTCAAGTAAACCGAGTTTATAATAGTACATTAAGCAACGAGCCTATAATGGCTATAATTAAGACACGAGTATGTTTATAAAACGAGCGTATGCGAGTTTTATAATTTCCATACGAGTGTCTTAATTACCATTATAGGCGAGTTGCATACGACTGTTTATGTTCGACGATAACTATAACTTTATTATATGTTTTAACATAAATATTCATAAATATCTGTTCAGTCACTAGAATGTTGTGACCGGGTGCTGCTCTGGATAGTATATCTCTGTTTTCCAAGCTCTCTGGCCAACCGACGCATGCGCTCTGTGTACTTCAATGCCATATGTTCAGATTGTGCACCAGTATTCAGTAAAATTGTCATCGAAGTCGTTTCAAAACAACGCGCTGTGTGGAAATTGGATTTGGGGATATTAAGATACAGTGCTATTTCTTGTCTCATATTCACCAGTTTATTTACGCGAGCATATGGACGGTGCACTCTCGGTAATTTAAATAGACATGTTGGATTTTTAGCGCATGTGCGAAGGTATCCTTATCTAATTGGTCACACAGCTGTTTCTTGAGCTCTGATTGGTGGGAGAAACTGTTTCATAATGAAAAATAGTGTTATAATGAGCCTCATTATGATACAGTTTTCTGACACTTAATAGTCAGGGTCGAACATAAATAACATAAAGCTGGCACCTAGATAATTAGCCATTGGAAGGGGAAAGATCAATCGGACAGTAAAGTTCAAATACCTAGGTGAATGGATAGAGCCTAATATCTCTGAAAAAGAGGCTTTCACGTCACAAATGAGAAAAATGGAAACTGCATAACTAAGAAAATCTATAACAAGGAATTATCATCCCTAAATGCCAAGATTCTACATTACTGCACAGTCATCCGACCGGAAGCCTTTCATGCTGCTGAGTGCCTTACGATGCACAGAAAAGGTGCTATGGAGAAACTTGAAAGTCAAGGAAAACGATGATTATAGACGGAGGCACCACTATGAATTCTACACACTGCGTTACCAAATTCACTGACGTAATGAGAAAGAGGAGGATTGTGTTCTATGGTCATTTAACAAGACTGAGCCCAATGCGATTGTCAAATAAAATCTTTACTTACTGGGTAAGAAAACTAAGAGAGCGTGGTTCACAAAGGTAGAAAAGGATTTAAAAGAAGTGGGAATTACATACAACGATATTCAGATGCGTACACCCCTTAAGATGAAACTAAAAGAACACCTGAGTTTCCAGGAAAAGCCTAAACTAACAACAGGCATGACGTGGCCTGAAGCCAGGAAAAAGCAGCATCGAGAACACATGAGGCGTTACTGGGCGCATGTTAAGGCTCGAAGAAGAGAGCAGTTGAATTAACGTGGCCGAAACGTCAAGAAGAAGAAAAGATCTACAGGGTGTCATTTATGTACTTGAGTACCCTTAAGGGGCGTGTGGGAGATGGGTATAGGATCAATTTTAGATGGGGAACCTGGGGTCGGAATGGCCTCCTAACCCCAGAAAACAGGTTTGTTTCAGGCCCTCCACACCTGTAAAGTAGGGAAGCACGCCATGTGTTACTCTGAGGTCAGGCACTATTTCGCTGTCAATGGTCTTGGCGCGTCCACCGCTCAACCCTGCGTTAGCCGAGAGCTGCATTCCTCCTGCCAATTGATAGTTCCGTCGCCTTTAACTACTACAGAAAAACACAAGTAACTCGTTGATACTAATAATCAAAAGGCAATTAATTTACGGAATCAACGATAGTTTAAAAAAATCAGCACAGAATAAACACGCACTGTGACTACGCCCCCTTCTTCTCCTCTAAAAAAAGAAAAAGAAAAAAATGAAGGCATGGCACCCTAGGAGAAACGAACTCGGGACCACCGTGGCACCGCGCCTGCCGCTGTCCACTCGGCTAACGCAGTGTTGAGCGGTGGTCACGCCAAGACCGTTGACAGCGAAAGAGTGCCTGTCCTCAGAGTAACATATGGCGCGCTTCCCTACTTTACAGGTGCGGAGGGCCTGAAACAAACCTGTTTTCTGGGGTTAGGAGGCCATTCCGACCTCAGGTTCCCTATCTCAAATTGATTCTATACCCTACCCCTACACGCCCCTTAAGGGTACTCAAGTACATAAATGACACCCTGTATATCCTTGAATGCAAAAATCAAACATTACTGCACAGTCATCCGGCCAGAAGCTTTAATATTAGGGCCCGGATGTTGATGTCATGTCATCTTTTTACTGAGCTGTCTAAAACAATGCTGAAGTACATAGAAACTCCGGACGGGCCACCCCGTCCTCAAATAAGTTATTTTTATTTTGCATCTTTTAGCATTTTTTTTTTTGCTATTTTCCATTTAAGAGCATGTATTTTGCTTGGTAGATTCGTTTGGTCTTATTTTAGAGAAATCGGCCTTTTAAGATATTTTTTTTTCCAATTTAGTCATGTCACAGTTTATATGAGGGAGTTGGTTGGTTCCTCGGTTTAGGGGCTGCGACAACGCAGTCATGTAGCCCCGTGTACTTTGGGTGTGTGTAGAATCTGTCTGATAACAGGTGTTAATTGTAATGACTGTGTGTATCTGTTTTTTAATACAAGTAAGGACAGCAACTTTCAATTTTTCAAATAGTTCCTACTTTTGCCGCGAAGCGCCACCGTCAACGACTACTAGGCCTAGTTCAGAACTTAGCTACTAGACGCCACCGCAGTCGACTCTTGGTAACGAACGTAGGAACCTAAGAGCGTTGTTTACATTCTTAACCTATACAATTTAGCTTC
Organism: Meconema thalassinum; assembly: GCA_946902985.2. NCBI lineage: Eukaryota > Metazoa > Arthropoda > Insecta > Orthoptera > Tettigoniidae > Meconema > Meconema thalassinum. The sequence continues at coordinate 928,200,314 of OX336388.2, forward strand.
ACACAGGTGTAATTAGTGGAAGGATCTTTAACATGCCATAAATCTATGACATGGGACCGCCGGCTTTACTTCCCCTCCGAAGGAAGGTACACTGAGGGATTTTAACGCTCTTAGAAATCCGACGGCTTCGGCCGGGTTTGAACCCGCTATCTTGGGCATAGAAGCTCAGCATGCTACCGACTACGCCACCAAAGCCGCTTATATGAGGGAGTTACGTCCCTCAGAGTTAAGAAGAAGCTAGTAGCTGATACAAGATAATTTAAAATATTGAAATATTGATTCCATTTCATTCATCAACCGGGCGGAAACTAGTCCTAACAACAATCGTGGCGAAATTGCTGCGGGTATTGCATGAAAACTGAAAAAAAGTGCTGGACAAAAACACTGGGTATAAAACATTGCATAAGATCTCAGACATTCTTTCTGGTGAAAACTACTGCATGGATGGGATTGAGGAGGATTTAGCAGCAAACGACCTTCCACACTTCAAGTACGCTCCGATCACATCAGTTGATGTTGAACGCAACTTTTTCGAGTTATAAAAACTTGTTGGCTGATAACCGCAGATCATTTACATTTGACAACATCAGAATGACATTCGTAGTGCAGTGCAACTCTGACTCAAGTGAACATTAACCTTTTGTTAAGTGCTAGAAATCTATTTTCGTTGACTTTTCAGTTTGAGCTTAAGACGTCATTTTTGAAATATTGGCGAGTTTATTATTATAAGATCATTTTCTTCATTTTATAGTAGATTCTTCAAATTTTTAGGTCATTTATTCCAGTCATTTTTGAAAATTTTAAGTGCATTTTTAAAACTTTTTTGCGGCATCGTCATCCGGGCCCTACTTATAAGTATCGCCATGAACAAGAAAGAGATGATGGAGAAAATAGAAATCAAGGAAATGTAGATTTTGGGTGAAATCTTAGGTCTGGTTAAAAAGAATGGCGAGTTTAGAAGACGGCATAACTAGTATTTATATACACACGTGCCTTATGCCTTTCGTTGCACCGACGTTCCCTCGCCAGTGAACCCCGTTCCAGCCCTCAAACCAGAATTAAATTTTTTGACAGAGCCGGGAATTGAAACCCAAACCTCAGTGATAGCCAGGAATGCGAGTCACTACACCCTCAGGAGGACCATCATGGTTACAACAAAGCAAGTAATCTGTGGGCAGCACTACAGTTACTTCAATTACCGGTACTGAAAGAGCCCACGTGAAGGAAGAGCTGCGGGCTGACTACCTGTCAGGCAAATTGAAAAATGATTTATTAAAGTGTGCGGTGTAGTGGCCTGGGCGCAGTTCTCCGGTCGCTAACCCAGACAGCTTACTCTACTCTCGGAGAATACGCACTGATGATTATGACTAGAATTGTTTGTGTAATATCAACATGCAAAACATATACATAAGTTGTGTATGTAATAATATTGGGGGAAATATATACTATTGAAATGAAAATCCACAGCCTGCTTCCAGTCTCCGACCGGGTCAGGAATGGAATGAATGAAGCCCCCATCTAGCGGCGAGGATATGGACTGTGCCGGCTGCCGAGGCCTGACGCACTCCTCTGGGGCAATGATTAAATGAATGACAGATGAAATGAAATGATAGTGGAGAGTGTTGCTGGAATGAAATTTTGACAGGGAAAACCGGAGTACCCGGAGAAAAACCTGTCTGCCTCCGTTTTGTCCAGCACAGATCTCACATGGAGTGACCGGGATTTGAACCACGGACCCAGCGGTGAGAGGCCGGCGTGCTGCCGCCTAAGCCACGGAGGCTTATGAAATATATACTATTGCATTTAAAAAATTTAAAATATGTAATATTAATTTAATTTTTATGTAAATGACTAGCTGTACCCGGCATGTGTTGCAATGCCAATCAAAGAAAGACAGAAAAAAGGAAGAAAGAAAGAAAGAAAGAAAGAAAGAAAGAAAGAAGTGTTTGTGTTGTAATTTTGTTTGTTGAAATGTTTTTGGATACACAATATTTTGTTTTGTTTTTCCGTCTGGTGCGTAGGCCTATATGAATAAATCAGAAGACTTTCCATCACGTGAGCAGGCCACATGTGAGAAACATGGACTTTCAAAATTTAGTCCACACACTCGTAGGAACTGTCCTTGTGCTTTGTTGATGGTCATCGCAAATGTGAGTCTCACCGGAAACGTTTGGAAACACACAAAACCTGCCACTATATATGAAATACACACCTTTTTCGTAACATCTTATTAACCACCTATCGTAAAATGGATTTACTAATTCAGAAACCTTTGCAAGCTTGCACAACAGCTGGCCAAAGTTCATTAGTTGAAAAGACTCGCGCGCCATCTATTGTAAAATGGATATTCTAATTCACACACCATGGCGGGCGTGCGCACAACTCCTCGCCATTTTTTTAGCGTATGGCTTTTAGAGCCGGGAGTGTCCAAGGACATGTTCGGCTCGCCAGTTTTGTAGCTGCTTCGAGACAGACACCCAATGGGTGAGCTACAAGTACCGTTGGGGAGGGAAGTTGGAATGTAAGGACGAGGAGTTGGAAGGTAGCGGCTGTGGCCTATAGTTAGGGACCAACCCCGGCATTTGCCTGGAAGAAAGATGGAAAACCACAGAAGACCATCTTCAAGGTTGCCGGCGGGGGGAATCGAACCTCCTCGCCTCCCGGATGTGAGCGACTGCCAGCAGTCATGCCGTAACGACCACAGCTAACTCAACCGGTTCCTCACCAATGTTCATTTGTTGAAACAATTAGCGCGCCAAAACTCATTTGTTGATACGACTCGCACATCACCTATTGTGAAATGGATTAACTTTCTAAGAATCCTTCGTGGGTGTGGACACGTCAACTAACCAAAGGTCATTTGTAGAAACGACTCATGCGCTACCTATTGTAAAATGAATCTACTAATTCAGAAATATTTGCAGGAGTGCACGAAATAACTCACCCAACTTTCATCGCAATAGGATGAATGGTATATGAACATAAAACGTACTCTGTTGAAACGATTCGTGGCCGTCTCCTTCCCAAACTTTATCTGAACATGCTTCTAGAAATACTTAATGAGGTTTGGAGAAGCCCATATATGGAGAAACTGGCGAGAAAATGCATTACTGGTATGCCAAGAAATGTTTCTGCACTCATTGCAGCTAAGGGTTGCTTCACAAGATACTGAAGTTTTTGATCTGTACGAAAGTAATTGCAACTATGAAACTGATTTTAAGATTGAATATGGAAAAAAAGTGAAATACCAATACAATAAAGAAAATGCACTAATATTTATCCGAAATATTGTTATCCTATCAGTTTTGTCCGTGTGTGTGTATGTGTGTGTGTCCCCCTAATAAATACTACACGGCTGGAGCGATTTCAATGAAACTCGGTAAGGTCATTTCATATACTGTATAATATTATGTGTGGAATTACCTTACCAAATTACATTGAAATCGCTGTGTGTGAGAGTGTGTCTCCCTAATAAAATCTAAACGGCTGGAGTGATTTCAATGAAACTCGCTAAGGTCATAGAACTTTGTAGTCCGACCCCAATCGTGCCCTTCAATTCTTATTACGTCTCACCAATCCAACATGGCGGCTGTGCGAAATATTTCACCGGCATTCTATCTCTCTGAAACTATAACTGATATCACCCTAAAATTGGGTACGGTGATAAAGGGTACTACTAGAAGCTAACCTATGTGGCTTTCAAAAACCTGTTAAGTACAAAACGAACATGGCGGCCAAGCGACGTTGAAACATTTAAATCAACTTTTCTCGCGATTTAACCACTCGAGCGCAGTGAAACATAGTACAGCAATGTTTATACACATTGTAATGCACTGACATCTAATTTAGTTCAATTTTTAACATAACCTCAAGATGGCGGCTGTGCGAAATTTTAAAATGAAGTTTTTATTTCTTGTGTCCTAACGCTGCGATCGAAGTCAACGTTTGAATAATGAACCTACGCAATAATCGTCATCTAATAGTACATAACTCTATGGCCTACATATATAAAAATCCAACATGGCGATCATCCAAACTATTTAGATGATTCTTAATATCTACGAATCTATTACAACAATCAAATTGAAATTTTGTATGTTGATAGAGGCAATTAACATAAGTGGGATATATGAAAATAGGCAGATTATGTCTTCATGAAACTACTTGAGTCGTTCAGCTGCAAAACTCGTTTAATCCACTTGTGAATAAGAATAATTTTCATGAGAAACGTTTCTCTGGACTTTGCCTCACGTATCTTTTGTGTTTGTTGTCTCCTACTTTTTTCTTTTTGCTTTGTGTTTTCGGTTTTTCGTTTTGTGTTTGCTTTGTGCTTTTGCTTTTTGCTTTTCTTTCTTGGTTTTGTATTTGATTTCTACTTTTGCTTTTTTTAAATTTTGCTTTGTGTTTCTTATTTTTTGTTTTCTGCTTTTGCTTTTGTTTTTGAATTTTGCTTCGTTTTTTGGTATTGTGTTTGTTTTCTGTAAAATCAAAATAAAACAAAACAAAATAAAATAAAACAAAATAAACAAATCAAACTCAAAATAAAACAAAACAAGATAAAATAACAAAAAGAAAAAAAAAGAAAAAAGAAAATAAAACAAAACAAAAAATTAAACAAAACCATTTAAAACAAAATAATACGAATTAAAAGAAACAAAACAAAATAAACAAAACTAAAACAAAATAAAATTAAACAAAACTAAATAAAACAAAACAAATTCAACATAAAGTAAAATAAAATAATTAAATAGGCCTACATAATTTTACGACATGATCCTTATTCACAAGTGGATTAAACGAGATTTGCAAGTGGACGACTCACTTTATTTTCATTCGGAGTATAATAATATCGTAGAGCACTGTAACTTTAAACACAATAGCGCCCGCAATTCCACTCAGTCATCACTGTGTCCCTCCCCCAAGCTTCCAGCTACCAATAACAACAAAATGCTGGAGCAGCCACGTTCAACGGCACTCGTATCCTGAAAGGGTAATTCATGTAGTGTCAAGTGTAATACGTTTTGGTCACTGGCTGCAAATAATAAGTTGAGTAAGGAATCAAAATAATCAATAATGTGAATTAAATTACCCAATCAGCCAAGAATATTAACATTCAGCACAGCGAGATCAACAGGACGCAAATCAAAACACACAGAATATGGAATGCTGGAGGAAAACCGCGGCAGAGTGCTGTAATCCAAAGACGTGTACATTCCTGCGGCTTCACCTGAGAAGAGTGGTAGCTCCTTGTTTGGCCGAGACAAGTTCGAACCCGGTAAGGAGCGGTAACAGGACACGATGCCTACCTGCTACCTGTTTGATCACGGTTAGGGTACACCTTCCCCGGCAATCGTGGACCCTATTAATATTGTTATGTCATCAATGCATCGGAGCTTCAATGTCCATGTTCTTCGATGCTTTCAAGATCTGCAATCTCTGACGAAGAACCTTACACTTTCATTAAGTTGTCAAGCAAGTAAGCTCTTACCTTCCGGCCAGGGAATGTTGGAAGAGGTACTTTTAATGTTAGTGAGCTGCCTAGTCGGTAAGTAAAAATTATATCTAATAGATTGGTTGATTGGTTTATTTGCAAATGGTTACATACCGGTAATCCTTGGGGGAAAAATACATTCAAATTACAATTTCAACGTGTACAAAACAAGTAGCTACGTGACGAACTAAAAATCCCTCAGTATGCCTTTCTTTGGAGGGGAAGTAAAGCAGGCGGTCCCATGTCACAGATTTATGGCAGGTTAAAGAACCTTCCACTAATTATACCTGTGTGATGCTAAATTAGGTGTAAAATGTAAACAACGCTCAGGTTCCTACCTTCGTCACCAGGAGCCGACTGCGGTTGCGTCTAGTTGCCAAGTTCTGAACTAGTAGTTGTTGACAGTGGCGATTGGCGGCAAAAGTAGGAACTACTTGAAAAATTCAAAGTATGCAGTCCTTACTCGAATTAAGAAACAGAAAAACACACTAATACAGTCATCACAATTAACACCGGTTATCAGACAGATTCTACACACACCCAAAGTACACGGAACTACATGACCGCGTTGTCACAGCCCCTAAACTGAGGAATCAACCAACCTACGTGACGAACTAAACATCCTACTTTACCTAAAATTAATGATTCAATCCATATTCCTCTAATTATAACTTTTTAGAATGTTGGTAGCACTGGCATTACAAGATTTGCACAAACTATGACTGAAATATTGTGGCCTGATACAGTATGTCTGAAATTGTCTCCTTGCATGGATTCCGAGATATATAAACTCTACGGCACAAATGCCCAGCGAGAGCTCTTAAGTAGCTGGTAGGACTGCACGTGTATCTCTTTATTATACATAATTTAGTAGAAATCCACTATATAATAATATTAATAATAATAATAATAATAATAATATCGTATGGCCTCGGGCGCTGGGTGCAAGCTTTGTTAATTGACGCCCAGAAGGCCACTTACATATCGAATTTTATCGCACCTTGAAGCGCTATGAAAGCCAAGGAGGTTAGATATCTAAGCTCGGTGACACTATAGCACTTTCTAGTAGAGAAATGAGGAACTTTGTGTTGGCGGAAAATCCCGAGATTAATTTTGCCATTATGAACATGGCCTACTGAATTCAAATGGGTTCTTTAACATGCCAACATCGTATGTCATGCGTATCGTGAGTTTTGTCGCCTTTCAAAAAGCACTTATTACGGCCAGGAACGAACCTGCAAGCTTGGGGTTGGCAGTCCGACACGATACCCACTCACCGACCGTGGCAAGCAGAAATCCACTGACTGTTATGGAAGTTACACGCAGTTCAACATTGAACATATAAACGTATATAGAATTATTCTAGTGACATTGATATATACCTAGTACGTGTTGCTCAACATCCATCCGTAATATTCAGACATTATAGTAGATGAGGTTCGAACTGTTTTATGAACAGATTCTACAATATTGAATCTACGGCTCAAATCTGATATAGTGGAATGTCTGCAGGCTGCCCAGAAAACACTTTCGCTGTAAGTAAAATCTGTACTGTATGTATAAATAATAATTGGAGCTCTTTGAATTTGAGTAGCATTTATTAAAGCATGAATCTCTTGAAAAATTTCAGATTATGTAAGAATGAAAAATTTCAGATAAGCATCAACATCAGATCTTTCAACACATTAATATACAGAATATTTGTATGTTGTAATAGCTTTAAATCATCTCAATAGAGTACCTGTAGTTCATTTCCGAATATTAGTTTACAATTCTACTGTAGTTTTAGGGATTACTGCTTAATTGTATCACAGCAATAGTAGCTACACTTTCATAGATCACTGTAGTTTGGGAGAGGAAGACTGTTTTTGTTGATGGGAGCGTCAATTCTAAGTTTTGCAATATAATAATAATAATAATAATAATGGCATCGGATGCCGGGTGAAAACTTTGTTATTTGACACCCGAGGGTAGCTTGCATGTCGAATTTCGTTGTTCCTTGAAGCACGATGAAAGTCAAGGAAGTTAGATATGTAAGCTCCTTGAACACTATAGCGCTGTCTAGTAGAGAAATGAGGAACTTTGTGTTGGCGGAAACTCCCGAGATTAATTTTGCCCTTATGAACACGGCCTACTGAATTCAAATGGGTTCTTTGAGATGTCATCATTCATCATCGTATGACATGCGTGTCGTACTTTTGGCTGCCTGTTATAAATCACTTACCACACGGAACGAACCTGCAAGCTAGGGGTTAGTAGACCGATACGTTAAACAAACACCCACCGTGGCAAGCTATATTAAAATAAATAGTTCGTTTTTAGGATGCTTAATGCTTTGAGGGGGGAAGGGGAAGACCCAGCTTAACAGTGGAAAAAAGGCCAATATTCATTCGATTGTTAAATATGCTACATATATTGTTGACAAATGATGCACATATCCCAGTATTGGCATGCTTCGTGGCAATCAGAAGCAACTTCAATAATGTAAAAATTCTAATTTTAACATTTTGAAATAAAATTTTCAAAATTGTCCGCCTTTTTAACAATGTATCACTGTTTTCCTTATACATTCCAAGTTGATAAAAATGTTCGTACTTTTCCTTTTATAAAGTGTGTATGAAACCACAAACTACAAAATGAACCTCAATCACTAAAATACACCTTGATTTAGATATTTTTATAGAGTTTTTATTTATTTATTTTATTTTATTCAGGTGCTCAGAATAAAAACTCTATAAAAAATATCTAAATCACAGTGTATGTTAGTGATTGAGGTTCATTTTGTAGGTTGAGGATTGATACACACTTTAAAAAAGGAAAAGTACGGAAATTCTGATAAACTTGGAATTTATAAAGGAAACAGTGATACATTGTTAAAAAGGCGGGAAATTTTGAAAATTTTAGTTTAAAATGTTGTTGTTTCCTCTGGCTTCTGGTTGCCAGGAAACATACCAATACTGGGATATGTGCAGCATTTGTCAACAATATGTGTAGCATATTTAACAATCGAATGAATATTGGCCTTAAGCTGGGTCTCCTCCCTTAATATATATCAGTAATAATTACCACACTTGTATTACTAAGTTTTTTGACGGTTCTGTTTTGTTTGTTGTTGTTTTCTTTGTTTTTGGAGGGCAAAGACTGTGTGTTAACTGTAGGTTTTGCAGTGTTTTGTAGAGTTATGTGTCTTGCAGATTTGGATCTGATGATGATCGCTTTACGAGCGAAACATGTCATCCTTTAGTTTTCTTCTTCAATAGTCCGTATCTTTCACATTTAATTTATTTTAGGTTATTGAAATGTAACATCTTTCCACTCGGTAGCTGGATATTTTTGTGGGAGTGATTTTGGAAAAGGGACGGATGTGGATGGGACGGAAATGGATGGGACGGAAACAATGAGCGCGCGTGATGGCGGAGATCGGTACAACGACGTACTGTAGGCCATGTGGCTATGGCGAATGTATATCGCATACAGTTTAGTTCAAGGTTTGGTGACCCCATTTAAGATATTCCTACAATAAATCATCTTTAAGTTGTAGTTCTTTAGTGTGAAACTATTCATATTATCATATTTGCTGAAAACAATTACGATTTATTAAATCTTCATACTTTTGCTTTATTCTTATTTAATGTTTCAAGCACTCGATGTACTGTCGGCCATGTGGCTATGTGGAATCTATATCACATCAACAAACACTCCAAACAAAGTATGAATTCAGTATATTAACGCCGACTACTAACAATAAATGAAACCTCGTTGGTCTAAACATGTCACTGGGAGAAACACATTTAATATACCTTTCACACACCTAATTTTAATCGCGCCTATACTTGGCAGTGCGCTGATCGGCAAATCGCGGCCATTTTCAATAAAATCGCTGGCATGGGTTCACTAACTGACCGGTATAGAGCGCAGCTCGCATCAAGTAGGCAGTTGATTGCTTCCGCCACGGCAAATAACAATTATGATTCATTACGGTCAGGATTTGGCACTGGAGTTATACAAGTAGTTATTTCACCGACCAACAGAGTTCACTGTCAACAAGGGATTTGCGCTCCCGGGACACACAGAGCAGGATAACATATCACATGTTACACATCATGTGCGAATACTGTAAGGCTCGTATAATTTTTTTCCACATGTTCCAGTAATTGGAATTATTTTGAGTTGACCGACTGAAAGTTAGAATGGTGTTAATATGCGAGAGATTTGTATGAGGTTAATTTATTTTTAGAGTTCACGCCACGGTTTTTGGCCTGTTAGTCCCAGTTTCACAGACGAACAGAGGACAGTCTGCAAGCCTCACGCATGTGCAATTGATACGCGAGTTTACAGTTGCGAGCAAAGCAATTCACGTATCAATTGCACATGCGTGAGGTTCGCCACTTGTCCTCTGTGCGTCTGTGAAACCGGGGCTCACCGGCCTAAAACCGCGGCGTGTACTGTACTTTAAGGATAGGGAAACATTTCTGCACGCCAACTGTAAAGACGCAAAAGATAAATTGCAAGTTAAATCCATATTCTTCTTTCTCCGTTAGGGTCTTCTGAGGACCACGAACCAATTTCAATGTTCAGTCCTTTGTTGTTCTCCCTTCTTCCTCCAGTGCTCCTCATCTTTTCGCTGTGTGTCTTCTTTCTCTCTATCGACCATTTTGAGCCTGTTTTCCATTCCCAATACCTTTTTTTAAAATTCTCTCTCTAGTGCATCTTCTTCTTTTACACTGTATTTTTTCTAAATCTTTCTTTACTTCTTGAAACAAGACTGTTGTCGATTTCTTTTTCCAAAGATATTTAAAAATCTGTTTGGTTAACCTGCTATCATTCATTCTATATAAATGTCCGAAAAATAACAATCGCCTCTTCTTTATTGTCTCTGTTATGTTTTCAATGTTCCATATTAATATTATTACATGAATTACACTTAATCACAAATATATATACAGTGTTTTGATTACATACATTTGTGAAAACTTGTATAACGCATCAATTTATTTACAAATATTATAGTTCACTTCTATGGTTCTATGTTGTGTTATTATTATTCTTCTTGTTGTCGTTTCGGCCATCTACGGACCACTCTATTTCAACTGCCTGAGCTTTAACTTTCGCCCATTATTCCTGCATTCGTTTCCTATCCTGTTTTATCCTCGCTTTAGTCCATGTTTTACCAGTTTTTAGTTTTGTCTTTTCTTGGAAACCATGATGTTCTTGGAGCTTCGACTTTACTGGAGCTGCATTGTTCTTCTAATTATTATTATCATTATTATTATTAATGTAGTATAAATAAGTTGCCTGTGATCTATTGTATTATTGTGAATAACTTCATAATATTTCCCCTTGTTTTAAGGGGCCCCACACTAGAGATTGCTCGAGGCCCCAGAAGAGAGTGTCCCAGTTCGCAAAGCACTCACTCTCCCCTCCCGTCAGACTGCTGGCCAAGTATAGTGCAGCCTGTCGCAACATCCCGCCAGCCAGTTTATAAGGAATTGTTTTCACTTTTTTTTTGTCGCAGGTGGTAATTGAGCATTCATCAGCGCAACCACACAACGTGAACTAGTTTTTGAGGAAGCGACTAGATGGCGCCCTAGAATTCATATTTTGTGTTTACCCACAAGTAAAAAGTACGAGATCACACACATAAGGCGTTACACGGGCTCATAAAATGAACACACTCTTACTCGCCGGGAATTCATCAAGAGCTATTTTTTGTTCACTGTTCATTAAAGTCGGATGGAACGATATTAAACCAAAACGAAATTACCATCATTTATCACCTTGTGCTAGAGGCACCGACTTAAATACACAAAGCTGCCTTCGTAGCCATGAACCCACAGTGTTCCTGTAGAAACAAAAAATTGTTGTAAAAATATTTACTTTAGCCTAACTTCATTCATGAAACAAGTAGTTCCGTGAAGAACTATACAGCCTATTTTCATATATCCTACTTATGTTAATTGCCACTATCAACATACACAATTTCTGTTTGATTGCTGTAATAGATTCGTAGATATTAAGAACCGACTAAATATTTCGGATGGTCGCCATGTTGGATTTTATATATGTAGGTCCTAGAGTTATGTACTGTTACATGCAGATTATTGTGAACGTGTAGTATTCAAACTTCAATCGCATAATTAGGACACAAGAAAAAACAAGGAGATTTTAAATTTTTTCACAACTGCCATCTTGAGGTTATGGAAACAATTGAAGTAAATTAGATGCCAGTGGATTAACATTCGTATAAGGATTTACTGTACCAAGTTTCACTGCACGCGGATGGTTAAATTGCGAGAAACGTCCATGTGAATATTTATAATTCGCGTCACCGCCATGTTGGATTTGTGATCACCAGGTTATTTAAAGTCCTATAGGTGAACTTAAGTTCATAGCCCCTATGAACATTAAAAAATGCAGTTTGATTGCTAAAATAGATTCGTAGATATTCAGTATCGTCTAAATATTTCGGATGGTCGCCATGTTGGATTGTTAAATGTATAGGCCATAGAGTCATGTACCATTAAAGGAAAATTATTGCGTAGGTTCATTATTCAAACTTTCACTTCGATCGCATGACTACATCACAAGAAATAAAAACTTAATTTTAAAATTCGCACTGCCACCATCTTGAGGTTATGTAAACAATTGAACTAAATTAGATACCAGTGGATTACAATGCGTAAAAATATTTCCTGTACCAGGTTTCAGTGCGCTTGGAACATTAAATCGCGAGAAAGGTCTATTTAAAATTTTCAAATTCGCTTGGCCACCATGTTCGTTTTGTAGTTGACCGGTTTTTTAAAGTCTTATAGGTGGACTTCCAGTAGTGCCCTTTATCTCCGTACAAAATTTTAGGGAGATACCGCTAATAGTTTCAGAGATATAGAATGCCAGTGAAATATTTCGCACATCCGCCATCTTGTGATTATGTAAACAATTGAACGAAGTTAGATGTCGGTGCATTACAATGTATATAAATATATACTGTACCAAGTTTCATTGCGTTTGGTTGGTCAAATCGCGAGAAACGTCTATTTAAAAGTCGCAAATTCGCTTAGCCGCCATGTTCGTTTTGTAGTTACCAGGTTTTCAAAAGTCACATAAGTGAACTTATAGTAGTTCCCTCTATCTCCATAGAAAATGTCAGGGTAATATCGGTAATAGTTTCGGAGATTTTGAATGCTGGTGAAATATTTCGCACAGCCGCCATGTTGGATTGGCGAGTCGTAACAAAATTTGAAGGGCACGGTCGAGGTCGCCGGGAATAGTGCTATGAACTTTCCGAGTTTCATTGAAATCGCTCCTGCCGTTTAGATTTTATTAGGGGGGGACACACACACGAATCACACACACACACACACACACGCGCACACACACACGGACAAAAGGTGATCTCATAAGCCTATTTTTTCAAAATTGAAAATAGGCTAAAAATAGGCTTATGAGATCACCTTTTGCTGGGTGTGTGTGTGCGTGTCTGTGTGTGTCCCCCTAATGAAATATAAACGACTGGAGCGGTTTCAATGGAACTCGGTAAGATCTTAGTACTATTTCGTCCGACGCCGACCGAGCCCTTCAAATGTTAGTACGTCTTACCAATCCAACTTGGCGGCTATGCGAAATATTTCACCGGCATTCTATATCCCCGAAACTATTACTGATATCACCATGGAATTTTGTACAGTGATAAAGGGCACTACTAGAAGTTCACCTATGTGACTTTCAGAAAACCAATTAAGTACAAAACGAGCATGGCAGCCAAGCTAAGTTGGAACACTTAAATAGACTTCTCTCGCGATTTAACTCTCCGAACGCAGTGAAACTTGGTACAGCAAATCTTTGTACACATTGTATTTCACTGATATCTAAATTAGTTCAATTGTTTAGATAACATCAAGATGGCGACTGTGCGAAATTTTAAAATTAATTTCTATTTCTTGTGTCCTAATCACGCGATCGAAGTCAACGTTTGAATAATCGTATGATTAGGACACAAGAAATAAGAACGTAATTTTAAAACTTCGCACAGCCGCCATCGTTAAGTTATGAAAACAATTGAATTAAATTAGAAGCAAATAAATTAAATTATGTATAAACATTAACCATATTAAGTTTCACAGCGCTTGGATGGTCAAATCACGAGAAAATTGTATTTGAATGTTACATCTTCGCATGGCCGCCATGTTGGTTTTGTACTAAACAGGTTTTTGAAAATCACATAGGTGAACTTTTAGTACAACATTTCAGGGTGATATCTGTTACTGTTGCGGAGATGTAGAATGTCAGTGAAATATTTTTGCTTGGCAAGGACATTTTCGCTCACGCGCTTCGCCAGTGACTGCTCAGTTCCCGACTGCCACGCGCGCGTATGTACGGCAGAATACGGTGCTGAAAATCGGTATCATACATTTTTACTCACCATGTTTACAGTAGATGCTGAAAATGTTCCCCATCCGCTGCCAAACATTTCCGGCATCACCTTATGAAGTTTCCGGTTACTCTGGTCAATTTAACTTCAGTATGGAAATAACGAAATTTACGTCTATTTTTATTGTTTACTGAACCTGTACGTTTGAATCTCTCAGCCAGTTGTTTTATTGTCCGATTTATAGGAATGGGTCTCCCTGGAAATCTCACTTGAAACTTTTGTCTTGTTCTAGCGCACGATTTCCTGCACTTTCCTGTATTCGTTCACGTAACGAATATTTTACATAAGGCATTACAGCACTACACACAATCACAATAAAACACTACAAAATACGATATACAGTACCGGTTCACAGTAGCTTTATAAAACACTGAAAGACTGAAACACCCAATTAGCTCAGAGCTCCGATTCTACAAAAGAGCGAGTGAATACGGCTGGACACCACGCGCCGGCGAACCGGTGGTCAAAGTCGAGCGAAGGTTTGCACAATAGCCTACGTGCCGCTCATAACGTGCGCTTAAACAAGACAAAAGTTTCGAGTGAGATTTCCAGGGAGACCCATTCCTATAAATCGGACAATAAATCAACTGGCTAAGAGATTCAAACGTACAGATTCAGTAAACAATAAAAATAGACGTAAATGTCGTTATTTCCTTACTGAAGCTAAATTAACCAGAGTAACCGGAAACTTCATAAGGAGATGCCGATTATGTTTAGCAGCGGATGGGGAACATTTTCAGCATCTACTGTAAACATGGTGAGTAAAAATGCATGATACTGATTTTCAGCACCGTATTCTGTCGTACAAACGCGCGCGCGGCAGCCGGGAACTGAGCTGTCACTGACGGAGCGCGTGAGCGAGAATGTCCTTGCCAAGCAAATATAAAGACCCTGTATTTCGCACAGCCGCCTTGTTGGTTTGGTGAAACGTATTATAATTTGAAAGGCCCGGTCGAGGTCGGACGAGGTAGAGGTATGTACTTACTGAGTTTCATTGAAATCGCCTCGGCCATTTAGATTTTATTACGGACACACACACATACCCACACACACACGGACAATAGGTGATCTCATAAGCCTATTTTTTTTCTCATAAATGATAATAGGCTAAAAATGTCATACCTTTCTTAAAGGGGACAATATCAAAACCATTTAAAATGGGCAATAATCCTCTAAAATTACTTTTGTCTGAAACAATTTGTGATATGACCAACCCTTACGCCAAGGGTTGAGCAAAATGTTTTCGGAATCATAAGATCATGGAGCTTCTCGTATTATAAACATGTGGAACTTTTGTAGGTACACAACAATTGGCAAATTTAGTGAATTCGAAACGTGTTTCCTTGCCCGGTGAAATCTACCTTCCGGCGAGAGAGATTTTGTTTTTTAATATTTGACTTTTATCTTATCATAATCTCAATCAAGCCAAATGAAACACAAAACTGTAAGACCTATTGCAATCCCGATACAAATTCAAAAAGCAGCCATAATCAAAATCTAGGAATAGTACAGATTTTTAAAATTAGGATATACTAACCTATCTCTTCTCTTCCTTAGCAGTCGCCAGGAATATCTCTCCTCTCCCACTCGTCGTAATACCTCTTCATTTGTTACTCTATCTACCCATTCATTATTTTCCTGTTACACCAATTTTCAAATGCTTCTAATCTCCTCTTTTCTGCTGCACCAACAGTCCAAGTTTCACTTCCATAGAGTGCCACGCTCCACACAAAGGTTTTTAAAAATGACTTTCTATTATCTAAATTTATATTTTACTAGCAGAAGTACCCGCTCTTCGAGCGGTCTTCGGTATTACAGGCCGGACGTTTGTTTTAGACGATTGCCCTTGACCTTGAAGCCAGCGGGTGAGCCTGTACACAGTCACTCTCTCACACTATCGCTTCACACTTGTCACCACCGGTCTGTTATAATGGAATTCCAGACTTGAGCACGTGGTGACACCGACTTGCAGACAGTACAGTCAACGTCGAAGTATTGTGTGACGTGGAAGTACACGTTAAGTAGTTACGAAAAGAACGTCATTATATTTGCCAATGACTGTACTTCAGGAGCAGTGTAAGACGGCTTTGTCAATAATCGGACTGCTTGGGGCAGCTGATAACAACACAGGTACTGCAGTAACTCGCCTCCAGGCTTCCATTAAGATTTTTCACTCGTCTAAAACAAACGTCCGGCCTGTAATAACCAGACGTTATCAATTGAGCTAGTGTTGCAATTGTTAGGGGCTTGTCATTCCTTCATAAGTTTATCAGAACGAGTTAGTTTTCTGGGAATATCGCAGACACTGTTAATTTAAGGGCCATAAAATGTGGTTTTCAGAAACCCTTTATAGACTCCCTACTTTTGTGTCACACATTGAGAAGCGCAACCAACTTATACTTTGGTCGCCTTTCGAGGATATTTTTTATTTTTCGCCCATTTTAGCATGTATTTTGAAAAGTTGTTCCTTATACCCACCCTTCTATGAGAAGTACGTTGACGAGTTTTCTAAATGATTGGTGTATTGACTCATGCTTACAATAGCTAATTTTACGATGCTCCAAGCACCCGAACATAAATTATAGGCGTACATAAACATAATGATATATCAACCACACAGTATCAAAGAAAATCATCTTTACGACGAACATGTTTGTCGCTAAAAATATGATTAGTTAAAATGTGCTCTCAAACTAAATTCACCTAACGTGTACTTCCTGACGTGAAAATAATAGAAAACCTCAGAGACGAAACGCAACATATGTCAAATTAAAACTGACCCTCACCGTTGTGGAAAGTCCCCATCCCCAGGAAGACCCCTTTAATAAATTATAAATGCTTGTGGTGCATGAACAGTCGGGATTTTAGCCTCCAATGGCCCACATTCCCAAAAGCTGCAAAAAACACTATTCCAATCCAGGAATTTTAAAAATAATGTTGCTGGTTGGAGATATAATAGACCTTCTGTACAACAAATCGCACGTGTAAGTCACGTGTAAAAATTCTAGGGTACCCCCTTGACCCCCTTAATCGCATTGTTGAATTTTACAGTCTATTTTTGATTCCACGATAACCTTATAGCCATTTGCAAACTTTCACAGAAATTTAATAAATTGAGTGGCATTGCTCCTTACAGAAATAGGTGGAAAGTTGGATGTCACCTCTTGTGATACTGTTGTCATGGTTACCTGCTTGCATTCCTTCATAAGTTTATTAAATGAAATTAGTTTGCTGAGAATATCTCAAAAACTGTTGGTTTTAGGACCTTAAAATGTGGTTTTCAGGGCCCGTAGGGCCTCCGAGGTTTGTTTCTCACATTGAGACGCTGAAAATGAGCTTTGTCTCGTCTTTCTACGCCCATTTCAGCATGTATTTTAAGGGGGTAGGCCCCCATTTATGAGATATACGAAGAAGAGTTGCATTAATGATTAATTTCGTGCCTCTGATGGACATCTGTACCAAATTTTACGTTGATCCACTGAGCCGTTCTCGAGTGATGTGCGTGCATAGTTGAACACAGACAGACAGACAAAAAATTTGTTTCTGCGCGCAACCGTCATAAACCAGTCTGAAACACGTTAATAACTCAAATTTTCGTGGAAATTCAGAAAAAAAAACAGACAAAGTTTCATTTTTATATATAGAGATATGTTAACTCATATATTTTCTGTCAAAATGCTTTTCCTGCCTGAGCCAACCAGCTTTTTATATCTTCCGTCCATCACAGGTTATTTTGCTTCCTAACGAGAAGAAGTCTCCTACTCGCTTTTGTCTTTCACCTGCCAATTTGACGTTACATAAAACTGGAAACTTCCTTTTATGAAACGCATGTATTACAACAACACTGGAATAGACTAGGGATCCTAAAAACTAGTCTAGCGGAGAACAGCTGTGGCCAATATGCACAAAGGGCAAAGAGGCTAGAGATGAATATGTTATGCAATGGTAACAGAATGACTGTACTGGTAGTAGCAAGTCACGAGTAGACAAGCTGAACCAAACGTGCAAGAACCTTGATTGATGGTGACCAGGCGAGAAATGTAAGATGACATAAATACCTCGCCCCATTACACACGAGATAAAACATTTCAATTCCACGTGCCGAGCTTGTTTTACATTTCATACCTCCCAACACGCTGTCGAACGTAACAACTAAAAAACTAGCAACTACTTCAACGACGCAGGAGGATTTGCGCTGGTTTCCCAAGCCAGAATGTCGTAACTCGCACAAAAAGAAGAGTTTATGTAATCAGGGTTGAGTTTCCGTTACAACAGTGAAGTAACTCTGCTATATTTATTTAGTAACAAATTAATTAATTAATTAATTAATTAATTAATTAATTAATTAATAAACACTCATGAAAACAATTAAATATAGCTGAGTGTTTGTTGTGTTTAATCACATTTCTGTGTTCTATGTAATGCGTTTCAATATGTCTTCCAGTTTTCCCGACATAGCTTTAGATCCTTCGTTCTTGGGGCTTGTGAACAAATATACACCTGATGTTGAATGCGGGATTTTCTACGTTTTATGTTATTTTAAAAGTACAGGGTGATTCTTTTGCTGGAGCAGGACGGGCAACCAGCTGCCGGAAGCGCGAATTGTGCGCAGGTGGAAACCGTAACAAAGTACATTAATTAATGGTAAATTCACCAGCAAATCATGACTAAAGAACTTACCTTTTCACAGAAGATGCTGAAAATGTTCTCCTTCAACTGACAGACCGGCGTTGTGCCGTGTAAATAAATTAGCGTTTACACGTTGTAATTTCCTTCTGTTGTGAGGGATATCTGCTGCCATATATTGTTCTCCAGCTCCACTAGAGTACGGGTAATTGATCTGTACACCTAGAATGTTAAATTAACCCACAATTAAACAACAACGGGCTTAGGTCCGTGATTCGATTAATTACAGTAAACACGCTGGGGAGGGGAGGGGGGTGCAGGAGTAGCGACATAATTTAACGATGTCTGTCTGTCAGCTGAGGGAGAACATTCTTAGTATCTTCTGTGAAAAGATAAGTTCTACCTATAACTGGTGACGTGAGGTCATCCAGATTCCCAAGAAATGAAGAAACATCTGTGCGTCTTTAATTAAATCTTGCAGCTGTTGTTTATGCTACCTTCTTATCTGTGCGCTGACACTACACACCCTCGTTTATGACTGTTTAGTGACTTAATGACCCTGGTTAGCTCGCCTCCACCTCGTGCAACCCCGCGGGCCGAGCTCGGTTGGCTGGCGGAAGGCGCAAAGAATCTCACTGTATTTGAAACAGGACACTACTCATCACTCGTCCCTAGCTGATGCAGAGTGCACGAGCCATTGCCAAGTTGTCAAGTCATTGCACAATGTCGAGGCGGGTGAGTGAAGCTCTCCCTCCATTACGTTAACATTATGTTTCCACGTTCAAGTCCAAGCAGAGAATTAAAAATGTTGCTACCTCGGGACTTGGGGTGGCAGGACGTGTCACGTGTTTCAGAAGAGGCGTGAAGGAACTAAAATGCGTTACTGCGTCGCGGCAGAGACTAGTGTGTTGGGCTCTATAGCAGGGCACCTCGTGACGTCATTTCCCCCCTCCACCAACATTCTCGCTCGAAGTAAAGTGCGGTATGCCAACTCATGGCAAACCGACAAACACAAACAATTGATGATGATAATTGTTGTTTAAAGGGGCCAAACCTCTAGATTATCGGCCCTTAATGGTCTGGGTGATAGTGAAAATGACAATGAGACGGGAAACATAACAGAAACTAACGGAGAATGAAAATACTGGCAAAAGATTGAAAATACACACACACGGAAATTTGGAGTAGAAAAACTGACAAAATGGAATTTGGAAGGAAAATATGCACAAAAGTTATTTAGAATGAAAATACGCACAAAATGCAGGTTAGAGTAAAAAAAAAAAGTGAAATTTAGAAGTAAGAAGGTGTTTGTGAAGCGGCAGCACGCCGGCCTCTAACCGCCGGGTCCGTGGTTCAAATCCCAGCCACTCCACGTGAGATCTGTGCTGGACAAAATGGAGGCAGACAGGTTTTTCTCCGGACTCCGGTTTTCCCTGTCAAAAATTTAATTCCAGCAACACTCTCCACTATCATTTCATTTCATCCGTCATTCAATTATCGCTGTCTCAGAGGAGTGCGACAGGCTTCGGCAGCCGGCACAGTTCTTATCCTCGCCGCTAGATGGGGGCTGTGGATTTTCATTTTCAATTCAATTTAGATTCAGAATATTCACAAAATGCAATTTAGATTAAACATACTTGCAAAATACGGGTGGAACATAGACTACGTGCTAGCATACCATCAAATCGATATGGCTCTACCCCGGGTAGAACAACTCTACAGGCTGTACAGGAACTTGTGCAATAAATAATAACGACCTTAGCCCAACCCGGTAGACCGCTGTATGCAATCTACATAGACTATTCCAAGGCATTTGACAGTATCAACAGAAGGATACTTATCCACAAACTGGAAAAACATATTAGGCGCCTCCAATAGTGAATTAGAAACATTGAAATCGATTTTAAACGTGAACTATCTTACAATCCATGATGGCATCACCACGTCGAGGAGTATCACTCAAACAAAGGGGGTTCTACAAGGGGATCCCATGAGTCCAGTCCTCTTCAACGTAATGACCTCGGACATTGGGCAAACATTAGACTCAAGAACAGTCAAATTACTCATGTACGCGGATGACATGGTCATCCTCTCAAGATACCGAGATGACCTACAAACAGCTATGGGGAACATTAGGGTATGGGCGGAAGAAAACTCTATGGAAATTAACAGCTCCAAAACAAAGGCTATGCAATTTAGAAGGGGAGGAAGGATAGCTAAAATGGACCAACTCAAGTGTGGAGAAGAACCTTTAGAATTCGTACCCAACTTCAAATACCTGGGTGTCGTGCTACAAACTACTGGAACTGCTTTCTCCCTGCATGTACAGGAGCGAGCTACGGCAGCAACGAAAGCCTCATACGACATTCCCAAACTCCAAAGCCTATCCCTGTCAACAGCGATAAAGCTATTCAAAATTAAAGTTATGCCGACTGCCACATATGTCATACAATTAATTTGGCCCTACTTGTCGGTGAATAACCTCAGGAAGCTAGAGAGCGTCAAAGCGAGATTTATTAAGAGAGCTCTATCTATATCAAAATTCTCAAGGAACAGCTACGCCTATAAAATAGCACAGGAATCCTTCTTTATAGAAGACGTAAAGCACTCTTTCGATCTACCGGAAACTCAAACGTATAAAACCATAATCGAGGAGAGACGAAAAAAAGCCGACGAAATACCTCAAGAAATAATGGAGACTGAAGCAATGAAGACAGATATCCGGAAGGGGCCAAATTTCAAACTTCGACATCTGTATACGCGATTCGCTGTCCATGGGTTCCATGGAAGGATCTGTCAGAATGAGACATTTCATGAGCCCAAGGAGGACTGCGTCTACAAGAATTGCAATAATCCATGCCCCAAATACCACTTAGTGGAATGTGTAAGCAGGTCTCAATCTCCAATCGCAGAAATGTCAGAGTGGTGAAAACGTGATTGTACACATTGTGTTTAATAAAATCATTAAAAAATGCAATTTGGATTGACAATACTTACAAAATGAAATTTAGATTGAAAATACTTACAAAATGAAATTTAGATTCAAAAAACTCACAGAATGCAATTGAGAATCAAAATACTTACAACGTGCCCATTCTACAAAATGCAATTTAGATTGAAAAACCTGCAAAATGCGGTTTAGTTTGAAAATACTTAAAAAATGCAATTGAAATTCAAAATGCTCAAAAAATGCCACCCCAATATTCAAAGACTTACTAAGAAGCAATTTAGATTGTCAATCCTTACAAAATGCAATTGAGGTTGAAAATACTCGCAAAATGCAATTGAGATTGCAAAATACTTAAAAAATGCAACTTAGATTGAAAATATTGTACCTAAAATTGTAGTTTAGATTCAAAAAATTCACAAAATGTAATTTAGATACACGGGGAGCCAATTCACAAAAACAACGCGGGAATGTTAAAGAGAAAAGGAAATACAACGAAAAGAAGGCTGATCCCTAGAAGAATGAGGGATCAGGAAAGATGATAGAAGGGCCAATTAAGGCGGGAAATGAATAATAATAATAATAATAATCAAGGAGGCAGTGACTTAGTGAGTCTAGTCAAACTGAGGCTCCTGATATTTGTATAGTTTTTTTTAGTTCCTTCACGTTTAATTGTTTGTTTGATGATTTATACGTTGCTTTTGGGGGATTTGCTGTTGGTATTTAGTGTTTTATGGTGTTGTGAGAGCTCGTATAGAGATATTTGATAAATTTGTTGCGCGTGATCTTTGTTTACTCTGTTGCTTAGGAATAGCTTGAACCAGGTTAGGTTATACATCTTCATATATGGTAATATTTCTTTGAATAGTTAAATTGAGACTTTGAGTTGTGTATTTATACCCCGTTAATTGATAACTGTCCAATTGTATCATCTGTCCGACAAATTATTGTGAAACGCTGTTCTGATTCATACGACACGCAGGGTAGGGTTATGTGAGAAGATATCAACTAAACGGAGCTACTGATTCTTGAATTGTGTCCGTCCTTCAGTTACAATAGTGTATCCATCTGTTTCCACATCTCCTGACACTGTGAGTATTTATGATTTCATGTAGTGCATGCTTATGCAATGTCCAACTTTGGTGAACTATTCGAGTGACGTCGATCATAGCATGAAGTTCTTCATAATTTTCCTCTGACAATTCATATGATCTAATAATGTTGGCCAGGGGCCGTTTGTTTCATTTCTTTTCGGCGAGTAGACTGAAGAGCACTATAATTTAACGTAAAACGAGTAGGTGGAGGAATGTGCAAGAGGAGGACTCTGGACCTGAGCCTGGGATGAGGTTCCCATCGAACCGCGAGTGGCCGAGAACGGATATATCGCCGATCGGTCGAGCTCATACTGAAAACAGTTCACCGTTAATAACTATAAGCAGCACCCAAGATCTCCCAGCTGCGTCCTCAGTAGATGTTTTGCCGTCATCTGAGACGTCAACCACTGCTGCAGGACTACCGAGAAGACGCATTCAATGGCCAAATGAAATGAACAAGGAAGTTATGCGTCTCTATTATTCCGTTACGAAACTAGAAACTGATATGACTATGTACAGGCACCTTCTGTGGCAAAATTTTATTGAGAAATACCCCGGCTTGTCTCAGCGCCTCACAGAACAAAAATTAGCGGATAGAAGAAGAGCTATTGTCGGAAAAAAGTTGTTGTCAACTTTGGAAATCAATGAAATAAAATGCGAAGTCGTAGAACAACTCCAAATCAGAGACTCCGAAGATCTCATACTGCAATTACGGGAAGAACAGGTTGCTTTGGAAGAAAAAGATGAATTTCAGTTGGAAAGAGAACCTCAGTCACAAGCTCGTCTGCATCAAGATATACAATACGCGGCGTTGTGTGAACAAGCAGTCCTCTATTTCCAACAAGCAATGGAGAAGTACTATGGGACTAACCCATGTTGTCGTCTCAAGATCCCGAAGGTAAACACCTCTGTAAAGTTTGGCGTAATCGTGAGCCATCTTAACAACACAGTGGTCACTAAAGCTCTAGATGCTGTGGATGATATAGAGTACGTACAACTGGTGATTTATTGTGGTGCGTTAGCTGCCGTACAAGCGATTGGTATTAAAATTGTGCCACAATATGCAAGGGTCCGTGCGAGCTCAGTGATGCCTCCCCCATGGCAAAAGCGCCTGGAGAAGAAGATTGAGGAGCTTCGTAGAGAACTTGGTCAACTGACACAATTCAAAAGAGGAAATCGGTCCCTTAGACAAATCAGGAATGTAGTGCGCATAATAGAGCCAAGTCGTTTAGATGAGCTGGATCAAGACAAGCTGTCGGAAATAATAGACACGCGCACTCAGAGATTGGCTGTCTATAGTAAACTGCTACGCAGGTACAAAGAAAGTCAAAAGCGGAAGGATCAGAATAGAGCATTTGCATTGAACCAGAAACAATTCTACAACAGCTTGCAAAACTCTAATCCAGAACGTCAGAATAATACTCCTTCAATCGAAGAGGCCACCAATTTCTGGTCTAATATTTGGGAACAGCCCAAATACCACAATTTTCGTGCCAACTGGATGATAGAAGAAGAGGCGAGGTTTTCTGGTGCGATTAATGAAATGAATAGCCCTGACATCATGGAGCATGAGGTGAAGGCAGCGACTCTACGTACACCGAACTGGAAAGCGCCTGGGCCAGATTTTATACACAACTACTGGTATAAGAAGTTCACAGGTGCCCATGAAGCAATAGCCAAAGCCTTCACGCGAATTTTACGATTTCCTGAGGAAGCTCCGGAATTTCTGTTCATGGGAGATACCTTCTTGATACCAAAAGGTGAAGAATCAAGAGATCCGTCGAACTACAGGCCCATCACTTGCCTGTCGGTGCTTTACAAGCTATTTATGGCTATAATTGCTGAACGAGTGTATGGGCGTTGCGCGGCGAATGGGATACTCGCTGAAGAGCAGAAAGGGTGCCGACGGAAAACGCAAGGCTGCAAGGATCAAGTGATAATAGATTCAGTTATTGTAAATTTGGCTATGAAAGGACAAAGAAACTTGTGTATGGCCTACATTGATTACAAGAAAGCCTATGACTCCGTACCTCATTCATATTTCATCGAAATATTAAAAATCTACAAGTGTAATCCCATCATTGTCCAATGTCTACAATCTATCATGTCTAGATGGAATGTGAAACTTCATCTAAAAGACCGATGCCAAGTCACTCCGTCCCGTGCAATTCGAATTAACCGTGGAA
Source organism: Meconema thalassinum (assembly GCA_946902985.2). Lineage (NCBI taxonomy): Eukaryota > Metazoa > Arthropoda > Insecta > Orthoptera > Tettigoniidae > Meconema > Meconema thalassinum. The sequence goes on from OX336388.2 coordinate 928,225,086, forward strand.
TATTTCAGGGAGATTCATTCAGTCCTCTATGATTCTGTCTGTGCTTAAACCCGCTCAGTGGGCAGTTAAATAGGAGTGGATTGGGATTTGAAATACGAGCTGGTGAGGTGAAGCACAAGGTTTCACATAGACTGTACATGGATGACTTAAAAATCTATGCAAGCACACGGCGTCAACTGCAATGGCTCTTAGATATTACGCAGACGTTTAGCGACGATATAGCGATGGAATTCGGACTTCAAAAATGCAAGGCGATCAAACTGGCAAGAGGGAAACTTGATAGGGCAGAGGGCTTCAATGTTGGTCTAGATGAGCTAATCGAGTGTTTAGATGAGGGCGAGACCTACAAATACTTGGGCTTTCTTCAGCTTCGTGGGATCCGACACACACAAATTAAAGCCAATTTACAGAAAAAGTTCTATAATCGAGTGGATATAGTTTTGAAATCATACTTGGATTCAGGCAAGAAGGTCAAAGCCCTTAACACCTGGGCAGTACCTGAACTTACGTATTCGTTCGGGATCGTTAAGTGGTCAAGACAGATTTAGAGCAGATAGAACGGAGAGTACGAGTCTCAATGACAAAATATCGGCTTCATCATCCAAAGGCAGCGGTAGAGCGTATCACACTACCACGGAGCGAAGCGGTCGAGGGGTCATTGATCTCGCAATCGCCCAAAGTAAGCAAGTGGAACGTCTGCGACAGTACTTCTTTGGCGCAAGAAATACTCCTCTGTATGAAGTCATTGTTGAAAGTGATAAGAGATTCAGAAAAATTACAGAAAGCACATCCTTAAAGAGAATGTAGCAGATGATTGATGTCGTAGATGCACCTCAGCGCTGGAAACCATCGATCATATCATCGGTGGCTGCTCTACGCTGGCTGGTATAGAGTATACCAAGAGGCACAATGATGTTGCTAAGATCTTACATCAAGAGCTCGCTATAAAATCTGGACTTCTGGATACGTGCATTGTGTACCACAATTACCAGCCTGCCAACGTGCTTGAAAATGAGCATTATAAGATGTATTGGGATAGACCTATTTTAACCGACCAGAAAATCTTGGCCAATCGACCTGATATTGTCTATCTCAATAAAAGAGAGCAAAAGGCCTACTTGATAGACGTTGCTGTCCCACTTAGCCAAAATATGCAAACTACCCAAGCTAAGAAGACAAACAAGTACGCACCGTTGGCGGAAGAAATACGAAAACTGTGGGGATTAAAATGCGTGAGGATTTTGCCGGTGGTGATCTCTTCCACGGGAGTTGTTCCAAAGACGTTGGCAATGGCTTTGGAGGAACTGAAAATGAAACATCTGATTGCCAGAATACAGAAGGCAGTGCTGCTGGATACGTGCCATATTGTTAGGTTATTTTTATCCCAGTAATAGGTTTACAGGGTTCTTGATTAACAAATCCGTACCTTGTAAACTGAATTGTACCATAATTATGAGAAATTAAAGATAATAATAATAATAATAATAATATTAATAATAATGTTATTGGTTTTACGTCCCTTTTAACTACACTGGCTTTTAGAGACGCCGGGGTGCCGGAATTTTGCCCCCGAATGTATCTTTGACGTGCCAGTAAATCTACTGACACGGCTCCCTCGCATTTGCGCACCCTCAAATGCCAGCTGACTGCGCCAGGATACGAACCTGCAACCTTGGGCCCAGCAAGCGAGAACGTTACCACTGAGCCACGCAGCCAGCCGGGAATGGAAGAGACTCCGTAGGCCTCGGATACCCTAATACCGTCGGGGTCGGAAGAGAACATGAGAGGCGACAGGAAAGAAGACGGAGACAAGCCCGGCACAAGTAAGTGGAAGCAATGCCGGACGCAGCTGGGGTCCCGTGGTCGCCAACCCACGTCCCACTAGATATAAACCCCAGGGCGGGTTAAATACATCGTTTTAGCCAAAAATGTGCAATGTTCAAGCAGAAAGACTACTTTAAGTGTTATTTGATATTTGAAACTGTAGCACGATGACAAGGTAAGTGGCTGCCACACTGATGAATGCGTACAGTAGATCCCCGTTAATGCTGAAGAAACCGCAAGCTTTGAACTCCATCTTGGACTGCAGAAGCAGTTGTGAGAACACGCGCAGTTCTCTCCTCGAGCCCTCATTAATGTTCCGTAGGAGAAGGAACCTTTCCACCAAAACTGCGGTGTACTTAGTATCATTTATTACTCCCTGGGCCGTCGCATTCACGAGGGTGACGAACGAGAGATGAAACACAAGCCAAGACGAGCTCATGCAAATGGTTTCCAAGCGAGACATCTCAAGGAGCTGCTCGGTGTTGATAAGTGAAGACAGAAGCACAAATATGGTGATAACAATACTTGTAAACAGGGCTACAAGGATGAAGAGCAAAGGCAAACCATATGCGGAGTTCGTAACGTCCACTGCTGAACACAGGATCGAGTGGATTTCTCTGAGGCGGTGAATTCTGCCATTGCGACAGTGGAGTTGGTTCAGTCCAGCTGATAAGTTCGAGGTGTGAAATCGTACAGGATCCCATTTAGTTATGAAAGGAGAAGCAACGTTTGAAGGCACGGTATATATCTCTAATGTTTCATGAAACGTCCCTTTTCTTTTCCAAAGACGCACAACAAATCCCGTAATTTGGCATGATTCAATCTCTTGTATTAGGCACGTATTTAACGCTTGAAGTCTTCGTTTTACGAGCAACGCAATTCCACAAAACTGGAGAACCAGTAACTCTAAGCACAGGTGAAATCTAATATATCCCATATATTTAAATATGTCCCAGTGCCATTTCATTGCATTGAAGCCCAGTAGTCCGAAAACGACGGTCACGTAGAGAAACAGTGTAAACGATAGAACTAATTTTACCTTCTTGTTAAGTATCCCCATATCCAGTGGAAGAGCCTTCTCCGCCAGGTATAATAACGTATAGATTTTTAGGTGGTAACTTCTACCAATAGTAACACACCAGAGTAACGCTATTAGGCCAGCAAAATAGGATGTGACAGTGTTAATTATATCCCGCATAATAAGCGTGATTCCTACAGGGTAGTGTACATCCTCAGGATGAAGACATGCCATCGCCAACAGTAGATACACGCACACCACCGCGAGAGAATGTACCAGTACCACTTTGCTTCGGTCAGTTCGGTTCTGCAGAGGAGCGAGGCCCACAATTCTGGAGATGAAGACCAGTGGATACACTGCCTCGTGTACGGTGCAAGGCTTCAAGAAAAGCATCATGTTTTAGAACTGTTGTAGAACAGAATGTGGAGAAGTCGATCACAAACACATCAAGTTATTTGCTTAATATCCTAATGGAATAGCATACAGTACTTGTCGACCAATTCAAATATTCAGAGAGAAATGTGAATTCATTTCAATGATTGTTTACAATACTTACAGTATATAACAATGGACCAGTTATACAGAATGGAACCACTAGAGTCGCCAGGACACTAGACACGTGAGGTGGCAAATAATATACAAAGTGGGTAGAGATTGAAAACCTAACAACATTAGTACGCATTTATTTACCAAATGACAAAATAATCCATGACTTCTTGCCAACTTTCGAAATTAATTAAAAGACTGATAGTCAGTCTGAAAGACTAGACTCTATATCATTTTAAATGCTACAATGCTACAAATACTGCGTGAACTCAAAGTCCGTTAGCAAGTACAAACCAATGTCAAAGGAGGTAGCTGGCTGGATGACGTCACGCTCACCGGAGCGCGCGGGGAAAGGAGGAAGCTCAAGCAGTACTATGACGTCACACACCTCAGTGCATTCTCGGTACATTTCGTCCCGTCACCGTAACGTAACGCCAGACCCCAGCGTAACGACGAAGTCGACAAGATCATTTAAAATGATAAAAGTATTTATTTATTTATTTATTTATTTATCGGTCCTTTATTGTGGCGAAGTTAGGGATCTAGGCCCTCTCTTACACTTAACCACACACAGTGCAACTTACATGAATACTCACATATGTTATTCTTAACCTACCAAACTTAAATACTAGGACAACTTAAATACTAGAATTAAATTGGTGACTGCGTCATATTAACTGAGCTATACAAATGACATACATTTTTTACAAAATTATATATGGTCATTCACTCACACATTCATACACAAATTGTTCTAGTTGGCCTACGAATTCAAGAGGAAATCTTTACATGCACGATTGAAAGTTATTAGGGATGTACAATTTCTAACGTCACGAGGACAATTATTCCAACTTCTAGTTACCGACACGAGGAAAGAGTTACTGAAGGCAAATGAATGATGTAGAGGAATTGCAATTATAGATCCAGATCGCGTGTGACGATAATGAAAGGAAGAAAGAAAACGAAAATTACAAGAGAGATATACGCACACCACCGAGAGAGAAGTCGATAGATCAGTGTGCATATATGCTGGTTCTTTTGTTGTTCTACTTTTAACCAGGAAAGTAGATCATAAAACGGAGACACGTGTGAGGAACATTTTAAGGAGATAATAAACCTAATGCAGGAATTTAAAGCTCTCTGAAGTTTATTGTTTTGTTCTCCGGTAGCATCTACTAATACAACATCACAGTAGTTAAATATAGGGAGTATGAAGGTTTGGACGAGTCTTATTTTCAAGTTACGGGGTAGAACGGACTGGTGAGTCCTAAGTGGATGAAGTGACGAGTAAACTTTCCTCCAGGTATTAGTAACGTGCTCATCCCAATTCAATGTTTCATTTAGTGTGACCCCAAGACATTTTACAGATTAGAGAACGGGATAGCAACTCCATTAAGTTGCATTAAGGAAAGTGGTCTACTGTGTAAATGGAGAAGCAATTTAGTCTGCCCTATTACGATAGCTTGTGTTTTAATTGGGTTGACAAACCCGCTACCAAAAGTACGAAAAGCGATTTTCAAGGAAGTTAGTTAGTTAGTTATTGAGATTTTAAGGGGCGGAACTTTGAGGTCATCTACCTCTATTTTTAAGGAAGTCCCAATTATTTTTTCAAAGAATGACAACATTATTTTGCAAATATTTCATTTTTTTTTCACCCTACAGTATGCACCTTAAACTAATTCTACACAGGGTCGCCTACTATATTAAGGCACTTGTCATAAATGGGCAACTGTTATAGTATGCCTTTGTCATAGAATGGCAACGCCGCCTGTGATAAAAATCATGACTGTACTCCCTCTTTGGTATCTTGGTATCATCTGTATTTAGAACTGTCATCATGGCCATTGACGACACGGCTACGAACAAGGACATTCTACCGGCTCTTGGTCTGGACCTGTTTTGTTATGAGATTTGTTTCATTTGTTTATATCTTTACCTCTGTAATTTGGCTATTACTGCATTTGTACAACCGTGAAGGGTTCACATAGCCAAAGTTTGTGCTTTGATTAGTAAGTAGGAAATAATAGAAATAAAAATAAATCACACCGTCACCAAGAAACTTCTGCAAATGGAGATAAGTTGGCGCCAAATCAAAACTAGAGTCATGCATGTTTGACGATCTTCGTTGGACATACGAACCCATTTCCTCACAATTCTATCATCTGTCAACTCACCACATATTGCAGACATTTTGTAGTGAGTGTATAAAATGTTCAAGACAACGGATTAGGCCGCCAACTGTGACTGTCAGATACTGTTCGTGAATCGTTTGTTCAGTGTACGTTCACTATAATACACCTCACACACTTGGCGATGAATATATGAATTGGTTTAATATTTCGCACACTGAAAAAACGAATCACGGACTGTATCTCACAGTCACAGTTGGCGGCCGATCTGTTGTCTTGAACATTTTTAAATACTCACTACAAGATGGCCGCACTGTGTTAATGTCTCCAACAATGCATGTGGTGAGTTAATAGATGAAGGGAGTCATTGCGCATGCCTAACATTGCAACCTCAGTATTCCCGCTGTGAATTCATTACATGTAAATCATTGGTTTCCTAACAGTGCCGATTATTTTTACCATAGCGCAATGATCCCCCGTTAAATTTGACAGTATATTCAACATGTGTTCGATCTGCACAACACTACACCACACCACAAGGTCAACTAGATTACAGCGAAACTTACGTACAAATGAATTTACCTCTATGCCAGCAGCCTCCATGATGCACCAACATACCTGAAACAAATAGGAACAACAATCAGCATTCAACCAGTCTTTTAAGTTACCTTACTAGTCAGGATTGCCATCATGAACTCAACGATTATGATGAGGGTATAAATCAGTGGTATTCAACCTTATTTTAATGAAGGGCCAAATTTGTGTTATGGAAGGACTTGCGGGCCGCATTGATCTTAATATAATTATATATTGTCTTTCAACTTTGAAGAAGAAAACATCATTTTTTAATAAGTTTTATTTAGTTTTAAAATTACAGTGAAATTAATATTAAAATATGTAACAAAACATAAAACTAAATTAAATATATCAAAATGGTAATTGTTTTTAGTTCAATGAGAAATCTGACAATGTTCTTCTTTCACTTATCTGTCAACATTGGCTTTTACACACATCAAAAAAAGTTTTGCATCACCTCGGTTCCAAGAGTTCCGGAACCGTTAAATACAAAGGGAATAGAGATCAACACAAACAACATTTCAGCTCGTTTTATTGCTCATGAGACCCACACATTGCATGTTGTACCATCATACAGCTAGACTTTCAGCATTTGTGGTCCAGATTGCAGTACACACCACTACCTCTAATACCCAGTAGCACGTCCTCTTGCATTGATGCATGCCTGTATTCGCCGTGGCATACTATCCACAAGTTCATCAAGACACTGTTGGTCCAAATTGTCCCACTCCTCAACGACAATTCGGCGTAAATCTCTCAGAGTGGTTGGTGGGTCAAGACGTCCATAAACAGCCCTTTTCAACATATCCCAGGCATGTTCGATAGGGTTCATGTCTGGCGAACATGCTGGCCACTGTAGTCGAGCGATGTCGTTATCTTGAAGGAACGCATTCACAAGATGTGCACGATGAGGTCGAGAATTGTCGTCCATGAAGACAAATGCCTCTCCAATATTCTGCCGATATGGTTGCACTATGGGTCGGAGGATGTCATTCAGGTATCGTAAAGCCGTTTCGGAGCCTTCCATGACCACCAGTGGCGTACGTCGGCCCCACATAATGCCACCCCAAAACATCAGGGAACCACCACCTTGCTGCACTCGCTGGACAGTGTGTCTAAGACGTTCAGCCTGACCAGGGTGCCTCCAAACACGTCTCCGACGATTGTCTGGTTGAAGGCATATGCGACACTCATCGGTGAAGAGAACGTGATGCCAATTCCGTGGGGTCCATTCAGCATGTTGTTGGGCCCATCTGTACCGCGCTGCATGGTGTCGGGGTTGCAAAGCTGGACCTCGCCATGGACGTCGGGAGTGAAGTTGCGCATCATGCAGCCTATTGCGCACAGTTTGAGTTGAAACACGACGTCCTGTGGCTGAACGAAACGCATTATTCAACATGGTGGCATTGCTGTCAGGGTTCCTCCGAGCGGCAATCCGTAAGTAGCGGTCATCCACTACAGTAGTAGCCCTTGGGCGGCCTGAGCGAGGCCTGTCATCGACAGTTCCTGTATCTCTGTACCTCCTCCATGTCCGAACAACATCGCTTTGGTTCACTCTGAGACGCCTGGAAACTTCCCTTGTTGAGAGCCCTTCTTGACACAAAGTAACAATGCGGGCGCGATCGAACTGCGGTATTGACCTTCTAGGCATGGTAGAACTACAGACAACATGAGCAGCGTACCTTCGTCCTGGTGGAATGACTGGAACTGATCGGCTGTCGTACCCCCTCCGTCTAATAGGCCCTGCTCATGCATGGTTGTTTACATCTTTGAGCAGTTTTAGTGACATCTATGAACAGTCAAAGGGACTGTATCTTGGATACAATATACACAGTCAACGTCTATATGCCGGAGATCTGGGAACCGAGGTGATGCAAAACTTTTTTTGATGTGTGTATGTTGGATGAAGCAATTCGAAGAGAGTTCTCTAAATGAGTGTCAGAAACACAATTCCTCAATTTTGACTTCACATTATTCATTTTAGAAAATAACTGCTCACTGATGTAAGTGCTACCGAAAAGGGATGTTTTTGACAGAGCATGAGATCTGATTGCTGGAAATTGATCTTTTTCAACATACAATTGGGTGAAACTCCAAAAGTCCAAAATTTTTAAATTTCTCCTGTAAATCGTTATTACACTGAAACTCAATAAGTTCCATTTGTATGTTTCCGGCATAGTCGTCCACATTCACACGAAATGGAGCACAAAATAGCTTCATCATTTCTTCTATTTAACTCGAAATCTTCAAACCTGTTACTGAAATCAGATCGTAGAACAGTGAGTGCTTCGCTGCATTTTCTTTTGTTATGAACTTCACATCGTTTTGCGGGACGCTGAAATATACGCAGTGGGCCGCAAGCGGCCCGCGGGCCGCGGGTTGAAGATCACTGGTCTAAATGATAATACACACATCAAAAACTGTTTAGCATATTGACATTGCACAGAATGGGGATGAAAGTGAGAACGGACTTATTTATTAAGCAGTGTCCACGCCTGATCTACACGATTGAGATCGGGAGAATAGGCAGGCCATTGCATTCTGTGAATGCCATTCTCCTGAAGAAAGGCATTGACATGGCCAGCTCTGTGCGGGCGAGCGTTATTGTCCACGAAAGTAAAATTTGGGTCGAAATTGTCAGCATAGCCTTTCACTACAGGTGCCAGTATAGTATCCCTGTAACGTATGCCTGCCATACGCCCTGGGATGTACACAAGAGGGGTTCGGCGACCATACATGATGCCACCACCTCCTCCCTTTTGGTATCAGTCTCGGATGTATTGGTCGTGCATACGTTCACTGGGTCGTCTCCACAGACTCGCACAGATCTATCCTCATTGACACAGGAGAGTGTACACAGCCGATATACATATACACGCACGCTAGAACAACCACTACGACTCATGGACAGCAATATGCAAAACTTCTTTTGATGTGTGTAGATTCAAATTATGCTCTATTACTAATAAATACAGTTTTAATGCTAAATATATATTTAGGAATTTGAATGATTGTATGAAGATTTGAAAGGTAAGGTAAAGTGTTCGAAATCCGTCCTCTCACCTTAATTCGTCCCCCACTTTAACTTCCGTGACTTCCTTACCAAATACGGTCATCGTACATAGGGAGGTTTAAACTGTCCTCAAGAGTGATAGTCTAGAGGTTCGTGGATCAAATCCCAGCATGTATATATTTTTTACTTCGTTCTTTTTTTGTATTTATTCATTTATAACTACCTATACGTTATAATGTTAAGCATATATAGTGTGTATTTGCAATCGAAAATGTTATATATACACTTCTAACACCACATATTTCTACACTCGAATACAGTGATTAAAATTCGATGTCCTTGATCCGCTGTAGAGTTTGTTGTTTTTGTTGTTGATTCTTTAGGGGTTTTGCGGCATCATGCCCGCGTAGCCCCGTGTACTTCAGTGTATGTATAAGTTGACCGACAACCCGTGTCACTGTGATGTCTGTAGGCTTACCAGTATGTGCACTTTTATACGAGGAAGGATTTGGGTAGGAAGCTGTTGTTGTTGTTGTTTCACTTGAGATGCATGGACATCATGGTCAATTGTCCCGTGTACTTGGGTGAGTGTTGAATTTTTTCTGATAACCTGTGTTATTGTGATGGCTGTATTAGTGTGTGTTTATATAATTAAGGTGAGGATTCAATCAATCAACGTATAATATCCGTATAGCACGTTGTATTTCAACAAGCCTTCAACCAACATTCTATTATACTCCTTCAAAAGACAAGGAATTATTACTATACCCATGCATTTAGGAGAAAGTAGGCTATATGTTCTTTACTGAACATCTTGTTTGTTTTGCAACAAAACATATAACTTTGAGAAAGACAGCTTGAAACGTTCAACATTTCCACTTGTATCTCTTTACATATTCACTTGTACACCTTCTTATTAAAATACAATTATCTCAAAAGCTATTGGAACTATTAACCGGGAAATTTGTACAGAACCAGAGAAAAGTGTGTCTTAAAGGATGGAATTAAAACATAAAGGAAGTTGTTGCTGAACATTTCTTAGTGAATACAGTGATTGATGAAATTCAAAAAATGTAAACTAAAATAATGGAATGCAACCGAAACAAAATCATAAACCCCTATTAACGTCAAATTAGCGGCTTCGGTGGCGTAGTTGGTAGCATGCTGAACTGCTGTGCCCAAGATAGCGGGTTCAAACCCGGCCGAAGTCGTCGGATTTTTTAAGAGCGTTAAAATCCTTCAGTATGCTTTTCTTCGGCTTCGGAGGGGAAGTAAAGCTGGCGGTCCCATGTCATAGATTTACGGAATGATGAAGAACCTTCCACTAATTACATAAGTGTGAAGCTAAATTATAGGTTAGATTTGACTAACGCTCTTAGGTTCCAACGTTCGTTGCCAGGAGACGACTTTGGTGGCATCTAGTAACCAAGTTCAGAACTAGTTGGTCGTTGACGGAGGCGTTTGGTAGTGTTTTAGATCCCTTATTTGGGGGTGGATCTAAAAGGGAGAGTTGCTGTACTAATTTATGAGTTTGTGCCTAAATAAGGGTAGCTCCCCTTGACAGGGCAAGCTGACCAGTGTAGTGTGTTGTGGTGTGCTAGGAACTAGGGGGCGCTCCTATAAAGACTGTAAATGTGGTTTAAGGGATGTAGCCTTAGCACGCGGGTCGATGTACTAGTCGCCCAGCCGGCTACTTATTATATAATCACCTTGCTAGTGTCAGCGGTTCGGCACGCACTTCACTTGAGCACGCGAGCCGCTGTGAGGAATACAAGGACGTCTGAGTTGGCGTTATTACTACGGTGTGTCACGTCCGACTGTGACGGGAGTAAGGAAGGACGTGGGGACGTGAAGAAGAGTGTAGATCAGTAATGCAAGTGTAAGAGACTGACCAAGTGTTTATTGGTCAGCAATGAGTAACTGTTAGTCCCTTTTAAGGGATCTTGTGATGTTATAATGTGAGTACAAACTGTGGGTGTTAGGTTACAAAAGTAGGATTCTGAACACTGACTGACTGACTCACCTCGGTTGACACTGTCGTTAGCCTCCGGCTGTCTCGTCGAAGCACTGGTGATGGAGAGATTCTCGTGACCCACTTAAGGCACCTTTTATACCTTTAGCCTCTGTTCTGTCAGCGCGTTGTGGCATAGTTGAACCAGTTTGTAGTATGTCGCTGTGTGTCATAATTACGCAAGGGTTGAGCTGCTTTATGGAGTAGCCAGCTGCCCTTATAGTATTGATGGATATTGGGTAGGCTTTTAAAGGGTTGCCTTTTATGAGATTTAGACAGATGATGGGGGGGATGATCTCTAAGGGGTGCATACCCCTTGGGTATTGTACAAGCCTCTTCCTCCATTTGGTCGCGTCCTCGCGACCGGGAAGGGCACTTGGGGTTGGGATGTTGTCGTAGTAGTTTTTGAATCCCCCTCGTCTCTTCTGGTGGTGGCGTCGTAAGCGTCGTCGTATGGAACGGGTGTCGTCGTGCAGAAGTGTAGGTGTGCGGTCAGCCCGTGTTCAGAGGGGAGGGTTATGGGGTGTACATAGATATATATGTATATAAATTTTACATTGCATGGTGAAATGTGCATTAACATTGTTGAATAAAGAAAATAATTGCTATTGAGGCACAATCGCCATTGCCGTTGTCGGCATAAAAAAGAAAAAAAACATGGTTATACATGGTTACATAGTTGTGCAGGGAGGAAAAACCCAGGGCCGAACGGATGATTGCGTCGTCCGCCCTATCTTGGGGAAAAAGTGCTCCCCGCAATAAAGAAGATAGGAGAGAATAGAAAAAAATGGGTGTTCCAGGGTATAATTTAAAGGAAATATTTAAAATGTATTTATTGGTGTGGGATAAAACGGAACACCCTGACAAATGGGGAAGTTAGAAGAGAGAAAAATGAAAGAAAACAATTCACAGACATTGGTTACGTGTTACCTTAGCAAACGAAACAAAACAAAACAAAAATATAGACATCGTGTACACGTGAACTTGATAAACAGACAAAAATATTATGTTGCGATGCTGACATTTAGGAATTTCCATTGGAATAATTGCCCGTGGGCGCATGAATATGTATGTAGTTTACTCTTTAAAATTATGAACTACAATGACCTTATGTCTACTTAAGCGCGCTAAACCCTTATAATTCTAGTTTTTATTTGGATCCTCGCGTGCACGCTACCTGTTTGTACGTACGCTTGCCGTATCACGGCTGATCCTATACGGCCACCTCTTGGCACGGTTGAGTGGTCGTACCGCTTGCAGTGTATTCTTAATACCTAGTCTGTGAAGCATCCTCTGTGGGTGAATGCTTGCACACTTGGCCATGAGGGTCGCCGCCACATGCCGGTTGCGCCCTCATCGCCGTAAGCTGCGTCGCATTTTGACGCTTCAAGTGTTTTTGTTTTATGTAGATCTGCCAGCAAGCTTGATGCCCCACAGGCATCATTCCCGCTGTGCAGATTATTGACGTGTAGCTGTAAAAAAAAATGTAGTGAGTGTGTAAGTGAGAATGAATGTTAAATGGAGGTTAGTATGCACAGGTATAATACTACAATAAGGGGGCATTAAATAGCATGTTGCTGCTATCTGGCAGCAAAATCATAATTACACGTGTCATATTCTAGGTGACAATGCCTGCAAAAAAAAATGGAGAGGTTAACAAAACATTGAAATTCCCTATTCCATATGCCGCTTCCTGTGGCAGCGTTGCCACAGTCTGAAGCCCCTTTTTACCTGTGAAAAGAATGGCATGGTTATTATTACTCGATATATGGCCGGGCTTACCCTATATGGTGCCGTGACGTCATTTCCTAATGTGTTGTAGTATTGGGCTTACCCTGGCAACGAATTTGGGCCGCCAGGCGCCGAAATTTTACCTCAATATATGTATTAAAAAAAATTGTCTTAAATGTAAGACTATGCTACATTATAATAACTTATCATGAATTATCGGACTTACCCTGATGACGGATTTGTGGGTCATCAGGCGCCGAACGGCGTTCTCTTATACCACTTATTCTACTTATGGTATATATATAAAAAAAAACTACATCTAAGCCGAGAGGGTTGCCTTAATCTATGGCCGAAAGATGCTGTGCTGAATTGCAACAGTGTTCATTAAATTTGCTTAATCCTAGGTTGCGTGTCAAATGCAACCGTCTATAACTAAATTTGGCCTAGGACGATCGCCTGGGGCAATTAAATCCCCAGATCACCACCCGCACGAGCCCCAGAAACACCGGTTGTCTCTAGGGTCGCTAGATTCCGTCCCCTTAAGTCTAGTGTCGACGTCTATTACTAGGATTAATCTATCCGCGGGCGGCTTACGGTGCCACTAAGCTAACCGTTCCGCCCGCTGTAACTTCCTTGTCGTGCTCGTTTTGCCGTTCCGATTAGTCGTAGGTGAGCCGCCCACTTGGCTCCTGTGAGGGGCGCGCAATGCCCCATCTCTTAATGCACTCTGACTGCCCGATGCGTCGTCATTTATGTGGGCATTGGACAGTGTGGTCCAATGGCATAATATCCTCCGGGAAGAAAGCGTCCGGGGAGTCCTCTTCGCCTGTTTCGGCCGCAATATTTGTATTCATATGTCCTCCGGGAAGTGAGCGTCCGGGGAGTCCTCTTCGCCTGTTTCGGCCGCAATATTTGTATTCATATGTCCTCCGGGAAGTGAGCGTCCGGGGAGTCCTCTTCGCCTTAATCGGCATTGCTGGGTTGGCCCACTGAACCCTTTTGAGTGCCCGCTATGCTACTCATTTAAGAACTCTGGCGACCCGTTGTCGTCCATTTACGTGGGCGCAGGACCGAATGAGCGCGTACATTCCATATATATATATTCATATTTCATTCTGCATTATTGATTACCGTCGTGGTCTTCACCTTCACCTCGCGGGGTAAGGACTTGTCGGATCTAGGATTGGTCCTGCTGAACCCTTGGATCCTGCTTCACTCCTGACGAATAGGAGTCTGACTCCCCGCCATGGAAGTCCTACTTACGTAAATTTAACTAACAGTCTAGTCATAATATGGTCGTCTCTAGGGATAGCTCCCGAGGCCGACGCGGAGTGAGCTATTTCTCCCGCCATTCTCAGAAAGTCTCCCTGCAGGTCTTGGCTTCGACGACCGTGGCTCAAAGTGGGTTTAGCATCCCTTCCTCCCAGGGGCGGTTTATGCGCACCTAGGATTCCAGAGCTTGCCCGACCAGGCCGCGAATGCTTTGACCTTACGTGGTTCGTCTATTTGGTCTAGTCGTCAGTAATTTGATGAGCCGACTGGGGTAAGGGTCCACATCGCCTTCCCCAGCTCTGCTCCTAGTGTTGTGCTTTTGACCTTTGGCTAACGCCGGTATCATCAGCCAGGGTGTTTCAGATTCCCTTTTTTTTTTTTTTTTTTTTTTTTTTTTTAAATATAGGTGTAACCTGTGTAAAAAGTGTCAAATGTAAAATACTTCCAGTGTGGTGGGCTGGTAAAACCTCTACATACGTAGACTACTTTAGGCTACCTGTGCTATATCAGCTTCTCCAGCGATAATGCTCTTTTTTAACCTTGATGGAGGTGTTAGTAGGGTCTGTGGCGTCAGGTACCCTGTTATTGTGATCTGGGGGTAGTTATCTGTAGAGTGGGTTAAAGCAGGGTAGGAGGAGGTTGCGCACTTCCGAATTCCGCGTTAGTGGCGGCCTGGAACCGGTTTTTGTGCTGGGATGCTCCTACAGTGAGTGGAACGGGGCAGGTAATTCCCGGGGTTGCAAAAAATAAAATAAAAATCCATGCCGGTCTGATATCAATATCCCCTGGTGAATGGATGGGATGTACATGCATGCGTCTGGATATGAGGCGTTTGCACTCATGTATGGATAGGTGTAGGTTGAGGCATAATACTAATATATTTCCCTCTCATGCGGGATGATTTAAATTTAAAAAAAAAATGGTTAGTATTTATTACTTATGGCCTCATCTCTCATATGGAGATGTGCATTACGCTTAGTTGGTGTTGGCCGATGCACCCCTCTCATTCAGGTGATAGCGGTGGGGCTCAGGGCGTAGCATGCCCTTTCTGTAAACACATGAAGTTTACCAACCCTTATGTATACTTTGTAGTGTAGTGTAGCTGTTTATGGTCGTGTAGATGTGTTTGCGTTGTTTATGTCAGGCTTGAGAAGGTTATGGGAAGGGAGTAGAGTGGGACGCTGTTAGCATGTTCTCTTGTCATCCTCCCTTGGTCCATGTTGGTTTTCTATCCGCGCTTTGGGATAGCGAAGCTTCACGACCTACTCTGGTCCGTTATAGGGCTAAGTCCTAGTCGCCTGGAATGATTTGTTTCGGGACTAGGGTCGCAAAAAGAAGTTGTTAAGGGGAGGTCCCGTTTCCTCAAAGTCCCTATGTTCGCCCCTGATTGGTGAGCGCGTTTGTGTGTGTGTGTGTGACTACGCTCCGCTACACCACGCGGACGCCTGGTCTGCTGTAGGGCTAAGTCCTACTGTGTATATTGTGTATGGGTAGGAAGCGCCCGTGGCCTGCCAACGTCTTTACGAACGTGCTACTCTGGGCCTGCGACAAGTTTTGGTCTGTGACGTCTGCTTGTTGATAAATGCTTTCGCAGTGTTGAAAAATGTATAGTGTTATGATTGTTCTGCATTTGTTTATTCATGGTCACTGCCACTACACAATTGCGTTTTGTCATCGACAGTGTTGCAAAGTGGCTAAGTCTGCAAGTCATCAGTTTGTGTGTGTAACTTCAGGCCGGGATTTTATGTAGGTTAACCACTGTTGCGTGTTTTTCTGCACGTATGCCAGTGTGGTCATTGTGTTAAATTCCTGGCGGCCCGATGTGGTAATCCGCCCTGCTACTATTGCCGTTGTGTGGCCATTATTCCGTAAGACCGTTGTCTTACGAAATTTATATGTCTCTGTCTGGAAAGTCCATTTTCCCTGTCAAGTGTATTTCTGGAATTTTATGCCTGTCATTTGGCCGCAGGAATGTAGTATTATCTGTCTAAGCCGTTATATGGGCCAATTTTGGTGTGATTGGAAGGCCGTCTGCTTGTTTTTCCCTGGCGTGCAATTTTCTCTGGGGTTCGAACCCGTGTTCTATGTAATCCTCTGTGTTATATGTCTGCGTTGTCCATGTTCTGCGGGCATTCTGTCTGTATTTTGTTTGTGTTTCTCGTACCGAAAATACCGTTGTTTAGTTAGTTTTCGGTACGAGGTTTTTGTGTGTGGACATGGGTTCGAAGCCGGTTGTCTGTAAAGATTTGGTGGCCATTTCTGTGCCGCCTACACTATGGCAAATGGGCTGTGTGTTTTTCTATGCGCAACCCCTAGTATACCTTCCTGCGAGGAGTTTGCTTATTTTTGCCCTCTCCTCGTAGTGTAAATTTTGAAGATATAGGGTTCTTAGGTTGGCTATGAATGATTCCGTGCAGTGTGCTTTGGGAACTGTCGTCTGTAAGGCTCGCAGTTTATACTGCTGAGTATGAGGGTGTCGGGTTGCAATGTCTTGCGCGCTCGCTTGTTTATTTGTTCCGATAACGCTGTGTATCCGAACATGTGTTCTTAATCAGCCTGCTTTTCTGTTAGTGCTCTTCGCATTATAAAAAGGCAAGAGGGGAATTTTGTGGTTTAACGTGACCATTTCTGGAGATCGTGTGCCACGGGATTTCCGTTTTACTTGGAATCCAAACCACAGGCCATGGCATTTCACTTCGGAAATCTCATATGCATTGGCCGTCTGCAAAAGAACCTCCCATTGACTACACTTGTGTCCCCGAGTGTTGTGTTATGTATACCTATGTGTAAAATATATATATAGTTTATTTGGCCATTTTTCTTTCTTGGGCTAAATGTGTGAAACAAAAAAAAAATTATTTATGCCCCGCTCTGCATTAAGAGAGCACATTGAAAGAAAATAATAGTAGGTGGCGTTAGTCTCTAAAAATTATGTCGTGAGCACTATGTGTTTGAAAAAAAATGGTGATTGGGACCTGAGTGTAGTATTTACCAATTTGGTAACGTGAGTACTACCGTAATCTGGTTACGTCTCAGGGGAATCTACCGACACTGTCTAGTACACCTTAGGAAGGCCATTGCCAGACGTAACTGATACCCTTGTATCCACGTCACGAGCAAAGCCAGTGCACTGTGGGAGTCAAACCTGCCTATCAAAGTAATTGTAACTCACCAAAATGACAGTGTCTCATCCCGGTGTGCAATTGGGCTTTTTAGTTGGTTAAAGCACACCTCCCAAAATTTTTTTTTTTTGAAACTAGTTTGAGATTCTTAATTCTTGCCACACTTACGGCTTTCGCCCGCAACAGGAGAATCTATCAAACTGTGGAACCCTAACATAGAACGTTTAGTCATTTCTACTTAGAAAGACTCACTTAAGCTTTATGCTGTGATTTTATGCCTAAGTTGTGTTCAAAATATCTCTTTCCGGCCTGAAGCCTGCTTGGCTTCCACTTGGCTTAGCATATTAGAGACTTTACGTTATGGCGTTAATCACTTCGCCCAATAACCATTGATGGCCTGAGAGGAAAATGCCATGGTTGAAAAAAAAGAGAAAAAAAAAAACCGGAAGGATTTAGAATTGTTCCCTCTAATTTGGCTATATTGCACTGTATATACATAAAATAAGAAAGAAAAATATGCGCAGTTTATGTTTACTATGTAATTGTCGGTCTATTTTCTGATATCTCCCGCGTGAAAGAACTTGTGTGGCCATTTATGATGGGGGAAGTGATGTTATTTTATTTCTTTGGCCTTGGTGGAAGTCGTTATCGTCTTTCGAGCTTCAGTGCTCAGAAAGGTGAAGGGTTTTGCCCTGTTACGATATTATAGGCCTCTGAAATCCATTGAGGTGTTTCTTTGCTGTTTTCCGGCGGAATTTCTAGCAAAGTAAGCCTTGCCCTACTTCCACCGTAGCGCGTGTTTCTAGGTCTAAGTGTACCTGTATTTAAGGGCGTTATTGCGCTTGGCGCTATCTTAGCAGATTTTGCGGGAGTGTATGTATGTTTGACTGCGAGGTTTTGTGGGGTGGGTAATAATACCTTTCCTAATCCCCGTGTATTGTATGGTAATGCCTGTTTAATCTGTATGTGGGTGTACCGTGCATCCTGAGGGACTAATGCCGGTGTTCGCCTCCGTTCTGGCAAATTTGCCCTATGAACTGGCGGTGAGGGCCGCTTAAGTGCCTGTTTTTGTCCTGCCAATGTGGTGTCGTGTAGCCTGTCCGCTTTCTGGCCCGTGGCCACGGCAGACTCCTGCCACTGTGTTAGCCTATCTGTGTGAGTGTATGTAGGCTTTATATGTGGTAGGTCAGGTTCTACGTCGTCAGCCCATGACGAGGTTACCTCCTGTTGTCCCTCTGTCGTATTATGTGTGATTGAAGGTCCTGGCTTCAACTCCCTCTCGTTCATCCGGTCCGAGGGGATTGTTCTAGGCTCTTCCCCTCGGCTTGGCAAAATTGCCTTCCGATCCGGAGCTGGAGGACGTGTGTCTGTGTAGGATGTATTCTTTAGTATGTTGGAGCCTAACCTGGCCGTCTCCTGGACTGTGGCCACGGCGAACTCCTGCCACTGCGTGGCAGTACTTGTCGAGAGGGACATCCTCGCAAATTGTCGAGTTAGCGTATCTACGCTTATGTCCTCTCTCGGCTGGGCTGGTGGCCCTACCATGAACTCAAAAATGGCCTTGTTGGTTTGGAGTTCACGGTATTCGTCCCAAATTTGGGTGTACTGCCTATTGAGGCATATGGCCTGTTTGCAAGTGCTTATGTGCGCATCTTAATCGCGCTGTCTTACCCTCTGACGGAGTGTATGGCTGTTTGCCCTGTATTGTCCTGATTTTCTGTTTTGAGTGTCCGTATTTGTGTTTGCCTGATCTGTATGTGCCTTTGGCATCTAGCCAATAATGCTACTAATATTGGCATACCCCTATCACCTTCATGGCTTGCAATCTCTTCATGAGGTGCCATTCTGCCTGAAGTGTATGGGCCTAAAGTAACAATAGAGAGAAAAAAAAAATCTGTGCGTGTTTGCCAGTGTATTCCTATATCTCTCTGGTTCTGTATGGGGTTAGGGGGTTGGTTTATTAAGAAGTTCCCCTGTGTAGCTAATTTGGAGCACACAAAAAAAAATGGTGCTTTTTGTCTGGGGAAAAAATTTTCTCACTAATTTGCTTGGCTTTTTGCGGTACGGAAGGGGTCGTTTTACCTACGAGGGCTCGTTGGTTGAGTCCCTTTTCTCTATGCGTAGGACCCCGCCTCCACCAGTGTTTTAGATCCCTTATTTGGGGGTGGATCTAAAAGGGAGAGTTGCTGTACTAATTTATGAGTTTGTGCCTAAATAAGGGTAGCTCCCCTTGACAGGGCAAGCTGACCAGTGTAGTGTGTTGTGGTGTGCTAGGAACTAGGGGGCGCTCCTATAAAGACTGTAAATGTGGTTTAAGGGATGTAGCCTTAGCACGCGGGTCGATGTACTAGTCGCCCAGCCGGCTACTTATTATATAATCACCTTGCTAGTGTCAGCGGTTCGGCACGCACTTCACTTGAGCACGCGAGCCGCTGTGAGGAATACAAGGACGTCTGAGTTGGCGTTATTACTACGGTGTGTCACGTCCGACTGTGACGGGAGTAAGGAAGGACGTGGGGACGTGAAGAAGAGTGTAGATCAGTAATGCAAGTGTAAGAGACTGACCAAGTGTTTATTGGTCAGCAATGAGTAACTGTTAGTCCCTTTTAAGGGATCTTGTGATGTTATAATGTGAGTACAAACTGTGGGTGTTAGGTTACAAAAGTAGGATTCTGAACACTGACTGACTGACTCACCTCGGTTGACACTGTCGTTAGCCTCCGGCTGTCTCGTCGAAGCACTGGTGATGGAGAGATTCTCGTGACCCACTTAAGGCACCTTTTATACCTTTAGCCTCTGTTCTGTCAGCGCGTTGTGGCATAGTTGAACCAGTTTGTAGTATGTCGCTGTGTGTCATAATTACGCAAGGGTTGAGCTGCTTTATGGAGTAGCCAGCTGCCCTTATAGTATTGATGGATATTGGGTAGGCTTTTAAAGGGTTGCCTTTTATGAGATTTAGACAGATGATGGGGGGGATGATCTCTAAGGGGTGCATACCCCTTGGGTATTGTACAGTAGCAAAAGTTGGAACTACTTGAAAAATTGAATGTCTGCAGTCCTTACTTGAATTTAAACTAGATAACTCACACTAATACAGCTTTCACAATTTAACACCCGTTATCAGACAGATTCTACACACACCCTAAGTACACAGGTCTACATGACCGCGTTGTCGCAGACCCAAAACTGAGGAACCAACCAACCAACCAAAAGGCAGGTTGACATAATGGTTAATAATGCTATTTGTTTTCCGTCCCTGCGGCTTTTAGAGACTCAGGGGTGCCGGAATTTTTCCCCTAAGGGTATCTTTAACGTGCCAGTAAATATACTGACACGGCTCCCTCGCATTTGCGCCCCCTCAAATGCCAGCTGACAGCGCCAGGATTCGATCATGCAACCTTGGATACAGCAAGCGAGAACATTCCCCCTGAGCCACGCAGCCAGACATAATGAGGATGGATAAAACCAAACTAACAAAACAAGAGTAAGAATGGCAATCAGTGGATGCAGAGTATCAAGAAGGATATGGCATGAATATTAGATTCATAACACTCCCATTTTGCGCCTCATGCCTCAGCGGAAGCTGTCCCTTCCGGTATTATTCTAAAATTAGCGAGCCAGCCAGCTGGTCTTAAACATGCACATTAGTTTATTTGAAAAACGGCCGTTTATAAATAGTAACTGGTGTCGGCAGTAAAATAAGATAAACAGATTGCTGACTAATAACGATGGTTGGTCCATACCGATCATGGGGCTGCGGAAAGTGATTTGTGCAACATTGAAATCTAAACTCAAAGGCTTTTGAGACGTACAACTCGATTTAATCCCAATTACTGGGACATGCGAAAAATAACATGAAAAATATTTCATGGGATTAACTTAAAAATATAATAGCCTAAGTTATACAAGCTGTACCCGGCATGCGTTGCAATGCCATTCAAAGAAAGTGTTAGCGTAGTATTTATTGTTGACGTGCTTTTGGATCCATAATGTATTTTTTCTTGTTTCGTTAACTGCGTCTAAACTATTGTAAAATGGATTTACTAATTCAGAAACATTCGTGGGAGCATGCACAAGAACTCACCAAAATTCCATCGCAATCGGATGTATGGTACCCCACACAAGACACGGCATAAAACTAGCACAATTGGTGAGTTTTATTGCTTCTAATAGCAAGATGTGTATGTTTCCTATTCTGGAACTGGAACCCCTTCGCCTTGATGAAAGGCAAGCATTATGACCGCTGCGCCATCACGATGAAGGGTGGAGGCTTTTAATTTATCACCTGTGCATCCCCGACAGGGAGATAGAAATACATTTCATGCCTTCCTTCGGAGGAGAAGTCAAGCCGGCGGTCCCATGTCATGGATTTATGGCATGAAAAGGAACCTTCCACTAGCTGCACTTGTGAGAAACCGAAATTTGTAGGTTAGAATTGATAACGCTCTATTAGTTCCAACGTTCACCGCCAGGTGCTGACTGCGATGCCATCTTGTAGCCAAGTCCGCAAGCTAGGTGTCGTGGACGGTAGCATTTGGTAGAAAAAGTAGGAACTACTTGAAAGTATTGTCTGCAATCCTTACTTGAATTAAAAAACCAGATATCACACACTAATACAGGGCCATCGAAAAATAATGCCAACATTTCAAAAAATTATAGCACCGAAACCCTTTATGTTAAACGTGTAATTATGTCACTGAACGCCAGCTGGTTAAAGTAAGTTTTGTTTTGGAGGGGACGTGACCTTGCTATGCGCACACTAGATGCGCAGTAGCCAAGGTCGGCCGGGGGCGCGTGCGCCAATGAAGTCCTGACCTAACCCCTTTGGATTTTATTTCTGGGGGTACATTAAAAACATCGTGTATGCAGAAAAAATTCGGGATTTGGAGCACCTGCGGGAGCGAATTTCTGCCGCCATCTTGACAGTTACTTCTGAAATGATTGCACGTACCAATCCAGCCATTGGGAAAGCGTGCGTTCAATGCTGATGTTGGTGGTCGGCCTGGCCTAGATTTTTTCTCTACAGTCCCTGTTTCCTTAAACTGATTAAACCATCGAATGACAGCTTTGTAATCAGGTGCAGTTTGTCGGGCACCGACCTTGGCTACTGCGCATCTAGTGTGCGCATACCAAGGTCACGTCCCCTCCAAAACAAAACTTATTTTAACCAGCTGGCGTTCAATGAAAGAATTACACGATTAACATAAAGAGTTTCGATGCTATATTTTTTTTTTAATGTTGGCATTATTTTTCGATGACCCTGTACAGCCATTACAATTAACACCGGTTACCAGACAGATTCTACACACACACACACACAGTACGCGGGGCTACAAGACCGCGTTGTCGCAGCCCCCTAAACTAAGGAACTAACCAACAAACTCTCCCCTTTCCAGTGATTCAAATTCACTCCTGTAAAACAACAGGGGATGCACATCTAACCAGCCTGACGGACGATTGTTGAATGAATCAAGCAAGGAGCGGGCACGGCAGGTCAGGCAAGGTACAGGTGATAACTCGTAGCAACAACAAGTGAAGGCTATCGTGACACGGACTCAGCGGCCTTTGGCCTCACAAGAACAAGCGCAACACGATACTTGTTTTGTCGTTCACATGATACACAGCCAGGCTACTGAACGTAACTTAACACTGGCTAGCGGTATAACAGCAACTCGCACACGCTCTGCATCTTCCCTTCCTTGGCCAACATTTCGGCACTGCAATACGCCCTTTGGGATTATCTTATTATATAACACGCTAAGGTGTAGTCTATGTTTCACAAAACGCAGGCTCCTAAAACAGAGGGAGTTGGAAAGTGCGGTTTGTACAAAAATCATCCAAACCGTCCGAATAGTACGGGGAAAAATCTTGCATTTTTTGAAAAGTCAACGGAAATATATTTCTTTGTTTATAAAGTGTTTTTATTCGGTGGCGTAGTCGGTAGCATGCTGAGCTTCTATGCCCAAGATAGCGGGTTCAAACCCAGCCGAAGCCGTTGGATTTTTAAGAGCGTTAAAAATCCCTCAGTATGCTTTCCTTCGGATGGGAAGTAAAGCCGGCGGTCCCATGTCATAGATTTATGGAATGTTAAAGAACCTTCCACTAATTACACCTGTGTGAAGCTAAATTGGATAGGTTAAGAATGTAAACAACGCTCTTAGGTTTCTACGTTCGTTGCCAAGAGCCGAATGCGGTGGCGTCTAGTAGCCAAGTTCTGAACTTGGCCTAGTAGTCGTTGACGGTGGCGCTTGGCGGCAAAAGTAGGAACTATTTGAAAAATTCTAAGTTGCAGTCTGTACTTAAATTAAGAAAGAGATAACACACACTAATACAGTCATCACAATTAACACCGGTTATCAGACAGATTCTACACACACCCAAAGTACACGGGGCTACATGACCGCGTGGTCGCAGCCCCTAAAATTAAGAACCAACCAACCAAAGTGCTTTTAAACAAATAAACAAGACGATAGCCCCTGGCAGAACTGTGTCGCTTCCAGTGCCGGGCGGGTAGTCTGTACTACCCTACCAGGGAATTGTTACAGCTAGACGTGGATCGGTGTTGTTGTGTATACATTACGTCATCTCGCCTCGTTATGACTGCAGCGAGCGGTTGCGGGGCAAGAGGGGGAAGGCATGTACAGTCATACAAAGAGAACACACAGCGCACGAACCAGCACGAACCATGCACACACACGACATGCGATGTGGTTTCGCTGGCGACGACTGCACGTCCATCGCAGGAGTGTGGCTGGGCGGAGAACATCAGTTCCGATTCCCGCTACCGGTAACAATTCGCTGGTAGTTTGTACACATGGGGCGCTCACAACCCATTATGCGAGACTTCTCGCACGGGTCCGCTCGTAAATACCAAATAAGCTTATCTCTACTAATATTTTGTAGTAAATGATCCTCCAAGAGTCGATAAATTATAAGTTAAAGCAACCCAGCACGACTTCGCCCGGAAACAGTTATGAATGCATTACGTGATAAGCGCCTTCTTTTTCGATGTCAATGAACTACGACCTATCCCGTTTTACGTCTCGGCATGATGGGTTAAAATCACTGACTGGACTATTAATTATATTATCATGGAGATGCATGTGAAACGAATTCTTGTCAGACGTATTTTAAGAATGGCGAAGCGCATGAAACACAAATCCCCCTTCCATCCAATCTTAACTCGACTGTGTATTTTGCGGAACGAAAAGTTCACAGGCGAAGCAAAGAAAAGCCGAGCTGCACTTCCAGGGTAAATCCAAACAGAACCACTCTTCTCTGAAGTCTTAACTCAACCCGACTCGACAGTTTGCTGCTGGCTGCATCTGGGGTAATAGGCTCGCCCGCTAGCTAGGCTGTAACTGGGGCGATAGGCTCGCCCTTTACCTAGCTCGTAAACTGTTGAATGAAGATTGTTGGAAGAAATGAAAACGTAAAAACACTTATAGTGGGCGATGTATTGAAGATAGAGATATGCTCTCGTGGACATTTTTGTAGAACTTTACATGCTGAACAATTCTTACACTCATTCTATATTGCTATTTTTAACGGTTTGCCCAGCGTAAGCTTAAAAACGCACGGACGCCAGGTTCTATCTTCGACTTTTTCACTGAAATCGTTACTGCTTGGCTTCCTTTGATCATAAATAAATTATTTTCTACAGAAACCTTCCTCCAGATATCCTTTACAGATTGGTGAAACCCGCATCAAAATCCGTCCAGTGGTTGTCGAGAATACCCGTGACATCCTAAAATCGGGAACTTTGTTTTATACTAAGCAGACACTCTAAAATCTATCATTTTATAGTGAATTAAACCAAGTAGAGATAACTTAATTAATGAAAATCGTACAATTTATCTTAATAAATAATTATTTCCAATTCAACAACAAATGATTCCAACACACAGATGGTATAGCTATGAGTTCACCTGCCTCAGGAATACAAGCAAACATATGCTGTACATGGACAATTTCAAACATAAGCACATTCAGAACAATATCCCTGGGGAAGATATGTTTTTAACAATATTCATTCCAATATAAAATCCACCCTTGAATCTGAAAATGACAACTCAATAAATGTTCTAGAAACAACAATAATTTACCGGCTATTGGAGGATCATTTACTACCAATTGGCGTTACTACAATAGATTATTCGTCAATTGAGTGGGCCTGGGCGATTCCTTTAGGGTCTAGGGACACCTTAGTCATCAGCTCCTTTGTTTAAAAAGATAAGATGGCTGCTTTGTCGCCACTATCAAGGCCAATTATACTGTTACGAAAATTCTGTCAATTTTCTGCATGTTAAATATGAAAAATGTAAATAAACCTCATTATATATATACTGTATATATATTAATCTTTGGCATGAATCTTAAATTTTAAGAAAAAGTAGGCTCTTTAGTTCGTCATGGAACTACTTGTTAGTACCGTACGGCACTTTGTGACAGGTCGAAGACTTCTTGTCTTGTAATAGCGAAGTGTAAGTTCCGTAAGGAGGTAGGGGTAGGCTTATATCAAGGTTGCTGTCTGATTTCCATTGAGGGATCCACTTGAATGGTCATCAGCTGTTAAATTGTCACACAGTACTGTAAGATGGCTGTACAGTGTACAGATACCCTGTTGGATTATATGGGACAAAGAGGGTTACAATATGGTGACATAATTGCCGCACGCAAAATACGTCTCGAATTAAAGAAGCAGATGAGACAGCACAATAATGTGGGACAGTTATCTTTATAAATGTATTATAGCCTACTTTGTATGGTATTGTATACTTTTTAATAAGCGAAAATATTAGCCATAATAGCACATTGTGTAAATCCGTATTGATACAATAATTAAAACTCTTATGTTATAATATTCGCCAAATCAATACTTAAAAACACTTAATTGTCTATATTTTACAGACTATGTGTACATGTTTCAAAACTCGTTGGTATCTTTTCAAAGATATTTTCAAAGGATTATGTTTTAATGTTTTTTTTTCTAGATTTAATTCTTAATTCTAATTGTAAGACTATCCATTTCTTAGATTAGTCTACTTAGGATAAGTTCTATTGATGTGCTGAAGACGAAACCAATGAGTTTTGAAACATGTACACATAGTCTGTAAAATATAGACAATTAAATGTTTTAAGTATTGATTTGGCGAATATTATAATATAAGAGTTTTAACTGTATACCTTAATAAATAATACTAGCATTACCCGTCGCGGCTTCGCCCGCGAATATTCTAGTTGTAAAGTGTACATTTAGCAAAATCTCAATCATGAATGCTGTGACTGATTTATCCTTGGTATGAATAATCAGACTTTATCAATTCAGCTACTGGTGCAGTGGTTAGGGGTTTGTCATTCCTTCATAGGTATATCAGAGCTAAGTTAATTTTCTGGGAATATCACAGACACTTTTAATTTAAGGGCCTTTAAATGTGGTTTTCGGAGACCCTTTATAGTCGGGTGAAAAAGACCTTTCGTACCACACTCACACGTGAAAAGTGCGTGAAAAAATTCTAGAGTGCCCCTTGACCCCCTTAAGCGCATTATACTGTATGTATTGATGAATTTTGCAGCTTAATTTGGTTCAGTGATAACCTTATAACCGTCTGGAAACTTTCACAGTAATGTGAATTGCGTTTTACAGAAATCGATGGACCTGTGAGATTCTGTTACCATGGTTACCGTGTTGCATTCTTTCATTATTTCATTGTAAATGTACATGTTTTAAGGTATTTATTTAATTGTGAGGCATTTAAAGAGTAAGTGAGTGCGTTTTGCTTACGCATTGGGTTATGCTGAACCAGTAGGTACCCCATATGTGTAGGTTGGTGTTAATGGGACCTCATTTTCGGTATAAAACTGGAATGGGATCTTAGCAGAATAATATAGGGAGGGATAAAACTTTCTTCTTACATAAAATGCATGCTTTTGGACTATCCGTGTTTTCGATTATCCATGCCATTCCCCTGGTCATTAGCCCGAATAATCGAGAGTGTAGTGTATATATCACTGGACTTTCGTTGAGATGGAGAAGCCTGGTTTAGCAGACATGAGAGTCTACACTAGCCAAGCAAGGTGGACCACTTGAGCACTATCTCCACTCACATCACACATAAACCTTCCTTGCAATCCAATTAGAGTCGGCCTCTCTTAATATGATCACATTTCCGTCAACCGAGACCACTTTTAATTACAATGAGATATTGATGCTAATGAGAAACAGACGAGTCCTACTCGCGACACGCAACAGATAAATCATCCGCCACTTGGTCTTATCTCCCCAGTGCAGTGGCTCAATGGCGCGATCACGACTTTCAGTCTGCAGATCTGATGGGACACAACCCATGTACGAGGTAGGAACAACGAGGCTCGGGGCCTTGAGAGAAGTTTCTTATCATTAGAGACCGGACATTAAAATATGCATGCAATTTTGCACTAAAATGTATAAAAAGGCACTCAAATTGAAAAATATGCACTTGACTATAAGCCAACCTTATTCACTCTTCTCTTCCTCCTTTGCCGTAATATGAGCAGTTGTTTTTGCACGTTGTTCAAGTTGAAATATCTTTCCACATTTCACTTCCTACGAGCATATTTGTCAATAGACGACAACGCCATCAGTTGAATAATCACTATTATCAGACACCTGAAGCCTCCGTGGCTTAGGCGCAGCACGCCGGCCTCTCACCGCTGTGTCCATGGTTCAAATCCCGGTCACTCCATGTGAGATCTGTGCTGGACAAAACGGAGGCAGACAGGTTTTTCTCCGGGTACTCCGGTATTCCCTGTCAAAAATCTCATTCAGGCAACACTCTCCACTATCATTTCATCTGTCATTCATTTAATCATTGCCCCAGAGGAGTGCGTCAGGCCTCGGCAGCCGGCACAGTTCATATCCTCGCCGCTAGATGGGGGCTTCATTCATTCCATTCCTGACCCGGTCGGAGACTGGAAGCAGGCTGTGGATTTTCATTTTCATCAGACACCTACTGAAGTAATAAATACTTTCTGCTGCTCTTCTCTTTAGGCATAAAGAGTAAAGGATATGCAGACTAAGATTAAAGTAACACTTTAACCGAAGAAACTCCTCACAAAACTACCTCGGGCTACTGGCTGCCGGGATAGTGAAAGGAATGTCCCACCCCATTCCATTCTTGAAATAGGCAGGCAGCAACATTGCGTAAAATACTGTTATTTCGTTATCTGTTCCTCAGAAAGTTGCCTGCGAGGGATGTCCTACATGCAGGCGAAACCAATTTTGTTCAAGATGTTTTCAATTATACTTCATTTCAAATGTATATGCTAAAATATGCTGTTATGTTCAGAATACGCAAGAAATCCAATAAACCATCAAAATATGCATTTGCATATGCATTTTCAAAATATCCGGGCCCTACTTTTCATAAATACTTGAACGATACCCTTCTGCCTGCTTCGGTTAGTTATCCGGAAGCACTGCTTGAAGCTATTATGTTCTTAACTCCACTAACAGAACCGAGAAGTGTTCCAAGCTGAGAAATGCTCATCTTGATATTGTCATTATTAAAACTCAGCAATCTTTCTAGGTTTATGGCGTGTCTTGTGTGGGGTTTCGCCTAGGAACACCAAGCTGGCTCATCAGTGGGCTCTTGGTGTCCGCGCCCGGACCCCGACAGGAGTAGCGAACTATATTCTACCTCCCTTTTTATGAAGCGCATCCGCGCCTCTTCACTGCGAGAGCCTTCATAGGGTGAGGACTGCTTGAGCTTTTAGCTTTGTATTGCTGCATTTGTAGGATCCTCTGCACAGAGGATAACACTTGCCCCTAGGTCAGTGCGAGCTATGATCTCAGACCAGTTAGCTCATCCCCCACATTAGCGCGAGTGGTTTGATGAGGCTAGGGTGCGCCTCGGCGCCAGCAAGGCTCAAACCCCGCCCTCTCATCTGGCCGACATAGTAATTATAACAATACACGCGTTGATTAATTCATCTGAAGACCTTCGGTCAATGGCACGGTATAACCTCGCACTAGATCTTATGAAAATAAGAACAATAAGGTTCCACCATCTTAGGCCTATGTAGGTGGCTCTGGATACATGAAGCTTCTCTGCGAAACCTGGTGCCAATCTACAAAGAAATATCTTGCTAAAAATCAAAATCCTCGCATGTCCTCAATTTCGACAAACAATCGTAATGGATGATCAGTTAGTGCTAACTTTGCTATTCCCGGGTGTCTAAGAATGTGTCCTACCAACCTATCTCTTCTCTTCATAGCAGTTGCCAGAAAAATCTCTCCTCGCCCACTCGTCTTAACACCTCTTCATTTGTTTATCAAGCCATCTGAGCATTATCATTCTCCAGTAACACCACATTTCAAATGCTTCTATTCTCCTCTTCGGCTTCGGTGGCGTAGTTGGTTGCATGCTGATCTTGTATTCCCAAGGTCGCGAGTTCAAACCCGGCCGAAGTAGTCGGATTTTTTAAGAGCGTTAATAATCCCTCAGTATGCCTTCCTTCGGAGGGAAAGTAAAGCCGGCGGTCCCATCTCATAGATTTATGGCATGTTAAAAAACCTTCCACTAATTACACCTGTGTAAAGCTAAATTATAGGTTAAATCTGAATAACGCTCTTAGGTTCCAACGTTCGTCGCCAGGAGCCGACCGCGGTGGCATCTAATAACCAAGTCCTGAACTAGTAGTCGTTGACGGTGGCGTTTGGCGGCAAAAGTAGGAACTACTTGAAAAAATCAATGTCTGCTCTCCTTACTTGAATTAAAAACAGTTAACACACACTAATACAGTCATCACAATTAACACCGGTTATCAGACAGATTCTACACACACCCAAAGTACACGGAGGTACATGACCGCGTTGTCGCAGCCCCTAAACTGAGGAATCAACCAACCAACCTCCTCTTTTCTGCTGCGCCAACAGTCCAACTTTCACTTCCATACAGCACCACGCTCCAGACGAAGGCTTTCAAAAATGGCTTCCTAATACCTAAATCTAGATTTGATGGCAACAGATTTCCTTTTTGTGGATATGCTTTTCTTGTCGGAGTCAACCTTAGTTTTTATACTCTTTGCTTCGTCCATCACTGGTTATTTATTTTCCTAAGTATCAGAAGTCTATTACTTCATTTGGCTTTTCACCGGCCAATTTGACGTCAATGGGGGTTTCTGATTCCCTTCGGCTGCATTCCATTATTTTTGCTTTACATTAAATATTTTCATCATGAATTTATTCCTCAAGACTGAGACCATACGACCAAGAAATGCCTAAATGAGGGGTTGCGACCTATGATGTCCTAAATATAGCTGACTTTGCTTTTACATATGATAAATACATGTTTACCCGAATAGGCTATAAAGTAACTTTCTTGGGCATGTGTATAGTTAACTACCGCAATGTAAATAAATAACAAGAGACACAGTGAACTGTGTATGTTTTCTTGCGACTAGTTTCCAATAGGGTAAACCCTTTTGAAACATGTACATTTAAATAAATCTTACAGTAATTTCTGGCAGCTGCTCTCTGGTGACGAACAGAGGAATTTATCTATATTTTTTGTAATCTCGTTGATATACTTTCTTTGGCCACATTGTTTATTCCCATTGATAAAGGAGGCAAGGTTTCTCCGAAACGTATGGTTTAAATTAAAAATACACACGGCATTAGCCCAAAAGAATGAATTATATATATAATAATCCGGGCCGTGAAAGCCTTAATATGCAAATTAAAATAAATTTGTTTCACAAAACTCAAGCTCTTAAACCAATGGAGTTAGAAGGTGTGGTTTGTACCAAAACCTTCCAAATATTCTCAATGGTACACGAAAATCTTGCATTTCGTGAAAAGTCAACGCATTTTTTTTAAATTTTATATAAAGTGTGTTTTAAGAAATAAACAAGACCATAGCCTGTGTCAGAAATGTGTCGCATCCAGCCCGCATAAGAGTAAAGCCAGGCGGGTGGTTTATACACATGGGGCGTCACAAATAACCTATAATAACGTTATTGGTTTTACTGTACGTCCCCTGTAACTACTGAGACTTTTAGAGACGACGGGGCGCCGGAATTTTGCTCCGAAGGAGTTCTTTAACGTGCTAATAAATGTACCTCTATGGGCATAAAATTGGCAGGTTAAAAGCTAAAGGAAGTAGGCGACTTCTGTTACTAGGAAGTAAAATAACCAGTGATGGACGAAGCAAAGAGCATATAAAAAGTAGGTTGGCTCAGACAAGGAAAGCATGTCTACAGAAAAGGAACCTGTTGACATCGAATATAGATTTAGGTATTAGGAAGTCATTTTTGAAAGCCTTTGTCTGGAGCGTGGCACTTTATGTAAGTGAAACTTGGACTACTGGTGCAGCAGAGGAGAGGAGAATTGAACCATTTGAAATGTGGCGTTACAGGAGAATTATGAAGATCAGATGGGTAGATAGGGTAACAAATGAAGAGGTATTAAGACGAGTGGGAGAGGAGAGATGTTTCTGGTGACTGCTAATGAAGAGAAGAGATAGGTTGGTAGGACACATATTAAGACACCCGGAATAGCAAGCTTAGTTATGGAAGGAAGGATACAGGACAAGAATAGTAGGAGTAGACCAAGATAAGAATATGTTGAACAAATTGCCTCGGATGTATGGTGTGTTAGTTATGTATAGATGAAACGATTAGCTCAGGACAAGGAGGCGTGGAGAGCTGCATCAAACCAGTCAGAAGACTCAAGACTCAAACAACAACAAATGTACTGACACTGTCCCTCCAATTTGCGCACCCTCAAATAACAACTGACTGCAACGTTGGGCACAGCAGGCGATAACGTTGCAGCTGTACCACGCAAGTAACCGATCGTAACAAATGAACATTCTAAAGAAGAGAATTACTCGCAGCAGTGACGAATTGCACTCGGATTTCAAATACCGACTGTTTGTTTAAAAAGTGCAATTAAACAAATAATCTGCGTCGCGTCGATCCCGCATACTCATATCTCGCATGGGTCCGCTATTACGATCTACATGAAAGCCTATTTTCAGCGTACTAAAACTTAAATAATGGGCGTGTGGCCTAAAATGGAGAACCAGAAAATTATTGGTGTAGCATGGTGGCCACTCAAATCGGTCAACGATTTTCCAGGAGTTTTCCAGGAAATTTCCAGAAGTAAGCGCGAGTCCCGGGAAGGGAGTTGCCTACTTCAAGACCAAAATAAAGCAGTTGTGTTTGGTTTACTTATACAGATGTTGACAAACATTAGTGGTGATTGCGTTATTGATACGCAAGCCAACACACAAATGATTTAATTGTTTAAAAAAAGCCTTTGTGACTCAAATATCCGCTTAAAAAAAAAGAGAAAAGAATGCCACCTGCAATTTTATTGTCTATACTCAATATGTTTTACAAAAAAAACTATCGCGTGTTCTCACACTCAAAAACAGGTAGCCTAAGGTAATTTCTTTCGTTAACGATAGAGTGCTCACCCAAAAACGCAGCGGGAGTACGATTTAAGTTGGAAAGATTTTTATAATTAATTAACAGTGGCTATATTCCAGGAGTTTTATTTTTTTGGTCATGTTCCAGGAGTTTTTCAGACCTAATAAAAATCGAGGAGTTTTCCAGGATTTCCAGGAGTAGTGGCCACCATGTGTATGTAATAATGATCCACAAGAAAACCTACAGAAAACCTATTTTAAGGGCACAGAAAACCTGGAACGGAGGCTAACAGGACGTAATATTCCGGTCCCTAATCATCATACTTATTCCACATTTATTTATTTATTTATTTATTTATTTATTTATTTATTTATTTATCATATGGCTTTTAGTGCCGGGAGTGTCCGAGGACATGTTCGGCTCGCCTGAGTCTTTAGCTGCTTCCAGCGGACACCCTAAAGGGTCAGCTACAAGTCTTATTTTCTTCTCCTCTTTTCTTAGTCGTTTACCCTCCAGGTTGGTGGAACCCACGGACTCAGCGAGGGAACTCGCCACTACCGCCTCTACGGGCAGTGTCCTAGAGCTGGGAACATCTAATCGGAGTGAATACAACTGGTGAGGTGTGATTGGCACCTCGCCCAGGCAGCCTCACCTGCAAAGCGAACAGGGGCCTCATGGGGGAAGGTAATGGATGGTCAGGATGGATAGGCAAGGAAGATGGAACGAGGCGGCCGTGGCCTTGAAGAAGGTACTGTACCCGATAACCCGGATAGTAGGCTGTCAGATATCCGCCCCCTCAATCGGATTGCCAATAATCAAACGCGCCGGCATAGCTACATCAATGAAAATGGCACTGACAGATACTATTGAGATTAGAGCACAATAGTTAACAAGAAAATTATTGTGGAACACACCAAAATATACGGGGGTTCATACTTACCTTTACTTACCTCTTAAATTTCTCTCGGGGACTGGGTTGTCAACTGGATCACTTAAAAGTATGCCCACACAATAACCTCCACCATGATATTTAAAATGAACCAGAACGAAGACGAGAAACTTTAAACTGCACAATAATTTATTTCACATAAAGAATGATTTTAACAAAATAAACAACAAAATCAACGTGGCAATCAAAAGCCATCGACCACATAACCATGTCCTCCTGTAGGACCTGTATTCTCTACATATAATGTTTCAGCTTTCCCAAGCTCATAGCAACGTAAAATAATAATGCATATGGAATGGAAACGGGATTTGGGATGAGACACATATATCAATTGTTTTGCGTGTTTATATACTGCACATTTTATTTATAGCCACAAGGCTATTATGGAACGTCCTTGGTCTCTGTAACACAGTTGTCCGGGCCAGCTGCAAGGCACCTGTATTGTCAAAGCGGACTCCCGTTCGTTCAACCCTAGCATAAGCGTGTTACCTCATAGCTTGGCTCTCCCTTTCAAACACGTAAATGTTCACATCTCAACTGAAATATTATCACGCAAATGTCTTACATGCTTCATTCAAACACCAGTGGATTACTCCAACAATCCCAAATCATGATTATTTGTTCAAACCACTTGCTTAATTAGCGTTGTTTAGAGTATAAAAACAAAACTCTAAATGTTAATAACAACAGTTCATTAATTATTTATAACAATAATAAATTGTTTATAACAATGTCAAATGACAATTGAAAATTTAATACACGCATCTATTAATCACTATCATTTCAAATTATTTAACAAAGATATTTACAAAATTATTTTACAATATTAAATTGTTTATATTATTTATACAAGGAATACATTAAACCACACGTTTATCCGGTTGATAATTACTCAAATCGTGTTGATATAATCGACCAATGAAGGTTAGTTATATTTAACTGTCAAATTCAGGTTTAATAATGTTTAATAATAATTATTAATATTTGTGACGGTAACCTCCATTCAAAATCTTTATCTCAAATTATTTAACACTCTTGTTAATTTTAACAGTATCTTCATATGAATAATATTTCAAAGAACAAGAACAATACAATACAATCAGCGGGAAAATACTTCGCTTATAACGCACAAAATTGCACAAAAATTGGCCCAAAATTCATCATATATCTTCATATATATGGCATAAAAATCTTCCAAACTACACACAAAAACCTCCACTTATAAATTCATCAACTTCATTAATTATTGTGGGAACCTCCTTCATTATTCAAGGGCATTATTCAACAGCGACTTTTACACGTCCACTGAACTAACGATTATACATCCATTGTTCCTCTTTAAAAATTCTTATATTCATCAATTGTAATAATGACTGTTATTATTTAACCTTCGTGGGTTTCATTCATGAATCGATATGAAGTAAAAATTTGCCAATCACAAATAAATTTAATAGCGAATACGATTAGACACTCCTGCCTGGTCTATCAAAATTGAGATTAACATCTTCAAAGTAACGCAGTGTAAAATACTATCTTCAATCAAAGATCAACTAAACTGCATGAATAGTCGAATAGAATACAATTAGATTGTGGAATGCAAACATTATTGTTCCAATCTATAATTGAGAAAAACTCCTATCAAATGTTCATTACTATAGTGTATTCAATAAATTGTAATTAACGTTCATATTTCATAAAATTGTCTATAATGCAATTATAAATGTCTATGTTGCAATCATGTTCATAAGACGACTAGTATTTCAAAGATCGTCGATATCGTAATAGATTTTAACGCTCTAAAATCATTTAATTATTCTTCTTTCTTGAGGATGACAGAAAATTGGTCAAAGTAATTTACTGAATAGAATTACTTTAATAAAATGACACGCTGTCTGAATTCAAATCTGCCATAGCAAATCGATAACTTTACAGTCAAATCGTGACTACAAAAATATGCAAATTACTGAAAGAATCTAAATCATCAGTCTCAACTGATCCAAAATTATTAAGTATGCCAATGACATAACAATGTCTCAACAAATCGAAGAAAAAGGCATAAATCATCGAAGTGTACTGAGTACAGAAATGTTAATCAAGAAAATGGGGCAAAAGATAGGACAGAAAATATGGGAAGAATGGTTGCTCAGATATCGCTACAAGACTCAAATAATACAAGAAACGTTCACGACTACCTTATCTGTTGATTGAAGTTCCAGAGGAAAGTTTTCAAAGAAAACTGCTGTTGGTTCCATTTCACCAGCGTAAAGATGTGCTCCGTCCTCGAACTTGGAATCAGCGTCCTCGGAGAATCGAACTGCTTCCTCCTCCGAAATTGCACTGCTCCGTGGATACGAAAAACATCCTTCTGGCAAAACTCTTCTTTGTGCGCCGGGATAACCCTGGCCTCTCTTGAAAGTTCTCTGAAGTTCTTGCAGGAATTCGCCATGAAGTTTATTGTAGTTATTTCCGCAGAAATATTCATAGTTGTGGAGTATGAAAATATTTCCACTGTTATCTGGTATAATTCAGCGATGGATTCACGATGCATGAGTGTAGTTGGATGTTCACTACATGCTCGCTTTTGTAGAAAGACGATTAACGAAGTTCCATGCTGTTACTTTACTCCAAGCGATATATGTCCCAATTGCATTAAAGCCTTAGCCTTCCATCTCAACTACTGTTATAATCATTGAAAACACTGCAAGATTATAATGTTCCATAGTCGAATGTATCGTTGTAATACCAAACGTATTCTCCAATATCACTGTTGCACTCCACGTGTCAGCCGTAGTGTATAATGTGGAATTTTAAAAGTGTTTCTCCTGTGGCGAGAAAATCACTTTTGTTGGCAGCCTTAAAGTTCCAATATCTTTCGAAGTATAACTGTGAAATTGTTCAAATCTTCTACACACCTCAATGTTATACTGCCCAATAGAACTATAATAAAGGCTGAAGTTAGTGCTTGATATCTTGACTGGTGGAAACGTTAATGTGAGCGTTTCAACTTCACCTAGTTTCGAGCAGCGTAAAATGGAACTGCTCCGAGTTCGTTCGATGCGCCAGGCTTTAACCACGCTAAAGACAACTTACTTCACTGAATCACTTGAAAATAACTATATATCACCAGAAATATATATGCGATCTGACATATGAGATCTGAGTTCTGAGTTCTGAGATCTGAGATCTGAGAGCTCCTCTCTCCTGTGCACGACCTTTTATCAACTTCTTAAGGGGCGTATCCATCCCTTCCATAGCCTGTTGCTGCGTCATTGCTGGAAGTTTTAACTTTGGCTATACTTGACGGATTTTCAAAATTCAAAAACTCAAAATTAATTTCTTCAAAATTCCAAATCAATGCCATAACTGAAAATAGATTTCCACAAATCTGCATGCCAAAAGTAATCGAATATCGTAGTTTCAGCAATCTCCGTCTTCCTTCCAAACTATCGTTCATTGGTTCGAGTCTCTCCTCCAATAGCGTAGCTTCTTCCTTAGCACAATACCTTGTTTCCTGCGACTGCGTCGTAAATCCAAGATCTTTCTCGAACAAAATCATGACGTCACCAAGAATCTCAGCTCAATCAGCCTACTGGCATGAATTCTACGTCATCCGTGCCTACGTCATGAATATCCACGTCATAACTATGACATCCATAACTTTACTCACATTTGCCAATACAGCCATCGTGGTCTCAATATAATTCAATTTCCGGGGGCAGTACTGTACCCTTTTACCTACCAATACCTGTTGAATCCCTGGATAGCAGCTGGATCGTAGAACCTGAAAATGCCCCGGCTCTAAAGACCCCCCAAGTTCTACCAACAGACACAGGGATAATAGGGCCACTCGAATACCTAACAGGATGTATTAAGACTGACCAAGGCTCAGAAAAAGAAAAGACTAGCTCAAAACACGAGAATTCTTCAAAAGGAAGAAAGAATCTCAAAGGTGTGGTAAACACTAAAATACCTAGCGATGGCCCCCTTAATACACCCTTCCATCACCTCTATAAAGCATCACGCAATAATTAAAACCAAGTAGTAAAGTGATTTATTGTAAGAATAAACAAGACAGAAGAATATCAATTTCGTCGATACCACGACCAATCAAAAAAAATCTCATTGATAATATTGGATTATCTTCCAAAAAAAAAATATTACCCATTGTCACAACTAACTTTTAGCTGATTAAAATATAAGGCATATTAATAATAACAATGATGATCAATCCCATAGGGTAAGCATTCACAAAAAGAGAAATATTATAAGACTTGAATACATTAAATTAATTTCGGTTCCTTAACGGAAATAACATCTTATACACAAATATCCTGGTTATAATTAATAATCCTACACGACATCTTCAGTAACTTTATATGTTCTTGTTATTGAATGAAGAAATTCATATGGCCTATTTACAGAATATAATTTACACAAAATTCCAGAATAATTTCAATTATTCTCTTCCTACTGACTTGAAGTCACGACATTCCTTTCTGTTTAATATTATTTCAATTCTTGTTTTAGGGAAATTCTGCCGAACAGTTAAGCTAAGCAAAAATTAATTGTAAAGTCAGTCTTAAATAGTTATCGGTTTCCTTTTTAAACATACGTCTTATGACAAAATTGTTATATTAGTTTTACTGGAAATATTTAACCGAATATCCACTCAAGATTCCCAACAATACTGCTCGGAAAAATATTAATCTTCACACAGGCATTTTCACGATAACAGCGATAAAGTTAACAATGACCAAATATTAACCATACTAGGTTAAAACAACACCTCTCTGGGTTAAAACCCCAATCAATCTAATCCTGATTGGCACACCTAGCTCAATCCTCAACAAGAAAAATATGCTCTACAAAGCATTGCATCAATATACTTAAACACAAAGACATTACTCATAGAATATGCCTCTCTAAAGACCAATATGCACCTATAATAGGAGCCTTACTGTTATAAATCCACAATTATGCAAATCAGCTGTTTATGGTAAAAATCCTGAACTCGAAAAATATGATCCCGTAACAGATTACCAACAAAGCCCAGTGGATTTCAGAAATATTCCACCTAACTTTAAAAACTTGCCTTACATTGATTCATTACAAAATCCATAGTTCTTAAACGTATGACTTATAGTAAGTTGTCCCTGGGATTATCCTCGCAAATTTGGATGTCGTTCAAATACCCTCTTAATAGAAAAAACTATTGCACTAAAGGCAATGATATCAATTTAATCCAGTGTTAACATCAAAAAAAAAAATATAAACTGTATATAACGCTGCCCAACCACACAAACTGAGGTTGTAAAGTGATCTATAAAGATAAATTCAATCTCAAAATAAGATCCTCCCCGAATTTCCCGAACGCGAAAATGTCGATGGATTAGACCTACAGCATGGATCTAGGTTAGCAACAAAGGCTAAGCGACTAATGACCCATTAGGCAATCCATTTCGAAAATCACGCTCAGAAAACACAAGTTAAATCTGTTATATAAAAAAAAAACTGAAGAAAATATAGTCCAAGGACTCGAAGTAACATCTAGAATAACTGGGTCCGAAAACTTCCTAGTATCTTAATCAAAATACGAAAAGGAAAATTCCCCACTAAAGAATACGATAATCCAAGCGAAAGTGCTTAAAGAACAATGCACTAGAATATGAAAACTCAACCAACGTTCTCAAAAGAAAGTTGCGTTACTAAAAAAAAGTTCTTACACAAGAAAAACTGTAAATCTTCTTCCTACATTTGCTTCTCGACAAATAAGAATGAGCATATTAGTTTAAATACTGTAAACTACTACTGAAATTATTAATTTATTCATCAAAATTACACAAAGGATGCACTCATTTTTATGAGTCAAAATCCTGGCATCATAGAAGGTCAGTTTCGAAATGAACATCGAACCTGCACTTTCTACTGAACCATTTAAACTACAAAATCAAATATGGCAAAGTGGTATTTATAAATGTCCACGCTACACTACTGTAACAAGTTGAAGTGATCAGTACCTTTGGCGAATCTAGATGAGGAAAAAAGGATATCGTTGGCCATAATCAGCTCCAAACCGACAGAAAATATGCTGGACTTCAACTGGGTTTCCATAGAATGAACCAAAGTCCTCCCTGGCTCGAGCAACACCCGGTCGGTCGAAATAGTTCCAACATATCCTGGCGATATCTTCCCATACATATTCGAACACCAACGGAAGGACCGCACACAGTTTATCAACTCGTCACGACGCGAAAGTGAACTCGAACCGTCACTAACAAGTTCCAATGTGAGAACGCGCGTGTGAACAAGTTCACGAGGGTCGACGCGGTCCCTCTCGACACGAGAGTCGCGTGCACACTTCATGCCAAATGAAAGTTGCCTTCGACAAGTCCCCGCTGCACCCTGCTAATGCAGTATTCTTAAATCAATTTAGCCTACCATCGTAGTGGATATAAGCTTCATATTGTCCCTTCCCCTTGACACCTTGCTTGAGAATGTACTCTTTTCAAAAAGTATAATCACAGTGAAGAGTGAATCAAATCTAGGCTGCATTTCCACGACGGTTTATATGCAGAGTTTCGTGACACATCACGGCTGAGCTCGCGGTCGTGGTTATAAAAGTATCCATCCGCATGGCCCGTTAATTGCTGTAGACACACAGTCACAGAGGTAAATTATTACATGTTTAAGATCATGTCTGAGCCCTATTAAACACGTTTCTACTTCACGTAGAATGCTTCACGAACTAGAATACACTTCAGCACGGTCACACGTTTTACAACTCCCGTTAGCTGGCGATTTTACTTTCACTGATTTCCAGCTCAACCCTCTACGCTGTCAAGTTCTATACACATTGAGCTCTGCACGAGGTCGCCTGAGTCTCACATCTGCTCCCCCCCACTCCTTCACACGTCATGACTCGATACGAAATATATCGCAGTCGAAACGTGATCAGCAGTGAGTTAACATAGCATCTTCTGTTCTTCATACTTTCTTAATAATGACTTTCTTAATAATGGCTTTCTGCCATGGAAACATACATATAGACACATGTATCTGCTTACATAAAGCGCTAAATATGCATTAATTTGTATTAATCACTCTCAGGTGAATCGATCGATATGGTGTTAGACACAGTCAACATGGTTATTATCGATGAGCTTCGGATTTCTCGTCGGAAACACGAGCTCTGCCGATCTCTTTCATGATAGCATGGCTTTTTCTCGCTGCAGACCAGCTGTTATGATCGACTTCAGAGGCAAGTTAGGAAGTTACAGGGTGTTCCCAAAATACTGTAACCATGTCTGTACTTAAGCCCTTTTATGAATAATGGTGCATTTTCCCTTTGATACCTTAAATAAAAGTCTCCTCAACTTTTATTTACACCATTCCAGGTAATCTCAGCATATGTAGCATTATTCAGTCAACACTCAGTCTATCTTCTTCACATATCTTTTCAGGTTCTTTGCATTGAAACGACCTATCATTTCTCTTTCATTCAGGCTTACTACTTCATAACAATTATTTCCGAACGACCTAGCAATCTTATAGGGTCCGTGGAAGACATAGGAAAACTTGGTGAATTGCTTCTTAGCCACATCTGCTTTCGTCGGTTTCTTGACGAGAATCATCTCGCCTACTCTCATCGGTGGCCGATATCTTTTATTTCTGATTCGTTTATGCCGCTTCTCGGCTGCATCCATCAAGCTTTCTCTAGCTGAATTAATTCTTTCTTGGACTGTAGGCTCCCTGTCCTTAGGTAGAAATCTCACGATCTCTGTCCAGGCTCTTTCTGGCCTCTTATTATGGTGAACAACCATAGGTATATCTGATAAGCTCTCATGGAATGTGGAATTCATGCATCTTTCCATGAGTGGGATGAACTTCACCCAGCTCGCATGATCCTCAGGACAGTAAATTCTCGCGAACTTGCTAATTTCTGCCATAACACGTGATCTAGGATTTCCATTCTAGGGATATCTCTATTAATTTCGTTTCCATCCATTTCCTCCATCACTACATCCTCTGTACTTTCTTCCTTGAATCTTATTATTCCTTTGTCCATGTCGATGATTGCTCTAGCTTGAGTAATAAAATCGATGCCTAGTATGACGTCAAAATTAATATTCTTAACGACTATAAAAATATGTTCATAACTTCTCTCATTGATCCAGAATTTCATTAGAATCTGCACTTTGCATTTCATAGTTTTATCCTTAAATATCCCACGAATTTTTGTTGGAGATGCTGGAAGAATGGTAAATTGATTTTCTGGTTTCAATCTTTCAAAACAGTCCTCGTCAACTATTGAGATCATAGCACCTGTGTCCATCAAGGCTTTACAATGTTGTAGACCAATTAGTATATCAATAACGGGAAGTTCAACTATCCTTCCTCTCGGTTTCGTTTCTGGTTC
Organism: Meconema thalassinum; assembly: GCA_946902985.2. Lineage (NCBI taxonomy): Eukaryota > Metazoa > Arthropoda > Insecta > Orthoptera > Tettigoniidae > Meconema > Meconema thalassinum. The sequence continues at coordinate 928,267,107 of OX336388.2, forward strand.
AAATAGAAGGTCTTCGTCAGTAGCTTCAAATATTTCAAAAATCGTGATATCAGAGGAATGCGTGGCAACGTCAGTTATTAATTTCGCCCGGAAATTGGCGTTTTTTTTCTCGATCCGGAGCTCTTTCTGAACTCCGACCTTCTCTGCTAGTACTGGGTTGTGACTTATCTAGATTTTCATCCTTTCTTTCCTTCGATTTTCTTCGTCCAACCTCCGTGGACTTATCTCGCCCTCTCTTGAGCCTCTCCTGTTGCACTTTTTTATCGGACGCCTCCGTTCGATAATTGTTGTATCTTGAGTACCCTTGATTTTGTCTATTATCTCCGTTGTCTCGGGTATCTCTATCATTCCTATTGTATCTGTTATCTCTATTGTCTCGGGTATCTCTATCATTCCTATTGTATCTGTTATCTCTATTGTCTCGGGTATCTCTATCATTCCTATTGTATCTGTTATCTCGATTATTTTGATCATATCTGTAATTCCTATCATAAGGCGTTTCTCGATGATCATTCCGGTCTCGATCATTATCTCTTCGATAAAAATTTCTCTCCTCGTAGCGACGTTGCCAAGGCCTCTCCTGGGCGTCCCTACGTTGGTTTTCCCATCTCCTCTCTTCCTGATGGGTATTTCTAATAGGACCTATTCTATCATCTCTTCTTTGTTCGAAACGATCCGTCTGCTGTGTACGGTTCATCATTACCGCGTTTACAACTTTCGATTCCTGCCTGGCATTTTTGACTATAGTAGGTTGCGTCATCATACTCATGTGATCTAATCGACGTAACAGGTCATCTAACGACGTTAAAGACGATACTCCGGAAGAAATAATTGATTTCCTTACTTCCGCAGGCAATTGACGTGATATAGCTTCAAGGAGTTCTTCCTGTGTTAACGGCGGCTGAAGAAAACGGAGTTTTGCTAACTGACACGCAAAGTATTCAGCGTAGCTGGTTGGTCCTGTACTGGAGTACTTGCGTGAATAGACTTCTGATCTCACATTCTGTTGGACCTCGATCGACCAAAATCTTTGTATGAAGGCTTCCGAAAACTGCTCAAAGTTGTCAAATGTGTAACGAAAAGCCCTGAACCATTGTAACGGAGCATCGGTGAGAAACCTTTCCACCATACGTAGCTCACGCTCACGTGGCACATGTGACTCCAAAAAGTAATCTCTTAATGTCCTGACAAATTCGATTGGTGTCATTCCATCCAAATTGCTAAACTTCCTAGGTTTGTCATCAAAATTTCGTATTATGGTTACATTCGGTGTCCTTTCCGATGATTTCGAAGTATAGTCACCCACGCCTACGTTGGGGTTCGGAGAACTAAAAGTTTCCCTGCTTGTTCGAATGGGACTCGAATGTTCCATTTGACTGAGCCGAACGTTGGGTTCGTTGTTGGAAGATTCCTGTATCATCCTTTCCCTACCATCAGGTACTATCACTTCAGGTTGTTCAACTACAACTCGAAAATCGGACTGTAAAAGTGATCGCAATTGATCTTTTAGAGTATCTAAATTGATATGCCCCTCTAGATTAATTTGCTCGAGACCCTTTCTAATTTCATTAATCTCGGAAGTTTTCTTCTCCCTGACCTCATTTAACTCTATCTTACTTTGGTCGACTTTAGTTTCAACATTGTTAATACGCTTCTCTAAATCGGATATGTTATTAACCTGAGTATTTTGAATTCCATCCATTCTTTTGCTTAGATCTTCCCTAACATTTATTATGTCTTTGCTATTAGTTGCAAGACCAGTGGCAAGTTTAGATTCTAGCTTAGATTTCTCAACTTTAAAACATTCCTCATTAATTTTCATAATATCTTGACGAAATGTTACAATATTATCACTTATGATCCCTTTCAAATCGATGTCAAAATCATCCCTGAGAAGTTTCGTATGATCAGTGACTTGAGCTCGGAGTGTCCCCATTTCACATTTCAACTGTTCCAGGCTATTCTGGGTCTGATTAGTGTCATGGGAAAACTGCAGCTGAAGTGCTTCTAAATTTTTTTTACTGAGCTTCACACTCTTTTCAAAGTCTAGTCTAATCTCAACTTGAAATTCTTTATTAGATTTTTCTAGCTCCATTAACTTAACCTCCGTCTGATTTTGACTAGATTCGATTTTTCGGACCTCTAGCTCCATTTTATTCTGACTGGATTCTATTAATCCCACATCTGTTCTTAAATCATTGATTTGGGATTGCATAATCCTTACATTAGAGTTTACATCCTTTACAGTTTCCTCAATTCCCCTTTGACTAGTCTGAATATTGTTAAGATCTGTTTGGATTGATGTTTGACTGGTTTGCATATTGTTAAGATCTGTTTGGATTGATGTTTGACTAGTTTGCATATTGTTAAGATCTGTTTGGATTGATGTTTGACTAGTTTGCATTGATGTCTGACTATTTTGGATTCTTTCTTGGGCAACCTGTACCAATCCAACATTAGCCCGTAATGTACTGATATCTAGTTGAGTTTTTCTATTATCATCCTGGATATCTTCGATATTAGATTCTACACTGGTAACCTTCTTTTCTACCCTTTTAGAACTGTCATTGATAGCCTTCAAGGAGGATTGCATAGTATCAATTTCCCCCCTGATACCTTCAGCAACTGCATCTTTTATCACTACCTGACTTTGAATAACAGTTTCAGACATATGGTCTAACGCAGATTTAGTTTGGACCTTAATATTTTCTATGTCCTGATTCAAATTGTCCATTTTATGTTGAATAATTTCAAACATCTTCTTAACGTCACCAACAGTCACCATATTACCTTCAGACATGCTTCACTACACTTCACAAGAAATAAGAATACCACACCAACAAAGCACAGCGAGAACATCTACAAACAACCACCATTTACCATATATGCTCATTCTTATTGTCTGGCGTTACCTTAAAATAAACTTATGTCTAAACACAAAGTGCCCCATTTCATTTGGGATCGACCATATACAAGTGCGTGTTGGTTTATATCGGTGAAGGTCTATGATTCTACCATTACTTAAATTTTAAATTTACTACAAATACTTCTATTTTTAATGATGTCAGCAATGATCATCAGCCGGAAACAAGTAGAACAAATTATTAACAAAGCGTGTGGCACCACTCCAATACATAAAATAAAATAAAAATTAATAATGGTTGCAATACCACTTGTGGGTCAAGTAGCTCGAGTATCCTCGTAATTGCTTTGTTCCATAGGAATTCCAATAGTTCGTGCCAAAATATTGGTTCACCATTATTTTATCGCCTTGATTCATAGTCACACAAGAAACACGGTGTTCCAATGTTGGATGTTCACTACATGCTCGCTTTTGTAGAAAGACGATTAACGAAGTTCCATGCTGTTACTTTACTCCAAGCGATATATGTCCCAATTGCATTAAAGCCTTAGCCTTCCATCTCAACTACTGTTATAATCATTGAAAACACTGCAAGATTATAATGTTCCATAGTCGAATGTATCGTTGTAATACCAAACGTATTCTCCAATATCACTGTTGCACTCCACGTGTCAGCCGTAGTGTATAATGTGGAATTTTAAAAGTGTTTCTCCTGTGGCGAGAAAATCACTTTTGTTGGCAGCCTTAAAGTTCCAATATCTTTCGAAGTATAACTGTGAAATTGTTCAAATCTTCTACACACCTCAATGTTATACTGCCCAATAGAACTATAATAAAGGCTGAAGTTAGTGCTTGATATCTTGACTGGTGGAAACGTTAATGTGAGCGTTTCAACTTCACCTAGTTTCGAGCAGCGTAAAATGGAACTGCTCCGAGTTCGTTCGATGCGCCAGGCTTTAACCACGCTAAAGACAACTTACTTCACTGAATCACTTGAAAATAACTATATATCACCAGAAATATATATGCGATCTGACATATGAGATCTGAGTTCTGAGTTCTGAGATCTGAGATCTGAGAGCTCCTCTCTCCTGTGCACGACCTTTTATCAACTTCTTAAGGGGCGTATCCATCCCTTCCATAGCCTGTTGCTGCGTCATTGCTGGAAGTTTTAACTTTGGCTATACTTGACGGATTTTCAAAATTCAAAAACTCAAAATTAATTTCTTCAAAATTCCAAATCAATGCCATAACTGAAAATAGATTTCCACAAATCTGCATGCCAAAAGTAATCGAATATCGTAGTTTCAGCAATCTCCGTCTTCCTTCCAAACTATCGTTCATTGGTTCGAGTCTCTCCTCCAATAGCGTAGCTTCTTCCTTAGCACAATACCTTGTTTCCTGCGACTGCGTCGTAAATCCAAGATCTTTCTCGAACAAAATCATGACGTCACCAAGAATCTCAGCTCAATCAGCCTACTGGCATGAATTCTACGTCATCCGTGCCTACGTCATGAATATCCACGTCATAACTATGACATCCATAACTTTACTCACATTTGCCAATACAGCCATCGTGGTCTCAATATAATTCAATTTCCGGGGGCAGTACTGTACCCTTTTACCTACCAATACCTGTTGAATCCCTGGATAGCAGCTGGATCGTAGAACCTGAAAATGCCCCGGCTCTAAAGACCCCCCAAGTTCTACCAACAGACACAGGGATAATAGGGCCACTCGAATACCTAACAGGATGTATTAAGACTGACCAAGGCTCAGAAAAAGAAAAGACTAGCTCAAAACACGAGAATTCTTCAAAAGGAAGAAAGAATCTCAAAGGTGTGGTAAACACTAAAATACCTAGCGATGGCCCCCTTAATACACCCTTCCATCACCTCTATAAAGCATCACGCAATAATTAAAACCAAGTAGTAAAGTGATTTATTGTAAGAATAAACAAGACAGAAGAATATCAATTTCGTCGATACCACGACCAATCAAAAAAAATCTCATTGATAATATTGGATTATCTTCCAAAAAAAAAATATTACCCATTGTCACAACTAACTTTTAGCTGATTAAAATATAAGGCATATTAATAATAACAATGATGATCAATCCCATAGGGTAAGCATTCACAAAAAGAGAAATATTATAAGACTTGAATACATTAAATTAATTTCGGTTCCTTAACGGAAATAACATCTTATACACAAATATCCTGGTTATAATTAATAATCCTACACGACATCTTCAGTAACTTTATATGTTCTTGTTATTGAATGAAGAAATTCATATGGCCTATTTACAGAATATAATTTACACAAAATTCCAGAATAATTTCAATTATTCTCTTCCTACTGACTTGAAGTCACGACATTCCTTTCTGTTTAATATTATTTCAATTCTTGTTTTAGGGAAATTCTGCCGAACAGTTAAGCTAAGCAAAAATTAATTGTAAAGTCAGTCTTAAATAGTTATCGGTTTCCTTTTTAAACATACGTCTTATGACAAAATTGTTATATTAGTTTTACTGGAAATATTTAACCGAATATCCACTCAAGATTCCCAACAATACTGCTCGGAAAAATATTAATCTTCACACAGGCATTTTCACGATAACAGCGATAAAGTTAACAATGACCAAATATTAACCATACTAGGTTAAAACAACACCTCTCTGGGTTAAAACCCCAATCAATCTAATCCTGATTGGCACACCTAGCTCAATCCTCAACAAGAAAAATATGCTCTACAAAGCATTGCATCAATATACTTAAACACAAAGACATTACTCATAGAATATGCCTCTCTAAAGACCAATATGCACCTATAATAGGAGCCTTACTGTTATAAATCCACAATTATGCAAATCAGCTGTTTATGGTAAAAATCCTGAACTCGAAAAATATGATCCCGTAACAGATTACCAACAAAGCCCAGTGGATTTCAGAAATATTCCACCTAACTTTAAAAACTTGCCTTACATTGATTCATTACAAAATCCATAGTTCTTAAACGTATGACTTATAGTAAGTTGTCCCTGGGATTATCCTCGCAAATTTGGATGTCGTTCAAATACCCTCTTAATAGAAAAAACTATTGCACTAAAGGCAATGATATCAATTTAATCCAGTGTTAACATCAAAAAAAAAAATATAAACTGTATATAACGCTGCCCAACCACACAAACTGAGGTTGTAAAGTGATCTATAAAGATAAATTCAATCTCAAAATAAGATCCTCCCCGAATTTCCCGAACGCGAAAATGTCGATGGATTAGACCTACAGCATGGATCTAGGTTAGCAACAAAGGCTAAGCGACTAATGACCCATTAGGCAATCCATTTCGAAAATCACGCTCAGAAAACACAAGTTAAATCTGTTATATAAAAAAAAAACTGAAGAAAATATAGTCCAAGGACTCGAAGTAACATCTAGAATAACTGGGTCCGAAAACTTCCTAGTATCTTAATCAAAATACGAAAAGGAAAATTCCCCACTAAAGAATACGATAATCCAAGCGAAAGTGCTTAAAGAACAATGCACTAGAATATGAAAACTCAACCAACGTTCTCAAAAGAAAGTTGCGTTACTAAAAAAAAGTTCTTACACAAGAAAAACTGTAAATCTTCTTCCTACATTTGCTTCTCGACAAATAAGAATGAGCATATTAGTTTAAATACTGTAAACTACTACTGAAATTATTAATTTATTCATCAAAATTACACAAAGGATGCACTCATTTTTATGAGTCAAAATCCTGGCATCATAGAAGGTCAGTTTCGAAATGAACATCGAACCTGCACTTTCTACTGAACCATTTAAACTACAAAATCAAATATGGCAAAGTGGTATTTATAAATGTCCACGCTACACTACTGTAACAAGTTGAAGTGATCAGTACCTTTGGCGAATCTAGATGAGGAAAAAAGGATATCGTTGGCCATAATCAGCTCCAAACCGACAGAAAATATGCTGGACTTCAACTGGGTTTCCATAGAATGAACCAAAGTCCTCCCTGGCTCGAGCAACACCCGGTCGGTCGAAATAGTTCCAACATATCCTGGCGATATCTTCCCATACATATTCGAACACCAACGGAAGGACCGCACACAGTTTATCAACTCGTCACGACGCGAAAGTGAACTCGAACCGTCACTAACAAGTTCCAATGTGAGAACGCGCGTGTGAACAAGTTCACGAGGGTCGACGCGGTCCCTCTCGACACGAGAGTCGCGTGCACACTTCATGCCAAATGAAAGTTGCCTTCGACAAGTCCCCGCTGCACCCTGCTAATGCAGTATTCTTAAATCAATTTAGCCTACCATCGTAGTGGATATAAGCTTCATATTGTCCCTTCCCCTTGACACCTTGCTTGAGAATGTACTCTTTTCAAAAAGTATAATCACAGTGAAGAGTGAATCAAATCTAGGCTGCATTTCCACGACGGTTTATATGCAGAGTTTCGTGACACATCACGGCTGAGCTCGCGGTCGTGGTTATAAAAGTATCCATCCGCATGGCCCGTTAATTGCTGTAGACACACAGTCACAGAGGTAAATTATTACATGTTTAAGATCATGTCTGAGCCCTATTAAACACGTTTCTACTTCACGTAGAATGCTTCACGAACTAGAATACACTTCAGCACGGTCACACGTTTTACAACTCCCGTTAGCTGGCGATTTTACTTTCACTGATTTCCAGCTCAACCCTCTACGCTGTCAAGTTCTATACACATTGAGCTCTGCACGAGGTCGCCTGAGTCTCACATCTGCTCCCCCCCACTCCTTCACACGTCATGACTCGATACGAAATATATCGCAGTCGAAACGTGATCAGCAGTGAGTTAACATAGCATCTTCTGTTCTTCATACTTTCTTAATAATGACTTTCTTAATAATGGCTTTCTGCCATGGAAACATACATATAGACACATGTATCTGCTTACATAAAGCGCTAAATATGCATTAATTTGTATTAATCACTCTCAGGTGAATCGATCGATATGGTGTTAGACACAGTCAACATGGTTATTATCGATGAGCTTCGGATTTCTCGTCGGAAACACGAGCTCTGCCGATCTCTTTCATGATAGCATGGCTTTTTCTCGCTGCAGACCAGCTGTTATGATCGACTTCAGAGGCAAGTTAGGAAGTTACAGGGTGTTCCCAAAATACTGTAACCATGTCTGTACTTAAGCCCTTTTATGAATAATGGTGCAGTACCATCCCGGCATTTGCCCGAAGACGAAGTGGGAAACCACGGAAAACCACTTCGAGGATGGCTGAAGTGGGAATCGAACCCCCTCTACTCATTTGGACCACCCGAGGCTGAGTAGACCCCGTTCCAGTCCTCATACCACTTTTCAAATTTCGTGGCAGAGCCGGGAATCGAACCCAGGACCTCCGGGGCGGCAGCTAACCATGCTGACCGCTACGCTACGGAGGCGAGGTGAGCTACAAGTTCCGTTCAATTTCAAGTAGTTCAAACTTTCGCCACCAGATATCAATGATACCTAGTGGTGAACGTTGGAACTTTGATAGAGCGTTCTGACGAAATCTAACCTAACAAATTTTGCTTTACACAAGTTTAGTCTGTGAAAGGATCTTTTACATGCCATAAATCTATGACATGTGAACGCCGGCTTTACTTCCCCTCCGAAGGAAGGCATACTGAAGGATTTTAACGCTCTTAAAAAATCCGACGACTTCGGCCGGGTTTGAACCCGCTATCTTGGGCATAGCAGTTCAGCATGCTACCGACTACGCCACCGAAGCCGCACTGTCACTGAACGATAAGACCTAATAGGCTTAAATGAAGAACTTCACTGCGTTGCTGAAAATGCCATTGTTGGAATAAATGTACACATTGAATTGAGTGTAGGACGGATGATGCACATATCAACCTGCTAGTGTGGAGGCGGGCAGTCCAGTCACGACCGAGACGTAAGACATTCAGAACCGTAACAACAAACCTCAAATGTTAATACGCGAGAAATGACCACCTTTGGTTCTACCCAACCGTAACGAGTAGCCTATCTGTGCTATAAAAGAACTGGCATTTAAGTGCCATTTTATAGCGAAACGTTCCCTCTTAGTCTATTTTCCAGCTCCTGCAATAACTTAGTGAGTAAATCCCTAGATTATTATCAGTAAGGCAAGGATTGTTATGTCTGTGTTTAAATATTCCTTTATTTAAATAAATATTTTCTATGGAGGTTAGATCTAAGCTCCTTGACCTTATAGCGCTTTCTAGTAGAGAAAGGAGGAACTTTCTTTTTGTGTTGGCGGAAAATCCCGAGACTAATTTTGCCATTGTGAACACACCTACTGAATTCAAATGGGTTCTTTAGCATGCCAACAACGTATGAAATGCGTGCCGTGATTTTTGTCGGCTTTCAAAAAATCTCTTACCACGGCCAGGAGCGAACCTGCAAGCTTGGGGGTTGGTAGTCCGACACGCTAACCACTCAGCTACCGTGGCAAGTTATAATAATAATAATAATACACAATTTACTATTCCTAGAGTACATCAAAGTTCAATAACATTTGTAAAAGAAATACATACATCTATAGTATTCCAAGGTGTTGAAAGTTTCTCCTTGCTTATAAAATAGCAATCGCTACATGTGAAGTTATTGTAATTGAAGAAACAATTCACAAATTAGCTCTTTTGCTGTAGCAGCTGTGTTGCTTTTAGTCCAATAATGCTTTTCATATTTGAAAGCTCGTGACTTATGCTTCTCAGAATTTCTGTTTGCAGGATCTCCTGGTCAGTTCTTCTGAGTCATCGAAGTTTAGGAGAAGGTAATACCGTAAACTATTACGTTTCTCGTAACAGTATTCCACCTGTAGACGACATTGGGTGATATGCTTGATTGCTGTGTTTGGTAAATAGCCTGTACATTGCGTTACCAATTAAGCAACTAAAACAACAGAGTGGGCCATTAACTTGGGAATCGACTGAAATTTTAGGTTGGAGGACTGTATTACAAAATTTTGGTTCGTTTGAGGCGACAATTTGACCTACATCCTTTGCGCGTATTCGGTCACTACAGTTTTCGATCAAAATTATTGGAGTATTGACGTAGGCAGTTTATAAGATAGATCTCTTATTTTAATAGCATCATTTTACTATCATTTTTAGCCTATTTTCAAATTTGAAAAAATAGGCTTATGAGATCACCTTTTGTCCGTGTGTGTGTGCGTGTGTGTGTGTGTGTGTGAGTGATTCGTGTGTGTGTGTCCCCCTAATAAAATCTAAACGGCAGGAGCGATTTCAATGAAACTCGGAAAGTTCATAGCACTATTCCCGGCGACCTCGACCGTGCCCTTCAAATTTTGTTACGACTCACCAATCCAACATGGCGGCTGTGCGAAATATTTCACCGGCATTCAATATCTCCGAAACTATTACCGATATTACCCTGACATTTTCTATGGTGATAGAGGGGACTACTATAAGTTCACTTATGTGACTTTTGAAAACATGGTAACTACAAAACCAACATGGCGGCCAAGCGAATTTGCGACTTTTAAATAGACGTTTCTCGCGATTTGACCAACCAAACGCAATGAAACTTGGTACAGTATATGTTTATATACATTGTAATGCACCGACATCTAACTTCGTTCAATTGTTTACATAATCACAAGTTGGCGGATGTGCGAAATATTTCACCGGCATTCTATATCTCTGAAACTATTAGCGGTATCTCCCTAAAATTCTGTACGGAGATAAAGGGCACTACTGGAAGTCCATCTATAAGATTTTCAAAAACCGGTTAACTACAAAACGAACATGGCGGCTAAGCGAATTTTAACATTTCAAATAGACCTTTCGCGCGATTTAATGTTCCAAGCGCACTGAAACCTGGTACAGGAAATATTTATACACATTGTAATCCACTGGTATCTAATTTAGTTCAATTGTTTACATAACCTCAAGATGGCGGTAGTGCGAATTTTAAAATTAAGTTTTTATTTCTTGTGATGTAGTCATGCGATCGAAGTGAAAGTTTGAATAATGAACCTACGCAATAATTTTCCTTTAATGGTACATGACTCTATGGCCTATACATTTAACAATCCAACATGGCGACCATCCGAAATATTTAGACGATACTGAATATCTACGAATCTATTTAACAATCAAATTGCATTTTTTTAATGTTCATAGGGGCTATGAACTTAAGTTCACCTATAGGACTTTAAATAACCTGGTGATCACAAATCCAACATGGCGGTGACGCGAATTATAAATATTCACATGGACGTTTCTCGCAATTTAACCATCCGCGTGCAGTGAAACTTGGTACAGTAAATCTTTATCCGAATGTTAATCCACTGGCATCTAATTTATTTCAATTGTTTCCATAACCTCAAGATGGCAGCTGTGAAAATTTTTAAATCTCCTTGTTTTTCTTGTGTCCTAATTATGCGATTGAAGTCTGAATGCTACACGTACACAATAATCTGCATGTAACAGTACATAACTCTAGGACCTACATATATAAAATCCAACATGGCGACCATCCGAAATATTTAGTCGGTTCTCAATAATCAATTATAGCAATCAAACTGAAATTGTGTATGTTGATAGAGGCAATTAACATAAGTAGGATACATGAAAATAGGCTGTATAGTTCTTCACGGAATTACTTGTTAATACATGGCATTTAATTATTTGCAAGCCTTTCCATTATTTTTTTTTTGTAAGGATATCCTTTTCTTTTTGACTTTGTTGACTAGTTTAAGATTTAATATCAATCACGCTGAGGAAGGTATCAATGAAATACCGAAACATGTAATAATGTAATTAAACGTTTCTTTAGTGTTTTGACTAGGCGGTTTTAATGAGATAATACTATCAGTCAACACGGTTATTAATTATTACCATTGCCATAATGGTCAATGTTTACGCATTTTATTGTGAAATAAGACAGCAAAAGTACGAGTTTATTAGTCTCGAATGGTCGTGGGAGCTTCCTGTCTATTATACGTAAACCCTCGAGAATTGGCGTGAAAAAATATAACACGAGGACTGGCACCGGGTCATTTTGACCAATAAAGCATCATAAATATTTTTATGTTCGACCCTGACTATTATATGTCAGAAAACTGTACTATAATGAGGCACATTATAACACTATTTTTCATTATGAAACAGTTTCTCCCACCAACCAGAGCTCAAGAAACAGTTGTTTGACCAATTAGATAATTAGATGCGCTGAGTTCCACGGCCTTCTAATTTAAATTTCACTGCCTGGCCTAGTGTCATAGTAGGGTAATCGAAGAGGCCATGGTCAAATACAAGGCATTCTCTGCGTCTCATGCGCTCTGTTCAGTACATAAAACTGGCGAAATCTCGACAGATATTTATGAATATTTATGTTCGAACTTAAAATAGTTATAATAATTATCGTCGAACATAAACAGTCGTATGCAACTCGCCTATAATGGTAATTAAGACACTCGTATGGAAATTATAAAACTCGCATACGCTCGTTTTATAAACATACTCGTGTCTTAATTATTGCCATTATAGGCTCGTTGCATAATCTATATATATAAAGCTCAATGTTTGTCTGTTTGTCTGTTATTTATACAAATCCACACCGTTTCACCGATCTGAACCAAAATTTGTATACTTACCCTTCAGAACTCTGCGGGTAACCCTGTCCACTTGAAATTTCCGACAGACCACCCCATTTCCTGCATTTAGGGCCTTTGGCCCAAATCTACACCGTTTCACCGATCAGAAACAAAATTTGTATACTTACCCTTTGGTACCCTGCGAGTAACACTGTATGCTTGAAATTGCGGACAGACCACTCCATTCCCTGCATTTAGGCCCTTTGGCCCAAATCCACACCGTGTCACAGATCTCAACCAGAATATGTTATTTACCGTCTGGAACCCTGCGAGTAACACTGCTTGAAATTTTGGACAGACCACTCCATTCTCTGCATTTAGGCCCTTTGGCACAAATCCACACCGTTTCACCGATCAGAACCAAAATTTGTATACTTACCCTTTGGTACCCTGCGAGTAACACTGTTTGCTTGAAATTGCGGACAGACCACTCCATTCCCTGCTTTTAGGCCCCTTGGCTCAAATCTACACAGTTTCACCGATCTGAACCAAAATGTGTATACTTACCCTTTGTAACCCTGTGAATAACACTGTCCACCTAAAATTTTTGACAGACCACCCCATTTCCTGCATTTAGGCCATTTGGAAAAAATCTATATCGTTTCACCGATCCGGACGAAAATTTGTATACTTACCTTTTCGAACCCTGCGGATAACACTGTCCGCTTGAAATTGCGGACAGATCACCCCATTCCCTGCATTTAGGCCCTTTGGCACAAATCTACACCGTTTCACCGATCAGAACCAAAATTTGTATACCTACCCTTTGGTACCCTGCGAGTAACACTGTCTGCTTGAAATTGCGGACAGACCACTCCATTCCCGGAAAGAGGACAGGGTCCGTCCCAAAGGCAATGGAAAAAAGGGGTAAAACCGGACCCAGCTCAGGAAACCCTCAGGGTTGCCATCTCCCGAACTCACCAGCCATGAGCCCTTGAGGATGTAGCACTATCCAGGGTGCACCAGACGTGGTGGGGCTACACACACCCTGCCTCCTTGAGGGCCTTGAGCAGAAGCCTTGAGATATTAAGAAAAGAAAAAGAAGGCTGACTCCTCGAAGAATGAGGCTATCAGGAATGATTAGACAAGGGCCAATTAAGGCGGGAAAGTGAAAGAGTCGCTAGGCCTCGGATACCCTGATACCATCGGGGTCGGAAGAGAACAAGAGTTTGACCCATTGGCACAAATCTACACCGTTTCACCGATCTGAACCAAACTTGGTATACTTACCCTTTGAATCCTTGCGAGTAACACTGTCTACATGACATTTTGGACAGACCACTCCATTCCCTGCATTTAGGCCCTTTGGCACAAATCTACGCCGTTTCACCGATCTGAACCGAATTTTACGTACTTACCCATTCACACCCGACGATTAACACTGACTACTTCAAATTTCGGAAACCCCTCTCCATTCCCTGCATTTGGGCCCTTTGGCACAAATTTACACCGTTTGACCGATATGAACAAAAATTTGTATAGCCTACTTACCCTTTGGAATCCAGCGAGTTAACACTGTCTCCATGAAATTTCGGACAGACCACTCCATTCCCTGCATTTAGGCCTTATGGCACAAATCTACACCGTTTCACAGATCTGAACCAAAGTTTGTATACTTACCTTTTGGAACCCTGCGAGTAACACTGTCTACACGAAATTTCGGATAGACCACTCCATTCCGTGCATTTAGGCCCTTTGGCACAAATCTACATCGTTTCACCGATCTGAACCAAATTTAATGTACTGACCCTTTTGAACCCTGGGGATAACACTGCCAACTTGATATTTTGGACAACACTCTCCATTCCTATATTTAGAACAATAGACCAAATGAACTTGAAAACCACGTTTTAAGGCCCTAAAACCATTCATGTCCGTAGTAGTGTAACTGCAAGAATATTTTAATAAGTCTATTGTTGGCTGGCAATGCGGGCTGCATCACGTCACCCCTACCAGTGTTCTGGTGCAGAATTGCGAAAATAGTTACATCTTGAGCTACGTATAAATTGGAGTCATGGAGGGGTAATTAGTGCAAAAAGATTTCTTAGGCCCCTTAAAACAGTTATCATCATGACAATATTATGCCTCTGAATAAGTGCGATGGTGTTGGTGCAGCACATAGAGGTTGTCAGATGTAATAAGCGTTGGTTCTTTCAAATTTACTTTCATTTATTCCGATCCTTATCCTTGAGCGGTATGTGACGATAAATGACACTATTGATACCTCAGGAGCTCGGGACAATCGAAGTTTTCCAAAGTGCTCTGATTATTTTTCTACGGCGCTATCCGACAAAAGACGACACTATTGATCTCTACTTTTCGAACAGCCGATGAGATATAGGTCCTAGGCAGTGTCTTTTATTTCCCATACTCCTCTTTCTAATAATATTTTTCAATTCGTTTGTAATTTACATGTGTCAGTACTGTAGATAGTAAATAGCCGTTTCCCTATTCATTATTATCATTATCATTACGGGAAAAATGACCTGAATGTTACATCCATAATGCTGTACTACTTATCACCCCCACAATCATAACCACCACAAAATGTATATTTTTAAAATATTTTTTTCTGTTAGTTTAAGTATCATGTAGGCTACCAGTTCTATAGTAGTATTCATTATCATCCACAAAACAAATAAATCCACCGGGCGAAGCCGGGCACTACTGCTAGTGTACTATATTATTATTCAAAATATTTTTAGAGTATGGGTCATAATATGAATTTAAAAAATCACGTTGTGATAATAGGAAAATTGATACCGTGTCACTCCCCTTTTGTTGTTTCCGTACGTATTTTAATAAAGTAAGTGTCTTCCTATGAACTATTCACAATATAAAATGAGTTTCTTTTAATAGTTTTCAGATTTAACATGCAGAAAAATGACAATATTTTTTGTACCGGTAACAGTATAATTGGCCTTGATAATGGCGACAAAGCAGTCATATAAGTTTTTGAAGCTGATGACCAAGGTGTCCCTAGGCCCTAAACATGGATCAACAAGAACGTGACCTATGTGATTGTGCTGCACCAAAATAGGTGGATTTTCCCCTTATTTTTTAGCCTACCGGTACTTTCGATTTTAGCACTAGCAAAGAGCACCTTAGTGTCATGTTTTATATCACCGCCATCTTTACGGAAACGTAAAGGCGGCCACCCAAATGTTAAAAGCGTAAATCAAATTACGACCAACCTAATCATCTGATCTCTACTAAATTTTGCAACAATATACCTTTAGGCCTATGTAGTAAGCATCTTTTGACCAAACGACAAGGTCATCAGCCCAACAGTTTGGAGATAGTGGTCATGTATGTGTGCAAATCGATTCACCATATCAATTCAAACACGGTGAAACCGAATTGAATGACATTTTGTACTAGCAAAGGGCACCTCATATTCATGTTTAATATCCCTATAGCACGTTGTATTTCAACAAGCTACAACAACCAACATTCAATCATACTCCTTGAAAAGGACAAAGAGTTATAACAATACCCATGCATTTAGGAGAAAGTAGGCTGTATGTTCTTTACTGAACATCTTGTTTCAGATTGTGCCGACTTACGTAAGGCGAAAATTGTCACGCGAGGACTGGCGCCATGGGTAAATCTGACCCGACCTTAAATAATAAAGAAATAACTTGAGTGTTCCAAAAGCTATGGACATGTTCCCTTTGCTGGGTGAATTTCAAGACTAGGTAGGATGGTACAGTAAGCGACAGGAAATAAGGGCTGACCAAAAGAAAAGTTGTTGTTGTTTGAGTCTTCAGTCTTTTGACTGGTTTGATGCAGCTGTCCATGCCTCCCTGTCCTGTGCTAATCGTTTCATCTGTACATAGCTACCACACCCTACATCCGAGGCAATCTGTTTAACATATTCTAACCTTGGTCAACCCCTACAGTTCTTGTCCTCAACCCTTCCTTCCATCACTAAGCTTGCTATTCCTGGGTGTCTTAGTATGTGTCCTACCAACCTATCTCTTCTTGTCATTAGCAGTCACCAGAAACATCTCTCCTCCCCCACTCGTCTTAATACCACTTTGTTTGTAACCCTATCTACCCATCTGATCTTCATCATTCTCCTGTAACACCACATTTCAAATGCTTCAATTCTCCTCTTTTCTGCTGCACCTATAGTCCAAGTTTCACTTCCATACAGTGCCACGCTCCAGACAAAGGCTTTCATAAATGACTTCCTAATACTTAAATCTATATTCGATGTCAGCAGATTCCTTTTTTGTAGAAATGCTTTCCTTGCCTGAGCCAACCTACTTTTTATATCCTCTTTGCTTCGACCATCACTTGTTATTTTGCTTCCTAAGTAACAGAAGTCTTCTACTTCCTTCAGCTTTTCACCTGCTAATTTGATGTCCATCGAGGTTTGTGATTTATTTCGGCTGCATTCCAGTATTTTTGTTTTACATTTATTAATTTTCATCATGTATTCTTTCCGTAAGACGGAGTCCATACCAATCAAAAACTCATTCAAATGCTCGGGCGTGTCGGCCAAGATGACGATGTCATCAGCAAATCTCAGAGTTGAAATTATTTCTCCTTGAACCTTCACTCCAACTTTAAAATTTTCTACAATTTCCTTCATTGCTTGTTCAATGTAAAGATTGAAAAGTATGGGTGATAAGTTGCAGCCTTGCCTTACACCTTTCTGAATACCAGCTTCTCTTTCATGTCCTTCAGCTCGAATGACTGCTCTCTGGTTTCTGTATAGATTGTATATCACCCTCCTATCCCTGTATTTTATTCCAATAGATTTCAAAATGTCAAACAATTTAGTCCAATCAACGTTATCGAAAGCCTTTTCTAAGTCTACAAATGCCATGAACGTTCTCTTATCTTTCCTTATTCGACCTTCCAAAATCAGCCTAAGAATTAGTACAGCTTCCCTTGTTCCATAGATAGATCATTATTTAATCATCGGGTCAAAATTACCCTCGCGCCAGTCCTCGCGGGTTCATGGATATGAGGATAGCAACATTTGTTACAGAATATGAAATATATATATTTCAATCAGACACCCCCCCAATTTGAGGACATCTGGCCTATAGCACAGCTTGTATTTAATTCATTTAAAAATAGCAGATATAAACGTGACTATGAATGGCAACATGAAGCGAAATACGATCCTAGTAACCAGATGACTGGCGGAAACTTGACACTGAGTTGACAATAACTATTTAAGTGTTTATCAGAGCTGTTTACTATGCAAGGTATTGTTTAGTTTTCTGTTGATTTGTGCTTATCTTTCAAACGCATCAAGTTTCAATGAGTTCTCATAAGCTGTATCGTCATTCGCATGCATGTTCACCCGGTCACAGTTCTCATAAGCTGTATCTTCATTCGAAGGGTAGTTTTGGCATTCAAGGTCGCATGCATGTTCACCAGGTCACATGGAAAGCATTACTAAGCATTACTATTTCTATATTTATATTTTATTTTGCACTTTCTTCTTCTTCTTCTTCTTCTTCTTCTTTTCTCTTCTTCTGCGCGAATGGGTCACTTAGGATCACGCGGAATCAACACTTATTGGCCTTGATATTTGCCCATTAACTCTTCATGTGCAACGATTGAGCGAGTCTTCGTTGCTGCGACCAGCCGTGTCCCTCAAAACCCCGTGTATGAGTAATTTTCCTAATTTCCTCTCGATCCTTGAGATTGGGAAAACCAAATTCAGCCAAGTTCTTTTCCGCCTGTTTGTACCAATTGTACCTTGTTGTCTTTTTCTGCAAAAACTTATAGATTTTATGTGTTAACCTAGTTGGGTCCATACTGTACAAATGTCCCATGAATTGGATCCTTCTCATACAGATTGTGTCGGTGATTTTAGTAATTTCCAAATAGACGTCACCATTAGGTATTGGAAGGTGAATTCCAGCTTTGATTCTTGGTCCCAACATGTTTCGCATGATTTTGCGTTCCTTAATCTCCATTTGATTTCTTAGTGTTTTGTGTTGTATATTAAGTGTCTCTGCTGCATAAAGGGCTGCAGGTAAGACTACTGTTTTATATTGTTGAATTTTACACTTTAATTGTTAATGTTTTTAGTTTTTCTTTTAATTTTATCCAACATACTACGTCAAGTAGATGCGTATATCATATTTGATTTTTAGAAATACTGTACTAGCACTTTTGCATGGAAATTCTCCGAAATTTGGCTAAATGATTCAACTATCAGCAGAAAGCATAAACTGTCCTTATGACAGGTGGTTAATATAGAGACACTTAAAAACACAATGACCCTGCACAACAAACCACTAAAAGTAGTGTCGAAATTCAAGTATCTCGTAGTAACCCTCCAAACTACTCTAACATCTTACAATATCCACGTTAAAGACAGAGCGGCCGCAGCAATAAAAGCCATCTACCACATCGAACAACCTCAACAATTATCATTCGGTTCAGCAATGCTACTGTTCAGAACAGCCATATCACCATTAGCAACCTATGGAATTAGCATTATCTGGGAAAAACTCACCCTCAGCGACCTGATGATAATAGAAAAAGTCAAGGCCCGATATCTTAA